>NC_069450.1:14554938-14625224 GCF_026875155.1 Cherax quadricarinatus
AAATCTCCCATTAACACAACATTTTCGTATGTAGATGCCTTGCGAATTTCGTCCCATAGAAGTTTACTGCACTCCCTATCAAGATTTGGGGCCCTGTAAATCACACCCAAAATTAGTTTTTCTTGGCCCTCGAGAAGCTGTAACCAAACAGATTCAGTGGCTGACGCTTCTAAATTTATATCTTGTCTAACACAACAATTTAAATTGTCTCTGACGTACATCGCTACTCCACCACCCTTCCTGTTGATCCTGTCAGTGTGGAATAATTTATAGCCTTGTATGTGACATGCATTCAGAGGGCATCTCTCTATCTTTCAGATTGAGCCAGGTCTCTGTTATAGCAATAATATCTATGTTTCCTGTACTTGCAATTAATCTTAGCTCATCTATCTTATTTCTTACACTCCTGCTATTAGTATAGTAAACCTTAAGGGAGCGTCCCTTGCTGCCCTCTGCTGTCCCCCTTTGTTTGCTGACCTGATCTATTGTCTTTATTTATAACTTCATGCTGAATGCCTTTTATACATTTACTGTTTCCAACCCTAGTGTTGCAACCTACTTGTTTCTCACACACACCCCATACCTCTATCTTCTGTCAGTTTAAAATCATAGGCATTTCACCAATGGCCTTCTCAATTGAGTTTGCAAGTGCTATCACCCCAGCCCCAGAGAGATGTACCCCATCCCTTGCATACATATCATGTTTGCCATAAAAGTTGTTCCAGTTGTCAATGAATGGGATTGCAAGTTCCTTGCAGTATCTGTCTAGCCAGCAATTTACACCAATTACCCTAGACAACCATTCATTTCCTACTCCCCTTCTAGGCAAGATGCTACATATGATTGGGACCCCTCCCTTAGACTTAATGAAATCTATAGCTGACCTGTACTTATCTAGCAGCTCTTCTCTCCTACCCTTCCCAATATCATTTCCACCAGCACTGAGACAGATAATGGGCTTGTTCCCATTACCTGACATGATATTATCGAGCCTGTTAACTATGTCCCCAACACCAACTCCAGGGTCTGCACATTCTATCTCTCATCTTCTTATTCCTGTTACAAAAAGCACAGTCAATATATCTTACCTGAGAGTCACCAACCACAAGAATGCGCTTACCTGTTAGCAGGGGCAGTAGTACCCTTACCTTCACTGGCCACTGAAGTACATTCATCCTGAAGAACAGAGAAGCTATTTCCTACCTTCAGATCTTCACTCTTAACTTTCCTTATTCTGATTCTCCTCCCATTACTGGTTACCACTCGCTACTTGTAGCAGGTGCTGGACTGCACCTCACTGCTGGTAGCCGTTGCTACCTCCCCACCTACAGCCTCCTCACAACGAGAAACATACTGCACCTCACTGCTAGAAGCCTCATTCCCCACAACTCCAGCCACCTCACACTCTCTCCCACACCCATTGAGGTGGACCTTCAGCCTCCTAATCTCCTCCTGGAGAATGATTGAGGTGTATATATGGAAAACAATAATTAATAAAGGAGATGTAAATGGCGTGCTAAAAATATCTAACAGACAGGACTCGCAGCAATGGTTTTAAATTGGAAAAAATCAGATTCAGGAAGAATATAGGATAGCACTGGTTTGGTAATAGAGTTGTAGATGAGTGCACCAAACTCCTGAGTACCGTCATAGAAGCTAAGACGTTGTGTAGTTTTAAAAATAAGTTGGATAAATACATGAGTGGGTGTGAGTGGGTGTGAGTTGGACCTAAGTGACGTGTCTGACCTCACTAGGTCAGTGAGGTCAGAAGGTCAGTGAGCTTAAGGTCACTTGATTAGTGAACTTAAGCCGGTAGGGGTATTGGACCTGCCTCGCATAGGCCAGTAGGCCTATTGCAGTGTTCCTTCTTTATGTTCTGATGTACTCAAACCACCCCGACTGGTACCAACAAACATTCCATAAAGTCACTTAAATCACATGTCTTTCCCAGTTTGGGACTCGGTCTAAACAAACTCTGATGCTGTTAATCATGTCTGCATTCTCTCAGGCATTGACGTTCTGGCACGTGATTGATTGATTAGATATTTGCATTAATGAGCAGGTGCACAGATCACAAGGAATATTTTATAATCTATTTAAGTCTGTTCTCTCTCTTCCCCACAATAGCATTTGTATCTTATCTAAGGTGGGTGATATGCTGCTAGCAGTCTCCTACGAGGAGAAACACGAGGTGGGTTATTCTCTGTATATTGCGTATTGGTTTATGTATATATGTAATATGAGGGGAAAATTTAATGGCCGGGACATCTTCACAAGGGCAGAATTAGCGACTAAGATTTTCTTCTGACACACTAACAACCTAGTAACTGATGCCATTTGAATTCAATTATTTTTTCTTTTTTGGTAAGATTAAATTACGATAATATATGTAATTCCAAAAACGGATTAAAAATTCTCTGCATGTATATACCATGGAACAAACACACACTGTGTATACTTCCTGTCTCCAATCGGATAAGTGCTCATGGTGAATCAAGTATGAACATGTTTTTTCACTTTAGGTTAGGTTGGTTAGATTCATTTAGGTTAATTAGATTTGGTTACGTTAGATAAGGATAAGTTATTTATGGTTACATAAGGTATCTCTAACATAATCCAACCAGCCTTTCAGATACAGAACCCAATAGAATTCAACTCCACCCAGCTAATCAAAAACCAGTGCAACCATTAGGTTAGGTTAGCTTGAGTTAGTTTAGGTTGGATTTAGATTAATTGGGTTTCTCTAATTATGTTTTTTTTGGATTAGGTTGGGTTGGGTTGTTAGTTTAGTTACCAAATGTAACCTAACATTACCTAACGAAATATACTCTGACTTAACCTAACTCAATCTATGGAAAAGGATACTTGCGCACAGTTCAAAACGTTCAAATGAATTAAAGTTTCGCCAGGAATAGCTTCGTCATTCCTAATGATGAGATTGATCAAATACTCCTGGCTAAACGTTTCCCTTAATAAATATCCTGAACTATACACAGATGTCCTACTTTACCAGTTTGTCAGTATCACCATATCTATTACAGCCAAACCAAAGCTAACCTGACATAAATAATTATTTTGGTCAAAATGCACAAAATCAGACACTCCCTGTTGAAAAACTCTGCCGGAAACCTATTCTAAATATTGACAAAACAGTGAAACAGCCAATCCAAAGTTTCACACACCATATGGCGGTAGGTTTTCACTGCATTGTACACGAGGATGCTTTGTGTGTGAAAGCTGGTATTAAGAAACTTCAAGAACTTATTGAGATAAATGGTATAAAATACCGACATGATGGAAAAATACACAAATACCGTATAATGCGATCCTTTATTGACTATGTTTCGCCCACACAGTGGGTTTTATCAAGTCAGAAATACATCTGGATAAAGCCCACCATGTCTGCAAAACATAGTCAATAAAGGATCACATGATACTACATTTGTGTCTTTTTTCCCATTTAAGAAGTTATGAAAATTGTGGTCATTTTCATTTCTTTGCGAGCTTTGAAAATAGTAAGAATTTCAGAATTTACTGATCAAGTTGAATTCAGTATACTGAGGACTAGTTATGTACAACAATGTTCGTCGAGTTTCTGTGCTAAAATGAACTGTTAAGTGGATGAAACTTATCTGTTTGACAAATGAAAAATATTCTTGTCAAGAATTATCTGACGTTGTGTGGATTTCTAGGATTATTTTTTCCACATTTATTCTCACAATTAAACAACTTGAACACCAAATTACAAGGATCTGGAAATACACGATGTTAGGTTTGATAGCTTAATGTTTTCGAAATAAACTAAACTATTTTAAACGTGGTGTTAACAATGTCACCTTAAAGTATTTACGAAACCTAAAAAAACCTCATGAATGATCTTGAAATTCATGACAAAACAGAGGCCTTCAAATGCAATTTTAGAGCATCATTGATTCAACTACTGAGCAATCTGCCTTAAGGTTTACTAAGTTCAGGTAATTTGAAGAAATTTCAAAATTCATGAACTGAGCAAACTGTGTAATATTAGACAATATGAATCTGTAAAATTTTGAGATGTAACTGATTAATTTCCAAAGCAATTCAGTTTGGAGGCAAAAGTTTGTTTACTCAAGAGCCAAATTAGAAAATACTGAAAATTGCAGAAAATGGACATCTAATACTTTGGAAACTGCATTTCTGAAACTTTTGACCAAAAAATTTAGCTGTGGCAATACTGACCTGTTTTTCATCTACACTTTCCTACGAGTCATGTTTTCTTTGATGAACATTGTCATGGCTGTCATGGTACATAGGTCTGAAAACAAACCTGATGTAACACTTGTTATCGTTGGTGCAGCAGCAAAAGTCTCACCGAAAATAAAATACATTTTTCTCATTTCTTGATTTTTTCACTGTTTTATAATATGGACCAAATGTTATCATTTCACTGTCACATTTACATGAAGCTTATAAGGTACAGTACTATATATAAATGATGTTACTTTTCAACTATATTTTTCAATACACTGATATTATATTTTTTATTAGGCTTCATATGTTCATTTATTTGACTCTGCTGTACTTTTGTTAATAGTGAACAATGAATACACCTAAACACCTGGATTCCTCTTTCTTTTAGGTAAGGATTCATTATTATTTTCACTAATTCCTGAAATTTAGTCCTTGTGAATTACTAATTAAAAATACCATGCCATTCCTTCAGTTATCCCATTTACAACAATTCAGAAGAGTTATTGACTGCCTAAGCAGACTTCTACTAATACTCTCAAGTATTTTATGTTTTTCTTCCATAAAAACACAATTGTAAATAAATCATGGAAGGGGTGGGGCTTGAAGCATGCCAAGTGTATTCTAAAACTCAAAGGCTAGTGACCGGTGAGCCTTAATACTCACTTGCCAAGGTTTCAAGCCACACCAGTTCCATAATTTCTCCATAAAAATTGTAAAATAATAATAATAAACTATAAATATTTATTTTTAACACATCGGCCTTCTCCCACCAAGGCAGGGTGGCCCGAAAAAGAAAAACTTTCATCTTTCGCTCTGTCAGTCTTGCCAGAGGCGCGCTTACACTACATCTATAAAACTGCAACATTAACACTCCTCCTTCAGAGTGCAGACACTACTTCCCATCTCCAGGACTCAAGTCCGACCTGCCGGTTTCCCTGACTCCCTTCATAAATGTTAACTTACTCACACTCAACAGCACATCAAATCCTAAAAACCATTTGTCTCCATTCGCTCCTGTCTAACACGCTCACGCACGCTTGTTCGAAGTCCAAGCCCCTCGCACACAAAACCTCCTTTACCCCCTCCCTACAACCACCAACCTCTACCCCACCTTCCCTTCACTACAGATTTATAGATGAATGGTTCAGAGAACCGACATGTGTCTAATTTATCAACTACAGATTTATACACTCTCGAAGTCATTCTGTTTTGTTGCAACCTCTATATATCCGAACCATCTCAACAATCCCCCCTCAGCCCTCTGGATAATAGTTTTGGTAATTCCGGACCTATAAACAATAAAAAAATTAAAATCTTCTCGGAATTCCAACTGGCACATGAGATAATTTCAGAAAATTATCGCTGCTTTTATCACACGCTCTTAAAAAAAGTGGGCACCCCTGGACTAAGTAATAGGAGGTAACTAGGTTTGATCCAAAACTCCTAGATTATAATGTTTAAAGGTAGACAACAGCAATATGTTTAAAAAAATACCATTATTTTAAAGTAATATATTAATGCCTTAGACAAATCTTTAATTTATGAAGAAAATGGATTAGAAAATAAACTTAAGACCCTATATAAAGATACACTTCATATTTAATAATTTACTGACCTGAATTTCCCAAGATAAATAAATAACCTAATTTTTTGTAAAATATTAGTCACACATTATAATGATAAATACTCGGTGTATAAATGGTGTATAAATTGAAAGATGTTTCTATCTGGGACAAATTTATTATTACTTAACGTTGTATGTTGAAAAAATATATTCAATACTCTCAAAGTATATACTGTACGTGAATAATTCTTGTGATCACTTGTACTCTGACGTACAAATGTAATTATTTGTACTTACAGAAGCAGAGTTGTGTAGTCAATACCCCTCTGTTTTTTTCCATAGATGTGCGGGATGAATACTGTATGAACCAGGACACAATCAGCACATGTGTGCTACAGATAACAACTGACAATCCAAAGTGCCCTAATGTAGTCTTATAGTCATCATAGCCCATAAGTATGTAATAAGCAGGATGAATTTACATCACAAGACTGAATACTCGTAATACAAGTCGTTGACTTAAGTAACACTGCCGTCAGTGAAAATGTGCGCGGATTCAATAATTAGTGATTTTTGTGTATAAAATTTGTATATGCTGTAAGCAGGTGTTACCACAGTGGTTGTTTTGCATAAGGGTTATGTGCAGTGGGTGGGTTTATGTGCGGTTTGTGGATGTGGTGGGTGCGTTTATGCGTGGCTAGAGGGTGTTTGTGGTAGGTGGGTGTGTGCGGTGGGTGCATGTGCGGAGGGTGGGTGTATGTGCATGGGTGGGGTGGTGTGGGTGTATGTACAATGGGAGGCGTGGTGTGGTATATGTACAATGAGATGTGTGGTGTGGGTGTATGTAAAGTGGGTGGGGTGGTGGTGGGTGTATGCGAAGTAGGTGGGGCGGTGGTGAGTGTATGTGCGGTGGGTGGATGTATGTGCGTTGGGTGGGTATATGTGCAGTGGGTGGGTGTATGTGCATTGAGTGGGTATATGTGTAGTGGGTGGGTGTATTGCGGTGGATGGATGAGTGGATGTACAGTGGGTGTGCAGTGAGTGGATGTGCAGTGGGTGGGAAGATGTGCAGTGCTTCAAAATTGGCATATGGAGCAGTTGTTTACCTTTAATGTAATAGTGTTATTTCTCTCGTTATGTCTAACGCTAAAGTGTCTCCAATTAAATCACGTACCTTACCTCAGTTGGAATTAACAGCCATTTATGTAGGTGTCAAATTAGCTAATTATATAAGCTGCAGGAGATAAACATTAGCGACACTATAATTTGGTCTGATAATGAGGTATCCTTACAATGGATTCGTAATTGAAACAATAAAATTGTGTACGTACAAAACAGAGTCGCTGAAATTAATCAGATGCAAGAGAAGTATAATAGTTTGGGTCAGCATATGTTAACATTTAATCATATACCTGATGAGGAGAATCCAGCTGATTTCTTGTCTCGAAGTTTACCTTATGCTAAATTTGTAAATGCTGTATCATGGTTTAAAGGACCGAGCTGGTTGGTAAATAAAGCTAATTGGCCTGTACAAAAGGTGTATATTGCTCCTGTTGAAATTACTGTGACCACCGCTCCAATAGTTTGTCCTTCCTTAGTCATTGATATAAATAGGTATTCTTCTTTACCCAAACTAATCAATGTAACTAAGTTGGTGTTTAAATTTCTAAACAAGATGAGTATCTCATATAAGTTTTCACATCCTCTTGAATATTGGATAAAGAGGGTACAGGAGGAAATCTATGGAAATGAGATTAAATTAATGATGGAAAGAAAAATTGTGAAAGGTTTCATAATAGAGAAAATGGGGCTGTATTTAGAGAATAATGTAATTAGGTGCAGAGGTAGGTTACAAAATGCTGAATTGCGTGATTATACTAAACACCCTATCTTATTGCCCAAAACTCATCATCCAACAATTTTGATTGTTTTAAATGCCCATAAAAATGTAATGCATGGTGGGGTACAAGATACCTTAAATTGTATTAAGGGAAACTTTCTGGATTCCACAAGGATGGCAAAGTGTAAAATGGGTTATTAAATCTTGTGTAATATGTCGCCGTGTGGACGCCAGATCCTATATGTACCCAGGTCCTCCTCCATTGCCAAAGGAGCATGTACAATTAGTGAAACCATTTGAGTCGTTTAGCAACGAACTCCGTAGTGTGGAAAATACTGTATATTTTCCGAAAATAGTGTATTTTGTATGTAAATTGATGGAATATATTGAAGGTAATAAAAATTAATTTGTAAATAAAGAACCGGTTTGTAGATGAATGGTTCAGAGAACCGACATGTTGATAAATTAGACACATTGATGGACTGAACACATCGACTCAAGGTTGAGGGACTGATTACCTCATTCTCCTCCTGTTCTTCAAGTTTCTCCTACGTATGGACTGATGAAGCCACTGTGTGGCGAAACGTTTCCTCAATAAAGATACCCAAGAGTTGCACATGTGTCTAATTTATCAAATAAAGAACCAGCGAGTGTGGTGAACGTCGCTGGGGAAGGGGGAGTCGCCATTGTTTTGAACTGGGCAAAATAACGTTAGTGAAAATCTGAAGAATTTTCTTCGCTCTAGAGGTTAAATTGTGTTTAAAACCTCTCAAATAGGAGCCGAAATTGTTGGATTTGCAGTCCTGCAGAACGTGAGAATTAGACGACTGGACAGGACTCCGTAATTAGATGGAAACAGGATAAAATTACCCCAGTTGAGTGATGTCTATATTTATGTTGAAATTCTGGCCAGTATTTTCTTCATATTTTAGACAGGGGTTTGTGTATGATACACCAAGTAATATCCAGACAAATTGGGGAGTGTTATTATAAATTCTCCTTCAGTGTATATGTAGCTATTTATTAAATTTAACATACAGTCCACATATTTAGATTAATGTTGTACCAGAATTCCTGGTGATGTATATTTCATTTGAAATTAATATAGGTCCAGAGTGACTTGTGGAGATATGAGTGCAGTAGGTATCGAAGGAGGACATTTTTTGCGACCTAGGATGTCCTAAAATTCCTACATGGCTCTGTAATCTTGATATAGAATAATTATCTTTGTTACTTTTATAAAATTACTGGTATGTATCTAATGAGATTCATCCAGGTAATTTTAATTTTCCATAGTGTGTGTGTGTGTGTGTGTGTGTGTGTGTGTGTGTGTGTGTGTGTGTGTGTGTGTGTGTGTGTGTGTGTGTGTGTCTGTCTGTCTGTCTGTCTGTCTGTCTGTCTGTGTGTGTGTGTGTGTGTGTGTGTGTGTGTGTGTCTGTCTGTCTGTCTGTCTGTGTGTGTGTACACACCGTGAAATTACTATAAAAGACGTTTTGTTTATGTGGTTACTAAGAGCAAGAATTACAGGGAGTCCCACTCGTGACACTGGTCAGTAGCGCTGAGGTCAGTAGCGCTGAGGTCAGTAGCGCTGAGGTCAGTAGCGCTGAGGTCAGTAGCGCTGAGGTCAGTGGCGGCTGAGCTGAGAAGCGTAGCCATGATCATTGAGCCACTCAACAATGGTGTCATAGTTGTGGTCCATCCAGGCAATGTTGTTGCCAGTTCTTTCAATGGCCTGATCAACGGCTAGCTCAGCGGTTTCCAAGGCATCTGCGTGGTCCATCTTAAACACCTCCAACTGATAAATGATAGACCAATTCTAATTAATTATGAGGTTATAAGCTTCTCAAGCTAAAATTCCCATAAAATGTTGAAACACTCAGTGCAATCATGACTGACAGTAAGATATAAACACATATGCAGTATAATGTGATCCTTTATTGACAACGTTTCGCCCACACAGTGGATCTACTTGGGTGGAAGGTACGTGTGTATAGGATGAGGTCAAGTTGAGAATGCTGGGTCAGGTGGAGAATGCTGCATGTGACAATCTACCGAGTAGGGTTGTAGAGTCTAATAACTTGGGTAGCCTGGAAGAGAGATTGGATAAGTATATGAGTAGACCTTCTGCAGTGTTCCTCCATTCTTATATTCTTATGTGGGATAGCTATGAAGAAGTTTCTTGGCGAGGGGTTCAGCTATGGTAAAGAAGCCGTTGTTCTGGTTGAAGTTGTTGGATATACAGATAAGCGATGATTCCAGGATTCTTCGGTATTGAGTTTTGTCTTCTCTGGTGATAAGTCTTGAGTTTCTGTAGTTGACTAAATGGTTGTGTGAATTTTGGCGTTGAACACAGGCATTCCTTGAATCGTCAGATCTGCCTGCGTATTGGTGTTCTGAAATACGTGTGTGGAGGTCTCTTGATGTTTCGCCCACGTATAATTTGCTGCAGTCATTACAAGGGATTGTGTATATGTCATGTGGGGGTTCGATAACGTGGATTGGGTAATAACACTCACGTTGGATGTTATAGTATATTGGGCGGAATATCTGTGGAGCACCAAGACTGACCTGCCATCTGTCCTAACGTCTCTACTTCAACTGGCTTGCTGAGTGCCTCGGAGGGTAGCGGCATTCAAAACATGCTAGGTCAGCTGAACAGTGAATAACAAGTGATTCACACAAACGGTTGGTAGTGAGTCATACTACTGGTAACTAGTTACCGGCAACTGGTTACTAGGAACTGATACTACTGAGAGCTCGGCGAAGTGACAACTCATCCTCTACCTGAACAGGGTAAGGATAGTGAACAAGGTCAACAAGATTGGTATTTGCTCTGAGACGAACACTGTGCCCAGAAGTGTTATCTAAGAAGAAATGGATCTTACTATCTCTTACAACATGTAAGGATGGCTCAACAAATAAACCCTTTACATTGCAGGAATCACTGTCAACTAGGACGTTATCACCATCTGGAACACGAACAACAGACACTAGTGAGGGCACTAGCCGCGACAGAAACGTCTTTCTGCAGACGGCATGTGACATCAACAAGAGATGGCATTACTAGTTGCAAGTAATCGTTTTCCAACAAGGCGTCCCCTGTGGAGAAACTACTACTTGAACTAGTAGACATTGCAGGGATAGGCTCAGCACTGAAGGTAGTCAGAGCGTCCTCGGACACTATCTTGCAAGCCTGAAGTTGCATGTGGAACACATTCAGGAGTGACAGGATCACCAGTGCCTGACCGCTTGGGTACGATACTGGAAAATGCACTGGCCTGTAAGGACTTAATCCAAACGTCGTATTCTGCGGCAGTATGGCAGATCTCGGACCCAAGCTGGTAACCCCAAAATGGTACGATCAAGTCATCAATTTGGGCATGCCATCGATAAGGGTCGAGCACAATGCGCAAGTCTCTCATGGAAGCAAATCCCCTTAGATCGCCAGGGAAAGTAATCTGGTCGACAACAAGGAAGGAAGCAGTAAAGTCTCTCTCTACCTTGGATAGAAAGGGTGAGGGAAGTCCGACCTCGGACACGCAGGTGAGAACCAGCTACTCCACCAAGGGAGGACACATGAGTCGGTTCTACGAGAAGGACATGTCGTAACTGCTTATCCTCAAACAAACTAGACCTGATAATATTGACTTGCGCACCAGAGTCCATGAACAAATGAACGGGCGCATTATGAACAGATGTTTGCACTATAGGGCCTATCGTTGCACTGGAAGTTATGTGCAAACAAAAAGGAGGATTGTCATCAGAAAATATTTGTTCCACTTGATCTCCAAAATCATCTACGTCAGAGACGTGTGAAGCAACATCATCAGCGGGATTGTCATTCTCGAGAATGCTTAAGGCTTCAAAGGAATTGTGAACGGGGATGGTGTACCCATTATCACCTACTGTCACCATGGGACGATTTGACTGGGGCGCTCGAATTCCCCCGAATTGGAAGAATGAGCCTGGTTCTGGTTAGTCTGAGAACCACGACGTCTGTTTCCTCTCCTGGTTCTGCGGTTGGAACGGCCACGGAAAGATCTAGAGTACTGAAGGTTGCAGAGAGCATTGCACTCAGATGTGTCACGTCCATGTATTCTATGATAAGTACAGTAGGGAAGATCTGACTGGTACTCATCATCAGTACGACGCCTCTTAGGGTGACTATCAGGACAATTAATTGCAATATGGCCACGGAAACCACAGTTGTAACAAGTCCGCTGACTATGGTTATTGAATGTACTATGAATACTACGAGGTTTATAATGACTCTGTACACTGGTCCTTGGTGATCGCTGCGATGGTTGACCACAACGATTTGTCGCTGTGGCACAAACAAGAGGTGGTGCAGACTGAGGCACAGGTGTGAAATTACTTTTGATACACGGGAAAGTACCCTGGGGGCACAAGGAACGTACATGATTTAGGGCTGTAAGCGGTTCCATCGTCACAGTTGGAGGATTAGCCTCATAAGCACACACGGAAGCAGGCGGCATTAGTTCCTTGATTGCTCCAAAAGCTGCTATTTTAGCAAACGACGCTGTGGATGGTTTATCCTCGTCAGGGACAAAAGCTGAGGACTGGACAACATTGATAAATGATAAAAGTTTATCTAATCTAACAGCAAATGCACTCAACGATTCATTAATCGTGGGTGTAGCATTCACGAGTTTCCGAAGAACGACATATGGATCCGCTGTTTTTACTGGTACAAGGAAAGAACGAATCAGTACCTCATATTGTGACCACTTAGTAAGATTCCTGAAGTCTCGCATTTCAAGGAGAACAACAACGTGAACAGCAGCAGGGGGCCGATGAAGAGCTTCTTTCACAAGTCTGATAAGACTTTCCTCTGAAGGAGGACCGTCAACTAGAGCATTAACACGAGAACGAATGGCAGTAAACCATGCTTCAAGACTATGTACATGGCCACTGAATAAAGGTAACGCATCAAGGGAATCACGAGTAAAACTATAGTGTTTCAGTGTCTGGGTCGGTCTGTCAGTCGATAAGGAACTATGAGGACTGATGACAGGAGCAGCAGTAGCCTGAGAAGTCTGAGTGTCTCCATTCACTAAAGTATCACTTAAAGGTATGTGAGACATAATCACTTATCTGATCTGTACATCCAACAACTTCGACCAGAACAACAGCTTCTATAACATAGCTGAACCACTTACCAAGAAATTTCTTCGCTATCCCACATAAGAACATAAGAATGGAGGAACACTGCAGAACGTCTACTCATATACTTATCCAATCTCTCTTCCAAGCTACCCAAGGTATTAGACTCTGTAATACTACTCGGTAGATTGTCACATGCAGCATTCTCAACCTGACCTCATCCTACAAATACTCGCGTACCTTCCACCCAGTTAGATCTGTTTGTGACTTGATAAAGCCCACTGTGTGGGCGTAACGTTGTGCGTTAATATTTCCATTGAGTCGGTATTTTGTACCATTTATTTCTACTGACAGTAAAAGGAGGCAAGAGAGCCCTCAACATTACCAAACGTACCAAAAAAAGTATGCTGTCTGAAGCAAGAGTGAGCAAGAATTGATAAGAATACACACTGGTTTATTCACATTGAGAAACAACTAAACTCTCTAAACAAAAATCGCTCTAAAATTCTCAATTGTATATTACGGAATTCACCCTAACTCACTGTAGTGCATCGGTAATTAGATTATTATGTTGAAATAGTCTTCTCTGCGTAGATTTTCTTATTACCTGCAACTGGTTCGCTTTGTATTCTTGTCAGAACTTCAGAAAGCCTAATAATACTGACCTCGTCTTACCACCCCGGTGCATACTTCTGCACCGGGGCGGTAAGTACATGTACTTGAAAAGTACAGAAAATAAGAAAAAACACCTACCTCGTGCTTCTCCTCACGAGTGTTGAAGTCGTTAGTAACTGTGAGGAGAAGATCACCCAACGTGGTGAAAGAACGCAGGCTGGTGAAAGGGAGAACAACACTTGTTAAAATATCCGCTGTGTGATTATTGTTACACATTGACGATTGTGTATAAAGCATCTTATTTACAATTCAGGACATTATTAATACAATTCGCCACGAAAGGCTTCTCCATTAGGACTTAAGAAGCTACTCATGACAAAACGTTTCCTGAAATAGATGTCCTCAACTGTACAGAAGTGTCTTGATCCAGTTTGTCGTTATCACTACCATTTACAACCTGAATGCATTAGAATAAATAAGAATAGGTGGAAGAATTTAAAATAACTTCTGTGTAAAATGATTATAAAACCACATGTCCTAATGATGGGAGTATTTAGAACACCGTACACACGTTTCAAGTCCTCCTGTGAGAGGAGAGAGAGAGAGAGAGAGAGAGAGAGAGAGAGAGAGAGAGAGAGAGAGAGAGAGAGAGAGAGAGAGAGAGAGAGAGAGAGGTTTTTACAAAGCAGAAGTGTTATAAGAAGAGCAGAGTATATGGAGAGTAAAAGAAAGGTGAAGAGAGTGGCGAGAGAGTGCAAAAGGAGAGCAGATGATAGAGCGGGAGAGGCACTGTCAAGAAATTTTAATGAAAATAAGAAAAAAATTTGGAGTGAATTAAACAAGTTAAGAAGGCCTAAGGAACAAATGGATTTGTCAGTTAAAAACAGAGTAGGGGAGTTAGTAGATGGGGAGATGGAGGTATTAGGTGGATGACGAGAATATTTTGAGTAACTTTTAAATATCGACGAAGAAAGGGAGGCGGTAATTTCATGCACTGGACAGGGAGGTATACCATCTTTTAGGAGTGAAGAAGAACAGGATGTGAGTGTGGGGGTGTGTGAGGCATTACGTAGAATGAAAGAGGGTAAAGCAGCTGGAACTGACGGGATCATGACAGAAATGTTAAAAGTAGGGGGGATATAGTGTTGGAGTGGTTGGTATTTTTGTTTAATAAATGTATGAAAGAGGGGAAGGTACCTAGAGATTGGCGGAGAGCATGTATAGTCCCTTTACATAAAGGGAAAGGGGACAAAAGAGATTGTAAAAATTATAGAGGAATAAGTTTACTGAGTATACCAGGAAAAGTGTACGGTAGGGTTATAATTGAAAGAATTAGAGGCAAGACAGAATGTAGGATTGCAGATGAGCAAGGAGGTTTCAGAGTGGGTAGGGGATGTGTAGATCAAGTGTTTACATCGAAGCATATATGTGAACAGTATTTAGATAAAGGTAGGGAAGTTTTTATTGCATCTATGGATTTAGAAAAGGCATATAATAGAGTGGATAGGGGAGCAATGTGGCAGATGTTGCAAGTATATGGAATAGGTGGTAAGTTACTAAATGTTGTAAAGAGTTTTTATGAGGATAGTGAGGCTCAGGTTAGGGTGTGTAGAAGAGAGGGAGAATACTTCCCGGTAAAAGTAGGTCTTAGACAGGGATGCGTAATGTCACCATGGTTGTTTAATATATTTATAGATGAGGTTGTAAAAGAAGTAAATGCTAGGGTGTTCGGGAGAGGGGTGGGATTAAATTATGGGGAATCAAATACAAAATGGGAATTGACACAGTTGCTTTTTGCTGATGATACTGTGCTTATGGGAGATTCTAAAGAAAAATTGTAAAGGTTAGTGGACGAGTTTGGGAGTGTGTGTAAAGGTAGAAAGTTGAAAGTGAACATAGAAAAGAGTAAGGTGATGAGGGTATCAAATGATTTAGATAAAGAAAAATTGGATATCAAATTGGAGAGGAGGAGTATGGAAGAAGTGAATGTTTTTAGATACTTGGGAGTTGACGTGTCGGCGGATGGATTTATGAAGGAAGAGGTTAATCATAGAATTGATGAGGGAAAAAGGGTGAGTGGTGTGTTGAGGTATATGTGGAGACAAAAAGCATTATCAATGGATTCAAAGAAGGGAATGTATGAAAGTATAGTAGTACCGACACTCTTATATGGGTGTGAAGCTTGGGTTGTGAATGCAGCAGCGAGGAGGCGGTTGGAGGCAGTGGAGATGTCCTGTCTAAGGGCAAAGTGAGTTGTAAATATTATGGAAATAAATATGTAAATATTGTGGAAATTAGGAGGGGTGGAGTTAATAAAAGTATTAGTCAGAGGGCAGAAGAGGGGTTGTTGAGGTGATTTGGTCATTTAGAGAGAATGGATCAAAGTAGAATGACATGGAGAGCATTTAAGTCTGTAGGGGAAGGAAGGCGGGGTAGGGGTCGTCCTCGAAAAGGTTGGAAGGAAGGGGTAAGGGAGATTTTGTGGGCGAGGGGCTTGGACTTCCAGCAGGCATGCGTGAGCGTGTTCGATAGAAGTGAATGGAGACGAATGGTATTTGGGACCTGACGATCTGTTGGAGTGTGAGCAGGGCAATATTTAGTGAAGGGATTCAGGGAAACCGGCTATTTTTATATAGCCGGACTTGAGTTCTGGAAATGGGAAGTACAATGTCTGCGCTCTAAAGGAGGGGTTTGGGATATTGACAGTTTAGAGGGATATGTTGTGTATCTTTGTACGTATATGCTTCTAAGCTGTTGTGTTCTGAGCACCTCTGCAAAAACAGTGTTAATGTGTGAGGTGAAAGAGTTGAATGATGATGAAAATATTTTCTTTTTGGGGATTTTCTTTCTTTTTGGGGATTTTCTTTCTTTTTGAGTCACCCTGCCTCGGTGGGAGACGGCTGACTTGTTAATATATATATATATATATATATATATTATATATATATATATATATATATATATATATATATATATATATATATATATATATATATATATATATATATACTAGGTAGTAGGTTGGTAGACAGCAACCGCCCAGGGAGGTACTACCGTCCTGCCAAGTGAGTGTAAAACTGAAGCCTGTAATTGTTTTACACGATGGTAAGATTGCTGGTGTCTTTTTTTTTTTTTTTTTTTTTTTTTTTTTTTTTTTTTTTTATCTGTCTCATACACGTGCAAGATTTCAGGTACGTCTTGCTACTTCTACTTACACTTAGGTCACACTACACATACATGTACAAGCATATATATGCACACCCCTTTGGGTTTTCTTCTATTTTCTTTCTAGTTCTTGTTCTTGTTTATTTCCTCTTACCTCCATGGGGAAGTGGAACAGAATTCTTCCTCCGTAAGCCATGCGTGTTGTAAGAGGCGACTAAAATGCCGGGAGCAAGGAGCTAGTAACCCCTTCTCCTGTATATATTACTAAATGTAAAAGGAGAAACTTTCGTTTTTCCTTTTGGGCCACCCTGCCTCGGTGGGATACGGCCAGTGTGTTGAAAGAAAGATAATATATATATATATATATATATATATATATTATATATATATATATATATATATATATATATATATATATATATATATATATAGTTATTTCAAGATCATTTGTGAGCCAAGAACCAGTACATTAAAAACTCTGCTCTTTACATCTAGCCACTTAAACATTTCTTTGTTTAAAATAATTTGTGTCTTACTGGTTAGTCAATCGTGAATTCAGACTTGATCTTTGTCTCCTATATCGTAAATTTTGGTCAGCAGTCTATTAAGTGGTACCTGAGAGACATACATTATAGAAATATAGTATGTTAAATATGTTTGAACTTTTAGTTGCAGTTTTTTATATATATACTGTATATGATTGAGAAGTCTTGTAAGTCTGTAATGAACTTTTTGTTGCGAATTCTATATTGATTTCCGGTTAAGTTATCTTCCAAAAATCCTACGATGTTGTTGCCAACATTACTTGAAGAGTGGTATTATTATTATTATAATCAAGAGGAAGCGCTATACCCGGAGGATTATACAGCGCCTGGGGGAAGGGGATGTGGAAGGCAATCAGGCTTAATTCGGGGAACTGGAGCACAGATCCAATTTTGAAGTGTGGTAACACTGCCTAAAATTTGGTAGCTCGTGGCTCAGTGGTAACATGACAAAAATGATTCTTATTCACAATGTCACATTTTAAAGATTTTTTTTTCACCAAAACGCTCGTAATGGTTGGGGTACTGAACAACGCAGTTTCAAAACAAATCTTGTTACACATTACTCACTAAGCAGACATCATGTCCCACTGGTCCCTGATATAATACCAGGCCAAATCGCGACCCACGTCATTCTCAGCCACGGAGGCGAAAGTGTATCTCACGTCTTGCCTCCTGATGCCGCTCTCTTCATCGAACATCATGTCCAGGTACCTGCAGGGGTTAGGAATTAGATGAAGACACGAGTCAGATGTATGAACCCGTATTCGATTCGCGTTGTCGTAATTCTTGTATTCTCTATTTTTTACTCTATGATTTTTACCATAAGAAAGTTTCGAGAACAGTCTAACTCTGTATAGTATTAAGGAATATAAGTATGCTGCATCTGCAGCCTTACTGTACTAATTACCATGCAACATATTAAAACTGAAAAGTAAGAACAACTTAGCTTACCGAGATTATTTACAACTTAGAGATGAAACTTTAGACAACGTTTCGGTCCATCGAGGACCATCATCAAGTTGCTACTTAAAGGTGGACTATAAAGTCATCTAACGTTTCCTTTTCACATCACAATTCTAAATTGTTCAGCCATTCTACTGTTACTTATATTCCTCACCGAGACAAGATCCAAAGTTCCTTGGTACATCCCAGAGCATACAGCAGAGTTGTTTTCTCAGAGGCAACGTTGGAGGCGAGGTACTGGTTCCAGCCAAAGTTCCACTCCTCCTCACCACCAGCAGCAATAGCGGTGCAGTACACTGTGCTCTTCAGGTTGGGCGACACGATACTGCGTATACGATTAGGAACTGTGAGTGACTGTGTATCACCGAAATAAAAGGATTTGGCTTCAAGACTAAGAACTGAAATCCTGGCATTCAGAGAAATGTAATGTAAACCATGAAACAGGTGGGATTTGAACCTATGGCAAGCGAGTCGTTCCTTGGTTTGTTGTCAATTCGTGGGTCAAGTGCTTTTCCCTAGCTGTAGATGATATAGTTAAACACTTTCACTTACTACCTAAATTAACTGAGAGTACATACCACTGTTAGACGGAAGTCTAATTTTGCATCCAACAGTAGTGGACACACTACTGCTGCATCTAACAGCAGTGTATACACAACTGCTGGTTGCAACATTAAGCTTGGTGATTGTAGAACAGGGCGGAAGGGAAAACCATTATACTGCTAGATGCAAATTTAAAAAAAAAAATGCAGTAGGATCTGAGGAAGAGGCTACTTTCAGCCAAATTAAGCAGGACGCCGAACAGTCAAAAAGATAAACATAGAACGTATTATAACTTAAGTTATCTGCATGCGAATGAAACACCGGTTAAGGTAAAGGTAAAGGCAGTGATATCAAAAGATTCCAGAATTAAAAAAAAGGCACGCCAATTATAAACAATAATTATGACGTTCAAGAAAAAACTAAAAGTAAGTTAATGTAAGATATCTTAAGATGACCCATGCTACACAATTTACCTGTTATTGTTCGGGTTCTGCATCCATTTTTGGAAGAGAGAGACGGAATTCTGAACACAGTCTTGGTAGTCTAAATGGCAGGCATTGGACAAGGCCAACACCCGTTTGTACTTCTCCAAGTGAGGGTCACTGGGGTTGTCCTCGAAGCCAACAGAGTCGTACAGTGGAATCAGGAGGTCCAGCAAGTACCTCTGTCTCAGTGAATGAAAGAAAATAATTTTAGCACCATCAGTCAGCATAATCATGCAAATGACAAGTATTTTAAAGCCTTTTAACGAGACTGCAAATATTGGGACACCAGTCTTAATAAGTGTGGTGTTTAATCAAGTACTGTAAGAGGTGTTTTTAATGAATCTGAAAGTTAATTAGCTTTGAAAACATCGATATTTATTATATTATAGAAATTTTGTGCGTGGTAATCTAATTTAAACATACACGGCACAGCAATATACCTAAAAACTGTGTAATATAAATATTCCTGGTATTTCTTTCAGTACCATTGTTTACCTTGAGAGCTCCATAACCTCCCTTACGAGAGAACATCATCTCCAAGTATTCCAGGTTGAGTAAGGCTGTGTTCCAAGCTATAAATTCCTCCTCACTTTTCAAGTATTCATTCACACTCAGAGCAATGTTGTACGATAACTGACCTGAGGAAAACCATACTTATTAATGACATCATTCATACACAAGGCGATATTTTATGATAAATGACCAGAGGGTGACAACAGTAGTTAATTGCATCATTCATACTCAGGGCGATGTTGCATGATACATTACTTAACGGCGACAACGGTAAAAACTTCATTTTCATTCATTTCAGAGTGGACAGATTTTACCTCCGAAGCGGCTAGTGCACTGTGCATCCCATATCCTTGTGGACGGTAGCGCAAGAGCACATGGATACACAAAACGCATACAAACTGGGCAAATTTTGGAAATTTGCTTAAATATGTCTAGTATTTTATTTTCATTAATAAGATATCTTGACAGTTCATATAAGTTATCATAGTCTCTATATTCCTCATTAAGTGGACAATCAAGCACTGTGTTCAAGATAGTGATCATAGGGCTGGCCACACACTTTTCATTTGGTTTGATCATGTGTGTCAAACTGCCACGTCAGTGGAAGACGAAGGCAACTTTATCACTCAAAACACACAATCTCCATAGCCTAGAGATGTTGCAGCTACCGATCTCACGCATTGCTCAAAAAAATGCACGAAATTCGTTAATTACAGAAAAACTTACCGGCTTGTGCAAAATCCATGGCGTCGTCGATGATCTGAGCACGGTTTATCACATGGATAACTTGGTGGTCGTTGTTCAGCTGCTGAATGAGCAAGTTCCAGTTGTCGTCGTCATAGTTCACTTTATAATAACCTGTCTCCTGTATGTTGAAGATGATCCACTGGTCCTTCTCAGGCAGTGAAGAGACTGTTATCTCTGCCTCAGAATCCTTCATCCATACTTGTGGTTGAGTGTTATTAAAATTAGTGTTATCTTGACTCGTGTATGTTAGTGGAACCCACCACTTGTAGTCATGGGTGTCTGACGAGTTCTCGTTCTTTACTAGCAAAAATCGTTCCTGTAAGAGTATTTTAAAATTATTTATTTAATTTATAAAACATTTTTATGTGATATTCTACTATGGTACAGAGTTTAATTCTTGAGTAACAAAACATTGGTAAATTAACCTGAGTGAGGGTTGCCGAGGTGCCGTCTGAGCTCCTCACAACCTTGATGACAGGGTAACCCATCTGCAGCGTCCAGGTGTCCATGACTTCCTTGACTGTCATGTCTGGTGGCAGTGTGGCGTCTTCATGAGCAGCGTCTGTCAGGTACTGCCACAGGTCGTCTTGATCAGCGTTGGAATACGCCCTAGAAGGGTTCTCAGTCTTAGTAAATATTACGCTAAACATTTTATCCAAATTATTACTAGAACTTACACAGACTTTTGCAACATTATTTAATGTTGTAATCACCTCTCAGTAACAATTCACTAATCACAACATTTCAATTTTGATTCAGTCGTTGCTTTGCTAACACACCCGAACTGGCCTCTCTAGATATGATCACCACAGTTGTCAGTAAAACACTGATGCCCACTGATCAAGACAAAAACAAGAAGCCACAAATAACCCGCACATAGGAGTGTGGGTTATTTGTATATTTACTGGGGAAACTTTTCGCCACGAGTGGCTTCTGTCCTAATATTAAGATCTCACTCGAGGCGAAATGTTTCCTTAATAATGTCTTGATCATTACAGAAGTGTCTTTCACCTACACCTCGTCAGTATCACCAAACCAGTTCCACTAATCACCACAGTTATTCTGGCAGTACTACCCCAGAAATTGACTGAAGCATTAAATGTCGCTGTTCTCTATATGTTCACGCTTTTTACTAATTTATATTTATAAACGAATGAACGAAGGAGGAACACAATGCAAACCTTTGTCACATCTACTGAACTGCTGGAACCGTAATTTGATTTTTTTTGTTTCCCTTGGTGAGTCATATTGCACAAATACAACAACTATTTAAATTCGAGGCACTCAAAAGCAACTTTCTCTGTTTACATGTATTATCAAACATCTATTGTATACATAACTAGAGTGAGACTAACATTAACCAGTTCATTTCATCTAACGACTTATTTTAATAGCAAATTTCAATCAGTTTCTCTAACTAATTTCTTTCCTTGGGTCAGACTTGATTATCTTTCATTTCCCGAGCGATGTACAACGAGTTTTAACGCTATAATAAAAATATAAATACTAATAATAATAATAATCAATATTAATATTACTATTATTTATATTTAAAACGCTGTATGTATATATACCATAAGTTTACATTTTTTAACATACAAAAATGCAAAAGGATTACGGGTACATAAGATTGAGAGTGAATTAACAAGAAAACAAAACACTATCATAACAATCAGCAAACGTAAACATAATGGCACCGAATTCAGTCCCCTAATACACACAACACCAAATACACTGACACAAAGTACCCTGTACAAAACACACCCAAAAATACACAGACAAAAAACGGTGAAACGTAAGCTGAAATACGTTCCACTAGACTTAGATGGCAGATTACAATAAGTACGAATACCTAACTGATATAAAATGCCTATAGACAACATATAAAACTTGGAAAACATTAGGAAAACAATACACACACACAGATAATTATTATTATTATTATTATTATTATTATTATTATTATATTATAACCAAGGGAGAGCGCTAAACCCATAGGATTATGCAGCGCCTGTGGAGGGGGGATGTGGAAGGTATTCAGACTTAATTCAGGGAACTGGAGCACAGAACCAATTCCCTAGATCAAGAGCCCCTCACCAGCATCAAGGAACCTCCCTTGAGGGGAAACACACAGATAGAACGGTATATCATGCAAAGATTAAGGGCTCTATGGTGTCACCCCCTAAATGGTGTCACCCAGGGCGGCCCGCCCTCCCTTACGACCCCACGGCATAGGACCCATCAACAACAATGCTCTAGCAGAGAGAACGCTATACAAAAACTTATACATGACTTCGTGTTCCCTCTGAGGGATGCGCAATCTAACACCCCAGCTATACAGTGGGTTTCACTACGCCGCTGGCGTACTTATTCCCAGTCAAATGTCATACAAAACTCGGATTTTCATCTTTTCCGACTCCTCCGCCTGCTATCATCACCCTCAATACCCGCAAACTGTCTCTCAGATAAATTCCCCCTGAAAGTATTATTTAATACACCATACAAACGATCCAGACACCAATCCTCGAAGTACCCTTGCCTACAACACTGCTCTCTTTGCAAAAATACACAACACACGCTTACGTAGATCAAATAGGAACAAACCTTCCCTTCTCACAGGCAATGTCACCATTTCCTTTTTCAACCATTCACACAGACCACAAACACTGGAAAATCCTGCCTTGGAGCCTACGCATCACAGCACTAGTTAAAGGGTAAGTAAACATTAACGACAAACAACCCCGAGTATAAAGAAGAGCATTCACAGTAATGGCCCTTTATAAGATTATTAAGTGATAAGGCCGTATTCATTGTAAGCGATAAAATACATTATACTGTACCCTCTCAGAATTTACTAGCCTCTCCACCTCTTTGTCGTTTGTGCACATCATCCTACAAATCTTTAAAGACCCCTTCCACCTATGTGATGATTCTGCTACCCCAATCCTAACAACTAATCCACTCACAAAGACATAAGATTTTTTATTTATCAGTATTCGCGATCATCCTTGACCCCTTCCCAAACATCCTTACCACCCCTTCTCGCAGACCATTTCCGCTTTGCCACCACACAAAGCCAATTAACGTTGACAGTCATTATCCGGAGGAATAGTAAAAGAAAAGTTCCTTCTCAGTCTCGACAGTTAGTCTTGTCGTTATAACCCTTATTCACGGCCCCGCTGCTGGTCACAAGCCTCGGTGCCACGGACCTCTTGATGATACACATGGTTGCCTCTGTGCTGGCGTTAACACATCAGAATCCGATGCTGTCGCTCGATTCCGGGTAGGCAAGTCCTCCACCTCGCATATTTAGATCGTGACAGCCTGATACACCTTCACTTCATCCACCACTGATCCCCACCTCAGGTTCTCCGAGCACCACAGGTGCTTCTGAGTCATCCAAGAACTTCACGGAAGCCTCAT
Source organism: Cherax quadricarinatus (assembly GCF_026875155.1). Classification (NCBI taxonomy): domain Eukaryota; kingdom Metazoa; phylum Arthropoda; class Malacostraca; order Decapoda; family Parastacidae; genus Cherax; species Cherax quadricarinatus. The sequence continues at coordinate 14,578,696 of NC_069450.1, forward strand.
TACACACCTGAGCCCTAAACTTATTCCCAATCATCGAAGACACCCGTTCCCTCTGGGAGGGAAAAATTTCGATCAACATCTTATTAAGCACGTCATCTAGTCCAGCAGCCTCCGAGTCTGAGTGAACACAAACCCTATCCTCTGACACAGGGAAATTCGCCACAACCTTCAGGAAAACCAGCATACACGCCAGTCACCCACGTACTTGGTTGTGATACACGTATCTTGCCGCATCGGGAGAGAACTTATCGTAGGTCAGTCATCGGCCTCGAAAGGAACATTACGAACCTTAACCCAGGTGTATCGCTTTGATACATCCACCAGGCGCACCCTAATATTCTTGTTGATCTCCACAGTAACTCCTTGAAAACTGTCAACCACCGCGTCATACACTTAAGCAGAAACCAACTTGACAAACAATAGTTTGGTTCCATTCATGGCTGCACCGTAGAGATCTTCGTTTATTATTTCATATGTGTTCCCAAAGTATGGTGGGCAACAACACATTAAATACTTCAGGCGTTACAGTTCCCTTCAGTAACCCAATACCGATCTAGCTGATATGTTTTCTCAAACCCATGACCATAGTGCACAGTACACACAGGCAAAAGTAGAAGCTCCAGCTGCACGTCCAAGCCGACCGATGTCGAGGCGGCGAATGAATAATTTATAATTAATAATAATAATAATAATAATAATAATAATATTATTATTATTATTATTATTATTATTATTATTATTATTATTATTATTATTATTATTATTATTATTATTATTATTATTATTATTAAAGCCACTCCTAGATCCCATACTGACGACTACAAACTACTTACTGGCCATTGAGGTAGTTTGTGATGCCTTTCCTGAAAGTTGTCTCAGTCAGGAAGTAGTTCATCATGCGAATAACAGACGCACCTGTGTACGTAATCATTTTTAAGAGATGCTATTATTAACATGTATTTCTGTATGTTATTAAGAGTAACGAGCGTACGTGTGTGTGTGTGTGTGTGTGTGTGTGTGTGTGTGTGTGTGTGTGTGTGGTGTGTGTGTGTGTGTGTGTGTGTGTGTGTGTGTGTGAGTGTCGTAATGCTGGGCATCAACAAAAAAAAAAAATTGCGTCTGCAACGTTGGGTCAGTTATGACCCAACAGGTCAGAGTTTCTTTTGTTTATAGATTTTTTTTAGGCAGTTTTTTGAAATCAAATACACTGTACAACTTATATGTACAGAGGTTGCCGAGTCATCGCCAGCTCGCCAACAATACTCACAAAACGTATACGTGACGTAATTCTTCACATATTGTGTATTAGAGTTGCCAGCATACTCAGCTCACACACTGAGGGGTCTGGGATTGATCCCTGGCACTGGTGAAACGTTGGACATGTTTCCTTGCATTTCTTGGCCCTGTTCACCTAGTAGAATGTAATCGACAGTTGTGAGTCGTATCCTGGGAGACCAGATTCACATAGGCTGCAGAAAGCTCTGCATAACCAGGGACTTCTATATAAAATGATAATGATGTCACCTACGTCTGTATCGGTTGTATCATGTACCGAGTAGAAATATTATTATTATTATTATTATTATTATTATTATTATTATTATTATTATTATTATTATTATTATTATTATTATTAAGATATCTACCACCTTAAACAACTAACATAAGTGCATGTTGTTAACTTGTTGTCAGGGGGTCGCCAGTACTCAAAATATGTGTATTCAACGGCTTCAGGAAGAAATCCAATATTGTTCCATGAAGCATTATCTACTTCGAGAGGCTTTAGCCCCCTTCCCCCCACAATTTGTACTTGAGGTTCACTTATTATATATATATATATATATATATATATATATATATATATATTATATATATATATATATATATATATATATATATATATATATATATATATATATACATATATACATGTATATATATATATATATATATATATATATATATATATATATATATATATATATATATATATATATATAATTATATATATATATATATATATACATATATATATAATATATATATATATAATATATATATATATATATATATATATATATATATTATATATATATATATAATATATATATATATTATATATATAATTATATTATATATATATATATATATATATATTATATATATAATATATATATATATATATATATATATATATATATATTATATATATATATATATATATAATATATATATATATATATATATATATATATATATATATATATATATATATATATAATATATTATACATTATATATATATATATATATAATTATAATATTATATTATATATATATATATATTATAATATATATATTTATATATAATATATATATATATATATATATATATTATATATATATATATATATATATATTATATATATATATATATATATATATATAATATATATATATATAATATATATATATATATTATTATAATATATTATATATATATATATAATATATATATATTATAATTATATATTATTTATATATATTATATATATATTATATATATATATATATATATAATATATATATATATATATATTATACATATATAATAATATATATATATATAATAAGATATAAATAATATATATATATTATAATATATATATATATAATGATATATTATATATATTATTATATAATATATAATTATATATATATATATAATATGTATATATATATATGTATAATATATAATAATAATATTATATATATATATATATATTATAATATATATATATATAAATAATATTTATAAATTATATGTATATAATATATAATATATATATATATATATATAATTATATAAATATATATATATTATAATTATATATATATTAATATATATATATATTATATATATATATATATATATAATTATATATTATATATATATATATATTATAATATATATTATATTATATATATTATATATATATATATATATATGCAAAACAACCACTCTGAAAGAATAGAGAAATTCCAAGCGCTTTCGTGACTACTCACATTATCAAGGAACTATGAAAGTAAAGCATCCAAGGAAGCTATATAAGGGGTCTGGCCGGCACCTCACTATTAGATCCCACAACGGTTTAAACACCTGACGCGCGCCGACCCAACTTGGACAGGTCCTTGGCACAACCCACCCCACAAACCACTCTACCCAAGAAATAAGAAATTTTAAAGATTATTTGTCCAGTGTATTATTAAATTCTTCCCAAATTCTATTAATTATAAATGGATCTAATTTATATAAACCATTTATAATTAATAGAATTTGGGAAGAATTTAATAATACACTGGACAAATAATCTTTAAAATTTCTTATTTCTTGGGTAGAGTGGTTTGTGGGGTGGGTTGTGCCAAGGACCTGTCCAAGTTGGGTCGGCGCGCGTCAGGTGTTTAAACCGTTGTGGGATCTGATAGTGAGGTGCCGGCCAGACCCCTTATATAGCTTCCTTGGATGCTTTACTTTCATAGTTCCTTGATAATGTGAGTAGTCACGAAAGTGCTTGGAATTTCTCTATTCTTTCAGAGTGGTTGTTTTGCATATTCTGAAATCACCTGTTTACTGTGATCTTATTGCATATATATATATATATATATATATATATATATATATATATATATATATATTATATATATATATATATATATATATATATATGCATGTAATATATATATAATATATATATATATATATATATATATATATATATATATATATATATATATATATAATGTATATATATATATATATATATTATATATATATATATATATATATATATATATATATACATGTATATATATTTTATATATATATATATATATATATATATATATATATATACATGTATATATATATATATATATATATATATATATATACATGTATATATAATATATATATATATATATATATATACATATTATAATATATATATATATATATTTATATATATATATATATATATATTATATATACATGTATATATATATATATATTATACATGTATATATATATATATATATACATGTATTATATATATTATATATATATATATATATATATATATATATATATATATATATATACATGTATATATATATTTTATATATATATATATATATATATATATATATATATATATATATATATATATATATATACATATATATATATATATATATATATATATATATATATATATATATATATGTATATATATATATATATATATATATAAAATATATATATATATATATATATATACATACACACCTTTATTGTAGGAGATGTCGTCAAAAATCTGGTTAATCTCTTCAGGTCTTCCAACGGGGATACTGATGGGGTGTGAGGACTCGAGGCTGTCCATCTCCAGCACATCTTGTAAATCACTAGACACAAACTGTTCCCACATCTTCCAGGTGGGCTCAAGCTGAAGTACAAGGACTTCAGTATTTTTTCAAGCCATTACTCTACATTATAAAAACTTATAATCACGGCAACTAACACTAAGTTGCTGAAAAAAAAATCTCCCTAAAATTTAAAATAAAATAAAAAAAAAAAACAGCCATTAAACGCCACGGTAAAGTGTATAAATTGCCAATTTTTAACATTCATTACATAAATGCTTATTCATATAATTGTTATCGTATCCTAATAAAAAAAAAATACAATACGTAGATAAAGAACCAAAAAACACAATACTGTGACTGAAACAATACACAAATAACCCGCATATGACTACATTTCCATCCAAGTCGGACCGAAACGTCGTCATAAGCTTCACTCGTATGCACAGGTTATTTGCATATAATAGTTGATCCATCTTAGCATATTTCAACTCACATGATCGCTGCAGGTATTTTCCATGAAAGAAGCAAATCCCTCATTGAGCCAAATATCTGTCCACCAGTCTGGGGTGACAAGGTTGCCGAACCACTGGTGAGCCAACTCGTGAGTCACCGCGACCATCACTCCCTGCTCATCAGAAGCAGACGACACTGCTGGGTCGTACAGCAAACGTGACTCCCTGCCAGTTAACATTATATGGTCGTTAAAATTTAAAAATAATCATATACAGTGGACCCTCAACCAACGGCATTAATCCGTTCCAGAGGGCTTGCCGTTGGTCGAGTTAATTTTCCCTGTAAGAAATAATGGAAATAGAATTAATCCGTTCCTAACACCCCAAAGCCTGAAAAAAAAAATTTTTGCATGAAATATACATTTCCTTATATGGAAAGGAATGGGACATGCAAAACAAACAATAATTAAATGGCACTTACCTTTATTGTGGAGTTGTTGATGAGTGATGTGCCAACAGCAGGGGAAATTCAGAATTGTCTATTGCTTGGAAGGAGAATCCCATTCCAGAAGGACTTCAGGTACCAAGTCCTTTGGTGGGGTTACCTCCCTCCTTGGTTTTTAATGCCACTAGGACCAGCTTGAGAGTGACTGGAGCCCTGTCGCACAAAATAGCTTTCCAGAGAGCCCTGTTTCTCTTGTGCCCTTAGGATTTCCCTAAAATGGGACACAAGAGTGTCATTGCACTCCACTCTCGTATTTTTCAATGATCTTCATTTCCATCGTAATTCCTTTAAACACTATAACTCACTTTCCAGCACTATTGCCATTGTCTGCAGGGCTTAACATAAGGGGGAAAAGGAAGTAAATTCAATTATATTAATTCAGTAATTAGCTAATTCGTTTGTTAATTGGGTTTAGAGGTTATCGACTACACGAGGGTGTAATCGATAACTCTCATCTTGTCGGTATTGTATACCTGTCTTGCACACACCCTCCTTCCATTCTTTCCTAGGAAGATTCCTATCCCTTCTTCCCTTCACTACAAATTTATACACCCTCCAAGTCATTCTATTTTGCTCCATCCTCTCTAAATGACGAAATCACCTCAACAGCCCCTCCTCAGCCCTCTGAATAATACTTTTAGTAACATCACACCTCTAATTTCCACACTACGAATTCGCTGCATAATATTTACGCCATACATTGCCCTTAAACACATCTCTGCCTCCAGCCTCTTTCTTGCTGCAAGATTCACAGCTCATGTTTCACATCTACTTAAAAGTGTTGGTACCACTCTATATTTCATAAATTCCCTTCTTTGCCTCCTTGAATAATGTTCTTTATCATCACAGATACCTCCTTTTTTTCCTTCATCAATTCTATTTTCAAATATCTGAAGACATTCAATTCTTCCATACTCCCTCCAATCTCATATCCAGTTTTTCCTTATCTAAATCGTTTCATACCTTCATTACCTCACTCTTATCTATGTTCACTTTGAACTTTCTCCCTTTACACACCCTCCCAAACTCTTCCATTAACCTTTGCAACTTCTCTTCAGAACCTCTCAAAAGTACAGTATCATCAGCAAAATGTAACTGTGTCAACTCACATTTTATATTTGAATCCTCATGATTTAATCCCACCAATTTTCCCAACACCCCAGCATTTACTTCCTTTTCAACCCCATCTATATTTTTTTCTGGATAACGTAGAATATCAGAATACTACTAAATACTAATACTACTATACTACTAAATATATCCCTTTGGCATTGTGAATGCCACAATTTGTTGATAGCCTGGTGTTTATTTGTTCTCTGTCTGTCTATCTCTGTATCACTCACTGTGACTATGTTCAAATGAGAGTTAATGTATTACCTATGTTATTTTATTCCTTAATATTGATAAAATATCTCGATGGCTTAATAAAACGGAAAACTAAGAGACAATTGATAATTTCTGACCTGTAAGTGATGAGTCCCCAGTTTTCCATGGCGCCAGCTGAGAAGTCAGGAATGGCTATCATGTCTTGCTTGGGGAGTGGGAACGGAATGTTGAAGTATTCCTCCTCGTAGAACGTCAGGGCTTCAGGACCTGTCCTGAGGGCATAATCTGTCTGCTGAATGGCACCCTCACGAGCCCACACTGCAAAGGATAATAGAAATATTCTATGCTAGCAGAGCCCTTAGATCGGTAGACAACGCTCTCGCCTCACACACTGAGTGTCCATAGTTCAATCCTCGGCCGGGTGGATACTTTTTACACGTTTCCTTACACCTACTATCCCTGCTCACCTACCACTAAGCAGGTACCTGGGTGTTAGCCGACTGGTGTGGGTCGCATCCTAGGGAACAAGATTGAAGGACCACAAGGGAAATAAGACAGACAGTCCTCGATGACGCACTGACTTTCTTGGGTTATCCTGCGGTGGCTAACCCTTAGGATTAAAAATCCAAACAAATTTAATCATAAAATAAATAGTAGCAAAACAATACTGCACAATATTTCCATAATTGTTAATCAAAGGACAATAAAATTAAATATTTTTTCCGGTGATTGAGATTTATATCTTACCTCTGAAGAGAACATGATCGTTGGCATTAGAATCAGCATGAGTGAAGTCGGAAACGACGAAGGCGACCAAGTAAGTGGACATTGGCACACTTGTGTTGAAATGGTCCCACACCCACCCATCCTCACCCTCACTGTGCAAACAAACCTCATGTTAATGTATTATTATTATAAACAAAGTTCTTTTATATCAGTAAACACTGTATTTAATAAAAACAAATTAAGGGTCCACTTTTTTCTTACAATGGAAAGGTTTCAAATTTTGGCATGTTTGAAATTGAAGACATTGACGTTTCTCTGGCGAGGAAGATTTCGAAGGTAGCTTTCATAGCAGGTTCATCAAAACATGGAAAGGCTCTCCTGGCATCAGTTGGCTCAAACTGAGTCGACGCTAGCAACCTGCAGTGACAAACACATTATTACCACCTTTAAGAGCAGAATAAATGTCCTGATAATGTGGACTTTGTCATGACACAATCATTTTTCAATACTTTCAGCTGTTGCTATCACACATTTAAATTCATTTCTATACAATAGTTGGCTTACATTTAATTCAGTTGTAGATCAAGATTATGGTCCAGTAAATTTTAAACCCGCTGTATTGTAACGCACAAAGACTTAAAGAAAAACGAACTGAACCCACCTCACGTTACTCTATACATCCGTTGTGTCAATATATTATTTGTATTTGGCTTGGTAAAGCTCCTGGTGAGCGAAATGTAGCCGCAGTAAATATCTTTTTAGTTTTTACATGAGTCTATTTACCCAGTTTACCTCTTGTTACCGTCTTCGTCAGTGTATGTGGATCTATAAAATCCTTTGAGTTGATCATTAAGGTAACCGACGAACTCCATAGAGAGAATATACTTCTTGTCAAGTTCCAGCTCCTCCCCTAACACACCAATATAGAAATTGCGGTCGTTATCGTAGAGGTTCTGCTTCACCTCAACTCCAGGACCATCCACGTTGTCAGAAGGCACCACCTGTGAGAGTTCAGACTTCATAAGCACCACTTGTGAGAGTTCAGTGTTCATAAGCACCACCAGTGAGAATGATGAATGGAGGCAGAAAATTCATGATGGGACGAGAAGCAATGACATCAATATGAATGGACGAAGAGCCCGAAGATACTACGAAGGTAGTGGGTAAACAGCAAGAAAGCTAAAAGCGGGAAAAGCAGAATGGTTTAATGGATTTTGACTGGAATACTGAATGCAGGTGGTGATAAAGTATTGGAATGATTGATTTGCTATTTAATACATATATGAACCATGGATTGACAGAGCATATGTGGGGTTCCTTCATACTTAGAGAATGGGAGGAAGTTGCAAGATAAAGTAAATATTTTAGAGGGATAAGTTTGTTGAGTATACCAGGTAAACTTTGTGCTATTGTTGTGACTGATAGGATACTAGTAAATGAAGAATGTATAAAATCAAAGCACAGTGGATTTAGTATGACAAGAGGATGTATGGCTCGAGTATTTCCATTAAAGTATATAAATGAGCAAGACTCATACAGTGGGCATAAACCATTTATTGCATTCATGGACTTGGTAAAGTTGCATGACAGGGCAGCTTGAAGGGGAACGTGGAAAGCTGTAAAATGCTTGTGTAAGTTAAACAAAGCACACATTAAAGAATGTAGGAAAGAGGATGGCTATCAGTCAGTGTGGGACACAAGAGAAGTATGTATAATATCTTCATGGAGTTGTAAGAGAAGCGAATGCTTGTGTTTGGGAGAGTATGATCTTAAAATATGATGATTCAAATTTTAAGTGGTAACCTGCATAATTATTTTTTAATAATACAGAAAAAGTGCAAACATTGGTAATGGAATTTGGAAGGGAATGTAAAAGTGAATAAGTTGAAAGTAAATAAAGGATGAAGGTGAAGAGAAAAAGTAGAAGATACGGGGTAGAAAGAGTAGCAAATACATAAACTTTAAAGCAGGTTGGAGAAAGGAGTGGAACTAATTTGGTGTAAACGCCATCTTGTGCTCTACGTACATACAAATATACGGAATGGTAGTGTTCTAATGACAGGTTGTAACCACTGAGCATTAAACACAGCCTCATGCCAACAAAAACTTACCAACCAACGGCGTACTTTGGAGGTGGATAAATGGATCCTTAGGTTACCTCAGACGTGCCCAAGACTACATGGACAGATGGTCATAGGATATACAGAAATAGTATAGTAAACAGTAAAAAGGCACAATACCGTGACTGGAACAACACACAAACAACCCGCACACGGGAGAATGAAACTTATACCCACGTTTCGGTCCAACTTGAATCATTAACTTTTTTTCTATAAAGTCATCGTCACTCCCGCAGTCTTACCATATTACAGTGTGATTTACATTTCTCATAAAACATAAAATAAATTACAATAGGTGTACTTTTTTTGCTCTAGATATTCCTTTCTGCTGGGCAACTGTGTCGCTTTGACATCGAAGACGTAAATTTTGTTTACCTTTTTATACTAAGTGATTAGGACCATTTTTTCTTAACGCCTCAGCGCCGTGACTCTGTGGCTCCTTGACAACTCTTAAAGAGGAGGTTAAAGACCATGGAAATAGTTTGCCCGAAATTTGTGTTTAAAGTAAATATAGTTACGCAGAGAATACCCACATCAAGCCTGTTTACCTCCGAATCTCTTTGCCAAGAATATAAAAATGTTAAAATTATGAAGAAAATATAGAATGAAGAAATTAGAATTTGTTCTCTCATTTATTTTCACGTTATTGTGAAATAATCAAGTACTCAGTGTTATCTCAATAAAGACTCATGGAACTTACTTTGATGGTCTCATTCTTGGTGATAATGTCAGCAATGTGGAGGGTAATGTTGGAGGTGGGTTCAATAACTTCTATCTCCACCTCAACATAGCCCATGATGCTGAAGTTGCCATTGATAAGAGGCTGAAGTTTTACCACATAGTGAAGAGGCTTGAGGGTCTTGGGGAGTCGAATATCAACTTCCTCTTTCTCTCTTGCATTTAATATGGATACCGGGAGATCACTAATGGATCCAAGAGGCTGTCAAATGTATTAATAGATTCAGGTTATTAATCCAATCAAGAAACATTAAGCAATTTACAAAAATAGATATAACTGAAGGTGCCAAAAATATTTAACAGTGACGTTACCAACTTATTCCAAACAAAAAAAAATCTGTAGCGTACTGTATACAATTGACATTGGAGTAATTAACACGTATAAAAAAATCTTATAATGCAGAGCATATCGGGCAGCCTTAATATTAACTTAAAATTACTAGACAATGAGACAAATACAGGATATTGCTAGAATGGTATAGTCTGCCAAATTTGACATTTATAAACACTGTGGCAATTTGGTATATGAATTATGATATTCTGAGATCTTGTATAAGAATCTGGCGCAAAATTTGTATCAAAGAATACTGAGGGAGAGAATATATTTGGTTTCTACATGTGCTGGAACAGACTGGTCATAATATATATTCTAAAACATTAAACAAAGAAAATTAATTAAATATATTAAACACGAATATAATAAGTCTTAGATCGGTTACCAACATTTATTTTAAATAAGTTACTAATAAATAATTTCAGAAAATAGCTGAATTTAAACCAGCTATCCAAAAGATAAAGAAATGTCACAATACTATGACTGGGACATTTCAAAATTAGACCAAGAATATGAAATGTAACCAGACAGGACTTGATATCGATGGCCCAGAACGGACAGATGCATTGTCCAGTTTCATTTCCGATTTGTGGGTTAGCTGTAAAATACATCCAGTAGGAATTCCTTTAAGGAAATTAACCCTAATCAATAATATAATTAAGATTCATTCAGAGGAGGGGCCAGAAATTCTATATTGGAAGGGGGCTTAGGGCTGGCTATCTGGCTGGAAGAAAGGGGGGGGGGGCTAGGAGACTTGCTTTGAAGCAGCGTTACTGTTATTACTATTTTTATTTGGGGGCTTTGTGAAGGCTGAGGGAATTCATGGGGAACAGAAGCCGCCTTTTTGTGCCACCCCTTGCTTCATCGATTATAGAGACACGCTTCCTTAACCAAGTCAGATAATAAAAGGTATATAAGAACATAAGAAAGGAGGAACACTGCAGGAGGCCTGCTGGCCCATACTAGGCAGGTCCTTTACAATTCATCCCACTAACAAAACATTTACCCAACCCGATTTTCAATGCTACCCAAGAAATAAGCTCTGATGTGAAAGTCCCACTCAAATCCAACCCTTCCCACTCATGTACTTATCCAACCTAGATTTGAAACTACCCAAAGTCCTAGCCTCAATAACCCAACTAGGTAGACTGTTCCACTCATCAACTACCCTATTTCCAAACCAATACTTTCCTATGTCCTTTCTAAATCTAAACTTATCTAATTTAAATCCATTACTGCGGGTTCTCTCTTGGAGAGACATCCTCAAGACCTATTAATATCCCCTTTATTAATACCTATCTTCCACTTATACACTTCGATCAGGTCTCCCCTCATTCTTCGTCTAACAAGTGAATGTAACTTAAGAGTCTTCAATCTTTCTTCATAAGGAAGATTTCTGATGCTATGTATTAATTTAGTCATCCTACGCTGAATGTTTTCTAACGAATTTATGTCCATTTTGTAATACGGAGACCAGAACTGAGCTGCATAATCAAGGTGAGGCCTTACTAATGATGTATAAAGCTGCAGTATGACCTCTGGACTTCTGTTGCTTTACACTTCTTGATATAAATCCCAGTAATCTATTTGCCTTATTACGTACGCTTAGGCATTGCTGTCTTGGTTTAAGGTTGCTGCTCACCATAACCCCCAAGTCCTTTTCGCAATCTGTATGGCTAAGTTCTACATCATTTAATTTATAAGTACTAGGGTTATGGGCACTCCCAAGCTTCAGAACCTTGCACTTATCTACATTGAACTGCATCTGCACTTTTCTGACCAAGAATAGAGTTTGTTTAAATCCTCCTGAAGTTCCCTAACATCTACGTTTGAATCAATTATCCTACCTATCTTGTGTCATCGGCGAATTTGCTCATATCACTAGTAATTCCCTCATCAAGATCATTGATATATATTATAAACAACAACGGGCCCAAGACTGATCCCTGTGGAACGCCACTTGTTACAGATCCCCACTCGGATTTAACCCATTTATGGACACTCTCTGCTTCTGTCAGTGAGCCTGACTCGATCCACGAGAGCACTTTTCCCCCAATGCCATGGGCTGCCACTTTCTTTAACAGTCTATGGTGGCGGAACTCTATCAAAAGCCTTACTAAAATCTAAGTAAATAATATCAAATTCTTTATTGTGGTCAACAGCCTCAAAAGCTTTACTGAAGAAAGTTAATAAATTAGTTAGACAAGACCGGCCTCTTGTGAATCCATGCTGAGTATCATTAATCAAGCTATGCTTATCGAGATGGCTTCTTATAATCTCAGCTATAATTGACTCTAGTAATTTGCCTACAATTGAGGTCAGGCTTATTGGGCGGTAATTTGACGGTAACGACTTGTCCCCTGTTTTAAAAATAGGAGTTACATTAGCCATCTTCCACATATCAGACACTACACCTGTTTGAAGAGATAAATTAAAAATATTAGTTAATGGTTCACAGAGTTCCATTTTGCATTCCTTAAGAACCCTTGAAAAAACCTCATATAGCAAGATTGCAATAGAGTATACGTCTTACTGTCTTAGTGACCCTTACCAGATGATAGCGAAGATGCATTAGCCATTGAAACACTGAGAAAATTATTGCGAGAGAGATATCAACTCTCTGACTATGGTTCGTTAAGCTAACATTAACAAGCAGCTTTGTATCCAAAATTACGTTGATTTATAGGAAGAATGTATCAGACACTGTCAGTGTAATCTGTAGATTGTCCGAAATCTCTACACTTCCTCTTATTTTTAAAACTTATAATTGAAATGTTAATGCAATGGACAGCTTGAGCTACATAAACACTAGTACATGTAAGGCCACCAGATTCTACCTGACACATCTTTCGTAAATCTCTATAAGCGGCGGTACATATTGTAACTAGTAACACTATAAAAAATAGTAATATTAAAAATAAAAAATAATAATATTAACAGTAATAATAATAATAATAATAATAATAATAATAATAATAATAATAATAATAATAATGATAATAATAATAATAATATTATATTATTATTATTATTATTATTATTATTAATTATTATTATTATATTATTATATTATTATTATTATATTGTTATTATTATTATATAATAATAATAATAATAATGATATTATTATTATTATTATTATTATTAGTAGTAGTAGTAGTAGTAGTAGTAGTATTAGTAGTAGTAGTAGTAGTAGTAGTAGTAGTAGTAGTAGTAGTAGTAGTAGCAGTAGTAACAATGCACTTGTTGTTTTAAAACGTTTTTGAGTGTTGTGAGCCCGGGAAGAGACTTGCAGTTTACAATCGAAAAACCTCGGGTTCGATTCACAAGCAAAGCGAAAAGTAAGGGCAAGTCTTTCATACTTGCTGCCCCTGTTTATCTATGAGTAAATAAATACCTGAGTATCATTCGAATGTTCCTGTTCGTACCTTAGTAGTTATGGAGAGGATGGCAGAGTAGATTAGAATTAGGCTATAAAATAAACTGAGTGAAATAACATGGAACTAGGTTATGAAACGAACTGAGGTAGGATGACATAGAACTAAGGTTGGATAACACTAAGCTAGGTTTGAAATGAAATTAAGCAGGATCTCAGCGTTTTCTGTGTAAAGTGAGTCGTGTAAATTAGAGTAGAGAAGAGACGCTCACCACATAATAAGCAGAGTCCCGGAAGCCCAACTCGGATGTGGTCTTGGAGAAACTGTAAGCCAGGACACCCGCGGCCACCGTTGCGCTCACGAACAGAAACACAAACAGTACTGCAACTCCTCTTTTGACGTAGCAGCCAGTTTTCCTTACAATGGTTGCTGACTCACTCTCATTATCCATCTCCTTCATTGTATCACACCCTCTTGTATTTTACTCTGTTGTGTATCTATAAATTTGATTATTATTATTTTTGTTTATTATTAACACACTGGCCGATTCCCACCAAGGCAGGGTGGCCAGAACAAAGAAAAACTTTCACCATCATTCACTCCATCACTGTCTTGCCAGAAGGGTGCTTTACACTACAGTTTTTAAACTGCAACATTAACACCACTCCTTCAGAGTGCAGGCACTGTACTTCCCATCTCCAGGACTCAAGTCCGGCCTGCCGGTTTCCCTGAATCCCTTCATAAATGTTACTTTGCTCACACTCCAACAGCACGTCAAGTATTAAAAACCATTTGTCTCCATTCACTCCTATCAAACACGCTCACGCATGCCTGCTGGAAGTCCAAGCCCCTCGCACACAAAACCTCCTTTACCCCCTCCCTCCAACCTTTCCTAGGCCGACCCCTACCCCGCCTTCCTTCCACTACAGACTGATACACTCTTGAAGTCACTCTGTTTCGCTCCATTCTCTCTACATGTCCGAACCACCTCAACAACCCTTCCAAAAACAATATTTACAAAACAATATTTATTTCCTGAAATGTGGTAATTCATGACTGATTTAGTATTCAACTTTAAAAATAATGTATATATATATATATATATATATATATATATATATATATATATATATATATATATTATATATATATATATATATATATATATATATATATATATAATATAATATATATATCTATATATATATATATATATATGTCGTGCCGAATATGTAAAACTGGTCAATTAGCAAGAACTCATTTAAAATTAAGTCTTTTCTAAAATTTTCTCTTATACGTTTAAAGATATATTTTTTTATTAATGTTGATGTAAAAAATTTTAATTTTGCACTAAAAGGAACTAGAAAACTTACCTAACCTTATTATAACAAGCGCAATTTATTTTAGCCTATCCCAACTTAATATATTTTAGATTTGTTTACATAATTTAATACTAAACAAACACAGTGAAATATATTTTTTTTCGTTAGGTTCAGAATGATTTTGGCGAAATTATTGCATACACAAATTTTCACTTGCCCTATATGGCAAGATGAGCGTTGCTATTTAAGCCAAGATCGCAAGTTCTGCCTATTCGGCACGACATATATATATACATATATATATATATAATATTATATATATATATATATATATATATATATATATATATATATATATATATATATTATATATATATATATATATATATATATATATATATATATATATATATATATATATATATATATATATATATATAATATATGAATATGAATATGTATCCATGCAGGCCAGTACAGTCTGCATGGATTGAATTGCTAAAACTCCAAACCTTGACATGTTAGACAGAGTGAAGTCAATGAGATCATCAAATAAATCCTGTTACTGCCAGCTGACAGTGAACCTCAGTCTATCTTTAGCGTATCTTTACGGATACGCTCACCTGACGGAATCACATTAAATTCTTTAAAGAACAGTAGATTGCTGGTGTAGGACTTACGCATCTATTCTGACTAACACTACCTACATCCCATATAGTACTGGTTTGCAGGGTGCTCCTGATAACAGGGAAGATCACACTCAACAAGTACAGGAACAAGATACATCAGTGCCACTTTGTGCCTACAGGTTCGGAAACCTTTAGTTCAAGTGAAAAGCATACCACGGGTTTCCTCAAAGAGCTGGGTTCCAGGTTCATCGAAACCACCAGAGACCCAAGGGCTGCTTCCTTTCCATTCCAGACACTCAGTATGGCAATCAAGAAAGGGAATGCCTGCTGCATCTTGGATTCCCGAAGGATATCAGAAGAATTTACAACTTAATATATGAACTTACATATTTTTTACAATTCTTAACGCATGTAAATTCCTCAACTTCACGTTTATTCCCTTTTCTAAGGATGAGGGTCCCAAATTAGCACTGGAGGGGGAACTTCCTTCCAAAAATGTTGTTAAAGTCGCCTGTTTACGATTGTTTTGCAATATACATGTATATGCATGTATATATATATATATATATATATATATATAAATATATATATATATAATATATATATATATATATATATATATATATATATAATATATATATATATGTATGTATGTATGTAATGTATGTATAATCTAAACGGCAGGAGTATTTACCTGTTCGGTGAAGTGGAGATGCAGACTTGAGACAAACAATGTTCTCAAGCTATTTAAAGCAGTTATGGCATCACTTTATCTCTGACGATAACGGGGAATTTTATCTACTTAGTTTTATATGGTTCATTATCACACACTTGAAACAAATATTGTTAAGATTAAACTATTTAATAAAATGAGAAACTTCAGTTCACACTATTTACTAGAGATATTTGTCTCAAAGTTTGTAATTGTAAATTATTATCGGATATTCAGAGAATTTCGAAAGATTTGCACATTAAAAATTTCGAACCACGATTTAGTGTCTGCAGAGGGAGTGTTCACAGCTGTTTTTCTGGACTTTTTCTCAGTAGCTGACGTCGACTTGCGGTGTGTTTGAACTGTTGTCTGCTTGTAACTAGTTACAGTAGCATGTGCTAATATTTTTTTTTTAATTTTAAGCAATTATTAACCTTGTATGTATGTGTGTTCGTATATGTATATATATATATATATATATATATAATATATATATATATAATATATATATATATATATATATATATATATATATATATATATATATATATAATATATTATTATATATATATATATATATATATATATATAATATATATATATATATATATTATATATATAATATATATGCAATAAGATCACAGTAAACATGTGATTTCAGAATATGCAAAACAACCACTCTGAAAGAATAGAGAAATTACAAGCGCTTTCGTGACTGCTCACATTATCAAAGAACTATGAAAGTAAAGCATCCAAGGAAGCTATATAAGGGGTCTGGCCAACACCTCACTATCAGATCCCACAACGGTTAAACACCTGACGCGCGCCGACCCAACTTGGATAGGTCCTTTGCAAAACTCACCCACAAACTATTCTACCCAAGAAAATTTAAAAATTATTATTTGTCCAGTGTATTATTAAATTCTTCCCAAATTCTATTAATTATAAATGGATCTAATTTATATAAACCAAAGGAAATATTCATATTATTGTCAAAACTGCTTTTTATGAAACAAGATTCAATTATATTCCTGTCGACCATGGACTTGCTTGATACTACTTTCTCAACTTTTTGAAAATCAATTGGATGGTTAAAATCTCTTACATGAATAAATAGAGCATTGGATCTTGTCCAGTTCTAATGCTATATTTATGTTGTTTTAATCTTAGTTCGAGATTTTTACCAGTTTGACCGTAATAAACTTTATAGACACATCCATCAGTATTTTGGGGGGAATTCTTTATCAAAAGTTTTTTTACTGTATCAAGATTTTTGAATACAACTTTAATATTAAAAGTCTTAAGAAGAGAAGGCATATCAACCAAGTTTTCATGGTAAGGGAGAACCAACATATTTTTAGTTGAATAAGGCTGGTTGTCCCTTTTTGGATTGTAAAAAGTATTTCTAGCAACTTTAAAAGATTTATCAGTTACATTTCTTGGGTATTTTAAATCATTACCTATTTCATAAATTTTGGATATTTCCTCATCTATGAACTCAGGACTACAAATTCGTAAAGCTCTCAAAAACATTGATGAGAAAACAGACATTTTGACTCTTTCTTGATGCGAGGAATAATAGTGGACATAGGAACAGTTATTTGTAGGTTTTCTGTAAATTTTAAATTTGAATTCATTATTACCCTTAATAATTAAAACATCTAGAAAAGGCAATGAGTTATTTTCTTCAAACTTAACAGTAAAGTTTATAGAATGGGCTAAGCTATTTAATTTTCCAAGGAAATGGTGTATATCTACATTTTTGGGCATAAGACACAAAATATCATCGCAATATCTGAACCATTTAGCTCTGTTAGGGAGGATTGTGTTAAGCAACCTTGTTTCAAAAAATTCCATGTATAGGTTACTAAGAACAAGTGAAAGAGGATTTCCCATTGCCATACCAAACTTCTGAGTGTAAAACTTATCATTAAATACAAATTTTGCATCAACAATGCAATGAACAAGTTCTGCCCAAGTCTCTTTTACCCAATAGACTCCTTGACATGAGAGATCGTCCTTTTGATGATTTTATGAGAATTATTCTTCAGAAACATATTGAAATAACTAAAATACAGGAGAAGGAAGCATTCAAAATATTGAGAAACAAAAAATACTCTTTTAATCAGGCCATTCCATCAGAATGGAAACACAGTATGTTGGATCATTGCTATAATAAACTCAGAAGAATTTGTAATGAACTCAAGAGCAAACTACAAAGAAAATTAGACATTTTAATTGAAAATAGTGATTGGACAAAGCATGCTAATAACAATTTTGTAATTAACTTATCAGATGAAATTTTAGACAAACATACAACTGCTGCTCTAGGTTTTGGCCTAAGTTTTGCAACTTCAAAAAAACTTAATAATGTTGAAATTGCAAAACCCTTTTGTAACTTTGAAAAATTTTCTGATTTATCCTCTGATGAAATTAATATTAGTAAAGGAATGGTATATTGCTCTATGTTAAAACCAAACATTCCCAATTGCCCTCAAAGATTCTTTAAGTCTTATGATACACTGAATAACAATAAAAATTTGCACCTTACTAAAGCAGACAAAATAAATGCAATAGTAATATGAAAGAAAATGATTACCAAGAAAAAATGAATAATCTCTTAGATGATACTGAAACCTATTCTAAACTTAGGAAAAATCCCCTAGAAACCGTTAACAGCAATTTCAATAAATCAATAAAACTTCTACTGAAAGGCAAAGATGAAATAGTCAAACAATTTACTTCCACTAATCCATCTTTACCTTACATGTATGGGCTAATAAAAACACACAAACCAGGGAATCCAGTCAGACCAATTATTAGCTCCATAGGGTCAGTTTCATATAAATTATCCAAATGGCTTGTTGATATTTTGGGCCCTATTGTTGGCAAAATTTCTAACTTTAATGTTAAAAACAATATAGTAGTAGTAGTAGTAGTATTGGTGGTAGTAGTACTAGTAGTGTGGTAGTAGTGGTGGTAGTTGTAGTAGTGTAGTAGTAGTAGTAGTAGTAGTAGTAGTAGTAGTAGTAGTAGTAGTAGTAGTAGTAGTAGTAGTGGCAGTAGTAGTGGTGGTGACTGACTTAAATGATTTTAACATGGTTAGTTTTGATGTTACTTCCTTGTTTACGAAAGTTCCTGTTGATGATTTATTAAGTTTCTTATCTGAAGAACTCGTTAACTATGATTTACCATTGCCAGTTCCTACTATCATTAAACTTATTAAACTTTGCATTGTTGATACAAAATTTGTATTTAATGATAAGTTTTACACTCAGAAGTTTGGTATGGCAATGGGAAATCCTCTTTCACCTGTTCTTAGTAACCTATACATGGAATTTCATCTGATAAGTTAATTACAAAATTGTTATTAGCATGCTTTGTCCAATCACTATTTTCAATTAAAATGTCTAATTTTCTTTGTAGTTTCCTCTTGAGTTCATTACAATTTCTTCTGAGTTTATTATAGCAATGATCCAACATGCTGTGTTTCCATTCTGATGGAATGGCCTGATTAAAAGAGTATTTTTTGTTTCTCAATATTTTGAATGCTTCCTTCTCCTGTATTTTAGTTATTTCAATATGTTTCTGAAGAACAATTCTCATAAAATCATCAAAAGGACGATCTCTCATGTCAAGGAGTCTATTGGGTAAAAGAGATTTGGGCAGAACTTGTTCATTGCATTGTTGATGCAAAATTTGTATTTAATGATAAGTTTTACACTCAGAAGTTTGGTATGGCAATGGGAAATCCTCTTTCACCTGTTCTTAGTAACCTATACATGGAATGTTTTGAAACAAGGTTGCTTAACACAATCCTCCCTAACAGAGCTAAATGGTTCAGATATGTTGATGATATTTTGTGTCTTATGCCCAAAAATGTAGATATACACCATTTCCTTGGAAAATTAAATAGCTTAGCCCATTCTATAAACTTTACTGTTAAGTTTGAAGAAAATAACTCATTGCCTTTTCTAGATGTTTTAATTATTAAGGGTAATAATGAATTCAAATTTAAAATTTACAGAAAACCTACAAATAACTGTTCCTATGTCCACTATTATTCCTCGCATCAAGATAGAGTCAAACTGTCTGTTTTCTCATCAGTGTTTATGAGAGCTTTACGAATTTGTAGTCCTGAGTTCATAGATGAGGAAATATCCAAAATTTATGAAATAGGTAATGATTTAAAATACCCAAGAAATGTAATTGATAAATCTTTAAAGTTGCTAGAAATACTTTTTACAATCCAAAAAGGGACAACCAGCCTTATTCAACTAAAAATATGTTGGTTCTCCCTTACCATGAAAACTTGGTTGATATGCCTTCTCTTCTTAAGACTTTTAATATTAAAGTTGTATTCAAAAATCTTGATACAGTAAAAAAAACTTTTGATAAAGAATTCCCCCCAAAATACTGATGGATTTGTCTATAAGATTCCTTGTAAAATTTGCGATAAAGTTTATTACGGTCAAACTGGCAAAAATCTCGAACTAAGATTAAAACAACATAAATATAGCATTAGAACTGGACAAGATTCCGATGCTCTATTTATTCATGTAAGAGATTTTAACCATCCAATTGATTTTCAAAAAGTTGAGAAAGCAGTATCAAGCAAGTCCATGGTCGACAGGAATATAATTGAATCTTTTTTCATAAAAAGCAGTTTTGACAATAATATGAATATTTCCTTTGGTTTATATAAATTAGATCCATTTATAATTAATAGAATTTGGGAAGAATTTAATAATACACTGGACAAATAATAATTTTTAATTTTTCTTGTGTAGAATAGTTTGTGGGTGAGTTTTGCGATCTTGGTTAAATAGCAACGCTCATCTTGCTATAAAGGACAAGTGAAAACTTGTGTATGCAATAATTTCTCCAAAACCATTCTGAACCTAACGAAAAATATATATTTGATTGTGTTAGTTTAGTACTAAATTACTGTAAACGTATTTAAAATATATTGAGTTGGGTTAGGCTAAAATAAATTGCTCTTGTTATAATAAGGTTAGGTAAGTTTTCTAAGATACTTTTGGTGCAAAATTAAAAATTTTTACATTAACATTAATGAGAAAAATATATCTTTAAACGTATAAGAGAAAATTTCAGAAAAAAATTAATTTTAAATGAGTTCTTGCTAATTGACCAGTTTTACATATTCGGCACGACATATATAAATATATATCTATATATTTATATATATATATATATATATATATATATATATATATATATATATATATATTATAATATATGTATATTTATATACATATATATATATATAGATCGCAGAACTTGCGATCTTGGCTTAAATAGCAACTGTCATCTTGCCATATAGGACAAGTGAAAATTTGTGTATGCAATAATTTCTCCAAAATCATTGTGAACCTAATGAAAAAAATATATTTCACTGTGTTTGTTTAGTATTAAATTATTGTAAACAAATCTAAAATATATTTAGTTGGGTTAGGCTAAAATAAATTGTTCTTGTTATAATAAGGTTAGGTAAGTTTTCTAAGATTCTTTTGGTGCAAAATTAAAAATTTTTACATTAACATTAATGAAAAAAATATATCTTTAAACGTATAAGAGAAAATTTTAGAAAGGACTTAATTTTAAATGAGTTCTTGCTAATTGACCAGTTTTACATATTCGGCACGACATATATATATATATATATATATATATATATATATATATATATATATATATTATATATATATATATATATATATATATATATATATATATATATATATATATATATATATATATATATATATATGAAAGAAATCACAATAAAACGCGTTGTTAAGTAAGTTTATTCAGGCATACACAAGTACAGTTATACAGAGTATCATACATAGCAGCATATGTGTAGGGAACCTAGGATAACCCAAAACAGTCCAACAAAATGATTTATTTCCATTGGGGTCCTTAAACATACACAAGCATCCGCAGTGAGTAGGATTCGAACCTACGCGGGAAGATCCCATCTGATTTCTAGTCAGACGCCTTAACCACTCGGCCATCACTGCTTGCTTTTATAGCTGTGAAAAAATAACATAGTGAAATAGGAATTAAAATAACCACTCGGCCATCACTGCTTGCTTTTATAGCTGTGAAAAAATAACATAGTGAAATAGGAATTAAAACCCGATCCCTCTCATGTGCTCACTATTTTCATAGCAATAGGAAGAAGCAAGAGAAGCACATTGTAAATATTGAACCCTGAGGTGACAACACCTTGACTAAACCCATCCCGTGCAAACCTAGCCCACGCATACAGTTGTCCAACATTAAGTTAAATTATTTGCCTGACAAAGAACACACTGTATTTTTTGTGAAAAATAGTTTAACGATATTCTGGACTATAAAACTGTCAAGTTTTTACTTTCCAGAGTAGAAATTAAAATATGTTGTGCAGCATGCTTGATAAATTACAGGGAAGGAATTTTTTGGCATTTATCTAATCTACAATGGCGTGAAGATTAGGCATATATATATATATATATATTATATTATATATATATATATTATATATATATATATATATAATATATATATATAATATATATATATATATATATATATATATATATATATATATATATATATATCGGCCGAATAGGCAGAACTTGCGATCTTGGTTTAAATAGCAACGCTCATCTTGCCATACAGGACAAGTGAAAATTTGTGTATGCAATAATTTCGCCAAAATCATTCTGAACCTAACGAAAAAAATATATATGATTGTGTTTGTTCAGTATTAAATTATTGTAATCGTATTTAAAATATATTTAGTTGGGTTAGGCTAAAATAAATTGCTCTTGTTATAATAAGGTTAGGTAAGTTTTCTAAGATGCTTTTGGTGAAAAGTTAAAATTTTTTACATTGACATTAATGAAAAAATATATCTTTAAACGTATAAGATAAAATTTTAGAAAGGACTTAATTTTAAATGAGTTCTTGCTAATTGACCAGTTTTACGTATTCGGCACGACATATATTTTATATATATATATATATATATATAATATATATATATATATATATATATATATATATATATATAATATATATATATATATATATATGTCGTGCCGAAGAGGCAGAACTTGCGATCTTGGCTTAAATAGCAACGCTCATCTTGCCATATAGGACAAGAGAAAATTTGAGTATGCAATAATTTCGCCAAAATCATTCTGAACCTAACGGAAAAAATATATTTCACTGTATTTGTTTAGTATTAAATTATTGTAAACAAATCTAAAATATATTTAGTTGGGTTAGGTAAGTTTTCTAAGATTCTTTTAGTGCAAAATTAAAAATTTTTACATCAACATTAATGAAAAAAATATATCTTTAAACGTATAAGAGAAAATTTTAGAAAGGGCTTAATTTTAAATGAGTTCTTGCTAATTGACCAGTTTTACATATTCGGCACGATATACATATATATATATATATATATATATATATATATATATATATATATATATATATATGATTTAATGATTTAAAATCATTATTAAACTCGTTTACTATATCAGTACTTCTTATAACTATTTATTAGATTAATGAATGGTGCATAAGTATCTAATTCATCAATTGAATAATCATCTGGCAATAAATTATTTGGGATACCGTCACCATATATGTAATCTGTGGTCATGATTTGTTCACTTAATCAAGGCAAAACATGTAATGAGTTCATTTGGATAAAATTAGTAGTGGAGATAAAATACAAAAATACGAATGAATTGTTGGGATTTCTTTTTAGATTATTCATATCGATATACGTATATGTGTAAGAATAGTATATCTTTTTGAAAATATTTATTCTAAACTTTCCTCTGTGAGTACGTGGCGAGTTAACTCGCAGGTATCTCAATGCAACAGTCTCCGGACAAGGAAAACTTGGGTTTAAAACCTCGTTACAGTACTCCTCCTATGGCAGTGTTATCGAGATGAAATCATATTATGGTACATATATAGTGCCGTGTGCCAGAGTCACTGTGGCCGGTGGTGTGGTGTGTATACTGGTGATCATGACATTCCCACAGGAACGTCCTCCAGGGCCTTACCCAATCGAGTTGGCAAGCAATGTTTCCAATATTGATTCCTTGCTACAC
The DNA here is from genome assembly GCF_026875155.1 of Cherax quadricarinatus. Classification (NCBI taxonomy): domain Eukaryota; kingdom Metazoa; phylum Arthropoda; class Malacostraca; order Decapoda; family Parastacidae; genus Cherax; species Cherax quadricarinatus. The sequence continues at coordinate 14,603,499 of NC_069450.1, forward strand.
TTTCACCAGTGCAGACCCTTGTTTACTATTGACAAAGGTTCATACGACACCATATGGAACACAGGCGAGTTTTTTATTTTACATTATCTACACATGTGCAAATTTTAAGTTAGACATAGTGAACTAAAATATTAATGAGTTGTACTGACAGTCATACCCAGTAATACAAGTGGCATTTCCTCCACTACAGTAGTACTATGTGATCTCAAGGTCAAAAGTATCATCTACAGATATTTTTATACCTATGGAGGAGACTCAAACGCTAAATTTATTCTAACAATTGTGTTCTCTGTCGTGTGATTTTAACCTCTAATGCATTATTTATTGCATTCGCCAAATCCGTATAGTTCACTGAGCACCTCTAATATGTGAACCTGATCCTGGTTCCCCACACAAGGCCCAGCTATCATATACACCTGTATAAAATATACAAAATATAAAAAAAGGAAAATATATAAAAAATAATATATGAAGAAATAATAAAAATATAAAGAAAAAAAATAATATATATATATACATATATATATATATATATATATATATATATATATATATATATATATATATATATATTATATATATATATATATATATATATATATATTATATGTCGTGCCGAATATGTAAAACTGGTCAATTAGCAAGAACTCATTTAAAATTAAGTCCTATCGAAAATTTTCTCTTATACGTTTAAAGATATATTTTTTTCATTAATGTTAATGCAAAAAATTTTAATTTTGCACCAAAAGAATCTTAAAAAACTTACCTAACCTTATTATAAACAAGAACAATTTATTTTAGCCTAACCCAACTAATATATTTTTAGATTTGTTTACAATAATTTAATACTAAACAAAAACAGTGAAATATATTTTTTTCGTTAGATTCAGAATGATTTTGGCGAAATTATTGCATACACAAATATTCGCTTGTCCTATATGGCAAGATGAGCGTTGCTATTTAAGCCAAGATCGCATGTTCTGCCTATTCGGCACGACAATATATATATATATATATATATATGTCGTGCCGAATAGGCAGAACTTGCGACCTTGGCTTAAATAGCAACGCTCATCTTGCCATATAGGACAAGTGAAAATTTGTTATTGCAATAATTTCGCCAAAATCATTCTGAACCTAACGCAAAAAATATATTTCACTGTGTTTGTTTAGTATTAAATTACTGTAAACAAATCTAAAATATATTTAGTTGGGTTAGGCTAAAATAAATTGTTCTTGTTATAATAAGGTTAGGTAAGTTTTCTAAGATTCTTTTGGTGCAAAATTAAAAATTTTTACATTAACATTGATGAAAAAAATATATCTTTAAACTTATAAGAGAAAATTTTAGAAAGGACTTAATTTTAAATGAGTTCTTGCTAATTGACCAGTTTTACATATTCGGCACGACATATATACACCCTCAGGGGTGCATTTATCACAGCAGAAATACGCTGAGAGTTTACAAGAATACTTTACACGAATACTTTAGTTCTTAAACTAGGGGTTAACTACGTTAGGGGATAAAGTTACTCCTGTGTGAGGGTGAAAATAACGGGTCATGTGAACGGTTAAGACTTGTGTCAGGGGGCACTTGTCCTCTTTCTTTCCAAACAAAACACTAAAGTGAAACCCTCACCGTGCAGCCTTAATGACCCACTGCAGCCGATAGGATTTAAATCTCATTAACCAAAGTATGAAGAAAGGAGAGACAAAAAATTACATCATAAGAATATATTTTATATAATATGTAATTGCTAAAAAAAAAAAAAAACTCTGAAGTCAATATGGTGATTGAAAAAAAAAGGTTTAAGAGTTAAATCTGTGACCATAAGATGGGAAGAAGTGTCTTTATGCTAGTTTAGGGCTTCTGATTAAGGCTTTGAAACTAACCCTCCCCTTCATCGGATCAGACCAGATTACCTTCCCTTGCCCCAAGTACTGTGTGACCCTTACGGGTCTAATGCTCTCCCATGAATATAATAATAAAAGAGATGTTGTATAGTACCTGTCTCTTGTAAAACAAGCAGAGCATCTTCTGGCGGTCTTATTCAACCAACATCGTAGTTTCTGGTCTTATTTACCCAACACTACTTTCTGGTCTTATACAATGAACTCTGCATCTTTCTGGCCTTTTGCAACAAGCATTGTACCTGTCTAAGTCTTATACAACAGAGTATCTTTATTTTCTTATGCAATAAATATTGTATCTTTCTAAGTCTTATTCGAAGAATAATGTATCTTTCTGATCCTATTACAGCATTCTATATTTCCTTCCAAATCTTGCATAACGATCATTATATATATCTCTGGGCTATAGAAGCGAGTTTGAACCCGATCCGTTTTTAACGTCATCACAAAGATTATTATTATTATTATTATTATTATTATTATTATTATTATTATTATTATTATTATTATTATTATTATTATTATTATTATTATTATTATTATTGTTATTATTATATCAACTATATAACCTTTCTATCGCAGCTTAAATCGTGCAAAAACTGACGCAATACAGCTCGTGTAAAATAAGAGAATTAATTGATAAATAGGTTGCATATGGTGTGATTAAAAAACTTCTCTATACAACTTATAGAAGATAAACGTAATAAAACAAGGAGGTTTTGAGTGGTTAGGGCTTGAGCATCCAAAAGGCCGGTGTGAGCGTGTTAGATCAGAGGATATTTGGCTTTTATGACATGACGTGGTCTTGGAATGTGAACGCGGCCATATTTATGAAGGGATTCAAAGAAACCAATAAGCCGGACTTCAATACTGGAGGTGGAAAGTACAGTGCTTGCACTCTGAGGAATGGGTGTGGATATCTGCCACCTTCTGGCAAGACAGTTGGTGAATGAATGATGGTGAATGAAATTCCTTTGTTTTTGGTCCTCCTGCCTTGGTGGGAGATGGTTGGTGTGGTAAAACTTAACAATTTAATGTCTGGATTACAGTGACAGTAGCAAGCTAGGACACATCAGTACTGCCTGTCACACTGGAACGTCATAACGATCCACACCCTTCCCACTCCTCCGTAAATATTGCTCATCTTGAACACACTGCATATTCAGCACTCAAGAATAAATAAACAGAAGCACTGCAATAGGCCTACTGGTCGATGCAAAAAAAAATCCAATTCACACGAACAACTTCCCACTTGCAAATCTTTCTAACCTCTTTTTATTATCACTTAAAATATTTTTTCCAGTGACGGTAATTGGCAGTGTACCACTCATCTACATTATTATTATTATTATTAATAGTAGTAGTAGTACAATAATCAGAAGAAAGCTCTAAACCACGTTGAAGGCAATTAAGTCCGATCTAAAAAAAAAGAGGGGAAGACATATCTTTTTCCTTGGATCAGGAGTTACTCACCGGCACTAAGGCACCTTGAGGGTTCCACTCATCTACAGTTATCTTGTCAAAACACACACACATAAACAAACACACACACACACACACACACACACACACACTCACACACACACACACACACACCCCACACACACACACACACACACACACACACACACACACACACACACAAACACACATCCAATGCCCCCACCCATTACATTACAAACTCCACCCCCACAGCAACAACCCATAGTTCCTTACCAGGTCTCCCACTTCCCCAACCCAATATACCTCCAGACCACAGTCTTAGAAAAGAAGTTGAAGGTGTGGTATACAAATGCAGATGGAATAACAAACAAGTATGAGGAGTGGCACGAAAGAATCAGAGACATCCCCAGACATAATAGCACTCACAGAAACAAAACTCACCAGAATAATAACAGATTCAATCTTTCCATCCGGATATCAAATCCTCAGGAAGACAGAGGGAGGAGAGGGGGAGGAGGAGTTGCACTGCTCATTAAAAACCAGTGGGGTTTTGAGAAAATGGAAGGAATGGATGGCACGGGCGAAAGGGACTACTTAGTAGGAACAATCCAGTCTGAGGGACATAAGGTGATAATTGCAGTAATGTACAACCCACCACAGAACTGCAGGAGGCCAAGAGAAGAATACGATGAGAGCAACAGAGCAATGATCGACACACTAGCCGAGGTGGCCAGGAGAGCACACATGGGGGGAGCAAAGTTACTAGTTATGGGTGATTTCAATCACAAGGAGATTGACTGGGAAAACCTGGAGCCCCATGGGGGTCCCGAAACATGAAGAGCCAAGATGATGGATGTGGTACTGGGAAACCTCATGCATCAACATGTTAGAGACACTACCAGAGAGAGAGGAGAGGATGAACCAGCAAGGCTGAACCTTGTATTCACCATGAGTAGTTCGGACATCGAGGGTATCATGTATGAAAGGCCCCTGGGAGCTAGTGATCATGTGGTTCTGTGCTTCGACTACATAGTTGAGCTCCAAGTGGAGAGAGTAGCAGGAATAGGCTGGGAAAAACCAAAGTACAAAAGGGGGAACTACTCAGGCATGAGGAACTTCCTTCAAGACATTCAGTGGGAGAGGGAACTGACAGGAAAACCAGTACAAGAAATGATGGACTATGTAGCAACAAAATGCAAGGAGGCAGAGGAGAGGTTTGTTCCCAAGGGAAACAGAAATAATGGGAAGAACAGAACGAGTCCTTGGTTCACCCAAAGGTGTAGGGAAGCAAAAACTAGGTGCACTAGAGAATGGAAAAGGTACAGAAGACAGAGAACTCAGGAAAATAAAGAAATCAGCCGAAGAGCCAGAAACGAATATGCACAGATAAGAAGGGAGGCTCAGAGACAATATGAAAATGACATAGCATCAAAAGTAAAGACTGACCCGAAGCTGTTGTATAGCCACATCAGGAGGAAAACAACAGTCAAGGACCAGGTAATCAGACTGAGGAAGGGTGATGGGGAATTCACAAGAAACGACCGAGAGGTTTGTCAGGAGCTCAACACAAGATTTAAAGAGGTATTTACAGTGGAAACCAGTAGGACTCCAAGAAATCAGAACTGGGGGGCACACCAGCAAGTGCTGGATGAGGTACATATAACCAAGGAGGAGGTGAAGAAGCTGCTTTGCGAACTTGACACCTCAAAGGCGGTGGGACCAGACAACATCTCTCCATGGGTCCTTAAAGAGGGAGCAGAGATATTGTGTGAGCCATTAACAAAGATCTTCAACACATCATTTGAAACTGGGCAACTCCCTGAGGTATGGAAAATGGCAAATGTAGTCCCAATTTTTAAAAAGGGAGACAGACATGAGGCACTAAACTACAGACCTGTATCACTAACGTGTATAGTATGCAAGGTCATGGAGAAGATCATCAGGAGGAGAGTGGTGGCGCACCTGGAAAGAAACAAGTGTATAATTGACAACCAGCACGGTTTCAGGGAAGGAAAATCCTGTGTCACAAACCTACTAGAGTTTTATGACAAGGTGACAGAAGTAAGACAAGAGAGAGAGGGGTGGATCGACTGCATATTTTTGGACTGCAAGAAGGCCTTCGACACAGTTCCTCACAAGAGGTTACTGCAAAAGCTAGAGGATCAGGCACACATAACAGGAAAGGCACTGCAATGGGTCAGAGAATATCTGACAGGGAGGCAACAACGAGTCATGGTACGCGACGAGGTGTCAGAGTGGGCGCCAGTGACAAGCGGGGTTCCACAGGGGTCAGTCCTAGGACCTGTTCTGTTCTTGGTATATGTGAACGACATAACGGAAGGGATAGACTCAGAAGAGTCCTTGTTTGCAGATGATGCGAAGTTAATGAGAAGAATCAAATCGGACGAGGATCAGGCAGGACTACAAAGAGACCTGGACAGGCTACAAGCCTGGTCCAGCAACTGGCTTCTTGAATTTAACCCTGCCAAATGCAAAGTCATGAAGATTGGGGAAGGGCAAAGAAGACCGCAGACACAATATAGTTTAGATGGCCAAAGACTGCAAACCTCACTCAAGGAAAATGATCTGGGGTGAGTATAACACCGAGCATATCTCCTGAGGCACACATCAATCAGATAACTGCTGCAGCATACGGGCGCCTGGCAAACCTACGGATAGCGTTCCGATACCTCAGTAAGGATTCGTTTAAGACTCTGTATACCATCTACGTCAGGCCCATACTGGAGTATGCAGCACCAGTTTGGAATCCACACCTAGTCAAGCACGTCAAGAAATTAGAGAAAGTGCAAAGGTTTGCAACAAGACTAGTCCCAGAGCTACGGGGATTGTCCTACGAAGAAAGGTTGCGGGAAATCGGCCTGACGACACTGGAGGACAGGAGGGTCAGGGGAGACATGATAACGACATATAAAATACTGCGCGGAATAGACAAGGTGGACAAAGACGGGATGTTCCAGAGAAGGGACACAGACACAAGAGGTCACAATTGGAAGTTGAAGACTCAGATGAATCAAAGGGATGAGGAAGTATTTCTTCAGTCATAGAGTAGTCAGGCCATGGAATAGCCTAGAAAGGGATGTAGTGGAGGCAGGAACCATGCATAGTTTTAAGGCGAGGTATGATAGAGCTCATGGGGCAGGGAGAGAGAGGACCTAGTAGCAATCAGCGAAGAGGCGGGGCCAGGAGCTGACTCGACCCCTGCAACCACAAATAGGTGAGTACAAATAGGTGAGTACACACACACACACACACACACACACACACACATATATATATATATATATATATATATATATATATATATATATATATATATATATATATATATATGTATATATATATATATATATATATATATATATATATATATATATATATATATATATATATATATATATATATATATATATATATATATATATATATATATATATATTATATATATATATATATATATATATATATATATATACATATATATATATATATATATATATATATATATATATATATATATATATATATATATATATATATATATATATATATATATATATATATATGTAGGAGGGTGGGTGCAGGAGGAAAGAGGAGTGATTGGTGGAATGATAAAGTAAAGAGTGTGATAAAAGAGAAAAAGTTAGCTTATGAGAGGTTTTTACAAAGCAGAAGTGTTATAAGAAGAGCAGAGTATATGGAGAGTAAAAGAAAGGTGAAGAGAGTGGTGAGAGAGTACAAAAGGAGAGCAGATGAAAGAGTGGGAGAGGCACTGTCAAAAAATTTTAATGAAAATAAGAAAAAAATTTGGAGTGAGTTAAACAAGTTAAGAAAGCCTAGAGAACGAATGGATTTGTCAGTTAAAAACAGAGTAGGGGGAGTTAGTAGATGGGAAAATGGAGGTTTTGGATAGATGGCGAGAATATTTTGAGGAACTTTTAAATGTCGACGAAGAAAGGGAAGCGGTAATTTTATGCACTGGCCAGGGAGGTATACCATCCTTTAGGAGTGAAGAAGAACCGGATGTGAGTGTGGGAGAGGTGCGTGAGGCATTACGTAGAATGAAAGGGAGTAAAGCAGCTGGAACTGACGGGATCATGACATAAATGTTAAAAGCAGGGGGGGATGTAGTGCTGGAGTGGTTGGTATTTTTGTTTAATAAATGTATGAAAGAGATTGTAAATGTATGAAAGAGATTGTAAAAATTATAGAGGAATAAGTTTACTGCATATACCAGGAAAAGTGTACGGTAGGGTTATAATTGAAAGAATTAGAGGCAAGACATAATATAGGATTGCAGATGAGCAATGAGGTTTCAGAGTGGGTAAGGGATGTGTAGATCAAGTGTTTACATTGAAGCATATATGTGAACAGTATTTAGATAAAGGTAGGGAAGTTTTTATTGCATTTATGGATTTAGAAAAGGCATGTAATAGAGTGGATAGGGGAGCAATGTGGCAGATGTTGCAAGTATATGGAATAGGTGGTAAGTTATTAAATGCTGTAAAGAGTTTTTATGAGGATAGCGAGGCTCAGGTTAGGGTGTGTAGAAGAGAGGGAGACTACTTCCCGGTAAAAGTAGGTCTTAGACAGGGATGTGTAATGTCACCATGGTTGTTTAATATATTTATAGATGGGGTTGTAAAAGAAGTAAATGCTAGGGTGTTCGGGAGAGGGGTGGGATTAAATTATGGGGAATCAAATACAAAATGAGAATTGACACAGTTGCTTTTTGCTGATGATACTGTGCTTATGGGAGATTCTAAAGAAAAGTTGCAAAGGTTAGTGGACGAGTTTGGGAGTGTGTGTAAAGGTAGAAAGTTGAAAGTGAACATAGAAAAGAGTAAGGTGATGAGGGTATCAAATGATTTAGATAAAGAAAAATTGGATATCAAATTGGGGAGGAGGAGTATGGAAGAAGTGAATGTTTTTAGATACATGGGAGTTGACGTGTCGGCGGATGGATTTATGAAGGATGAGGTTAATCATAGAATTGATGAGAGAAAAAAGGTGAGTGGTGCGTTGAAGTATATGTGGAGACGAAGAACGTTATTTATGGAGGCAAAGAAGGGCATGTATGAAAGTATAGTAGTACCAACACTCTTATATAGGTGTGAAGCTTGGGTTGTGAATGCAGCAGCGAGGAGGCGGTTGGAGGCAGTGATGTCCTGTCTAAGGGCAATGTATGGTGTAAATATTATGCAGAAAATTCGGAGTGTGGAAATTAGGAAGTGTAAAATTAATAAAAGTATTAGTCAGAGAGCTGAAGAGGGGTTGTTGGGGTGGTTTGGTCATTTAGAGATGACCATTGCATTGTTAATATCTCTAGTAAGGCTGATGCATGCAGGGGATGAGATGAAAAGCTGTAAGCCTTCTCCCTGAAAGCTGGCTGCCTTGGATCAAAGTCTAGCGCAAGCTGGACTCCAAGGTATTGTCCAGTGTGGGTAGATTGGTAAAGCACTGCGTACCTTGTTCCAAGGTTCGTAGGTTCGAGTCTCCTTCAGCCAGAGATCAGTGTTTGTGTATATTTCGCCTGCTCTTGCGAATTCCTTATATATATATATATATATATATATATATATATATATATATATATATATATATATAATATATATATATATATATATATCCCTTCATTTACTTTTATTTTCAGTTTGTACACTTTCAGAATATTATTCATTATGTTCTAAGTTTATTTCTCTTAATCTACTTTCGAAGGAAAAATTCCCGATAGAGATAAACTTGCCATTTATAAAACTGTGACCAGTATTGCGCTTTACAATCGATAGTGGCCTTATCAGTTGTACTCTGCTTATAATAATTTTTACTGCACTTATAACCAATTATATAAAGCCAAGGAATCTATTATTTTATGAGAAATATGCATAACTGTTTTTGCTTGAGATTTCTGCTACCCGGAACTAAGGTCTCTCTTGTCCAGTACGACTGAATTCTATCTCATGTAGTTCCTAGTTGTCCACGAATATTTTCTATTCTTGACCCTTCAGATCGGGGACATTTGTCCGTACTGAATGGCTTGTCTTGTAGGATCCTGGTGCAGGGCCACCGTGGTGACAACAATGTTGTCTAATTAGTCTCCTCTTTCCCTAGATTCACCATACCAAGAGCTCAGTCGTCACCTACCATCACTATTTGTGGAGTCTCCGGTGAGGCGGAGCGCTAACGATAGCCAGCCAGCTTCCATCTACCCAGGGACACGACTCGACCTCCTGAATGGCTCAGTACCCTTCATTCCCTGCCGAGTGAGTCTGCTGGTTGCCCCGCTAGTCTGCGATCCTTTATTCTGAAAACAAAAACAAATGCACTCTTATCTGTTAGGAGTTTATCATTAGACACATTTCAATCGCCAGGAGCAAAACTTATTCTAATAAAAAGTTTCCCAATGCTTCCTATGTGCGTGTTTTACACAAAAATTTACATATTAATTTGTTTGGATATACTCTGGTCCTCAAACATCTTGGTCTCTACTTGCTATATAAACAATGATGTAGTAAAAACAAGAAATCTTTCACCCTGACTGCATAATACCTTATCGAAATGTGAAATAAATGAAGATTTAACTATCATTCAAAAAGTGTGCAAGACGTAAAGTCAAAATTAATATTCTTTGGTACTATATAATTATATTTTAATAAAGTATAAAAGGTCAGTTAACTGCAGAGATGACTAAAACATGGAGACAGCAGAAGCTGTGGGGAGGTAAAAATGTTGTCAGAACATCAGCTATGAAGAAGACATCCTGAGGTGGTCCATCCCTTAGCCTGTGTTGCTTGCAGGTGAAGCAATACGAGGCAGGGGAGTTGGAGGCGTGTACCGCCGCCAGGAGAGCCAGAGGTGCCACCACTTGGGTGGCTTTTGTAGGTGACTCCACCATGAGGCAGAAGATTCATTCCTTCCTGAGCTTCCTGCCGCCCCAGCTGACTTACACCTATCTCATAGGTGACACAGAGGTGAGAGTCGTCTGTGTCGCAGTTGTCAGTCTGTACTGAAAATAATAATAGTGTTAATATTATTATTATTATTATTATTATTATTATTATTATTATTATTATTATTATTATTATTATTATTGATGTTATTATTAATATTATTTTTTATTAATATTATTATTATTGCTAATAGACTCATGGAGAAAAAAACTAAGCCTGTACATGTTAAACACTAATATTCACGAGGAAGCGCTAAACCCCTAGGGGTCATAAAGCGCATGGATAGGTAGAGGAAATTGACAGGGGGGGGTTAAACAGCACCTGGAAAATAGGAGCTAATCAGATTCGATCCAAGGAAGATGAGGAAAAAACTCCAGTTTCTTGAATCAAGAGCCTTCACAGGCATGACGGGAAATACATGTATAGAGTATTAAGAGAAAAGTGAGATACACTTTTGTGATAATTCAAACACTACTAAAAGTATTGAATATCTTGCTATTAAATACCCCAGTATGATAACACCATAGCAAGTGTGTTATCAGTCATCTCGTACATATAAAGATAACACGTCTCATGTGTGTTATCAGTTATCACATATAAAACACACCTAAGGAGTGTAAGGTAATCAGCTCGACAAGCTGAGACAGTACCGTCCGTCTAACGATAAGCGGACGGAGTATCGAGCCTCCACCACACTCTGAATGATCCAGACGGGTTTAGTGCTTCACGTGAATTTAAGAGTGATCCCATTCCTTGGATCACGAGACCTTAATTGTCACTGCATCCCCCTCATGATAGGTTCCTGAGAGTTGAAACTTATTCAAGATGGCTGAGGTGTCCGCTCTCTGGTAGAAAAGTATTTAGTTTTGGTCGTGTCACTATTCTCTCGTTTTCAGCCTTAATGGCACGTAAGTTCCCACGTCTTCTAATAACATGTTTATTTGTCCACTATAATCTACCCTGTCCATAATTATTATCGCATTTGTTTTGTCTGTATCGTAAGGTGAAGTCCAGGACCTTTCCTTAATTAATGATATAAATTAACAAATCTTTGAGGACAGTTGTGCTGTAGAGGTCTGAGAAAAGCTCAGACCTCTACAACACTATTGTTATCAATTATTTGTTAAGTTATACCATGAATTAAGGAAAGATCCTAGACTTCACCTCACGGAACAGACAAAGCAAATGCGATAATAATTATGGACAAGGTAGATTATAGTGGACAAATAAACATGTTATTAGAAGACGTGGGAACTTACGCGTCTCTTAATGTTAAGGTGTAATTATATTGAAATGTTACCGTGTATATTAGTTATAAAGATTGTTATTATATTCATATGAAGGCTGATTCTGTGTAGGCCATTCAAAGCAAAGGATTGTAGGAATAAGACACACATGCTCAGTTAAGACAATCAGAAGGTGTTTTGAGAATAAAAAGGCACTTGTAAGAAACTTATGACGGACCGAAATGTCGTTATAAGTTTCATTCTATGTGCGGGTTGTGCAATGAATGTTATGATTGTACATATGTGTCTTATTCCCACAATCTGTCGGTGTTATCACACCTGTACTTGAAGTGCAGTGAATAGTGGAGGCTCTATCCTCCGTCTGCTGACAGTAAAACAAACGTTAGCCGTGTGGCCAAACTCGTGGTTGACATCAGTCATGGAGGTGATTCAGTCCCAGGAGGGAGGATCGAGCCTCCAGTGTTTCACACAACTACTACATAATATACATATCACAGTTATTAAGGAGAACTAGGCGCATGGCAAACTTCACTAGGTAACCAAGTCATAGAATAATTATGAAACATCGACAAAGGCTGTAACTGAAATTAGCTGTCAGCTGTCTAAACCGATTAGAAGAGCATATCACATTTACTCGTAAGAACATAAGAAAGGAGGAACACTGCAGCAAGCCTACTGACTGATACTTGGCAAGTCCCTGTCAAACTCAAACCCACTAACAAAAATATTCTCCCAACCCATTATCAATGTTACTCAAGGAATAAGCTTTGATAACCCTATTAACTCAAGTACAAATCCCACTCAAATTCAACCCCTCTCACCCTTGTAGTTATCTAACTGTAAATGTATGACAAGGACTTAACTAGTTAGTAAATCGTAATATATTTACAGGTGACGCTGGAAGACTTTACCTTGGCTGTGTCTCGCCCTGAACACAAGCCTCAAACATACGACGTTCTAGGTCACCGAACCTCTACAACCACAACCTCGTCCTCCACCTCGCAGCCCACACGCTCCCACCCCACACAATGCAAGTGGATACCACAGTAGTAACGGAAGCAGCCACACTCCTGCTCAACGCACTGATGGTGAATACAACAGTGCGAATCGTGGCATGCACATTGTAAATAACAGAAACACAGGTCGGAAGATATATGATGTACACAGCAGTAATAACGGAACGTTTCTTAAAAACCCTGAAAAAACGAAAATAAATTCTGCCGGGATAAAAAATAAGGGAATCATTGAATATTCCAGTAAACCATTACTCGAGGCGGACACCCGCCTTGAGTCCTATGACCTGCGAGTTACATTAGTATGGGCGCCGACTGGGTCTACGATGGACCACCCGACTCCAAGAACCGGCCGGAAGGTCACCAAGCTGCACGACTTGGCCACAGCAATAGTCGTGCCTGACGTCGTAGTTGTAGGTAAGGTTCTCCCTTCCCTCGCGTTTTGTGTACGGTGGAGTCAGGCTTATATTTGTAACAATGAAATAAAGATCTGTGGCGAGCATTTTTCTGTGTATATGAAAAATCCTACTTATTGATAGCAGGATTAACTAAGCAGAAATGCCTATCTTTTTTTATAAATCTCCTTACATCTCCGAAAGCACCCATGCCATGATTATTATAGTAATATACTAAGAACTTATTGACTTGGAGACGGAAAAGAAATTATTTCTTGGAAGACTTGTTCGAAAACTTAGTCCGCACTTTCTCAATGAGCCTTTCATGACGAAGCGGCAGGAAGTGTGAGGCCGGTGTCCAGATTTTCTGTCTCCTTGAAGATGGCGGAACCAGTTGTCAGAGATGAGTGTCAGCCATTTCGAACGATCACGAGTATAGGACAGGAGAGGACGAGGAGAGGACTGCAAGTTATGTTATTTGTATAAGTATGACCATAATTTTTAAAGTGGTGGACCGGTAAGCCAGCGGAATTCCTCGATCAGATGACAAGAAGTTCCAAGACGGGTCATCATCTGACTAAGACCCGTATCAGGAGACACATGTTCTGTTTCCTGACGAACCTTACCTAACCTAACCGAATTACCCATTCATAAATACCTCTTGTATCTACGGAATCGAAGCTATACTCAGATGTCTGTCTTCAATAACAAATTTATCATTTCATTTCTCATTATTTGATTGAAAGCATTCTTGAAGCTTAATTTTAATACTAGCTTATTTTCTATGTAAGCTGCTGCTTCAGTATGCGGCACAGGAATAGGTAGGCCTTACTCTACATAAATTTCAACGTGCCTCGCCTGTTTCTCGAAGCGCACACTAACCTTATTGAGGGGCCATACAACCAAACTCATTTGGTCGAAGTTTCGTGGTAACTTTTCAACGAATACCTTGAAAGATCGCTTTGTTGTCAAAGTCAATGAATCTGATTCAGTTCTTTTTTTAGGTGTATAAGGATGTGCCGAATAAGAAAGGCTGAATTCTGTCAAATATTTGACGTTCCAGTTAGTTGCATAAATATTAATAACATACTGCATTGTCGTAATTTCATGTAAAAAGATACAGGAGCAACTAATGAGACATTTCTTATGGAACGTTTAGCTGTCCAGGAGTTTTATCAAATCAATACAAACAACAAAAACGAACACGGAAGATTCAGAGCTGACGAAGCTGCCTTTGTTCTGTTTAACTTTGTCTGAAATGTCGAATAAGGACGCACTTTCGTCTGAGGCTGTTAATTTTTTTAAACCCTAAGCGGACATCATTCCAACATATCAAGTGGCTGGCAGTGTTCTGGTGTTGTGCCAACACGTTGTTCAGACTGTATATATATACATTCATTCAGACGTGTTCCAAGACATATGCCTTGTCACAGGCGCCACAAAGAATTATGTAAACCTCTGTCTTAATTGGTTCAAGGTTCGCCAATTTAGTTTTGGTGAGGTCTTTGGTGAATGTGCCAGATACTATGGCGACTCTAGTGTTGTCTTGTACGAGTGCATTAGAGGCGTTCGGAGCAACTTGACTGTTGAGAAGAAGAATAACTATGTAATGTAATGGGCTCGTTTCTTACAGTCTTTGACGAGAAATGTAAATGTAGTGCAGTGAAGGTTTGGTTTGGCTGTTGGTCAAGATTATGATATCAAATAGGAAGATCTCTGAAGCTACACCAAGAGCTACATTAACTTCCTCTTAAACATGCTGAAAACTTGTGTTACTCCACGAAAGGGCAATACGGGAATGACTCAGTCGCTTTGTAAATTTCTGAATCTTGCCAAAAAAAATAGTGTCTAGGGTGGAAGCATATTGTTGGTGCCACTGGCTTGGGTACTTTTCTTTCAATATTGGGGTTGTCGCATTATGTCTTAGAGCGATATTATCCTTTCTGGTAAATGATCATACGTGATGCTATCTTTAAAAAGGTGCAGAACTGAGTTCTGTGTTTCCCATCATCATTTGCTATGTAACTGATTTCAAAATACTGTAAAAGAACCAATTCGTGTGTGACGGGTCGTGGTACATGATCCATCTATCTGGATTTATTACTTGATCTTAGTTACCATATCTTCCTTTATGACTATATGTAATTATTACTAATCTCATAATTTCCGACGCATATTGTCTTACACTCAGTCATTCATCATCGCTCCTTTATTGTGCCAAAGGTTTAGGAACGTGGGTACTCTTAATGCGTGAACACCATGACGAGTTGGTGCCGTTCACGGAGCTCGACCTGCTCGTTCGTCCTGTGATGCGCCCCCTCGCTCTCCTGGCTGCCAGGACCCCCCTTCTCGTCTGGGCCCAGAGTAGGTAAGATCTACAATCATACTTTTTAATATATATATATATATATATATATATATATATATATATATATATATATATATATATATATATATATATATATATAACTAGGTGCATCGATAGTTACAGTAAAATAACGCCTTTTTCCCCCTCAATAAAACTGTCAAAGTGGTAAGAACTCTTACTGGAGGTAAAAACCTAGTGCAGGTGACGTATTTCTCATTACTGATAATTTAGGGATAACTTACAGATATTATAATAATGTAGGACCTTCAAGTGTTTGAAGGCTTAGGGCCAACATAACTACAAGTTTCATATATTTTGTATTAATATTGGTAGAATTACTGACAATATGTTAATTAAGTAAAGGACACAAATGCAACTAATGTGACATTTTATTGTGGAAACTTTTCGCTCTCCTGGAACTTTGTATTGTTTGTAAAGGATTGACAAAGCTCCTGGAGAGCGAAACGTTGCCACAATAAATTGTCACATTAGTTGTATCTGTGTCCTTTTACTTTTCATATGAGATAAGGTACATGATCACCAACGGAAATGGTATGGGGGAGCGGAAATGAAGGAATGTGAAAAAGTGTTAGGGGCCTTAGTGTTAGCCAGGGAACCGGGAAAAGTAAAGTTGGGAACTTTGTGTAAATTGTTAGAGGGACATGTAGTGGCGCCGGTTGAAGGGATCTACCCCATGTATGCATGGGATGTAATATGGCAAAGATTTAGTAAATTAAGGATACGACCTAGGGCCCGTGCGGTTATGTATCGTTTCCTACATGGTATATTGCCAACGGGAGCGATGCTCCGAGATAGGAAGGTCATCGAGGGTGGGGGGTGTGGCAGATGCAGTATCATGTTGTCTATTTTGTGAAGGTTTGGAGTGCATCAGGGTATGGATGAGTAAGGTAGTGGCAAGGGTGGGGGGTCATGGTGTGTCGGTATTGCGAGCGTTGAGTCTTGATATGAGTGGGGTGGATGAGGGTGTGGCAAGGGGTTTAGCATATACAATCGTAGACTACATATATGTTTTGTGGGGTATGAGGGGAAAGGAGGGTGGACATAAATGACAGTTTAAATATATAACATTTATAAATATATAACATATAAGTGTATAACATGAATATTTTCTTTGGTAGCGAATTATGTCCCGCTTGTATTGGTCTTACAAGTGAATTTTAACTTTTCTTGAGAGGGTATTCCTTTCACTATGTTCCTTGAAACTCTGAGGTTTTTTGCAATTTTTGTAACGTGTTCCTGCATCACTTTTGAAGTAATTACCTATTATGTAATCATGTGTGAATAAGGATTAGTAACCTAAATTAATATTCATTGTATATTTATTTGTATGTAATACTAGTTAGGCACGTGCTAGAAGGCACAGCGAATGTCTAGTCTCGTGGAATGTGTGTTAAGTTTTGGTATGTTTGTATGTGGCGTATTAGATGTTGTAAGGAGTTTGTTATGGTGTTGTTATCTTACTAAAATCACGAGGAAACATTTGATAATCTTATTCATGTCCTAGTCTTTGTTTCTTTTAAAATATTTACATATCCTAGTATTTTACCGATAATGTAGCATGTGGTGTATTTTCTTTCATTTTAAGTGTGAACTTCACTTTATGCAATGTTGTTATAAAAGCTTGAATTTCATGGTTGTTACATTAATATAGATATTATATATTGACGGTGTATATTCTTCTACTTAATAAAGGTGTATGGGTGTATAGGCATGTAATGCTCATATCTGTTTTAGTCTGTAATTTTATGTTATTGTGTTTTGTTGTTCATGCACCACCAACTTTTGGTAAATACTCATTAAGTTTTTGATGAGGTCAGGGTATGATCCTAAATTTTAGGATAATTAAGGTATGTTTCTTAGAACGGTGAATGTAAATATTTTAAGAGGGGGGGAGAAGTGTCAGCTGAGTGGCTACACTGGCAATAGTAATTATTGTAAAAGGAGGGTTTGTAGGATATGTTGTGGGTAGTGTATCTGGTTGTAATATGGCCATTATCTATAGTGTTTATTTTCTGTACTGGGATTGTGTAATAGAGGTTATTGTTAATATCCAGTATAGTTTTTAATTTTATTATACTCTTATACATCTTTGCATTTGTTCTGTTTTAAATAAAAATAAAAAGGAAAAAACTTTTCATATATTTTCTTCATACTTATTATGACTCTAATTATTGTGAAGTGAGTGTAGATATTCTCCCATAAGTAGGAATCAGTACGTTAGCTTACCTAAATTTTGTAATCTGATCTGTATATTACTATTTGTTGAATATAGAGACGGCAGGAAAGTGCCTACACTGGAGTTCCCAATGGAAATAAGTCACGATGACCTTATTGGGTTAAATCTTTATAATTTATCATCATTCTCAATGAAAACTATGTGATTACAGCCGTTTTTGTGCTTATTAAATTGTAAAATCCCCTGTATCTAGCCTGAATAGGTTTAATGGTATTTTCCACATAAGAGTCGTCCAGCTGTGAGCACTGTTTCGATCAAAGCAGAGAATGCCTCTTCTTAATTAAACTTTGGAATCGGTTTTGGGCTATGTAAATTCCAATTTACCATCTTTTTTATCGAAGGAATCAGAATGTTAATTTCCATGTGAGAGCCTAAGAAGGCCTCATCTGACTGACTTCAAATCTCCAGTACTGATATTTACCTTCATTAAAAACTTATGCCGCACTTTATACCACTCCTTTTTGAATGAACTGAGCTAGAGGGGGCTGGGCGTGGGGTACACTGGGAGACCTCGGATCGCGCAGCCACTGAAATGCATCTATAAGCAAATAACCCGCACATAAGAGAAGCTGATGATGACGTTCCGGTCCGACTTGGACCATTTACAAGTCACACTAACACACGAGGGTGACGGAGCCAGTATATACCTAGGCGAGGTAAACAGAGATAGGACAAAGAGAGAGAGAAAGAAGGAAGTGGAGAAGTAGCGGCAGAGGTACAGCATCTAGGTTATCCTGAGGCTACCTGTTTATATTCCCTTCATAAAAGGTGCCTTGGTGTAGGTGAAGCCTACTCATAGAATTTCAATTTGCTTGACTTCCATTACTTAGGAGATGAATGACTCCCTACTGGTTTATCCCATCCTTTTTATTTATATTTTTGATCAACATTGTAATGTTACAGCAGATTTATTTCCAGTGGTGCACTAGTGTAGTTCATATTGCCATTGTTACCATTGCTCAAGCTGTTAGATACCACTGAGTCACATTACCCTTGTTACCAATGCTCTCTGCCAGGTACCACTGTTTCATATTACCCTTGTTACCAATGCTTTCTGCCAGGTACCACTGTTTCATATTACCTGTGATACTAATGCTTTCTGCCAAGTACCATTGGTTCATATTACCCTTGTTACCAATGCTCTCTGCCAGATACCGCTGTTTCACATTACCATTATTCACGTTGCCAGGTACCGCTGGTTCAACTTCGAAAGTCCAAAAGCCTCTGCAGGCATCCAGAATCTCAAGGCGCAGTGGGGAAATATGTTGTACTTCAGCCAGTTCAACGACACCATCCCTTTCACCGACTCCTGGCTTTGGAGACAACTAAGGTCCGTCACCTCCACCATCTACCTGTGAATGGTGATGAATGACCCTCTCTCTCTTGACCCCAGTGATGTATTCTCCGGTGTGGGTCGAGAAATAGAATTGCGATAAGTCTCACATTCAGTTCACTAATGGTTACTGCAATGTTTCTCAGTGTCAGTACTAAATTCTAATTAGAACGATTATATTTTAATGTTTTTCTTTACCTGCCATTTTATTATTATTATTATTATTATTATTATTATTATTATTATTAGTAGTAGTAGTAGTAGTAGTAGTAGTAGTAGTAGTAGTAGTAGTAGTAGTAGGGGTAGAAGTAATACATATAAGGGGCAGCGCCTGGGGAAATGGAAGGCATTCAGGATCGATTCAAGGAATTAGAATACGTATTGGTTCAATTTCTTAGATCAAGAGCCCATCACTTACATCAAGAACCCTCCTTGTAGGAGCTTACCAAGTATAGTGTAACCGGGTATAACAAATGAACAATATTTCTAGAAGTATACTTCTCTAGAGTTAATATTTTATATCATATGAAAAACCTTAATATTTCACTTTTTTTAGTTTTTAAACATTTTTAGGGAATTCAAATTTTTTCAAATAAAATTAAGATATTTTTGGTTAAAAAAAGAGCATTTTATAGATTTAATCATCAGTTTGGCTGTGAATGATGAATTATTATCCCTATCAACATTTATTGGCTATAAATGATAAATTATACTTCATTTCTGGTGTATGACACACTGACAGGTACGTATATTTCACTAACACTCTGGAACATATACCAAAGGCACTACCTTCCCTTCCTCCCTTCAAGGAAGGTAGAAGGGGCTTTGATACCAGTGAACGGCTCTTTATCAAAACTGATTCTCATATCCTAGGCTCTCCATTGCTCCTATGGGTTTCGCGCTCACTCGTGGTAATAATAATAATAACAGTAATGGTGGTAGCAGTAGTAAAGAACAAAAAAGCACAATACTCTGACCGGTACAATACACAAATAACTTGTATATAGGAGAAAGAAGCTTATGACTACTTTTCGGTCCGACTTGGGCCATTTACGAGTCACTTGTAAATGGTCCAAGTCGGACCGAAGCGTCTGTCTCTCCTATGTGCGGGTTATCTGTGTATTGTAGTAGCAGTAGAAGTTAATGTAGTAGAATTAGTAATGATAATATTGGTGGTGGTGGTGGTGGTGTAGTAGTAGTAGTAGTAGTAGTGGTAGTAGTGGTAGCAGTAGTAGTAGTAGTAGTAGTAGTAGTAGTAGTAGTGGTAGTAGTGGTAGCAGTAGTAGTAGTAGTAGTAGTAGTGGTAGTAGTGGTAGCAGTAGTAGTAGTAGTAGTAGTAGTGGTAGTAGTGGTAGCAGTAGTAGTAGTAGTAGTAGTGGTAGCAGTAGTAGTAGTAGTAGTAGTAGTAGTAGTAGTAGTAGTAGTAGTGGTAGTAGTGGTAGCAGTAGTAGTAGTAGTAGTGGTAGCAGTAGTAGTAGTAGTAGTAGTAGTAGTAGTGGTAGTAGTGGTAGCAGTAGTAGTAGTAGTAGTAGTGGTAGTAGTGGTAGCAGTAGTAGTAGTAGTAGTAGTAGTAGTAGTAGTAGTGGTAGTAGTGGTAGCAGTAGTAGTAGTAGTAGTAGTGGTAGCAGTAGTAGTAGTAGTAGTAGTAGTGGTAGTAGTGGTAGCAGTAGTAGTAGTAGTAGTAGTAGTAGTAGTGGTAGTAGTGGTAGCAGTAGTAGTAGTAGTAGTAGTAGTAGTAGTAGTAGTAGTAGTAGTGGTAGTAGTGGTAGCAGTAGTAGTAGTAGTAGTAGTAGTGGTAGTAGTGGTAGCAGTAGTATTAGTAGTAGTAGTAGTAGTGGTAGTAGTGGTAGCAGTAGTAGTAGTAGTAGCAGTAAAAATAATGCTTACTGAAGAGAGCACTGTCTGCAGGTCAACAGGAGCGTGGCAGTGGGACTCCAGTTTACCCTTCAATCTTGCTAACGTGCGAGAGTGTCACCAACTGAGTATGAAACAATATACTCACACTCATGGCAATGGCAAGTGATGCATACTGTCTATTTTCGTCTTATACTGAGTAGATACTTTTGAAAAGGCAACACTGGTATCGAGAAGGAACTATCTCATTTAAAAAAAAAAATCAAAATCATGGTTCAGAACGTTACTGCGGAATCGAAGAGATTGGATCATTATAATTAACCCGTTTCTCATATGCATGAGGTATGGAAATGATGAATTCAGTTTGTCATTATTGATTTTTGGGTGGCGTGTATATGGCAATATAGTTGCAGACATAATGGCAAGGCTCTAAACACTGAGGCAGATTGGCAAGAATGAGCAAAACTGGTGATCGGAGTTTATAACACGGGACGAAGATCCTTGGCTGGTCCACGTGTATCAGAAGCTTTATGATTTTCCTGGCATATTGTTTTAAGAATGTTGTGAAAGAATGACTCGCGAAGTCGCAATGACATGATTTTAAACCCACCAAACTGAGGGTTCGAACCCATGATAAGACACTCGTAAAACTAGCTGGTCAGTGGGTAATCTGCTGTGCAATGCAGGTCTAATATGATTCATCCAACTAGGTGTATTTCTGCATACACTAAGATAAATATGGGCCCAACTAAGACTAAAAAATGCAGCTTTTTTACAGGCAAGGGTTGCCAAGGGTTCGAACCCTCCGTTCGAACCCGTTATTGTAAAAGTTTATCCACCAGCTGATAAATAGTCAGCGATAATAAAAAAATTAGGAAAACAGGCATCCATCTTGACAACTTGAGGTCGTCATGTAAAATAATGAAACAATAAGGTA
>NC_069450.1:14625724-14656626 GCF_026875155.1 Cherax quadricarinatus
GATTGGATGGCTGTATATACTAAAGGGGTTTGGTGACTTTTTTTCTGTACAATAAAAGTAGCTTATTGGATCACGGGGGGTAGTAGCAAGGTGGCATGGGATCACTAGGGGTATACTGGGGGGTTTTTGGAATTTAAAACAAGTGTGTTAGGTGATGAGGGGGGGATAGAGGGATTTGCAATGCTGTGGAAGGGGTTACGTGCAGGGGAAAAGGGGGTAGGGATTTGGTGATGTGGTGGAGGTTGGCTAAAAAAACGGTTTAAAAGCAATATTCGTAAAGGGGGGGAAAACGATAAATTCTTTAAAATATGGGTTCCCAAACTATTTGGAGGGGGTTAGGGGGTTGTTTATGCGGGGGGGGCGTGGGGGGCACTTACCCAAGGGATGTATCTGGCAATTAAGGGGGGTGGTGGGGTGCAGGAAAAGGGGTTTCCCAAGCGGTGCGGGTAAAGGTGGGGGTGGAAGAGGTTTTTATGGGGCATAGACCCATGTTCTTTTTGCGTGGGCAGAATCAAAGACAGGGGGCAATGACTACCCATGGTTGGAGGTTCAGAGTCGATAGGGGGGTACAGGGGGGGCAGGTCAACAATAGGGAAAAAATGGGGGGTTTTGCTGAAAAGGGGTAAGAAGTATGGCAACGAGAAGGGTGTGGAAAAAAATTTTTTTCCCCAGGGGGGGGGGTACACCCCCCTTCACCCCCCTTCACCCCTCTAGCCCTGGGGGGCCACCGGGGGGCGAGCGCTTTTATGCGAGTGATAATTGATCAAGATGCTATGCACTAGTCAAATGACCTCTGCTCCTTGCAGCGGTTTTTTGCAACGTGTTTTTTTTAAAGAGACAGTACTCCTTATTAGCAGGACAATTTAAGGAAAAACCCCTGCCCCCTTTTTTCCCATAGAAAAAACTAGTGTACATTGTTGTCAAGTTAAGACAGCAAGAAACAAACATTTGCTTTGCTCATCGAGGAGGTGAAGGAGGCAAGTACAGGTCACGTTTTTTTTTTTGTTGGGGGCGGGAAACGGGATGGAGGCTGTAGCGTCGGGCAGACTTTTTGACTCTATACAGTGACATGACGCCAGGATAACCAACAAAGAACACTGACTGTGGTTAGTGGGCAAAGTGTCTCACAAAACACGATAAACTAAAAAAAGGGGTGTGATCAGCCTCTTGTGATACATTGTAAACAAAAAGACAAATCTTGGGGGAACATATGTCCCATGTGCGTTTCCTAGACAATGAAGACGTGGACATCCGGGACACTTAGTTCTTCAAGTCACCGATATCTTCGAAGGTGTGAGACACCATGATTTACAAAGAGCAAGTTGTTAGAATTTCTTGTAGATGGGGGTTTGCGAAATTTTTTGAGTCACAAGGATTTAATAAAACCTTAATCGGCAAAAGGGTGTGGACTTTTGGCCCAAAACAAAAAGTATTTCGTCAGCCATCATCGAAAAATATGCTGCATAACCCCCCTAGGGTAATTTATATTTAAAAAAATTTGTATCTCTTGCCCCCCCCACTGTTGTGATGGTTTCGACACATTGACCTCGTCTGCAGGGGGGCTGTGTAACGATTGCTGTCTTTATCAGCTAAGTGTTCATTATTTTAAGCTAATAAACACCAGGAAAGGGAAAAAATTCCCAACAGGTTTTGGTCGTGCTCAAACCAAAAAAACCCAACTGGGGTCCAGATATGTTTACAAGTGTACAAATAAAATGACCCAGGCCCCTTCGAAAAAAGGTAAAAACTTGTTTTACAATATAAATCAGTAAAAATGAGTCCCTCCGCCAACACAGAGAATGGGCAGCCAAAAGAAAACGGCGCTCACCCCGTTCACCAACGAAAAGGGCTGGGTACCCCCAACAAGAAGCCGGGGGATGTATCCACCCTCCATCAACTGCCCCAATCACGAAATCGTGATTAATACAACAGAAACCCCAAGTGAGTTGTTTGTCTGAGTGTATATATATACACTTTTTTTTATAATGTTTATAACAGAAAAAGAGACAAGTTGTGAAAAAGTTTGTTTCTTATAGACTCCCCTGTTTAATTAAAGGAACTTATATATAAAGGTAAGCTTTAAAATATTATTAAAGTAAATTTTTATATATGGTAAGTAATATTCACTGGATTCGGGTTTAAGTGAATTTTTTGTGTAATGAAGAATTTAAAACATCGTATTTACTTTTAATATCATGGTCAGGCTGAACAGCAACAAGCCTAAACCCCAGCCACAGACGCGCCCCTTCATGGTCATTGACCCTGGGGTTAAGCTTGGGGGTCAGTATGTCTGACTCGTATTGCTGTTTTAAAGCAAAACAAAAACTCCTGTCTATACATACGGGTTTTTTTTTTAAAAACACCCCAAATTTGGTGCAGAATTTTCGTATCCATTAAAATGGCTTTTTTAAAAAACCTTTCAGCTTTACAGACAAAAGTTTACACAATTAAAAAATCAAATTTTCAGTTTTATAGGTTAACTCAAATACAAATAGATTTGATGACTTGAGGTCAATTTGGATTTTTTACAAAACGTATGAAAAAAATTTAAATTCAGACTAACACATTATAAAAAAAAATTTCTTGAATCAGACCCATCTGAGGATGAAATAAAATGTTTTGTACTTTTAGTGATCAAAAATTTAAAGGTGGCGGGGAGACGGCTATCTGCCGAAAAACCTGTCAAGAAAACCTACTGAACAGTGGTCAAACACCTGTACACCTGTAACAACAACAAGTGTCCCTTACCAAGCTTCCTACTTCATTCCCTATTTTCCAAGGTCATAATTATGAAGAATTCTTTTAGGGGTTTCAACCCATAGTAAATTCACGAACTGAATAGATAAATTTCCCAAGTTTAAATTACCAAAAAGTTTTGTGGGGGGAGAACCCTATGAACTGTTTAAAGTCATTTCCGGTGTTAAAGGAAAATTATCAAATAGCCTTAGTGTCTTAGCAGACAATTACTTCGATGCTGACAAGGTAAGTTAGACGCATCTTAATATCAAGCTAAAAGCCCCCCAAAACATTGTTTTCAGATTTACAGGCATTTAGAATCACATTAGAAAATAGTCTCAGATCTCTAGGTGCTAAATATGACCTAAGACAATGTATTGGTTTATCAGTGGTATTGTAAGGAAAAGCTGCCCAAAAACTATGAACATTAAATTTTATTTTCAAAAAAGCTATTTCACTTGTAAAGAAATTAGCAAGGTTTTTACAAAAAAGTTTCATGCGAAGCAACGGACAAGATGAAGAACCCACAAATCCAGGGATAAAAAACCTTCAATCAGATAAAAAGAGTATCCCTACTCACAAAACCACATAATGGGAAATCCCATATAGGCATTTATCAAGCTGTAATACAACAGACAGAAAACAAACTGTCACACATAAACTACTCCAAAATGGTACTTTGTGATGGAACAATTGGGCCCAGTATTGTATTAAATACACATCTGGAGGCACGTAAAAAAATTTTAAACTGAAAAGATCTCAAGTGTTTGGGTAAACAAAAGGGGAGGAAAATGCTCAAAAGAAGTTTTTTAAAAATGCAAGGGAAAGCATCAACAGCTTTATCCCCAAATACTTTTGCTGAACGCAGCAACTTCCACAAATCGGAAGCCCAACAAGCAACGCTTTAAAATGTGAGGTAAGTTTAAGCAACTGCCTCCCGATAGCTCGAGTTGAGTTATCTAATAAATTACACAAAACCCCAAAGTGCTAAACTTTTTGATCAAGGTCACAAAGGTCCTTCATAAAAGAACAGGTTGCAGAAACTAATAAAAAAACCCTATGCCAAAATAAGTTAGATATACGGGTTTTTTTCCAAAAATTCTGGTAAAACAGACAATGACTACCCCAAAATCACTTTGGTCTAGGAAACAGGAAAAAGACAGTAAAGCTGTGGTATAGTGATTTGCTAATCTGTGCGCCAGGTTTAAAAGAAACAGTTGCAGCACTGAAAGCACTAAGGTCAATTGGGCCTGTCCTACATACAACGGACAAAATTAGTCCAATTGATTTAATCTTTGGGAAGTGATTTTATCACTTTTTTGTGAAAAATCTAGTAATAAACTGATTTTTCACTTCGAAAACAGCAGGGGGCCACATGTATGTGGCCCCTTTTTCCCCTTCAAAGGGAAAGAACCCAAATTTTGATTCAGTGGAAAAAAATGTACTAGTTCGAGAAACCGCTGATCATGACCACCAAAATTATCATTACTGGAAAAAATGAATGAACCAATGATAAGTTGGGGGATTTGAGCGATGGGTTTTTGGTAAATAAACCAAGCCCACAAGAGTCTCGGACTTATAACCAATTTTGGGAAACTGTCAATAAAAAGATGGACATATTGGGTTAGGTTCCCATGGAAATTAAATCCACCACATTCCCCTACTTATCGCAGGCTTTCGGAAGAAAAGCACAAAACATGAGCTCAGGAAGAATCCAAGCTACTGATGTCTATGATAATATCATACAAGAACATTGGACAAAAAATTCATAGAGGAAATAGTCGAATAAGTTGAAGACAGAAGCTCATTATCTCCCGCACCATGGAGTCAGAAAAGTTTCTGAAAACCAACCCCCCAACTTTTGTATATAATTGCAGCGCACGTGCAAATAAAGATGTAGAAAGTCTTAATGACGTCTGATGACCGGGACCCTCACTAACTGAGAAGTTGGAGACGTGTTTAGAAATTTCGAAAAACCCATATGCCTACCCGCGATATTTTTCCCAAAACTTTTTTAAGAGAGGGCACAAGAAAAAGATAGAGATTTTACTCGATTTTGTGGGCCGAAAATCCCCTGTCCTCAAATCCTGTGAAAACTTATCGTTTTAAACAGTATTATTGGGGGCAACATCCCCCTCCATTCTTACTGAACTACCTAAATACACATTTTAAGAAATCGAAATCCCTTCAAAGATCTTAAAAAAAAAGTTTCTATGTGGACAATCTTCAAGGTACTGTGAATAAAGAGGGGGATTTGAAATCCTTTTACAGAGAAGCTAACAAGGGGATGAAAAGAAGCAAATATCCCCTAAGGATGTGGGAAAACAAATTCAAAGCAATTTAAAGGGGAATTATCAAAAAAGATTTCCCTGAAAATGAAATTCCTGATTGCAACAAAATGCTGGGACTTTAAATTTGGAACACACGGAAAATACTTTTTTCTCAAAAAGGGTAAACAAAAATCATGCAGTACACTCACTAAACGAGTTTACTGTCAGAGGTATACAATGTTTTGTTTTCCCCTTAGGACTCGTCTCACCAATTACCATAAAGGTAAAAAGCTTATCAAGATGCATGGGAAATCAAAATTGGATGGGTGAAACTTCCTCTGAAATGAGTCAACAGGGATGAAAAATCCAAGGGGTTTAAACAAATTATCAAATTAAAATTTCCCCGACAAAAGGTCAGGGGAAAAAATTTCACTTTTTAGGTTCTGTGATGCTCCCAAACCCGAGTTATGGCGCTGTGCAAAAATGATAATGCTGAAGGGAAATACCTAATTACTTCAAAGGCCGGGGAGACCCTTGAGTCGAACAGTACCCCAATTTTGGGAAATGACAGCATCATGTAGGGACAAAATTAGCTGCTATCTCAACAAAGTACTTGATCATCTCATATTTAGAAAACCGGGGGGGGATCGGGTGATAATGAAGCATTCTCCCGGGTTAAGAAAAAATAAAAGTAAGTTGGTTTGTAAGAACAAGTAGCAGAAATAAGAGGATGCGAGAGTTACTCTTTCTTCCGTCTCTACCCAAGAGAATCCACTGACATGTTTTTCACGTGGGGTCCCCCATCAAGAAATTTTTGGATAATAAATTATGGGTTTCCCCGGGGCCGAACTGGCTCCTGAAGAAAATAACTGGGCTCAGCAAAAGCCACATTTTGCCAGAAAAACATCTGCTTGAAAAACAGCGAAAAAGTTTGGGAAAATACTGCAGCAGACACAACAGAATAGTCATTTATGGTCTAAATATATCTTTGGGTAAAATCTTAAGAGTTTCAGCCTTGCTTTAAATCTTAAAAGAAAAACCTGATTATGAATGTCTTGAACCCATTAAAAAAGGTGAAACTAATACAGAAAGAAAGTTTTTTACGAACAAAATTTTAAAACACAAGATAAATCCCCAAAAAAACAGTCAGTTAATTCTTTAGGGGCTTTTTCTCGACCAGAAAAAAATTTTAAGATGTCGAGGAAGAAATTTTAATTCTTACTACCTAAAAAGCCCTACTCCAATATTGACCCCCAAAAATCATTGGGTAACAAAAAAATGATTGTGCAAAACGCCCACGTAACGTGTTACATGGGGGGGTAGGCACCTTTTGTCAAATTTTCGAAATCCTACGGGGAAAAACCTCAAGGGCAAAAGTGTGAAAAAACAAAAAAAGGACGTATTACTTGTGTCACACGTAGCGAGTATGTCAGTATCCAGGTCCCCCCCAATCCCCCTGAAAGAGTTTGTCATATCCTCCATTTGAGGGACAGGGGTAGATTTAATGGACCAATAATTTTAACCAAAACAGTTTACAAAATTCCCACAAGGTGTACATCTGTTTGTTTTACTTTTGCTACAACAGAGCTAAAACTAGAAGTACCCCTGACTGTTGCTGAAACTTTTTCAAATTATTTAGAAGGTTTTCAGCCAAAGGGGATGTCCCAGACTGAGATTTTAGATAATGCAAAACTTTTTTGCTGGTACTGCTTATATAAGCAAGTCTTTGATCAACCAGAAGTAAAACAAATCTGAATCAACCCAGATGTCGTTTGGGGTACATTCCTCCTAAATCTCCATGACGGCGTTTATAAAGAAACGGGATTGTAAAACGTTGTTTAAGGAACTCTTCACGCAAGAATAGACTTAGAAGAATTCCGTACAGTTGTGCGAAATAGAAAATAAGTCAACAACAGACCTCTAATTATGTTACCCATGCGGACAATTTAGAATGTTTAAATCCATCTCATTTATCCATGGGAGAAGGGTCAACCTGTTCCTCCCCTGAAAGATAAAGAAACATAGGGATCCCCACTTAAATTTTGAACCTGAGCAACTCAACGTAAATTCAAAAACTTAAAAAGTATTTACGTGGGAAAAAAATTTGGAGAAAGAATCTCACCTATTTAGAGAACACTTCTATGGGGCTGGTGTTCCTGAAAATCATAATCCAAGACCCGGTGACATGGATTATGAAATGATTTCCCAGGTCTCAATGGCCACTTGGAAAAATTGTACCATATATCCTGATGCAAATGGAACATAGGACAGTTTTTTGTTTTTTAGCAAAGGTGTAGTGAAAAAAGCGGGCATAAAAAAACAGTGCCGTTTTTAAATTTCACAGGTTGAAAACAAAATTTTGATTTTCCCGACACCCCCACAGCTAAAGCTGTTCAGAAAAGACAAGCAGCAGTGGGGGCGAGTGAGAAAATCAAATTAAGTTAAGTGATGAAAAGTTCACCCGCAGCGAACCCCCGGCCCCCCGGTGGAGAAAATTTTTTCCAGGAGGGGGTATCAGCCCCCCTTCGCCCCCTTCAGCCCCCTAGCCCTGAGGGGCCACTCAGAAGGGGCGACATCTTGTTTACGAGATGAGTAAATTGATCACAAGCTATGCCCCGGTCAAAAAGACCTTGCTCCTTGAGTGGGGTTAAGTGTATTTTTTTTAAGAACAGACATTCTTATTAAAGGGCAATTAAGGAAAATTCTGCTCCCACTTTATTTCCATAGTAAAAATAGGACTTGTTGTCTATGTTAAGACAGCAAAAAAACAAACATTCTGCTTTGCTTCATCGAGGAGGTGACAAGGATTCAAGTACTAGGGCGCGTTTTTTTTTTTGCTGGGGGCAGTGACGGGAAGGAGCGCTGACACTGGCAGACTTCTTTGATCTAATACGAGTGACATGACGCCGGGGAACCACAAAGAACAGATCTGTGCGTTAGGTGGACAAAGTGTCTCACAAAACAGATAAAATAAGAGAGGTGTGATCAGCTTCTCTTGTGATACATTGGAACAAAAAGACAAAAATTTTTGGAACATAGTGTACCAGGGGCGTTTTTCCCAGACAATGGAAGACTGGGTCCGAGGACACTTCAGCTTTTATCAAGTCACCCATATCTGTCGAAGGTGTTGAGAACACCCTGCTCCGTTTCAAAAGCAAAGGGATGTTTGAATTTTTTGTAGACGGGGGATTGCGCAATTCTTGAGTCACAAAGGGGTTTAAATTTTAACCAAAAATCGGCAGAAGGTGGGACTTTTGGGCCAAACAAGTAAGTATTTCGTCAGCCCTCATCGAATAAAAAATGCTGACATAAACCCCCCGGGGGAATTTTTTACTTAAAAAATGATTTTGACAGCCCACTGTTGGAAGGTTTTTCCACAGCACTAGACCCCTCTGCAGGGGCGCTGTGTAGACGATTGCTGTCATTTACAGCTAAGTGTTCTTATATTTTGTCATAATAAACACGGCGGTAAAGGGCCCAAAATTCTCAACAAAGGGTAAGGATGGGGTTTTAAACAGGTTTTTTGGGGGTGTGGATTTCAGTTTCGTAACATGATAGGGAAGCAAAATTTGGGGGGGGGAAAAAACTGAAGGGGGAAAAAGGAGGGGTTTTAAATGGGAATCGAAAGGGCAAAACACCGGGGAAATTTATGGACCCCGGCAGGTTTTTTTCAGCGATTGGGAATTTAAAGAGGGATTTTTTTTTTAGGTTATTAAATTGCATGAAGGAGAGAGGTGAGCTGGGGGAAAGCAGGCAACTGCTGTCGTTGTATTGGACCAAAGGTAAAGGGGGGCATAACCCTTCGGGATTCCGGGGGTCTCGTTGTTATGCGCAGATTACAATTGTTTGCTAGATTTTGGAAATCAGGTCAAGGGGTGGGGGGCGGGAAAGTATCAAAAACTCATTTGGTTTGCCAGGGAGGGGCTTTGGGGGGGGGGCATGGGTTACTTAGGGGTTTTGTGGAGCAAAAGGGGGGGGGGGGGAGGGTTTGGGGGGCGCTCGATTGGGAAGGGGCATACGTAGAGGGGATCGGAAAGCATTGAAAGGCCATCCCAGGGGTCAGGGGGTTTTGGGGAAAAAAATGGGGTTTGGGTTTGGGGGTTGTATGGAGGTGCAATGGCGAGGGTACAGATTAATGGTCGATTGGATGGAAGATTGAATGGGTGGGACTTGGCAGGGGGGTCCTATGTCACAATTATTGTTTGCGTGCGTACAGGACCCCTTTTATAGATTGGTGGGGCAGCGTATGTGTCACGTAGAGGGACCAGGGTGTGAGGTTGCGAGGGTTTGGCCAGTTTAATTGGGTATGTGGATGATACAACTTTTTCTGATCAGGGAGGGGATGTCAATGGACACATTAGATGGGGTAGTATGAATGTTCCGCAGGGGCAACTGGTATGGGGGTAAATTCAGATAAACCCAGGTTATGGGTTAGGAGCTTGGGCAGGAAGGGTTGATTGGGGTAGTGCAGTTGTGAGGAAGCAGGCGAATTCGTTAAAAAATTGTGTTTATTTTATGCAGACGATCTAACTGTGGCACGCATGGAAAATTTCGATTGGGATGGTAGAAAGGATTCAGGGACTTTTGGGGTTTGCATTGCACCTTATCATTTGACCCTTGTGCGCGTGCCATTGTTATTAAATTTACTGATAGCAAAGTATGGCACGTGGCAGCCGGTTCCCATTAACTGGGCCAAACAATAACCAACATACTTAGGAAGGTTTTTAAAATTCTTGTGGGGTTCGAGCTGTGATTGGATTAAAAGGGATGTGGTAATGTTACCCGTAAGTCAGGGGGGGTTGGGATTGCTGGACTTAAAAACGGAGGGTCAAATGTGTCTTCATTAAAAGGGAGGTGATGAGGGAAAGTGTGGGTGTGGGGGGGTTTAGCCAGGATCCATAACAGATTGCAACGGGGTGTATACAGGAGTTGAGTTGCAGAGTGTGAAACTGTGTTGAGGGCTCTGGCGTGGGATCGAGAGCCAGTAAAGGTTAAAAAAAGGTAGGTTGTGTAGATTGTTAGCCGGGAGGGTTGTAGTGCCTGTAGAGGGAATTTTCCCCATGTATGATGGGGAAGTATATGGAATAGGTTGAGTAGGATGAGGTTGCAACCTCGTGTTCGGGAGTAATGTATCGTTTTCTGCACGGCTTTTTACCGCGGGTGTGGTTTAGGGATAGCGAGTCGTTGACGGGGGGGGGTGTGGGATAGTGGTGAGAGATCCGGTTTTTCATTTAGTAATTTTTGTGATGGACTGAGGAGTGTCAAGGGGGGGTTAAAAAGGGTGATAAATAGTGGAAAAGTCAAGGAATTTCTGTTTTGAGGCTAATTTCCCGGGGGGGGGTTTGAAGGAAAGTGAAATCAAGGTGGGATCTTAGGGAATTATATCTATTAGTGTGGGGTTTCGGGGAAACGGGTTTAAAGAGGTGAAGAGGATGTTAGCGTAACTTTCTAAAAACGGTATGTGAAATAAGAAATTTATGGGGGGAGGGGGTGGGGGATTTTTCAGGGGGATATAGGCAACTTACGTTACAGGTTTTATTGATTTGTAATATACAGGGGGGGGAGGGTACGATTGGAAAGTTTTTTCTGGGGTGGGAATCTGGGTAAAACAGGGTCGCCTCCTGGTAATGGATAAAAAATGTTTGCGTGAGTGTTGAATGAGTGATGCTGAGTGAATAATTGTGGACCAGGGTGCTGCCCTGTGGACTGGCCATTTTTTGTGTGAATGGACATCACTATTCATATAGTACTCATTTTCCCTTAAAGGTAGTAGTGATGATGGATAAGGTTTTTTTAAAGGGGGGTAGGGCAGCATATTGATTGGAAGTGATGGACAGTTGTTGTCCAGGGGTTTTGATTATGTGTAGAAAATACCATTTATTGTATGTAGCGGATGGACTACATGCAATTTGGACTTGTACTATGGAATTACCTCAAAAGCCTGATATTAAAGGCTGATTGATAACTGTGACCTTCAAATTGATTTTTTTTTGGTTTGTTATCTTGTACATAGCGTCTTAAGTCTTATTATTATTTTTATCTATGTACATAGCGTTTTAAGTATATTATTATTTTTATGTAAAATACATCTTAAGTCATATTATTATGTTGTTTTCTAGTAATAGCAGTCTTAATCAAATTATTATGTTGTTATCTATTACATAGTAGCTTAATTATTATTATGTTGTTATCTATGTACAAGCAGTTTTTAAGTCATATTTATGTTATCTATGACATAGCACCTTAAGTAAAATTTATTATATGTTTTCTTTAATAGCAGTTTTAAGTCATATTTTTATTATTTATTATGTACATAGCATTTTAAGTCAATTATTATTATGTTATCTATTACATAGCAGTCTTAAGTATATTATTATTATTTTATCTATGTACATGCAGTCTTAAAGTCATATGATTGAGTTGGTTTTTAGGGCATTTGTCACAAAATTTTGTTTTGTTTTATCTGGTTGGGAATTTTGGGGAATTTTTTTGTGTAGCCGTACATGGCTGGGGTTTATACTTTTTATCTTTGTTTTTCTGGATTTTTTTCATAATAAAACAGTTTTTTTTATATATATTTGCAAAATGGGGTTTACTGCTAAGACTGCAATAATTTTCCTTTTGGGATTGACTTTCCCATTTTTGCAACCTTTTTAAAAAAATTAAGTTTTTGGGGTTTTTTTTCCCAGGTTGAGGTGTCTTTGGGTTAAGTAATGACATTTTTCCCCCTTTTTAATTGTTATTAATATTTTTGTGTCTAAGTGTTAATGCATCACCTGATATGTAATTCCTATGTATTTTAATGTTAATTTAAAAGAAAATCAGTTGGTGATGGTTTATTTGCGAGAGGGGGGGGGTAAAATTTGTGGAAAAAGTTTCAGCCTTCACAGGTATATAACCCCGGGTATAACTGGGTGTATATGGGTGTGGTTTGGTTGTCAAACATTTTTGTCTTTGTAATCTTTTTTGTGGGGGTTAAGTGGAATTTTGTTTTAACTATTTTGTGTACCTTTTAATAAAAATTTTCCACTTGTATTGTAATGTTTAAATAAAATATAAAAAAAAAAAAAAGTTCAGTTCAAATACTTTTCCCCAAGATAATCGGGGAGACACAAGGCATACAAATGGTGAATTGTTGGGGAAAGCGCTGAACGGGCGCATAGAGTATTTTGAAATGTTTGCTGGCTTTTATGAATGGGTGGTTTGCGCTTTAAAAATGTGTGTTTTGACGTTACGCCTGCTGTGCGTGTGAGACTGGTGGACGTGTCTCGAATTATACTTGGATAAAGTTGGGGAATGTCCCCTTTGAGGCAAACGAAGCTGACACAAAAACGTTTTGGGGAAAAAATGGAACTGTGCATTCTGCCCGCAGGGTAAGTGGATAATGGGTGTACGCGGGTATGCCGGAAGTACATTCATTTAAAAAGATGACTTTGCGTCAACCCCCCCCCGTCATTGTGTATCTTCAAGATTTTGGGACCAGGAATGGTTTTATCCCTGGACAGCGGCGTACGTGTGCATTTGGGGAATATGACCACATAGCGGCGGCTGCGAAAAAAACAGACCGTGACCAAAACCGTGCAAGAAAGTCCCCCCAGTCAATTTGTGAAGGTGAGCATCTTTTCGTCGAAAAAGGGCGGGGGTCGTTGTGGGTGGAGGGGAACAGGCTTTTCGAATGAGAGTGGCCCTCCCCCAGCTCCCGCACCTGAGTCGTTGCGTACCATCTGGGGTTGGTCCCCGGGGCATGACGTTTTTAGTATAGGTGAGGTTTTGGACGAAGTTTTAAAGGCCCTTGCACGCAAGTGTGGAAGCTCCGTCCCCGGAAAGGGCGACTGGAAAAATTTCTGAGCCCGGATGTCAACAAATGAGACTCACAGAAGGACGACGAGACTGGGACGTCGGAGATTTTCATCCCTCTTTGGGGGGGGGATGTTGGGGTACACCTGGGGGCTTCCTGGGATTTGACAGGGAGGATAAGCCGTTCGAGGAAACGGGCAGCTATGTAGATTAAGGATGACGTACTGACCCCCGGCACAGGGGACGGGGAAAAAAAAACGAGGGGATGGGTGGGGGGAGGGGGGGGGAGGGGGGGTCAAGGACGCCACGCAAGAAGGGAGGCAAATGGGAAGGTATTTTAAAGAAGCACGACAAACAAATAAAGTTAAACCTAACAAATCCCCGGGCCCCTGTAAACGTATGCAAGGGTTCAAAAGGGAATTAAAGAAAAGCTTAGAAAACCTTGGCTAATCTTTTCAACATATCACTTCAGACTGGCATGGGCCCAGATAAGGGGAAAATGGCAGATGTGTTTGCCATTTTAAAAGCGGGTGGGGTCCTTAGCTTCGAACTATAGCCCAAATAACCCTAACCCCCATAGTGGGAAAAATTTTAGGGAATCAATAACTGCCGAGACAATTCGTACCATCTTGAAAGCAAAAATTTAATCAAGTCCATATATTGGTTTTGGATTTCGAAAGGTTTTTGATGAATCCACACGGGGGACTTTTGGGGAAAATTAAGGCACATGGAATAAGGGAATTTTTCCTGGATAAAGGCAAGGTTGAAAAATGGGCAGGGGGAGATTTCCCCTAAAGGGGAGAAATCAGAGGGGGAAGCATCACGACTGTGCCCACAGGGGTCAGTTTTGGGGTCAGTGTTGGGGTCAGTGTTGGCCCCTTGTTTTCATAATTACATAAACGACATAGAGGGGGAAAATAAATACGCATAAGCAATTTGCCGATGAACCCCAAAAAATTGGTCTTCAAATTTCATTCTAAAGGGAAACTGGGCACCCCGGAAAGGGTTTTGAATAGATGATCAAGGTCGGGAATGGCAAATCCAGTTTAATATAGCAAACAAATTTTAAAAAATTTGGGGACAGGGAAATAACCCCCAATATAAACAAAATAATGTAGATCTTAATATTAGATTGCAAAAAGGATTTGGAGTTCTGTTTTGCGTAATCAAAAACCCAAAGACGACAGTGATAAGTTTTTTGCAAAAAAGGGAAACAGAATCCTTGGTTGTATAAAGAAGCTAAAAATTAGGATCCTAAGGTTTTCTTCAACTCTACATACCTTGGTTAGGTATCTAATTATGCTGCACATTTGAAACACTGTATTACAGAGTGGAATAAAAGCTCTGGAAAACGTACAAAGGAAGAGACAAAGTTTTACCCATTATCAAAAATCTTCCCTATGAGGATAGAGGGGCCCCCAAACTTTCACTCTCAAAAAGGATAGAATTAGGGGGGGAATATTAAGGTGATAAATGGAAAACAGGAAAAAAGAACTGTAAATAAAAAGCTAAAAAAAATTGCCACCCGGACTCGCACCCAAAGGGTTTTAAATTTAAAAATTCAGATTCAGGGAAAGGGTAAAGGAAAGCACGGTTTTGGGAATGAGTTGTGGGTATGGAACAAACCCGAGTACGTTTTTTGAGGCTACATGTTGTGCAGTTTTGAAAAAAGGTTTTGTAAATACATAAATGGGGGGGGGTGGTGTGGTTGGGCCTAACTAGCTTTTTCACTAGGTCAGATGCCCCGCTCTTTCCTTAACTAATGGACCTGACCTGATTAGGTTGGGGCATTGGGTTTTAAACCCGTAGGAGAAATTAACCCCTTGCATAGGGCCCGAGGTCTGTTTTTTAGTGCTGCTTTTATGTTCTTATGTTCAAATTATTGCTGGGGGGAGGGTGCCATGAAGCCATCGACACCATCAAGCCGCCCGCCGAGAAAGTTTTTTTTTTCCAGTGCTGATGTCTCCTGGCTCCACCCCAGTCAAGCTGCGAGGCAAACCAATTTTCTTTCCCTCGATGGGGGGGTTTTTTTTTTTCATGCCTGCTAATTTTATTTATTTTTATTTTTTAGGTGAGCGAAAGCCCGTCCCCCCTGGGTTTAAAATTTTTAAATGATTCTTTCACACCTTCGTGCCCACCAGTATTTTCGGTCAAGAGGCACAGGGGCGTGGCCCAAACAAAGTAGACTGCATGTACTGTCTGTAGTTCATTCCCTTTGGGACTATGGTTTGCCCTCTCTAGGCCTGCCCCGTCAGTGAGACAAAGACCTAACCGCACTAAATTTACGGCCCACCCCGGGGTTTAACAACCTCCCCCTCCATGGGCTGCTTTCGATCATTCCCCCACTTTTGCCCGCTGTGTACCCTTTTAATTAAAAACCAAACGTTATGCAGTTCTCTGCAACACGTTACCCCCCTTTGGCCCTAAACCCCTGTTTAAGAGCAAGAACAGTTTTACAGGGAGTGTTTTAGTAATGGGATCCTGAAAAAAGGGGGGTGATCTTTGCCTCGCCCTCATTTCGGTCAATACCTAGAGACCTGCCCCCCCAAAGTGGGGAGTGATCGAGGAATACATTAATTGACAAAAAGTGAAATAACTTGCAAGTTCGTAGGACATTTTACCTCAGGAATTCATTCAGACTAAAACCAGGGCCCAAGACCACTCGGGGACATATCTCCCCGAGCTCCCAGATCCCTCAAAACTCTCTGCTCCCCGCAGGCAGGGCTCCCCAAGAGACTTCACTCCTTGCCCAGAGCTTTGCACACAGCAAAATTCTACCCCAGTTTTTTCCTTTAGCGTTTCCTGCTTTTTATTATCCTTTCTGCCCCCCGTTTCCCAATCCCCGGTTTTGGGGCCACCCCTTAATGTCGCCTTCAAGAAAAAAAGACCTGAACCCACGGCCCAGGAGTCTTCCTACAGTTTCATCCTTCCCGCAAAAGGCTGGTGTGGCACTTAACACTTTGGTTTTGGCCTGGTTCCCCGTGACCTGATGTGTGAAACCATACCCTTCCTAAAACAACCCTGGTGCAAAGACCCCACGTTCTTGGTTTGTTTACATTTTCTTTTTACGATTTCGTGAGTCATGGAGAAAACCATACCGTTTGTTTTGGGCCCCGATGTACAAAATCTTCCAAACCCAATTTTGGGGCACGGAATGTAACATGGCCCTTTAAAGGGATGACCGATAAGCCAGTGGAAAACAACGGTCAACTTGACCATGGTGTGGTACAATGAGTGAATTCCCCACAACTTTTGGGAAACATATTTATGAACACACTTCAACCCCTTATTCAAAAAGTTTCGGTCCCCCGGACAAAGATCACTAAGTTCATGGGGGGTACGGGAGAAAATAGGGGAAAGGGGAGAGAAATGTAGTAGTAGTGTAAGGGATGACTGAGAACCCGGAAGCGGATAACGTTTATCTTTTGACTGGGCATGTGGCCCCTCGGACGACGCCGAACTGCCACGTCAGGGATAAGACAATTCACTCCACTTCCATGCCGCACCCTCTCACACGGGGGAAGCAGTAGAAAATTAGGTCGACGAGAAAAGTTGCAGCCAAAAAATGATAAAAAAAAAAAAAAATGTGTGTCCACCACAAAAAACCCATAACCAAAATGTCAGAAGTCCTTGTAACCAAGTCCCAAACCTGGTTATTTTTCAGGCATCTTTCACATTGCAAATTGCTCCTAAACTACTTATTACGTTATTTCAAAGTGGGTTATAGATTACTCACTCCCCTTACATGTTTTCTCTACAGCTAATTTTTTTCTCTCGCTTTTTTTATAAGATTTTTTTATTAACATATGATTTTGTTATATTAAAAAACCGTACCGGTGAAGGTGGGGCGAGAACCACAGCTTCTGGGGACGCTTTTTAGCTGTGCATATGCGGGCAATGGCTAGTACTGTTATTATTATTATTATTATTTATATTTTTTATTTTACCCCAAAAACGCTAAAAATGCATAGGTCATTCAGGTTCCAATCAGAACGAGGACTCACAGTAAGGGCCCACTAGGGGCGAGGGGCAAGTGGGGCAGGGTGAAGAAATAGGTGGGGGGAGGAAAAAATCTTAAGGGGAAAAAATGTCAGGACTATCCAACTACAATCAATGGAAACATAATATTCAGCATGTCACCTCGTGAGTACATCAATTTGCAAAGACTGCCTGCCAGGCACAGGTTACGTAAAAAAGGGGACGAAAAAGCACGTGCAACACTTCTGCTCAAAACGCACAAAGACACAGCTCTATGACAATGGCCTTTTAAGTTGGGTAAGTCGGAGTTTATTTGTATTGAGGTGGGGGTGCCGGGCGTACCGTTTGAAAGGATTTAATCATTGTAAAGGGTGTCTGAGAGTATCTCCTAAATGTATCTGTCAAGTTGTTTGTCACTGAGTGTCTTCCGATACTTTTTAAACCCGGTGTGTTTGTCATGAGGGGGGAGAGATTTACAGGGGCAAATTCGTCCCCCTTCCCCCCCCAAAACCCCAAGTAATGTTCGATTCTGGATGCGTTGGAATTTTAGTGCGTTGTCTTGGCGGTTAACGCGAAACAAGTGGGGAGTAAGAGAGTAAGTCGAATGAGTGCTTTGTAAGATTAGTTTTGTCTTGGATGGCTCCCCTCCTTTTTTATAACCTTGGAGCGAAAATTCCGCCTGTGCAGTTTTTGCAGTAATTGAGATTTAGGGTTCGTGGTTGTCGAGGGTAAACCAAAGGGCCTGTTGGAAAGGGGCTGGATGGGGGGACGGGGGGTTGCTTGTTTTGAGTTCGACAGGGGTCGGGACATGCGCCTTCTATGGAAGTAAGTGATCTTTGACTTATTTTGGGTTGGTTTTTAAACGCCTAATAATTCCCAGGCGGTAAACCCGTCGACCCCTCTTTTTGGGTTTTGGTGAAGGAAACGAATGTTTTCTTGCTTGATTGGTGAGTCGTCGCGTAAAAAGGGTGTGTTTGGTAAAAAGGTTCAGGTAAACATTCGGTAAGTATTATAGGGGGGGAGATAGGGCAAGCCTTGGGGTACCCGCTTTTAAAATGAAATATCAAGTGATGATCTCTGAACCCTATACGCATCGTTCGGCCATCTAAAAAATGACATAATAATTTTATCATATTTTACAGTTAATTCAAAGGACGTGCAAAGTTTATATTTAATCCATCATGCCAAACAGTGTCAAAAGCTTTCTCTACATCTTTGGCGACAAGGGTGGAGGTACAGTTCTGGGCCTTATGATACGTACATAATTCAGGATTATATTCAAAACGTCTTGGTAGAACGTTGTTGTCGGAAACCGAATTGTCTTTCAGTAAGCAAGTTATTTGTCTCTAGGTGAGTCCTGAGTCGCATATTTACAAGTCGTTCAAAGGTCTTACCCAAAATTTCAAGGAGGCTAATAGGTCTATAGTTCTTGGGGTCAGTCAAGCCTTTTCCAGGTTTTGGTATGAGGCATGCAGTAGCAGATTTAAAGAATGGAGAGAAATAGCCAGATGCAAGGAAACATTAAAGAGGTCAGTGATAGCGGAAGCAACAGAAAGTGGAAGGTGACGAAGGACAGAATGTGATAGACCTGAAGCACCTGGGGCTTTTTTTGGAAGGTGTGCTAGTAGAGAATGAACATCAGCTACAGAAAAAAGGAGAGTTTAGAGGATGCGTGGAGGATAGTGTGTTTAGGTTTATGATTGGATCAGGATTGGTTAAGTCTTCATGATTGGATACCCATCGCTCTATGTCTAATGTATGTGCTATGACAGCTTGGTCTGGTGGATGTGGGTGGAAGATGTTCCCATATGTCTTTGAAAATATGTACAGCTTCAGCAGGGTCAGAGATCTGTCTGGTGTTGTGATTAATGTGTCTGAAACTTGTGGATGGAGGGGTGCCTGTAAGTCTCCGAATGGATGACCAGAATGCTTTGGGATCTCTTGTACTCTGGACATCTGTTGTGTTTATGATTGATTGCCAATGTCGGGCATGGTCATCATCTAGGCTATGGATGATATGTGTACGTAAGATAGTTAGGTCCCATCGGATGATATTTAGTCTGTTTTGGTTTGCTAGGAAACGGTGTCTAACAGGTGAGCAGTTTTTTTTGTTCTTCTGAAGGGCGGAAAGAGTAACGTACTTTGTGGTGTGTCATGGGAACAGCCTCTGCAGCGGCTTGGGTAATTGATTGTTGAATGCGTTGAATTTTTGTGTCTGTCTTAATACTGGCCTATTGTCATAGTTGTGTGTAAGATCAAGAGTGTTTAGGCGTTGTTTGAACAGATTCCAATCGCCTGAGAATAAGCTGGAGAGGGGCGAACTGGAATGAGTATTGGATTTGAGGAAATATGGAAAATGATAGGAATGTGGTCAGATCCAGAGAGCGGTCCTGGTGTTGTGTAGTGATGTAAGTGATTACTAGCTCTGTTTGTAAAAATTTTATCAGGGGTGCCTTGGCCATTGTATGTAAAGACTGTTGGGAAGTAAGGTCCAAGGGTTTGTATGAGATGTTTCTGTGTTACAAGTGTATGAAGTTGCCTACCATGCAAATTTGTGGAGTTGTCATGGAAGTCAGTGTGTTTGGCATTGAGGTCGGCAAGTAGGTATACAGGGAGATGTGTATGATTAAAAAGAATGGTTAAATCATGAATATTAATGTTTTTGTTGGGTCTGGTATATGTCGTGTAGAGGATGATGGGTCCGTGTATCGTGTAAATTTTCGCAGCCATGCTGTGAGAATATGTAAATGGAAGGGAAAGAACTCATGTTTAATGGTGCCTTTAACAAGAATAGCTACGCCATTCCAGTTTTCGGCAGGGATTGACGGGCTGTATCATCACGCACACACGAGCTGTTTAATAACAACACGTCTGGTTGTTCAGATTCAACGAGGTCAGCAAGAATATGTTTGTTCGCGTTATAAGCTCGTATGTTAAACTGAATAACCTTAAGGGCCATGGTTGGGTTTACCTGAAGTTGGGGATATAATTCTTCATATATTTATCTGGATAACCCATCATAGTTTACCGTCATCTGATCTGTTCTTAACTGGGTGTATGGTATTCCGACGGTTTTTTTGGAGTCAGCACGGGAGGGGAGGATTAGGGGGGGCGGGAGGAGAGTTGGAACGTGATGATGAGATAGGACGAGAGGATGAGGTGAGGCTAGAGGAAGTGTTAGAGAGAGAGGAAGAGGTTGGGGTTTGGTTTGGTTTAACATATTGTTAACTTTTTCCAAGTGCTTGTTGAAGTTAGGAGAATTTGTATAATTTGGTTGTAGGCAAGGTGAACGGACTTGTGTGAAGGAGTAGGAGAACGAGAAGGGCGTGTTGTGGCAGAACAATGTTGAGATCGCCCGGTGCTACAGCCTGAGCTAGTAGAAGGAGTCTGAAGAGTGGATTGAGGCAGGTGGGTAGGAGGAGAAAGATCTGCCAGAGTAGTAACATGAGGGTGTTTCAGGAGAAGAGAGAGAGGTGATAGGGCAAGTTCATCCTTGGGAAGAAAGAAATCAGGAGGGAAAATGATGGGGTCAAAATTGTTGGCTTTTAGAAGATCATTCAGCATCGTGGGATAGTTGGCACTTTTGAATGCTTTGTGACAGTAGACAGCAGTGAGCACAAAGGCCTCAAGGATATTTGATTGTTTGGAGGAAGAAGAAGCCGAGGGAAGGTTTGTTTGGGCAGCAGCAGCATAGGAAGGATAAGCTGTAGAAGTGGAAGCAGAAGGAATAGAAGTATTTGGTTGGTAAGTGGATGAGGATGTTGTCTGTGTTTGTGAGAATGGAGTCAAGACTGGGTTTGAGAGTTTAGAGGTTGGTCTTTTCGTAAGGAAAAACATGTTCCTTACGAGTAGGGCATTGGAAAGAAGTAGCTGAATGTGACTGAGAGCAGTGCAAGCATTTGGGAGGGTTGATACATTTTTGCCATGTGTGGCCTGGAGAAGAACACTTAGAACACAGCTGTTGCTTGTTACAAGTATTCTTTAAATGACCAAACACAAGGCATTTGTAGCACTGATGAATAGGAACATAGTTAGGGAGAAACAATGAAGTAGGTGGAAGAAGAAAGTAGTTTGCTCGAACACCATGTTTGAACAACTTATCAGCCTCATCTGGAGTAGAACATCTGATCTTAAGAATGTTGTATCAGGATGAAAAAGTCCCTCAACTGTGAC
Source organism: Cherax quadricarinatus (assembly GCF_026875155.1). Taxonomy (NCBI): domain Eukaryota; kingdom Metazoa; phylum Arthropoda; class Malacostraca; order Decapoda; family Parastacidae; genus Cherax; species Cherax quadricarinatus. The sequence goes on from NC_069450.1 coordinate 14,646,679, forward strand.
ATGATTTTGTGAGGAAATGTCTGTCATCAAGGTGTCTTTGTCTTGGCTGTATTCGTTAATCAAGGATGAGTCTACAAATTTTGCCACGACATGTGCTCCTGGCTTATGATCAGGAGCCCAATCGATAGCAAAACCTGCCTGAAAGAACTTGTCTCGACTTCCTTACTGGTACAGAGGTCATAATTCACAGGATCAAATTTACTTTACAACCAGTATGTGTCTTGAAGATATTTATCATACGTGCCTGGGTAATGTTTGAAAAAGGTGGAAGCATAATCAATCTTATCCTTGTCATCTTTAGAGTACTTTAGCATAAGGCCCATTGTCGGAAAGCTGGGTCTCTGTGCAGTTGTCATGATGACAACAGCACAGGTAGGGATGCTGCATAAATCGTATGTGGCGTCTAAGGGGCGTCAAGTGCATAATTCTGACAGGACATGTTTGTGTTGTGGAGTGTACCTGCCAAGATGAGGCTTCCGTGCGTAAATCACAAGGAATGCAGCCACGGGCACCGACCAGACGAATACTCCCACCGACGCAGGACAGTCCACCCGTCCAAAAAAAAAAAAATTTAGAGAGGAGTGGGGTGCTGGTGTCTCCAGACGATTAGTCAAGCCGATCCCTGTGGGGGGATTTTTTAACCCCCTCAATGAAGGGCTTGACTGGCCCTGGGGAGTTTACGGCACAACAAGAGTAAACCCGTGTCACACAAAAAAAAAAGATATTGGTTAAAAAAAAAAGCGTCTTATTCCCCAGATGCTGTCACAACCGAACATGGGTTGGGGATATCGGTGTGCCGGGGATTACCCATACACAAAGTGCAGAGGTGTGGAAGTTTTTCTTGGAAAAATGTATCAGCAACACACCCAACAGGTAGGTGGAAGATTTCGTCCGCTGCAAAGTGCAGGGCCAAGGGTTTTTGGGGGGCAGACACCAGCGCGCACAGATCCTGGAGCCAAATAAAGAAGTCCGAAATCACCAACGGGCAAGGTCTTCTTAAAAACAAGAAAATCAATGCAGTTTTCTTCAAAAAACCAGCAAAAGCTTTCCCCACAAGGGGATCGCAAGGCAACCAATCGGACAGCAAAGCATGCAGCCAATGGGGAGGGGGTGCGTCTGTTAGTGCGGAAGCAGCAGAGGAAGAGTTAATGTTACCATTTTTAAATTATTTTTTATTGTTTTATATATATAAAATTTTATCTTTGTTTATAAAAAGGAAAAAAAAACAAATTTTATAAATGTGCATATTTAAGTAGTTATTATTATTTTATTATTTTATTTTAAATTATCAAAACAAAGCTTAAAACCCACCAGGGTCATACAACTTTTGTTTAAGTAGACACACGCACCATTATTGTTCATTAAATTAAATTACTAAGACGACTAGCAACTAGTAAAAAAAGTACCGGGAAAACAAATTTGATGTATGTTATTTCACACGGTCCCTGAAACATTTTTTATTCACAAGCCCAATAATTAGTTTTAAAAAGTATCACGTTTTCGCAATACATGCCGTTCCTCAACGAGAAGTCGTGGTGATACCTAATTTTGTTGTTTTCAAAAAGTATACAAGACTTGGTAGTGTTACGTTACTTCCAGATAGGCAGACTTTTCGTGGGGGACTGAAATAAATGCAGGGGATTTACAGAGGCTCACAACCCCCTGGTGGCTCAAGTTTTGTTAAACGAGCGCCTCTCGAGCAAGTAACTCAGGCACTTTTCCGGAAATTTGCGGGTTTTCATCCTGGTCTTTTGTTCATTTTGCTGTTTTAGGATTTGTTTATAAAGTCTGTCCCGGGTTCAGTGACACCATTTAAATGAAAGCAGATCCCGAGGGGTCCTGATGGTTTCCTGGAACAGTCGCTCCGTAATTTTTTTTGTTGTAAATTTACTTCCCGCCGTTTTTTACAGTGTCTGCATGGTTACCGAGGCTGGGTGCCAGTCACAGTTGGCGCCTTTCCAACATTAGAACAATACCCTTGACCACAGACAATACAATACAAATTAGAAATATAATGAAGATTTGCATAGCTCTTAAAGAAAGACAAGAGCACATTGTGTAATCATTTGGCTACTGTAGGCCGAGACATTGTTTGATGTACAGTCGACGTCGATCACAGATGCTGGAGCAATAATGAAGCAGCCGCTAACGTAGGAGAGGCGAGCGGATATCACCTCCCTGGTGGGTAGACAAGAACTGAAGCAACCCGCTCGCTGAGGTCACCTTATATACGTTCCATCTCGTAGGGGTTGCGCTAGCCTTTACCTTGCTTACGTGTGAGTACGTGTACTGAGGCGATGTCAACCCCACAGACACACACACACACACAACACACACTCAATACCTGCTTCTCAGTTTTCACCCAGGAAAATACTAGCGATATTCCTGAAATTATAGATTATGTAGAACAGGACGATAATAAACTATGCACGATGGCGGTAACTGGTAAGAAGACTGAACCTCAGCATTTACCTCCTCATTAGTCCATAAGTCATGAAGGATGGACAGTGGACCTCTGGCCTGTCTACCATAGAGAAGTTCAAAAGGTGAAAACCCCAATGAGTCACTGGGAACTTCCCTCATGGCAAACAAAGCACAGGGTAGGAAACGATGCCACTCCTTAGGTTTAAGGGAGCAAAGTTTCCTTAAAATGGACTTGAGAATCGAATGCCGGCGCTCAATCCTCCCATTACAGATGGGATGATAGGGTGTGGTGAAGAGAGGCTTCACTCCCAGAAGTTGGTATAGATGTGCATTAAGTCAGATGTGAATTGTGTCCCACGGTCAGACAAAATTTCTCTAGGGATGCCCACTCTGGAGAAGATGGACAAAAGGGCTTCAGCCACCTCTGTAGTAGTTATGGTCTTTAAGGGAACGGCTTCAGGGAAACTCGAAGCATAATCAACTAATGTTAATATATATCTATGTCCCCCAGATGAAAGTGGAGATAAAGGGCCAACGATGTCAATAGCTACTCTTTCGAAAGGTACCGTAAAGACGCATTTTGACCATAGATACTCGCCTGGTACCTCGGGAGGATGACAGTTGACAAACTTTACACGATCTACAATAGGTAGTGACATCTGAGGACATTTTTGGCCAAAAATAGGGTCCCTAAATTTTTTTTAAGGTTTTACGATGCGAGAAATGTCCAGCCACTGCAGGTCATGAGCCATTTTAAGAACAGTCTCTCTGCATTGACTTGGAACAACTAAGATGGAATAGTCTGTCTCATCTGGATTTAATTTGAATACCCGACTTGTACAAGATACCTTTTATATATTCAATTTTTTATGAAAAGTTTTTCTTTGGATAACTTGATTTTGTTTTAGCGTGCATTATGGCAATTCTGAAGAGAAGGGCAATTACGTTGTAAATTGACAAAGGAGTCCTTCGATATGTCTAAAGGCTTAAAGTCAGGGAAAATCAAAGGATGGACAGTAGGGAAGCATGGGCTTTGGTCTGAGCCCTAGTCAAGACATTTATGGTATCGGAGGTGATATCTTCACTTTCATCTAACAAGTGAACCAGTGATCTTACTACCTCGCTTTCGAGAGTAGCATCACTGGTTTTTAATCCCACATGAATCTCACGAGACATTGTCTCATCTGAACTTTCGAGGGGCTTCTCCGACTCTACAGAAAGAGGATCTGAAACACCTATGTCCATCTTTGGTGATGAAAGGTCAACCTCAGAAGGAAGAATGGCACCTTTTACATTACCTATTAGTACGGAGCAAGAAGTGATGGGAGCTAGTACGGCTTCAGACCAACCTGTGAACCATTTAGACCTAATGTAACAACGGATGGTAGGAAAAGTGTCCGTACGGCCCAAGTAGTCTGAAAGTATAGCAGAGGAATGAGTTTCTTTAAGGTTAGGGAACAGCTTATCAGAAATGACTATACATGTGCATCCAGTGTCTCGTAAAATGGTAGATACATTAAGTCCATTAATGTTCCTGAACAGAAGGGTGCTTGGTAATTACAGTCTTTAAACATTTTCCCAACTTTTTGGACCTTCTTAGAAGGACAATCTGGACGTTTATGTCCCTTACACCACAACAAATGCAAACAGAAAAAAAAGAAGTTTTTTTTTACTTTAAAACTAGAGGCTTTGATTTCTTAAGGTCTGATGAACCCTTGCCCTTTAGGTTCGATCCCTTTAGGTTTTTATAGGAATTGTGAGCCTCAGCATACAGGTCGCAGCCTCAGCAACTTCCTCAGCTTTAATCGGGTTTAAACGTTCTCTGATGAATGTTCGTATCTGAGGGGGGAAGAGCTGTCAGGAACTGGTCAGCAACCATAAAGTCTCTAAGAGATTCATAACTGCGATCAATTCCTGAACTCTCTATCCAAAAGTAAACAAACGAAGAGTGTTACCTGTAACTGCTGAAAGTTCTGGCCAAGCTGTAAGGGGGCATACCTGAAATCTTTCCTGTAAGAATTAGTGGTTTTTGATATGCTTTAAAGGGATTGCCTTCTTCAGTAGGTTATAATTACATATGATATCCTGCGACAAGTTGCATAGATTTCCCAAAGCTGTACCAGAAAATAATATTCCTAACCTGGTAGCCCATGTGTCAGCAGGCCATTCACAGAGGGTAGCGGTATTTTCAAACCTGATAATGTAAGAAGTTATGTCTTCCCCCTCTGTGAAGGGAGGTAAATTAGGTGTTGGAATATGTGTACTAGCTGCACGTTGTTCCATTACTCCTTCATCTAATTGCTGTTGTGAGAAAGTTATCTTTTTATTCTCTAATTCAAGGAGAGATTTTTCGAGCTCGCGATCTTTTCTCTCTCTCTATTAACTCATGCTCTCTAGCTCTTTCCTCACGTTCTCTAGCTCTTTCCTCACGATCAAGTCTATCACGCTCTTTTTTGTCTTCGCCCTCTCTTTCTAACTGTCTTTCTTGGCTTTCTCTTTCAATTCTCTCTCTCTCTCTCTTTTCTCCTGTCTTTCAAGGTTCTCTTTCTCCTTTTTCTCTTCTCTTTCGATTCTCTCTCTCTCCTTATTCTTTTCTCTTTCCCTTTCTAGCTGTCTTTCTTCTCTCTCAATTCTCTCTCTTTCAAGTCTTTCCTGGATCTTAGCACTAATGAAAGATTCTAAATTTTTCCCTGTTATTCCTAACTTACTTCCAGCATTCATCCAAAACTGGTATTCCTCCATATTTGCAAGAATAACTTAAACTATCAGGGGAAATGAAACGGGTATCAAAGAAAATGGAGGGTTAAAATTCCTGCTCTGCTCAAACTGTAAATAAATCAGAGGGCTCGATCCCTACTTCAATTAAACAATATGTATTAATGAAAACGAAGGGTTCTATGCCGGCTCACCAACAAATCAAGACAGTTCCCTTGATATAATAAAGAGCTCAATGAAACAAATTGTCACTGGAAAATCTTGGGTCCCTAGAGTCTAATCCTCCAAAATGTTTCAAGCTCACAAGAAAGGTGGCAGAATTAAATATTATCCTGCCTGACTTGACTTACAATAAATTGAGACTATAACAATCACCAAATCCTTTAAAAAACCTGTACTGCAGTCCTACCATAGAGAATGATTTACTCATGGCTGGTGGTAACCCTTTGTGGTATGCAGCGTTGAAGTTCCCAAAGGTAGATTTTGAGATGGAATTGAATCTTTATTCTGTCGAGTTGTTCCTGGCAAGGTCGCCACTTGTGAAGGCTTACTCAGCTCTGTAATAACTTTTAGACAGTATTACCCAAAACTGGCTCCTCCTCAGGAAAATTAATGAAAAGAAAACGAAATAATAATTCACAAAGATAAACACTTTATTATTTATTAAAGCAAACATAAAACAATAAAACATGACAGGTATATCCTATTTGAAAGAAAAATGAAAAATGAAATGAATAAAATAACATTTGAACTCAACGTTAATATATATATTGGGGTGTCTGGTGTTGGTGACACTTCGTGTTGTTGAAATCTTAGCCGTTGCTGATGTGGAGAGGGGGGGTCCAGGTGTTGGTGACCACCACCGGCTAGTTCTTCACAGAGTATCGCCGTGAGTATTCTATCCCGATGACAGGAAAGCAGGTTCTTTACAGCTGCAATGATGTGGGGTTAAGTCCTGCAATTTCATACAGGTGCACAGGTAATTAAATCCAAAATGGGACGTCTCCAGGACGTTAGTCCGTCTCCATCAGTTTTCTCATTGATTGACAGGTGACCCTCTCTGTCATCCAAGCTGAAAAGATAGACAGGTTACTCACTGCTTAAGAAATCACTCTTCATGATAAGTACAATACCTAAAAGAAATGGTGATTATTACAACAGTCAACTTAGAGCAAGGCTGAAAAGACTAAGTTTATTATTGGTCAAAAGTGAAGCTTTCAACCAATAAATCCACTAGAATACAAGGCAGGCATGTACTTACAGTAGTGTTGGGAACTGTGAGTCGAGTGATTTACCGTTTGACCAGAGCCCCACACGTCACCTTTCGGGGGGGGGGGAAGAGGGAGGGGAAGGGATAGTGGGAGCTAGACTGACCCTATGTTAACAAGCAGCCAGCCGTCAAACTATCACTTTAGGGGTGGGGGAAAAAAGGCGGGAACAGCGGGAGCTAGACTTACCTTACCTTAACTAGTAGCCGGCAAGCAAACTATCACTTCCTGGGAGGGGGAAAAAGGTGGGAATAGCGGGAGCTTGACTTACCCTACCTTAACAAGTAGCCGGCAATGAAACTATTGTTAATATATACTCCCTCGCTACTCCTATCTATTGAACTTTTCCCTCACAAATACCTATTTACAAGGCAGGTGACAGGTCCTTGGCTTCGAACTATAGACCAATAAGCCTTACATCCCAATGGAAATAAGTCACTCTGCATGACTTTTTTGGGTTATCCTAGCTTCTCTACACATATGCTGCTTTGTATGAGAATCTATGTAACTGTATTTGTGTATACCTGAATAAACTTACCTCCATAGTGGGAAAATTTATGGAATCAATAATTACCGAAGCAATTCGTAGCCTTCTTGATAGGCACAGATTGATTAATGAATCTCAACACGGTTTTACAAAGGGGCATTCCTGTCTTACAAATTTACTAACTTTTTTCACTAAGGTGTTTGAGGAGGTAGATCATGGTAATGAATATGATATTGTGTATATGGACTTCAGTAAGGCTTTCGATAGAGCTCCACATAAGAGGCTATGAGGAAACTTAACTCACACTCCTGCCCATCTACCGCCACCCACCCTCTCATGCTCCCGCCCACCACCACCACCCACCCCTTCACATTCCTGCCCACAACCACCACCCACCCTCTCATGCTCTTGCCCTAAGGCACACGGAATGGGAATTTTTTTTTCCTGGGTAGAGGCATGGCTGACAAATGCAGCAGAGAGTTTGCATAAATGGGGGGAAATCAGAATGGGGGCACGTCACAAGCGGTGTTCCACAGGGGTTAGTGTTGGACCCGTTGTTGTTCACAATTTATATAAACGACAGATGAGGGAATAAATAGCAACATAAGCAAATTTGCTGATAACACCAAAATAGGCCGTCCAATTCATTCTAATGAGGACATTAGAGCATTTCAAGACGATTTGAATAGACTGATGCAATGGTCGGAGAAGCGGCAGATCCAGTTTAATATAGACAAATGCAAAGTTCTAAATGTTGGACAGGAAAATAACCATGCGACATATAAACTAAATAATGTAGATTTTAATACTACTGGTTGCGAAAAGGATTTAGGTTGTTCTGGATAGCAGTAATCTACAAACCAAGACAACAGTGCATTAGTGTTCGCAATAAAGCTAACAGAATTCTGTGGCTTCATATCTAGAAGAACAAATAATAGAAGTCCTCAGGTTGTTCTTTAACTCTATATATCCTCGGTTAGGCCTCATTTAGACTATGCTCCTCAGTTCTGGTCGCCACATTACAGAATGGATATAAATGCTCTGGAAAACGTACAGAGGAGGATAGCAAAGATGATCCCATGTATCAGAAATCTTCCCTATGAGGATAGACTGAGGGCCCTGAATCTGCACTCTCTCGAAAGGCGTAGAATTAGGGGGGATATGATCGAGGTGTCTAAATGGAAAACAGGAATAAATAAATGGGATGTAAATAGCGTGCTGAAAATTTCCAGCCAAGACAGGATTCTCAGCAATGGTTTCAAGTTGGAAAAATTCAGATTCAGGAAGGATATAGGAAAGCACTGGTTTGGTAATAGAGTTGTGGATGAGTGGAACAAACTCCCGAGGACAGTTATTGAGGCTAAAACGTTGTGTAGTTTTAAAAATAGGTTAGATAAATACATGAGTGGCTATGGGTGGGTGTGAGTTGGACCTGACTAGCTTGTGCTGCTGTGTCTGGTGCCGTGCTCCTTCCTTGAGTGGAGGTGACCAGACTGGGTGGGTCATTGGGTTATGATGGGGGAGACATGGACCTGCTCGCATGGGTCAGTAGGCCTGTTGCAGTGTTCCTTCTTTTTTAAATGTTCTTATGTCACTCGCCCGCACTAACTTGCCCACTCACTTTTTCCCGCTTTAATCCTCTCACCCCCTCTCTTTCTCACTATCTCCCTCTCTTTTTTCTCTCTCTCTCTCTCTCTCTCTCTCTCTCTCTCTCTCTCTCTCTCTCTCTCTCTCTCTCTCTCCCCTCTCTCTCTCTCTCTCTCTCTCTCTCTCTCTCTCTCTCTCTCTCTCTCTCTCTCTCTCTCTCTACTCTCTCTTTCGTTTTTCTCTCCACGTTCTCTTCCCTCTTTCTCTCCCCTCTTTCTCCCCCTTTTCTTTCTCTCCCCTCTCCCTCTCCCCTTTTTGCTCATTCTCCCTCTACCCACCCCCCCACACACACATGAATCGACCCCTGTAACCACAACTAGGTGAGTACACACACACCCCAAACAAAAAAAATACTATGAAACCTCGCTCATTATAAATTAATGATGGAGCCCCAGAGGAAAGTCGAAGACTCATTGGACCAGAGGAAGATGGGCCTGGAAAGGAAGAATGGATGGGTAGAAGAGTTATTGAAAAAAAATAGAACAAGAGTGGGAAAGAAAATTAGACGAGCTTACTGTGAAAAGGAGAAAAAGATGGAGGCGAGAAAATGAAATGAGAGTTGTGAGCTAAAGCTGCAAAAAGCCAAGATACAGGCCCCAGAAAACGAAGTAAATATGCTGAAGTGAGACACAGGGTCAATGACCAGAGGGGACACAGCATCTTGAGCAGGCACCCCAATATTAAACAAGCAGTCCAAAGGAAAAGGAAGGAGACAAGGGCTTACACTGAGGCCCTATCAGACCACTAGGCAAGGTCAGGGAATTAAAGGGGCATGATGCTGGGCACAGGTACAGCAGTAAGTGAGGGAAGAATGTAGGTAGAGTAGTGACAGGCCACATGCAGAAGCCACAAATAGGCCACCGGAGAAACAGGAAATAATAAGAGAGGCAGTAGCTATGTATAAAATGGGACCAAGAGATGCAGTGGGGAAAAAAAATGGGGGAAGAAGAGGAGAGGTCAGTCCCTTTATTCATAGGCTTCAGGAGAGCAAAGGGAGTATATACAATGAAAGATGGTAGAAAGAAAAACAAGAGATTGAAAATACATCAAATTAAACAGGAGAGGAAGACATTTACTGGCTAATAAATTTTCAGAGAAGAGGGGTACTCGAAGTGGAGAAATTGACCAAACTGATTTTCAATGCAGATCCGGGAGGAAAAAACACACCTAAAGGATTCAGTGATATTTCTGGAGGGTGTTCCTAGGGCAGTGAGAAAAAGAGAAGAGAGGGTCAGCATCTGAGAATACACAGAGACAAAATGGGCAAGAAAGGGACAAGGATAGAGCTAGTTGAGGACAACCAGACTCAAGCAGAGCAAAAGTGTAAACATCCAAACCCCACTTAGAACGTCCAGCCCAACATCTTCCCAATACAAACCACACTCCCCACCCAACCCCCCCCCCCAC
>NC_069450.1:14657126-14702126 GCF_026875155.1 Cherax quadricarinatus
ATAATATATATAAATATTATATATATATATATTATATGTCGTGCCGAAGAGGCAGAACTTGCGATCTTGGCTTAAATAGCAACGCTCATCTTGCCATATAGGACAAGAGAAAATTTGAGTATGCAATAATTTCGCCAAAATCATTCTGAACCTAACGGAAAAAAATATTTCACTGTATTTGTTTAGTATTAAATTATTGTAAACAAATCTAAAATATAATTTAGTTGGGTTAGGTAAGTTTTCTAAGATTCTTTTAGTGCAAAATTAAAAATTTTTACATCAACATTAATGAAAAAAATATATCTTTAAACGTATAAGAGAAAATTTTAGAAAGGGCTTAATTTTAAATGAGTTCTTGCTAATGACCATTTTTACATATTCGGCACGATATACAATATATATATATATAATATATATATATATATATATATATATATAATATATATATATGATTTAATGATTTAAAATCATTATTAAACTCGTTTACTATATCATACTTCTTATAACTATTTATTAGATTAATGAATGGTGCATAAGTATCTAATTCATCAATTGAATTAATCATCTGGCAATAAATTATTTGGGATACCGTCACCATATATGTAATCTGTGGTCATGATTTGTTCACTTAATCAAGGCAAAACATGTAATGAGTTCATTTGGATAAAATTAGTAGTGGAGAAAAATACAAAAATACGAATGAATTGTTGGATTTCTTTTAGATTATTCATATCGATATACGTATATGTGTAAGAATAGTATATCTTTTTGAAAATATTTATTCTAAACTTTTCCTCTGTGAGTACGTGGCGAGTTAACTCGCAGGTATCTCAATGCAACAGTCTCCGGACAAGGAAAACTTGGGTTTAAAACCTCGTTACAGTACTCCTCCTATGGCAGTGTTATCGAGATGAAATCATATTATGGTACATATATAGTGCCGTGTGCCAAGTCACTGTGGCCGGTGGTGTGGTGTGTATACTGGTGATCATGACATTCCCACAGGAACGTCCTCCAGGGCCTTACCCAATCGAGTTGGCAAGCAATGTTTCCAATATTGATTCCTTGCTACACTTTCACCAGTGCAGACCCTTGTTTACTATTGACAAAGGTTCAACGACACCATATGGAACACAGGCGAGTTTTTTATTTTACATTATCTACACATGTGCAAATTTTAAGTTAGACATAGTGAACTAAAATATTAATGAGTTGTACTGACAGTCATACCCAGTAATACAAGTGGCATTTCCTCCACTACAGTAGTACTATGTGATCTCAAGGTCAAAAGTATCATCTACAGATATTTTTTATACCTATGGAGGAGACTCAAACGCTAAATTTATATCTAACAATTGTGTTCTCTGTCGTGTGATTTTAACCTCTAATGCATTATTTATTGCCATTCGCCAAATCCGTATAGTTCACTGAGCACCTCTAATATGTGAACCTGATCCTGGTTCCCCACACAAGGCCCAGCTATCATATACACCTGTATAAAATATACAAAATATAAAAAAAGGAAAATATATAAAAAATAATATATGAAGAAATAATAAAAATATAAAGAAAAAAATAATATATATATATACATATATATATATATATATATATATATATATATATATATATATATATATATATATATAATATATATATATATATATATATATATATATATATATATATGTCGTGCCGAATATGTAAAACTGGTCAATTAGCAAGAACTCATTTAAAATTAAGTCCTATCGAAAATTTTCTCTTATACGTTTAAAGATATATTTTTTCATTAATGTTAATGCAAAAAATTTTAATTTTGCACCAAAAGAATCTTAAAAAACTTACCTAACCTTATTATAACAAGAACAATTTATATTTTAGCCTAACCCAACTAAATATATTTTAGATTTGTTTACAATAATTTAATACTAAACAAAAACAGTGAAATATAATTTTTTCGTTAGATTCAGAATGATTTTGGCGAAATTATTGCATACACAAATATTCGCTTGTCCTATATGCAAGATGAGCGTTGCTATTTAAGCCAAGATCGCATGTTCTGCCTATTCGGCACGACATATATATATATATATATATATATGTCGTGCCGAATAGGCAGAACTTGCGACCTTGGCTTAAATAGCAACGCTCATCTTGCCATATAGGACAAGTGAAAATTTGTTATTGCAATAATTTCGCCAAAATCATTCTGAACCTAACGCAAAAAATATATTTCACTGTGTTTGTTTAGTATTAAATTACTGTAAACAAATCTAAAATATATTTAGTTGGGTTAGGCTAAAATAAATTGTTCTTGTTATAATAAGGTTAGGTAAGTTTTCTAAGATTCTTTTGGTGCAAAATTAAAAATTTTTACATTAACATTGATGAAAAAAATATATCTTAAACTTATAAGAGAAAATTTTAGAAAGGACTTAATTTTAAATGAGTTCTTGCTAATTGACCAGTTTTACATATTCGGCACGACATATATACACCCTCAGGGGTGCATTTATCACAGCAGAAATACGCTGAGAGTTTACAAGAATACTTTACACGAATACTTTAGTTCTTAAACTAGGGGTTAACTACGTTAGGGGATAAAGTTACTCCTGTGTGAGGGTGAAAATAACGGGTCATGTGAACGGTTAAGACTTGTGTCAGGGGGCACTTGTCCTCTTTCTTTTCCAAACAAAACACTAAAGTGAAACCCTCACCGTGCAGCCTTAATGACCCACTGCAGCCGATAGGATTTAAATCTCATTAACCAAAGTATGAAGAAAGGAGAGACAAAAAATTACATCATAAGAATATATTTTATATAATATGTAATTGCTAAAAAAAAAAAAAAACTCTGAAGTCAATATGGTGATTGAAAAAAAAAGGTTTAAGAGTTAAATCTGTGACCATAAGATGGGAAGAAGTGTCTTTATGCTAGTTTTAGGGCTTCTGATTAAGCTTTGAAACTAACCCTCCCCTTCATCGGATCAGACCAGATTACCTTCCCTTGCCCCAAGTACTGTGTGACCCTTACGGGTCTAATGCTCTCCCATGAATATAATAATAAAAGAGATGTTGTATAGTACCTGTCTCTTGTAAAACAAGCAGAGCATCTTCTGGCGGTCTTATTCAACCAACATCGTAGTTTCTGGTCTTATTTACCCAACACTACTTTCTGGTCTTATACAATGAACTCTGCATCTTTCTGGCCTTTTGCAACAAGCATTGTACCTGTCTAAGTCTTATACAACAGAGTATCTTTTTTTTCTTATGCAATAAATATTGTATCTTTCTAAGTCTTATTCGAAGAATAATGTATCTTTCTGATCCTATTACAGCATTTATATTTCCTCCAAATCTTGCATAACGATCATTATTTATCTCTGGGCTATAAAAGCGAGTTTGAACCCGATCCGTTTTTAACGTCTCAAAAAGGGATTATTATTATTATTATTATTATTATTTTTATTATTAAATTATTATTAATATTATTATTATTATTATTATTATTTTTTATTATTATTATATTGTTATTATTATATCAACTATATAACCTTTCTATCGCAGCTTAAATCGTGCAAAAACTGACGCAAATACAGCTCGTGTAAAATAAGAGAATTAATTGATAAATAGGTTGCATATGGTGTGTTTTAAAAAACTTCTCTATACAACTTATAGAAGATAAACGTAAAAAAAACAAGGAGGTTTTGATTGGTTGGGGCTTGAGCATCCAAAAGGCCGGTGTGAGCGTGTTAGATCAGAGGATATTTGGTTTTTTATGACATGACGTGGTCTTGGAATGTGAACGCGGCCATATTTATGAAGGGGATTCAAAGAAACCAAAAAGCCGGACTTCAATACTGGAGGTGGAAAGTACAGTGCTTGCACTCTGAGGAATGGGTGTGGATACTGCCACCTTCTGGCAAGACAGTTGGTGAATGAATGATGGTGAATGAAATTCCTTTGTTTTTGGTCCTCCTGCCTTGGTGGGAGATGGTTGGTGTGGTAAAACTTAACCCTTTAATGTCTGGATTACCCGTGACAGTAGCAAGCTAGGACACATCAGTACTGCCTGTCACACTGGAACGTCATAACGATCCACACCCTTCCCACTCCTCCGTAAATATTGCTCATCTTGAACACACTGCATATTCAGCACTCAAGAATAAATAAACAGAAGCACTGCAAAAAGGCCTACTGGTCGATGCAAAAAAAAATCCAATTCACACGAACAACTTCCCACTTGCAATCTTTCTAACCTCTTTTTTATCACTTAAAATATTTTTTCCCGTGACGGTAATTGGCAGTGTACCAAATCATCTACATTATTATTATTTTTATTAATGTAGTAGTAGTACAATAATCAGAAGAAAAACTCTAAACCACGTTGAAGGCAATTAAGTCGATCTAAAAAAAGAGGGGAAGACATATCTTTTTCCTTGGATCAGGAGGGTTCTCACCCGGGACTAAGGCACCTTGAGGGTTCCACTCATCTACAGTTATCTTGTCAAAACACACACCCCATAAACAAACACACACACACACACACACACACACACACACACTCACACACACACACACAACACACACACACACACACACACACACACACACACACACACAAAACACACACACAAACACACATCCAATGCCCCCACCCCATTACATTACAAACTCCACCCCCACAGCAAACAACCCATAGTTCCTTACCAGGTCTCCCCCTTCCCCAACCCAATATACCTCCCAGACCACAGTCTTAGAAAAAGAAGTTGAAGGTGTTGGGTATACAAATGCAGATGGAAAAAAACAAACAAGTATGAGGAGTGGCACGAAAGAATCAGAGACATCCCAGACATAATAGCACTCACAGAAACAAAACTCACCAGAATAATAACAGATTCAACTTTCCATCCGGATATCAAATCCTCAGGAAAGACAGAGGAGGAGAGGGGAGGAGGAGTTGCACTGCTCATTAAAAACCAGTGGGGTTTTGAGAAAATGGAGGAATGGATGGCACGGGCGAAAGGGACTACTTAGTAGGAAAAATCCAGTCTGAGGGACATAAGGTGATAATTGCAGTAATGTACAACCCACCACAGAACTGCAGGAGGCCAAGAGAAGAATACGATGAGAGCAACGAGCAATGATCGACACACTAGCCGAGGTGGCCAGGAGAGCACACATGGGGGGAGCAAAGTTACTAGTTATGGGTGATTTCAATCACAAGGAGATTGACTGGGAAAACCCGGAGCCCCATGGGGGGCCCGAAACATGAAGCCAAGATGATGGATGTGGTAACTGGGAAACCTCATGCATCAACATGTTAGAGACACTACCAGAGAGAGAGGAGAGGATGAACCAGCAAGGCTGAACCTTTTATTCACCATGAGTAGTTCGGACATCGAGGGTATCATGTATGAAAGGCCCCTGGGAGTAGTGATCATGTGGTTCTGTGCTTCGACTACATAGTTGAGCTCCAAGTGGAGAGAGTAGCAGGAATAGGCTGGGAAAAACCCAAAGTACAAAAGGGGGAAACTACTCAGGCTGAGGAACTTCCTTCAAGACATTCAGTGGAGGAGGGAACTGACAGGAAAACCAGTACAAGAAATGATGGACTATGTGCAACAAAATGCAAGGAGGCAGAGGAGAGGTTTGTTCCCAAGGGAAACAGAAATAATGGGAAGAACAGAACGAGTCTTGGTTCACCCAAAGGTGTAGGAAGCAAAAACTAGGTGGCACTAGAGAATGGAAAAAGGGTACAGAAGACAGAGAACTCGGGAAAAAATAAAGAAATCAGCCGAAGAGCCAGAAACGAATATGCACAGATAAAAAGGGGAGGCTCAGAGACAATATGAAAATGACATAGCATCAAAAGTAAAGACTGCCCCGAAGCTGTTGTATGGGCCACATCAGGAGGAAAACAACAGTCAAGGACCAGGTAATCAGACTGAGGAAGGGTGATGGGGAATTCACAAGAAACGCCCGAGGGGTTTTTGTCAGGAGCTCAACACAAGATTTAAAGAGGTATTTACAGTGGAAACCAGTGGGACTCCAGAAATCAAAATGGGGGGCACACCAGCAAGTGCTGGATGAGGTAATATAACCAAGGAGGAGGGGAAGAAGCTGCTTTGGCCCAACTTGACACCTCAAAGGCGGTGGGGACCAGACAACATCTCTTCCATGGGTCCTTAAAGAGGGAGCAGAGATATTGTGTGAGCCCCTTTTAAAAAAGATCTTCAACACATCATTTGAAACTGGGCAACTCCCTGAGGGATGGAAAATGGCAAATGTAGTCCCATTTTTAAAAAGGGAGACAGACATGAGGCACTAAACTACAGACCTGTATCACTAACGTGTATAGTATGCAAGGTCATGGAGAAGATTCATCAGGAGGAGAGTGGTGGCGCACCTGGGAAAAAAACAAGTGTATTAAATTTACAACCAGCCGTTTCAGGAAGGAAAATCCTGTGTCACAAACCTACTAGAGTTTTATACAAGGTGACAGAAGTAAGACAAGAGAGAGAGGGGTGGATCGACTGCATATTTTTTGGGCTGCAAGAAGGCCTTCGACACAGTTCCTCACAAAAGGTTTTCTGCAAAAGCTAGAGGATCAGGCAACATAACAGGAAAGGCACTGCAATGGGTCAGAGAATATCTGACAGGGAGGCAACAACGAGTCATGGTTACGCGACGAGGTGTCAGAGTGGGGCGCCAGGACAAGCGGGGTTCCACAGGGTCAGTTTCCCAGGACCTGTTTGTTCTGGTATATGTGAACGGGCATAACGGAAGGGAAGGGCTCAGAAGAGGGCTTGTTTGCAGATGATGCGAAGTTAATGAGAAGAATCAAATCGGACGAGGATCAGGCAGGACTACAAAAGAGACCTGGACAGGCTACAAGCCTGGTCCAGCAACTGGCTTCTTGAATTTAACCCTGCCAAATGCAAAGTCATGAAGATTGGGGAAGGGCAAAAAAAGACCGCAGACACAATATAGTTTAGATGGCCAAAGACTGCAAACCTCACTCAAGGAAAATGATCTGGGGTGAGTATAACACCGAGCATATCTCCCGAGGCACACATCAATCAGATAACTGCTGCAGCATACGGGCGCCTGGCAAACCTACGGATAGCGTTCCGATACCTCAGTAAGGATTCGTTTAAGACTCTGTTATACCATCTAGTCAGGCCCATACTGGAGTATGCAGCACCCGTTTGGCATCCACACCTAGTCAAGCACGTCAAGAAATTAAAAGAAAGTGCAAAGGTTTGCAACAAGGGCTAGTCCCAGGGGTACGGGGGGATTGTCCTACGAAGAAAGGTTGCGGGAAATCGGCCTGACGACACTGGAGGACAGGGGGGTCAGGGGAGACATGTAACGACATAAAAAAATCTGCGCGGAATAGACAGGTGGACAAAAAAGGGAGTTCCAGAGAAGGGACACAGACACAAGAGGTCACAATTGGAAGTTGAAGACTCGATGAATCAAAGGGATGAGGAAAGTATTTCTTCAGTCATAGAGTAGTCAGGGCCATGGAATAGCCTAGAAAGGGATGTGGAGGCAGGAACCAGCTAGTTTTAAGGCGAGGTATGTTTAGAGCTCATGGGGCAGGGAGAGAGAGGACCTAGTAGCAATCAGCGAAGAGGCGGGGGCCAGGAGCTGACTCGACCCCTGCAACCACAAATAGGTGAGTACAAATAGGTGAGTACACACACACACACACACACACCACACACAACATATATATATATTATATATATATATATATAAATATATATAATATTTTATATATATATGTATATATATATATATATAATATATATATATATTAAAATATATATATATATATATATATATATATATATATATTTATATATATATATATATATATATATATATATATTTAAATATATATATATTATATATATATATTATCATACTATATATATATATATATATAATATATATATAAATATATATATATATATATATATAAAATATATATTTTATATATATATATATATGTAGGAGGGTGGGTGCAGGAGGAAAGAGGAGTGATTGGTGGAATGATAAAGAAAGAGTGTGATAAAAGAGAAAAAGTTAGCTTATGAGAGGTTTTTAAAAAAACAGAAGTGTTATAAGAAGAGCAGAGTATATGGAGAGTAAAGAAAGGTGAAGAGAGGGGTGAGAGAGTACAAAAGGAGAGCAGATGAAAGAGTGGGAGAGGCACTGTCAAAAAATTTTAATGAAAATAAGAAAAAATTGGAGTGAGTTAAACAAGTTAAGAAAGCCTAGAGAACGAATGGATTTGTCATTTTAAAAACAGAGTAGGGGGATTTTAGTAGATGGGAAAATGGAGGTTTTGGATAGATGGCGAGAATATTTTGGGGAACTTTTTAAATTCGACGAAGAAAGGGAAGCGGTAATTTTATGCACTGGCCAGGAGGTATACCATCCTTTGGAGTGAAGA
Organism: Cherax quadricarinatus; assembly: GCF_026875155.1. Taxonomy (NCBI): domain Eukaryota; kingdom Metazoa; phylum Arthropoda; class Malacostraca; order Decapoda; family Parastacidae; genus Cherax; species Cherax quadricarinatus. The sequence continues at coordinate 14,665,594 of NC_069450.1, forward strand.
AGAACCGGATGTGAGTGTGGGAGAGGTGCGTGAGGCATTACGTAGAATGAAAGGGAGTAAAGCAGCTGGAACTGACGGGATCATGACATAAATGTTAAAAGGCGGGGGGATGTAGTGCTGGAGTGGTTGGTATTTTTGTTTAATAAATGTATGAAAGAGATTGTAAATGTATGAAAGAGATTGTAAAAATTATAGAGGAATAAGTTTACTGCATATACCAGGAAAAGTGTACGGTAGGTTATAATTGAAAGAATTAGAGGCAAGACATAATATAGGATTGCAGATGAGCAATGAGGTTTCAGAGTGGGTAAGGGATGTGTAGATCAAGTGTTTACATTGAAGCATATATGTGAACAGTATTTAGATAAAGGTAGGGAAGTTTTTATTGCATTTATGGATTTAGAAAAGGCATGTAATAGAGTGGATAGGGGAGCAATGTGGCAGATGTTGCAAGTATATGGAATAGGTGGTAAGTTATTAAATGCTGTAAAGAGTTTTTTATGAGGATAGCGAGGCTCAGGTTAGGGTGTGTAGAAGAGAGGGAGACTACTTCCCGGTAAAAGTAGGTCTTAGACAGGGATGTGTAATGTCACCATGGTTGTTTAATATATTTATAGATGGGGTTGTAAAAGAAGTAAATGCTAGGTTGTTCGGGAGAGGGGGTGGATTAAATTATGGGGAATCAAATACAAAATGAGATTGACACAGTTGCTTTTTGCTGATGATACTGTGCTTATGGGAGATTCTAAAGAAAGTTGCAAAGGTTAGTGGACGAGTTTGGGAGTGTGTGTAAAGGTAGAAAGTTGAAAGTGAACATAGAAAAGAGTAAGGTGATGAGGGTATCAAATGATTTAGATAAAGAAAAATTGGATATCAAATTGGGGAGGAGGAGTATGGAAGAAGTGAATGTTTTTAGATACATGGAGTTGACGTGTCGGCGGATGGATTTATGAAGGATGAGGTTAATCATAGAATTGAATGAGAGAAAAAAGGTGAGTGGTGCGTTGAAGTATATGTGGAGACGAAGAACGTTATTTATGGAGGCAAAGAAGGGCATGTATGAAAGTATAGTAGTACCAACACTCTTATATAGGTGTGAAGCTTGGTTGTGAATGCAGCAGCGAGGAGGCGGTTGGAGGCAGTGATGTCCTGTCTAAGGGCAATGTATGGTGTAAATATTATGCAGAAAATTCGGAGTGTGGAAATTAGGAAGTGTAAAATTAATAAAAGTATTAGTCAGAGAGCTGAAGAGGGGTTGTTGGGGTGGTTTGGTCATTTAGAGATGACCATTGCATTGTTAATATCTCTAGTAAGGCTGATGCATGCAGGGGATGAGATGAAAAGCTGTAAGCCTTCTCCCTGAAAGCTGGCTGCCTTGGATCAAAGTCTAGCGCAAGCTGGACTCCAAGGTATTGTCCAGTGTGGGTAGATTGGTAAAGCACTGCGTACCTTGTTCCAAGGTTCGTAGGTTCGAGTCTCTTCAGCCAGAGATCAGTGTTTGTGTATATTTCGCCTGCTCTTGCGAATTCCTTATATAATATATATATATATATATATATATATATATATATATATATATATATATTATATATATTATATATATATATCCCTTCATTTACTTTTATTTTCAGTTTGTACACTTTCAGAATATTATTCATTATGTTCTAAGTTTATTTCTCTTAATCTACTTTCGAAGGAAAAATTCCCGATAGAGATAAACTTGCCATTTATAAAACTGTGACCAGTATTGCGCTTTACAATCGATAGTGGCCTTATCAGTTGTACTCTGCTATAATAATTTTTACTGCACTTATAACCAATTATAATAAAGCCAAGGAATCTATTATTTTATGAGAAATATGCATAACTGTTTTTGCTTGAGATTTCTGCTACCCGGAACTAAGGTCTCTCTTGTCCAGTACGACTGAATTCTATCTCATGTAGTTCCTAGTTGTCCACGAATATTTTCTATTCTTGACCCTTCAGATCGGGACATTTGTCCGTACTGAATGGCTTGTCTTGTAGGATCCTGGTGCAGGGCCACCGTGGTGACAACAATGTTGTCTAATTAGTCTCCTCTTTCCCTAGATTCACCATACCAAGAGCTCAGTCGTCACCTACCATCACTATTTGTGGAGTCTCCGGTGAGGCGGAGCGCTAACGATAGCCAGCCAGCTTCCATCTACCCAGGACACGACTCGACCTCCTGAATGGCTCAGTACCCTTCATTCCCTGCCGAGTGAGTCTGCTGGTTGCCCCGCTAGTCTGCGATCCTTTATTCTGAAAACAAAAACAAATGCACTCTTATCTGTTAGGAGTTTATCATTAGACACATTTCAATCGCCAGGAGCAAAACTTATTCTAATAAAAAGTTTCCCAATGCTTCCTATGTGCGTGTTTTACACAAAAATTTACATATTAATTTGTTTGGATATACTCTGGTCCTCAAACATCTTGGTCTCTACTTGCTATATAAACAATGATGTAGTAAAAACAAGAAATCTTTCACCCTGACTGCATAATACCTTATCGAAATGTGAAATAAATGAAGATTTAACTATCATTCAAAAAGTGTGCAAGACGTAAAGTCAAAATTAATATTCTTTGGTACTATATAATTATATTTTAATAAAGTATAAAGGTCAGTTAACTGCAGAGATGACTAAAACATGGAGACAGCAGAAGCTGTGGGGAGGTAAAAATGTTGTCAAACATCAGCTATGAAGAAGACATCCTGAGGTGGTCCATCCCTTAGCCTGTGTTGCTTGCAGGTGAAGCAATACGAGGCAGGGGAGTTGGAGGCGTGTACCGCCGCCAGGAGAGCCAGAGGTGCCACCACTTGGGTGGCTTTTGTAGGTGACTCCACCATGAGGCAGAAGATTCATTCCTTCCTGAGCTTCCTGCCGCCCCAGCTGACTTACACCTATCTCATAGGTGACACAGAGGTGAGAGTCGTCTGTGTCGCAGTTGTCAGTCTGTACTGAAAATAATAATAGTGTTAATATTATTATTATTATTATTATTATTATTATTATTATTATTATTATTATTATTATTATTATTATTGATGTTATTATTAATATTATTTTTTATTAATATTATTATTATTGCTAATAGACTCATGGAGAAAAAAACTAAGCCTGTACATGTTAAACACTAATATTCACGAGGAAGCGCTAAACCCCTAGGGGTCATAAAGCGCATGGATAGGTAGAGGAAATTGACAGGGGGGGTTAAACAGCACCTGGAAAATAGGAGCTAATCAGATTCGATCCAAGGAAGATGAGGAAAAAAACTCCAGTTTCTTGAATCAAGAGCCTTCACAGGCATGACGGGAAATACATGTATAGAGTATTAAGAGAAAAGTGAGATACACTTTTGTGATAATTCAAACACTACTAAAAGTATTGAATATCTTGCTATTAAATACCCAGTATGATAACACCATAGCAAGTGTGTTATCAGTCATCTCGTACATATAAAGATAACACGTCTCATGTGTGTTATCAGTTATCACATATAAAACACACCTAAGGAGTGTAAGGTAATCAGCTCGACAAGCTGAGACAGTACCGTCCGTCTAACGATAAGCGGACGGAGTATCGAGCCTCCACCACACTCTGAATGATCCAGACGGGTTTAGTGCTTCACGTGAATTTAAGAGTGATCCCATTCCTTGGATCACGAGACCTTAATTGTCACTGCATCCCCCTCATGATAGGTTCCTGAGAGTTGAAACTTATTCAAGATGGCTGAGGTGTCCGCTCTCTGGTAGAAAAGTATTTAGTTTTGGTCGTGTCACTATTCTCTCGTTTTCAGCCTTAATGGCACGTAAGTTCCCACGTCTTCTAATAACATGTTTATTTGTCCACTATAATCTACCCTGTCCATAATTATTATCGCATTTGTTTTGTCTGTATCGTAAGGTGAAGTCCAGGACCTTTCCTTAATTAATGATATAAATTAACAAATCTTTGAGGACAGTTGTGCTGTAGAGGTCTGAGAAAAGCTCAGACCTCTACAACACTATTGTTATCAATTATTTGTTAAGTTATACCATGAATTAAGGAAAGATCCTAGACTTCACCTCACGGAACAGACAAAGCAAATGCGATAATAATTATGGACAAGGTAGATTATAGTGGACAAATAAACATGTTATTAGAAGACGTGGGAACTTACGCGTCTCTTAATGTTAAGGTGTAATTATATTGAAATGTTACCGTGTATATTAGTTATAAAGATTGTTATTATATTCATAGAAGGCTGATTCTGTGTAGGCCATTCAAAGCAAAGGATTGTAGGAATAAGACACACATGCTCAGTTAAGACAATCAGAAGGTGTTTTGAGAATAAAAAGGCACTTGTAAGAAACTTATGACGGACCGAAATGTCGTTATAAGTTTCATTCTATGTGCGGGTTGTGCAATGAATGTTATGATTGTACATATGTGTCTTATTCCCACAATCTGTCGGTGTTATCACACCTGTACTTGAAGTGCAGTGAATAGGAGGCTCTATCCTCCGTCTGCTGACAGTAAAACAAACGTTAGCCGTGTGGCCAAACTCGTGGTTGACATCAGTCATGGAGGTGATTCAGTCCCAGGAGGGAGGATCGAGCCTCCAGTGTTTCACACAACTACTACATAATATACATATCACAGTTATTAAGGAGAACTAGGCGCATGGCAAACTTCACTAGGTAACCAAGTCATAGAATAATTATGAAACATCGACAAAGGCTGTAACTGAAATTAGCTGTCAGCTGTCTAAACCGATTAGAAGAGCATATCACATTTACTCGTAAGAACATAAGAAAGGAGGAACACTGCAGCAAGCCTACTGACTGATACTTGGCAAGTCCCTGTCAAACTCAAACCCACTAACAAAAATATTCTCCCCAACCCATTATCAATGTTACTCAAGGAATAAGCTTTGATAACCCTATTAACTCAAGTACAAATCCCACTCAAATTCAACCCCTCTCACCCTTGTAGTTATCTAACTGTAAATGTATGACAAGGACTTAACTAGTTAGTAAATCGTAATATATTTACAGGTGACGCTGGAAGACTTTACCTTGGCTGTGTCTCGCCCTGAACACAAGCCTCAAACATACGACGTTCTAGGTCACCGAACCTCTACAACCACAACCTCGTCCTCCACCTCGCAGCCCACACGCTCCCACCCACACAATGCAAGTGGATACCACAGTAGTAACGGAAGCAGCCACACTCCTGCTCAACGCACTGATGGTGAATACAACAGTGCGAATCGTGGCATGCACATTGTAAATAACAGAAACACAGGTCGGAAGATATATGATGTACACAGCAGTAATAACGGAACGTTTCTTAAAAACCCTGAAAAAACGAAAATAAATTCTGCCGGGATAAAAAATAAGGGAATCATTGAATATTCCAGTAAACCATTACTCGAGGCGGACACCCGCCTTGAGTCCTATGACCTGCGAGTTACATTAGTATGGGCGCCGACTGGGTCTACGATGGACCACCCGACTCCAAGAACCGGCCGGAAGGTCACCAAGCTGCACGACTTGGCCACAGCAATAGTCGTGCCTGACGTCGTAGTTGTAGGTAAGGTTCTCCCTTCCCTCGCGTTTTGTGTACGGTGGAGTCAGGCTTATATTTGTAACAATGAAATAAAGATCTGTGGCGAGCATTTTTCTGTGTATATGAAAAATCCTACTTATTGATAGCAGGATTAACTAAGCAGAAATGCCTATCTTTTTTTATAAATCTCCTTACATCTCCGAAAGCACCCATGCCATGATTATTATAGTAATATACTAAGAACTTATTGACTTGGAGACGGAAAAGAAATTATTTCTTGGAAGACTTGTTCGAAAACTTAGTCCGCACTTTCTCAATGAGCCTTTCATGACGAAGCGGCAGGAAGTGTGAGGCCGGTGTCCAGATTTTCTGTCTCCTTGAAGATGGCGGAACCAGTTGTCAGAGATGAGTGTCAGCCATTTCGAACGATCACGAGTATAGGACAGGAGAGGACGAGGAGAGGACTGCAAGTTATGTTATTTGTATAAGTATGACCATAATTTTTAAAGTGGTGGACCGGTAAGCCAGCGGAATTCCTCGATCAGATGACAAGAAGTTCCAAGACGGGTCATCATCTGACTAAGACCCGTATCAGGAGACACATGTTCTGTTTCCTGACGAACCTTACCTAACCTAACCGAATTACCCATTCATAAATACCTCTTGTATCTACGGAATCGAAGCTATACTCAGATGTCTGTCTTCAATAACAAATTTATCATTTCATTTCTCATTATTTGATTGAAAGCATTCTTGAAGCTTAATTTTAATACTAGCTTATTTTCTATGTAAGCTGCTGCTTCAGTATGCGGCACAGGAATAGGTAGGCCTTACTCTACATAAATTTCAACGTGCCTCGCCTGTTTCTCGAAGCGCACACTAACCTTATTGAGGGGCCATACAACCAAACTCATTTGGTCGAAGTTTCGTGGTAACTTTTCAACGAATACCTTGAAAGATCGCTTTGTTGTCAAAGTCAATGAATCTGATTCAGTTCTTTTTTTAGGTGTATAAGGATGTGCCGAATAAGAAAGGCTGAATTCTGTCAAATATTTGACGTTCCAGTTAGTTGCATAAATATTAATAACATACTGCATTGTCGTAATTTCATGTAAAAAGATACAGGAGCAACTAATGAGACATTTCTTATGGAACGTTTAGCTGTCCAGGAGTTTTATCAAATCAATACAAACAACAAAAACGAACACGGAAGATTCAGAGCTGACGAAGCTGCCTTTGTTCTGTTTAACTTTGTCTGAAATGTCGAATAAGGACGCACTTTCGTCTGAGGCTGTTAATTTTTTTAAACCCTAAGCGGACATCATTCCAACATATCAAGTGGCTGGCAGTGTTCTGGTGTTGTGCCAACACGTTGTTCAGACTGTATATATATACATTCATTCAGACGTGTTCCAAGACATATGCCTTGTCACAGGCGCCACAAAGAATTATGTAAACCTCTGTCTTAATTGGTTCAAGGTTCGCCAATTTAGTTTTGGTGAGGTCTTTGGTGAATGTGCCAGATACTATGGCGACTCTAGTGTTGTCTTGTACGAGTGCATTAGAGGCGTTCGGAGCAACTTGACTGTTGAGAAGAAGAATAACTATGTAATGTAATGGGCTCGTTTCTTACAGTCTTTGACAGAAATGTAAATGTAGTGCAGTGAAGGTTTGGTTTGGCTGTTGGTCAAGATTATGATATCAAATAGGAAGATCTCTGAAGCTACACCAAGAGCTACATTAACTTCCTCTTAAACATGCTGAAAACTTGTGTTACTCCACGAAAGGGCAATACGGGAATGACTCAGTCGCTTTGTAAATTTCTGAATCTTGCCAAAAAAAATAGTGTCTAGGGTGGAAGCATATTGTTGGTGCCACTGGCTTGGGTACTTTTCTTTCAATATTGGGGTTGTCGCATTATGTCTTAGAGCGATATTATCCTTTCTGGTAAATGATCATACGTGATGCTATCTTTAAAAAGGTGCAGAACTGAGTTCTGTGTTTCCCATCATCATTTGCTATGTAACTGATTTCAAAATACTGTAAAAGAACCAATTCGTGTGTGACGGGTCGTGGTACATGATCCATCTATCTGGATTTATTACTTGATCTTAGTTACCATATCTTCCTTTATGACTATATGTAATTATTACTAATCTCATAATTTCCGACGCATATTGTCTTACACTCAGTCATTCATCATCGCTCCTTTATTGTCCCAAAGGTTTAGGAACGGGGGTACTCTTAATGCGTGAACACCATGACGAGTTGGTGCCGTTCACGGAGCTCGACCTGCTCGTTCGTCCTGTGATGCGCCCCCTCGCTCTCCTGGCTGCCAGACCCCCTCCTGTCTGGGCCCAGAGTAGGTAAGATCTACAATCATATTTTTTAATATATATTATATATATTAATATATATATATATATATATATATATATATATATATATATATATAATATATATAACTAGGTGCATCGATATTTTACAGTAAAAAAACGCCTTTTTCCCCTCAATAAAACTGTCAAGGGGTAAGAACTCTTACTGGGTAAAAACCTAGTGCAGGTGACGTATTTCTCATTATGAAATTTAGGGATAACTTACAGATATTATAATAATGTAGGCCCTTTTCAAGTGTTTGAAGGCTTAGGGCCAAACATAACAACAAGTTTCATATATTTTGTATTAATTTTGGGTGGGAATTACTGACAATATTTTAAATTTAAGTAAAGGACACAAATGCAACTAATGTGACATTTTATTGTGGAAACTTTTCGCTCTCCTGGAACTTTGTATTGTTTGTAAGGATTGACAAAGCTCCTGGGGGCGAACGTTGCCACAATAAATTGTCACATTAGTTGTATCTGTGTCCTTTTACTTTTCATATGAGAAAAGGTACATGATCACAACGGAAATGGTGGGGGAGCGGAAATGAAGGAATGTGAAAAAGTGTTAGGGCCTTAGTGTTAGCCAGGGAACCGGAAAAAGTAAAGTTGGGAACTTTGTGTAAATTGTTAGAGGGACATGTAGTGGCGCCGGTGAAGGGATCTACCCCATATGCAGGGGATTTTAAATGGCAAAGTTTTAGTAAATTAAGGATACGACCTAGGGCCCGTGCGGTTATGTATCGTTTCCTACATGGTATATTGCCAACGGGAGCGATGCTCCCAGATAGGAAGGTCATCGAGGGTGGGGGGTGTGGCAGATGCAGTATCATGTTGTTCTATTTTGTGAAGGTTTGGAGTGCATCAGGGGATGGATGAGTAAAGGTAGTGGCAAGGGGGGGGGGTCATGGTGTGTCGGTATTGCGAGCGTTGAGTCCCTTGAAATGAGGGGGTGGATGAGGGTGTGGCAAGGGGTTTAGCATATACAATCGTAGACTAATATATGTTTTGTGGGGGATGAGGGGAAAGGAGGGTGGACATAAATGACAGTTTAAATATATAACATTTATAAATATATAACATATAAGTGTATAACATGAATATTTTCTTTGGTTTGCGAATTATGTCCCCCTTGTATTGGTCTTACAAGTGAATTTTAAATTTTCCCTTGAGAGGGTTTTCCTTTCACTATGTTCCTTGAAACCCCGAGGTTTTTTGCAAATTTTTGTAACGTGTTCCTGCATCACTTTTGAAGTAATTACCTATTATGTAATCATGTGTGAATAAGGATTAGTAACCTAAATTAATATTCATTGTATATTTATTTGTATGTAATACTAGTTAGGCACGTGCTAGAAGGCACAGCGAATGTCTAGTCTCGTGGAATGTGTGTTAAGTTTTGGTATGTTTGTATGTGGCGTGTTAGATGTTGTAAGGAGTTTGTTATGGTGTTGTTATCTTACTAAAATCACGAGGAAACATTTGATAATCTTATTCAGGGTCCTAGTCTTTGTTTCTTTTAAAATATTTACATATCCAAGTATTTTACCGATAATGTAGCATGTGGTGTATTTTCTTTCATTTTAAGTGTGAACTTCACTTTATGCAATGTTGTTATAAAAGCTTGAATTTCATGGTTGTTACATTAATATAGATATTATATATTGACGGTGTATATTCTTTTTCTACTTAATAAAGGTGTATGGGTGTATAGGCATGTAATGCTCATATCTGTTTTAGTCTGTAATTTTATGTTATTGTGTTTTGTTGTTCATGGGACCACCAACTTTTGGTAAATACTCATTAAGTTTTTGATGAGGTCAGGGTATGATCCTAAATTTTAGGATAATAAGGTATGTTTCTTAGAACGGTGAATGTAAATATTTTAAGAGGGGGGAGAAGTGTCAGCTGAGTGGCTACACTGGCAATAGTAATTATTGTAAAAGGAGGGTTTTTTAGGATATGTTGGGGTAGTGTATCTGGTTGTAATATGGCCATTATCTATAGTGTTTTTTTTCTGTACTGGGATTGTGTAATAGAGGTATTGTTAATATCCAGTATAGTTTTAATTTTATTATACTCTTATACATCTTTGCATTTGTTCTGTTTTAAATAAAAATAAAAAGGAAAAAACTTTCATATATTTTCTTCATACTTATTATGACTCTAATTATTGTGAAAGTGAGTGTAGATATTCTCCCATAAGTGGAATCAGTACGTTAGCTTACTAAATTTTGTAATTTGATCTGTATATTACTATTTGTTGAATATAGAGACGGCAGGAAAGTGCCTACACTGGAGTTCCAATGGAAATAAGTCACGATGACCTTATTGGGTTAAATCTTTATAATTTATCATCATTCTCAATGAAAACTATGTGATTACAGCCGTTTTTGTGCTTATTAAATTGTAAAATCCCCTGTATCTAGCCTGAATAGGTTTAATGGTATTTTTCCCCACATAAGAGTCGCCCAGCTGTGAGCACTGTTTCGATCAAAGCAGAGAATGCCTCTTCTTAAATTAAACTTTGGAATCGGTTTTGGGCTATGTAAAATTCCAATTTACCATCTTTTTTATCGAAGGAATCAGAATGTTAATTTCCATGTGAGAGCCTAAGAAGGCCTCATCTGACTGACTTCAAATCTCCAGTACTGATATTTACCTTCATTAAAAACTTATGCCGCACTTTATACCACTCCTTTTTGAATGAACTGAGCTAGAGGGGGCTGGGCGTGGGGTACACTGGGAGACCTCGGATCGCGCAGCCACTGAAATGCATCTATAAGCAAATAACCCGCACATAGAGATAAGCTGATGATGACGTTCCGGTCCGACTTGGACCATTTACAAGTCACACTAACACACGAGGGTGACGGAGCCAGTATAAAACCTAGGCGAGGTAAACAGAGATAGGAAAAAAGGGGAGAGAGAAAGAAGGAAGTGGAGAAGTAGCGGCAGAGGTACAGCATCTAGGTTATCCTGAGGCTACCTGTTTATATTCCCTTCATAAAAGGTGCCTTGGTGTAGGTGAAGCCTACTCATAGAATTTCAATTTGCTGACTTCCATTACTTAGGAGATGAATGACTCCTACTGGTTATCCAATCCTTTTTATTTATATTTTTGATCAACATTGTAATGTTACAGCAGATTTATTTCCAGTGTGCACTAGTGTAGTTCATATTGCCATTGTTACCATTGCTCAAGCTGTTAGATACCACTGAGTCACATTACCCTTGTTACCAATGCTCTCTGCCAGGTACCACTGTTTCATATTACCCTTGTTACCAATGCTTTCTGCCAGGTACCACTGTTTCATATTACCTGTGATACTAATGCTTTCTGCCAAGTACCATTGGTTCATATTACCCTTGTTACCAATGCTCTCTGCCAGATACCGCTGTTTCACATTACCATTATTCACGTTGCCAGGTACCGCTGGTTCAACTTCGAAAGTCCAAAAGCCTCTGCAGGCATCCAGAATCTCAAGGCGCAGTGGGGAAATATGTTGTACTTCAGCCAGTTCAACGACACCATCCCTTTCACCGACTCCTGGCTTTGGAGACAACTAAGGTCCGTCACCTCCACCATCTACCTGGAATGGTGATGAATGACCCTCTCTCTCTTGACCCCAGTGATGTATTCTCCGGTGTGGGGTCGAGAAATAGAATTGCGATAAGTCTCACATTCAGTTTCACTAATGGTTACTGCAATGTTTCTCAGTGTCAGTACTAAATTCTAATTAGAACGATTATATTTATATGTTTTTCTTTACCTGCCATTTTATTATTATTATTATTTATTATTATTATTATTATTATTATATAGTAGTAGTAGTAGTAGTAGTAGTAGTAGTAGTAGTAGTAGTAGTAGGGGTAGAAGTAATACATATAAGGGGCAGCGCCTGGGGAAATGGAAGGCATTTCAGGATCGATTCAAGGAATTAGAATACGTATTGGTTCAATTTCTTAGATCAAGAGCCATCACTTACATCAAGAACCCTCCTTGTAGGAGCTTACCAAGTATAGTGTAAACCGGGTATAACAAATGAACAATATTTCTAGAAGTATACTTCTCTAGAGTTAATATTTTATATCATATGAAAAACCTTAATATTTCACTTTTTTTAGTTTTTAAACATTTTTAGGGAATTCAAATTTTTTCAAATAAAATTAAGATATTTTTGGTTAAAAAAAGAGCATTTTATAGATTTAATCATCAGTTTGGCTGTGAATGATGAATTATTATCCCTATCAACATTTATTGGCTATAAATGATAAATTATACTTCATTTCTGGTGTATGACACACTGACAAGGTACGTATATTTCACTAACACTCTGGAACATATACCAAAGGCACTACCTTCCCTTCCTCCTTCAAGGAAGGTAGAAGGGGCTTTGATACCAGTGAACGGCTCTTTATCAAAACTGATTCATCATATCCTAGGCTCTCCATTGCTCCTATGGGTTTCGCGCTCACTCGTGGTAATAATAATAATAACAGTAATGGTGGTAGCAGTAGTAAAGAACAAAAAAGCACAATACTCTGACCGGTACAATACACAAATAACTTGTATATAGGAGAAAGAAGCTTATGACTACTTTTCGGTCCGACTTGGGCCATTTACGAGTCACTTGTAAATGGTCCAAGTCGGACCGAAGCGTCTGTCTCTCCTATGTGCGGGTTATCTGTGTATTGTAGTAGCAGTAGAAGTTAATGTAGTAGAATTAGTAATGATAATATTGGTGGTGGTGGTGGTGGTGGTAGTAGTAGTAGTAGTAGTAGTGGTAGTAGTGGTAGCATAGTAGTAGTAGTAGTAGTAGTAGTAGTATAGTAGGTAGTAGTGGTAGCAGTAGTAGTAGTAGTAGTAGTAGTGGTAGTAGTGGTAGCAGTAGTAGTAGTAGTAGTAGTAGTGGTAGTAGTGGTAGCAGTAGTAGTAGTAGTAGTAGTGGTAGCAGTAGTAGTAGTAGTAGTAGTAGTAGTAGTAGTAGTAGTAGTAGTGGTAGTAGTGGTAGCAGTAGTAGTAGTAGTAGTGGTAGCAGTAGTAGTAGTAGTAGTAGTAGTAGTAGTGGTAGTAGTGGTAGCAGTAGTAGTAGTAGTAGTAGTGGTAGTAGTGGTAGCAGTAGTAGTAGTAGTAGTAGTAGTAGTAGTAGTAGTGGTAGTAGTGGTAGCAGTAGTAGTAGTAGTAGTAGTGGTAGCAGTAGTAGTAGTAGTAGTAGTAGTGGTAGTAGTGGTAGCAGTAGTAGTAGTAGTAGTAGTAGTAGTAGTGGTAGTAGTGGTAGCAGTAGTTAGTAGTAGTAGTGTAGTAGTAGTAGTAGTAGTAGTGGTAGTAGTGGTAGCAGTAGTAAATAGTAGTAGTAGTAGTGGTAGTAGTGGTAGCAGTAGTATTAGTAGTAGTAGTAGTAGTGGTAGTAGTGGTAGCAGTAGTAGTAGTAGTAGCAGTAAAAATAATGCTTACTGAAGAGAGCACTGTCTGCAGGTCAACAGGAGCGTGGCAGTGGGACTCCAGTTTACCCTTCAATCTTGCTAACGTGCGAGAGTGTCACCAACTGAGTATGAAACATATACTCACACTCATGGCAATGGCAAGTGATGCATACTGTCTATTTTCGTCTTATACGGAGTAGATACTTTGAAAAGGAAACCACTGGTATCGAGAAGGAACTAATCTCATTTAAAAAAAAAAAATCAAAATCATGTTCAGAACGTTACTGCGGATCGAAGAAGATTGGATCATTATTTAAATTAAAACCCCTTTCTCATATGCATGAGGTATGGAAATGATGGGAAATTTAGTTTGTTCATTATTTGATTTTTGGGTGGCGTGTATATGGCAATATAGTTTCAGACATAATGGCAAGGCTCTAAACACTGAGGCAGATTTGGGAAGAAAGAGCAAAACTGGTGATCGGAGTTTATAACACGGGACGAAGATCCTTGGCTGGTCCACGTGTAAACAGAAGCTTTATGATTTTCCTGGCATATTGTTTTAAGAATGTTGTGAAAGAATGACTCGCGAAGTCGCAATGACATGGATTTTAAACCACCAACTAACTGATGGTTCGAACCCATGATAAGACACTCGAAAACTAGCTGGATCAGTGGTAATCTGCCTGCAATGCAGGTCTATATGATTCATCCAACTAGGTGTATTTCTGCATACACTAAGATAAATATGGGCCCAACTAAGACTAAAAAATGCAGCTTTTTTACAGGCAAGGGTTGCCAAGGGTTCGAACCCTCCGTTCGAACCCGTTATTGTAAAAGTTTATCCACCAGCTGATAAATAGTCAGCGATAATAAAAAAATTAGGAAAACAGGCATCCATCTTGACAACTTGAGGTCGTCATGTAAAAATAATGAAACAATAAGGTAATTACAATAAATTTCTCTCAAAATATGACTGCAGGCAAATGTGCAGAGAACCAACAAGTTGATAAATTAGACACATGTGCAACACTTGGGTGTCTTTATTGAGGAAACCTTTCGCCATACAGTGGCTTCATCAGTCCAATACAAAGGAGAACGGTGAAGATCTGTAGGAGTCTTAGGTAATCAGTCCCACAGCCCGGAGTTGATGTGATCAGTTCATCATTCTTGATAACATGAAGCTACTGTGTGGCGAAACGTTTCCTCAATAAAGATACCCAAGTGTTGCACATTTCTCAAAATAAAACCATAATATAATGCATGATGTTTCTCATTTAGGTTACACCAATAATACTGCAGCTTATAAAATGACACAAGACGCTTTTAGCAATATAAATAAATTCCAGTGAGATATGTTACGTTTTTCTTTAATAAACATATTATTGACAATAACTGTGGTGAGTAACGTTTCACTATATTCTCCACAGATCTTTGGTGGAAGTGTAAGGACCCTCATCACTCCTCATATGAGACCAACAGTGTCGAAATCCAAATGTTGCTTAACCTTCTGTGTAACCCATACCTAGACACCGCTAAACAGTACTGCTGCTCTGGGAAATAAACTGGATACCAGGCACTATTAAGATCATTTTATTTCTCAAGATAGACTAGAACTATAATAATTAACAATGCACATTTTTACAAGGATAAACATAGACACACACAGTCAAATCATAAACAATACGGTACTATTATGTATATTACACTGGTCAACAACTGAAATGCTTCCGAGACCAGAGTAGCAATTTCCAACTAATTTTTGATCACTGATAACGAATATCATGGTTAAAATTGTTTGTTAGCTCTACGTGTCACAACAGGTTCCAACAGGCTTGTGGCAGTGTTTCTTACCACACTCAGTCTCACTGACCTTCATTATTGTTCCAGCAGTCATAATCGTGATGTGCAAGTTTATATTTTGAGGTAAAAGGTAGGTGATTTTCTTAGCCAAACACTTTTTAAACTTATAATAAATATTCACTGAGCAAGCTATTGATATGCATATTTTATTAATTTTATTTTCCTACTGAATGATATAAATACTTCTGCTTAGCTGTCATATTCTGTATTATAATGATAAATTAATGAATAAATTTTCTGTTTATCTTCTGATTTGTTATTTTCTTCTTTCAGATGCCTCGTACTTGTATGAATATGGCAGACAACTTCTGCTACATTTGTGGTGAGGTGACCTTTGCATCACAGAAGCGCCGTATAACTGCTATGGTTAAAAAGGCATATCACCTGTATTTTGGATGCAAGATTGGTGACCAAGATAAGAACTGGGCTCCACACATATGCTGCAACAATTGTGCTATTAACCTCGCCAGTGGTTGAACAGGAAGAGAAAAGGAATGCCTTTTGCTGTGCCAATGACATGATGGGAGCCAACAGACCATACCAACAATTGTTATTTCTGCATGGTACCTCCAGTACAAAAGGGCTTGTCAAAGAAAAAAAAGGGGTCCATTGAATATCCAAACATTCCATCAGCTATTCTCTCAGTTCCACATGGAGAAGGTCGACCTGTTCCTGAGGCACCAACTTCGGTATCCTTCGAGTCAGATGAAGAAAGTGGTGAGGAGGAAGATAAGAGAGGGAAGAAAATAAGAGGGAGGAAGATAAGAGAGGAGTCTTTAATGGTCCTCAGATTCGAGAGCTTGTTAGAGATTGTGACTTTGAATCAGACCTTCATGGGGACGAGAAAGTTGCTTGGGAAGCATTCAAGTTAGTGGTGAAGGGATTTCTCGGAAACAGAAGGGAAGACAAATATGAAGAATGGTGGAAAGCTTACAAGAACATGGGATGTAACATGCCACTTAAAATCCACTTGTTGGACTCACATTTAGACTTTTTTCAGCGAACTGTGGGGCAGTTAGTAACGAACATGGTTAAAGATTTCACCAAGATATTTCAGCCATGGAAAAATGGTACCAGGGCAAATTGGGCACAAGAATGCTTGCAAACTATTGCTGGACATTGGCAAGAGATGGTTCTTCAGGCCATTATAAGCGTCAAGCAAAAAAGCAAAGAGTAGGTACGGATTAGAGTTTAAAACATACTGACATATACTGTACGTTATAATAAAATAATCAAATATTACATGTCTCGTATCTTTAAACCTATACCCAACAAGCATTTTTCAAGGTGATATTTGGATTCGGGACATGAAAATACATAAGAATTAACTAATCCCATTTAAGAAGCATACGACTTTTCAAAAATTGTTGACCGTGTAATTTTAGCCTATCTTTCAAATAAGATAAAATATGTACAAATAATTTCTTAGTTATGTATTTTTTAATCGGCAGCTTGTCACCAAAGCAGGGTGACCCAAAGAAGCGTTCGTCTCACATCCAAAAAAAACTCCATTCTATTCTCTGCCCATGTTGACCATATTCAGTAAAGTGCTACCTAAACGTTAATTAATCAACTGCTTTGGGTTAAGTATTAGAGAACAACAGGAAGAAACCATATATAAATAAGTTATACTAAATGACTTTCTTGGGTTAGTCTGGCTTAAAACCTTCATAGATCAGGGTAGTCACACAGTATTGCTTACCAAACTTCGATAAAAAAAAAATGTGCGTAGTCAAGCACCAAATATCTTCTGTTATGCTCTAAGAGATTGAAATGTGTAGTCTAATCATACAAAGCCAGTAATAAAATAAATCAATATACGATCACAGTTGAAAAATGAAGATAAACTTCATTCAAGATCACATATTTTACACACTATTATACGTTTATACAATGTTTCAATAAATATATAATCGTTTTAATCATACAGTGATGGTAAATTATATAGCGATAACTCGTTCAGCTCACAACCATAAGAGAATATATGTAAACTGTGAGAAGTGTGGAAAATTACATTTACCTGGATGAATCTCATTAGATACATACAAGTAAATGGTAACAAAGATAATTATTATTTATCAAAGTTACAGAGACAAGTAGGAATTTTTAGGACACCTAGGTCGCAAAAAATGTCCCCCTTCGATAACTAACATCTATCTCTCCACAAGTTGTTCTAAACCTATATTAATTGCAAATGAAATGTACATCACCAGGAATTCTGGTAAAATTTAATATAAATTTGTGGACTGTATATTAAAATTAATAAATGATTACATATACACATTTATATAACAGAAGGAGAATTTATAATCATAACACTCACCAATTAGTCTGGAGATTACTGTGTATCATGTACAGAAACCCCCCCTCTATCCAAATTTATGATGATAATACTGGCCAGAATTACAAACAATTTAGATAGCTTATCTGAGGCTCCTAGAGCTGTCTTTTACATCTGTTTAATGCTCAAGTTATGCAGGAATGCACATCCAACAATTTCGGCTCCTGTTTGAGAGGTTTTAAGCCCAATATAACCCCTAGAGCGACGAAAATTAAGCACATTTCATTAGAGTGCCTGTAACACATTAAAAAAACAATGGCCTCTCCTCCCCGCTCGTCAGCGCAGGCGCAGAGCTTCCCTCCCCATTCTCTTTTTCATTTACAAATTAATTTTTATCAAATACAATTACACTAATTTTCATAAAATATACGCTAGATTTTTTTCGGAAAATACATTATTTTCCACAAGAAGTATGACTCCCAGTGTATACATGCTGAAAGTTTACCGTAATCCTTATTTTGTGGACTAACATGTTCTTGACTGGTAAAGAACAAGTTACATGCAGCCTAAATGATTCTCGTGTAGTCGATAGGCTTTAAACCCAGTTAACCAAATACCGAGAGTACCCGGAGAACCCTGGGCGAGGCGATATATAAGCAAATCTCCTATTACTAATGTTCCTTTTTTCAGGCTTTATACAGACCCTGGGTTAGTGACATTGTAAATAGCATCCGAGTTATCCGGGGTTATTATTTACTTTCAGGCTTCAAACCGTCGTAAAACCCAAAATGTGTTTTTTTTCCCGAGTCTTAAAAGCGTCCATCCTTCATTATTATTACATGCGTCCGACTTTAACTGTAATACTACTAAAAAAATCCCAAAAAGAGTACAAAATCAGAGACAATTCAACGCAGTATTAAAATGCTATTTTACAGTTCATTTAATACATCTTTAGCAAAAAAGAAATTTTTTTCCCCTCCGGACAGCTGGGGGATAAATCACACGCTAAACTTTTTTGGCTATCCTGGGTTAAAATTTTTTCTTTAGGAAAAAAAATAGCTATTTACCTTCTTATATTATTTACTTGACTTTTGTACTTCCCACAATTTTTATTTTTATTCTTTAAAAATTTTCATCATTTAACCCTTTAAGGTCATTTTCTTCCTTAAGTATTCAGAAGCGATATTTGTTGGAAATTAGGGGTACCAATAATTTTTTTACTTAAAAATACTTTGTAAAAAAGATTGAATTGTTTATTTTTTTATTTTTTTTTTATTTATTATTTATGTTTTTTGCAAATAGTACATTGAGATTAATACATTTTATACATTGTCAAACAGGTAAAGCCCTGTAAAGAAGTTTTAATTTCGAATTTTTAACAAGGGAGTTTTTTTTTATTTAAAAACAATTCAGTACAGCATATAAAAATAACATATAATCTCAACAACATGGATTTATTGCAACCTATCCACAACCTACTTCGCCATATTACAGAACATCAGGGCTAAATAACAAAACATAACCCCCCCCCCCTACCCTAAAAGACACTCTTATAAGTAAATAAGTAAGTAAGTAAATTTATTCAGGAAACAAAATACATTTACATAGTTTATCAAAACATGCAGCAAATGTTTAGAAAACCCTGGGAAAACCCCCAAAAAATCAAGGACTTTTTTTCCTTTGGGGGCCCTTTTTACCTTATTATATAATAAAAAAGGTTATAATATTTCTTTTATTCTATAAAAAAAGAAAACATCTTTTTTCATAAAAAAAAGACATCTACAATACGGGGTCTTTAAAAGACTATCTATCCCCCGGGGGTCTTACGACTTTACAATACAGGGTCATTACTAGGGAAAAAGGTAAAATTTACAGCATTTTTAGCTAAAAAATAAAAAATCTTTCCCCCTCCCCTTTGCTTCATTCATCGACATTTTTTTGGCAGTCTTCTTGAACTGGTTCAAGCTAGACGGGCCTTGACATTTGTGGGTGCTTTCCATTCCTTTTTGCTGTACAAAAAAAGGTTTTTTGAACCCTGGCCACGCTGTGGGTACTACAAAGTTGTGCCCCTCTCCCCTTTACTATGATGCTTGGTTCCCAACCTTGAAAAAATTGACGCAAATTTTTCGGACACTGTTCGTGACAATTTTAAAAACATGATTTAGCTTCAGTTTTTTAAACTCTGTCTTCAACTTCAGCATACCCAAACGCTGAAATTCACCTGGCCTAAGTTCTCTTGGCCCCAGCCCCAAGATGAATTTACATTTTGTTTGGGTGATTTGCAGTCTATTTTTATTTTTTTTGTAAAGGCAAGGTACCAAAAAGAGCAACGAAATCCAAGGCATGATAAGGCTAACAGGGGGTCCTGCGAGCCTCAGTGGGTAGACACGTGCTGTCTAACAGGAATTCACCGGGCATTCGCTTTCTTTACACACTTTTCCCCTACAATTCTCCTGACGCGGGGGTAAAAGGGGATTCCCAATTTTTAACTGATGAAACCAAAGGATGGACCCCCATTACACTGAAAAAAAATTATTTACCCTTCCATTTATGTTTCGTTCCAAAGAGAAGGGTTTCAGTTTCCCTAGGTGTAATGAATTTGTTGTACAAACCCATTTGCTGCAGGACTCCAGTTCCAGTTTTAAAAAACTTTAGAAATATCTTGGGGGTCTTTACCTTCACTAACAAGCACTGTCACGATACAGTAGGATTTGCACTTGACATGATAGGCAATCATTGCAAACAAAAATATAAGGGGACCCAAATATACCTTGGGAACCCCACATTTACGGCGGGGGTTCTATTCCGTTTTTTGATTTTGACTATTTGTCTCCTGTTGCAAAGGGGAGGATTTAAACCAGTCTACAAACCTAACCGATAGATTGAATTTTATTACATAAATATTGGGTTGACAGTATCAAAGGGCCTTTTGCAGTCAAAGGTTACCATACCTATGAGGTTCCCTTTGAATTTTCTTTCCAGAATCCATCGTTTAAAAGGGGAGGTATCGGTTAGTGGGATCTCCTAAAGCCCATTGATACTAGGAGAAGCTGTTTCAAAAGGGTATTTAAACTATTTGGGAAATACACCGCCCTCTCCAAAATTTTTAGAATTATACTGAATAAAAACAGGTCAAAATTTTTTCTTACACAGCCCAAAATTTTTTTTGAAATAGGAAAACTCGGGCCCTCCTAAACCCCCTCCGGTACGGATTAGGGTGATTGATAGTTTTTTTTATGGGGCAATGGGGAAATTGACAGTTCAAAAGCACCTCTTTAGGAACTAAGGGGATGTTTTCAGGGCCTGTGCCTTAGTTGGGGTTTAACCTGTTTAGTTTTTTTGAATGAAGTCATAATACCTACATTACAACTTTTGGGGTTCCCCCTTTTAGGGTTTAAACTATGTTTGAAAACTTATCAGAGCTGTGTTAAAGGTATTTGATGCAGCTGGTTTTACTTACTATGTTGATGCACAGATGTGTAGTAGAATTAAAGCAAATTTTCCCCCTTAGATGTTTTTGTGGGATACCTCATTAACGATATGAGTACAGTTAGACCATCTACTGGCTTATGGCTATACCCAACTGTTTTGTTGTTGCCCGAGCTTTCTGGGGTTATGCTTTATTCTTCAAATTTTTAGCAATGTGCTTGCCTTTCTCCTTTTATAAGCCTGTACTCTGTTCCCACCCTTTGGAATTCTTTTTGGCTGCAATTCCGTCTGTTTGCTTTAAAACTTTTTGCAGCTGGGCCTGAATTCATATTTTCTAAATCTCGTAGTCATCCAGGGTTTCAGTTCTTTTTTAATCCCAACCTCTTTAACTGGGGAAATTATTAAGAATGGGAGGAACATTGTTTTGAATTTTTTTCCCGGATCGTTTACGTCCGTGAAAATTTTTACCTGTCCCGCACAATTGTGTGCCATTTACCCGGGTTTTTTTACTGAGTTTTAGTTGACCTCATTTTTTTTGTCCTGTGTAGGGGTATCCTATCCCCAGGATTTTCCTGGTGCAGTAAAAGATGAAATGATCCCCAAAGACCTGGGAAGCGCCCGATACGTCTCACGCGGTTGCAAAGTATGGGTCAATTAGGGGGGGTGAGAACTGTGTGATCCCGGGGGTTTGGTTATTAATTAGTTATGTGCATTTAATCCAGAATTTGCTTATACCTTTTGCATAGCCCTTATTTTGTTGCTGAAAACAGATATTTAAGTCGCCCGTATTATTTTTCGCAATTGCTTTTAACTCCGGGCAAAACCTGAAAAGTCTTCTAAGAACGGTCCGGGGAGGAGGGCGGTAATATTTTCCTACAAAAATGGTTTGGTCTTGGGAAGCAGCACTTCAAACCAAGAAACTCCAGTTTATTTTTATTTTAAAAAGGTCTTGGTTGTAAGCTAAGTATTTCAAGTAGGGAAACTCCACCGCCCTTTTTGTTTCCCTTCTAAGCGTTTTTTTATTTTAACCTTTTTTATTTTGACCCGCGTAGTACCGTATCTCCAACCAAAATTCAAAATGGGTTTTAAAAGCCGCCCTAATTTTGTTAGCAGAATCCAATCCTGCCCCAATTTTGGGAAAAATATCTTGCATTTACATGAATAAATGAAGGGCCCGTTTTTATAAAACAACATAATCATCAATTATGGCAAGGGCTTTTTTTTTTAAAATTAGGTAAATCAAAATCTCACTGCTAAAGGGAACTGTGCCAAAGGCTTTTTACACACAAAAAGAAATTTTGGCCCGTTCTATAATTTAAAACTCCTCTGCACCCCCCCCTTTCACATTTTTTCATAAGGGGGCCTTTTCGTTTTTCATTCGTACTTTAGTACATTTGCCTTTTGGTGTGTTTAATAATAATGGGTGTATTGTTCACATTTTACCTAGTATGCATTACAAGGGGGTTAAGGGTTTTCATCCCCCAGCTACTAGCCTCATTATTGCCGTCATTTATCTGTCTGTTTGCCCCTCACAATGTTTGAGTCCTGGATTAATTTGGGAAACACCACTTTAAAAGCGCTACAAAAGAGCTGGGCCATTGTTTTTGTTTGGGTTGGGGTTGCCAAACTTGCGCGATAGTGAGGTTTATTTTCTGGTAGGGGGCAACTGTGGGGTTTTACTGTCCGGGCGTGTTACTCCATTCCCTTTTCCAACCCCCCTGATGATTTTTCTTCAGGAATTGAAGAAAAAATTAAAATATAATTATGGCGCCTTTTCCCCCCAATGCCCGCCATTTTCATCTTCACTCTTTTACTCATATACAAAAAAATTTATTCTCTTTTCCGTCCCCCATACACTTAATCTGCTTTAAAATTTTCACTGAATTCATAAAATTTCCTCTTCAAAACCCCCCTTTCCCGCTCACTTTTCCCTTTAACTTCACAAAAAACCCCCACAGTTTACCTCTTTAAAACCCCCTTCCTGCCATTTTCCCCTTTTCTTCACAACCCCTTTCATTTAACCCTTATTCACCCTCCCCCCCCACCTCACTTCCCCTCTGGGTTCACCCAAATTTAAATTTAATCCTTTCCATTCTGGGGACCCAAAGGTTTTTAACAGTGGTTTTTTCCTTTCCCAAAAAAACCCTCTCAATTCCATTTACGGGGGTTGTGTGTGTTGTTGTCTCCTCCTTTTTTTCTGACTCAGCCATTTTTAAAACCCGAGGGGGTAACAAACCCCACTTTCCTTGAGTTTTAAATATTTTGGGTTTTTCTGCTATATTCTTCACTGTACCTGGTCAGCGAATATAGGTCAGCTCTAAATTATTAACCTTGACTATTTACCTACTCACTTTTTTCCCGCGATGGGACTGGGGATAACGTCCTATACCTTGGGGTTTATACTTTGATTTTACGATGTCTCCGTGTTTTCCCCCCCGTTAGCACTGGTACAGTGAATGATGGTGGTACAGAGAGATCTACTGTCAACGATGAAGTCATAAAAATGAGAATTGTAGTTGACGCTGGAGTAGCTGTTTTTGAATCCCGTCAGCCATGTTTAAAGGCTCAATTTTTCCCCTCGTTTGGACTGACGAAAAAATCCTACAGACCGGCTTCCTTGGAGTTTATTGATCGGGGATTTCGCCATTTGTCTTCCCTTTTAAAACTGGGCATTTTGATATGGGGGTCAGTTATTTATTGTGGAAAACGTTTGTGTTGGTTCACGGGGCAGCAGGCTGGACTTAAATGCGGCCCCTTTTCTTCTGTCATATTAGCCCCATTTCGGTCGCCCGTCAGTTTTTAGAACATAGTTAACTTGCATTTGTTCAGCGTCTTAAAAATTTGGCCAAAAAGGATTTCGGATGGCCCAGGGGACGGAAAATATGGGACACCTTTGTTGCTGTTCCCCGCGGCGGGGTACCCCCCATTGTGCACAGCCATTCTTCCTGAGTGGAGGCCGTCCTGATCAGGGGTTTAAATAGCACCCAGTAAACACTAGGAAAATTTAGAAAATTTTTATGTGCTAGTCTTTGCGAAGTTATCTTAAACTACATCGAAATCGTAATGATTGAAAAACCACGGACGATTGGGACTAAATTTAAACTCAACCCGGTTTGATTTTAACTCTTAGTGTTACTACTCAATAAAAAACCGGGTACAAACAAGTTTTATTTTAAAGCAAAAAGGCTGTCACCTGCCCCCACAGTGCAAAATCCACTCCCTTATCTTATGGAGGCCATACCAGTACACAATGATTTAATATGCACAAAAATATTAAAAGGTCCTTCCCCTATCCCCCCATGGCTCGAGCCCCATCACCAAAAACCCCAAGGTTGCTTCCCTACAGGCAAGACATACTGCAAAAAAAAACCCAGTAAAAAAAAAATACTTCACGGGGTCAAAAGCCAGCAACAAACAACAAAATACCTTTCATCCGTGGGCTTCTTGCAGAGGCAAAAACAAATTTTGCGGGTTTCCTGAGACCCTATAAAGGATCACTTGGACAACGAAATAGGATCCCCGGTTACAAACCCATAAGATGTGACAAGGACAGGCAAAAGGGGGGGGGGGGGGGGGCCTGTTTCATTGCGAGTCACTTGTTGCACAAACGCTTTAAAGCCTCAAATGATGTAGTGAAATTTTTGCAGTAAAGATCGAGAACCCAAACCAGTCATTGTGGTATCTACAAACCTCAGATGCAACATCCCAGCAATTTCCCGGGGAAAAGTGTTAAAAATTTACATGCTGGAAAATCTTCCGCTCCTGCACCCAACACTTTCCCGGGGGTTTCAACTTTAAAGGCACCTAAAATGGAGAATATAGCAAAAAATATTGTTGCAGTAATAACACCAGGAGGCAGCTCTGATGAAAACCACACTCAACGAGCTTTTAAATCTCTGCACAAAATTAAATTTTAAAAACCAGCAAAAAATAGACCCTACTAGACTGGAAATACACGACCTCTCTTCCTAACAATGATGATTTTAAAAGAAATTCCCCATATCAAAAAAATATCTCAGTCACAACATAATTAAAGTTCAGACATGTATGCGGGAGCCCCAGACGACATAATGAGACTAGTCACGAGGAGCTTTACCAAAAAACTTCAAAAACAAAAACATTAAGTGGGACCAAGTAAACCAGTCCTAACCGATAAAGCGGGGAAGAATACTAAGCAACACAGACCCCAACTTATCCTAAACAGTTTAACTTGGTGGCACTCGATGTATGCACAAGGCTTATTCCTCAAAAAAAAAGGAGGAGTAATAAAAAATGAAAGAGACGCGCTACCTTTACGGCGAGGGAAAAAGAATAACAGAGCGCTAAAGAGGTCAATATATCTGAAGCGTAGGGAGAAACGGTCAGGAAACGAAAGCATCGAACTTAAGCTAAAAACTTTGGAGTCGGGAAAAGCGGGAAGAACTAAAAGCATAAATGAAATCGAAAAAACCCAAATATTTCTTTCCTATGCCAAACAAGTCGGAACAACGCCCCAGTTTTGGGGGCCCCACTTAAAAAAGATGGGTCCTACACAATCAGCAAGGAAATGAGAAACTCCCAAAGCCCCAAATGACTCATTTTTTAGCAACCCGCTAACCAACTGAAGTCGAAATCAAAAAAATTTTTTTTAATGAAAAGCCACAAAATTGATTAACCAACCCACCCCATGTTACCTGACCCCAAAAAGACTTCGAACAGGCATAATCATGCCCTTTCCCCTCTCCCCCGGGGCCCAGACTCATGGAACTCCGTGTTCATCAAGAACTGCAAAACCCCCCTCACGACCTTTTCCCTCCTATGGAAGGGACATGGACCGGGGGGGCTCCCCCCCATTAAAAAACAACAGACATAGCCCCCCCTCCACAAAAGGGGGGGATTTAAAACAAAAGCAAAAAAGAACTACAGCCATACACTACATCCCAAAACATAAAAATCTTTGAAAGGGTCCTAAGAAGCAAGACACCACCCATCAAAAAAAAACCCCCAAAACGTTTCACAACCCGGGGAACATGGGGTTTTGAACAGCGCTCCCGTCTGTCTAACTATGGATCACTACGACAAGGTCCACTGCCAGAAGCAAAAAAATGCAGATTTAAAATTACAGCTTTTTCAAAAGCCTTCGACAAGTGTGACCATGGCGTAAAGTGCACAAAAAGCTGAAAGGGAATAACGGGAAAAGTGGGTCGATGATCTAAATTTCCTCACAAAACAAAACAGGAGTAGTCGTAAACAGAGTAAAGTCCGGGGCAGCTACGGTAAAACCCCGTTGCAAAAGGGCCCAAGTACCGCTCCCACTTTTTCCTCACCCTTTAAATCCGACATGACAAGGATGTCACCCACAGACCGTGTCTTCCTTTGCAAACACCCAAATCTCATCAGTGTCATCCTTGCAACACTGAAAGGGCTCCAGGCGGACATAAACCAAATCTTTCAGGGGGCTGCAGAAAACAATTGAAGTTCAACGATAAAAAAATTTAAATTACTCAATAGGTAAACACGAGGAAATTTAAAATTTTCTAGGTACAAAAAAAATTTTGGGCCACAAAATAGAGCAAACCCAACGAAAAGCCCCTGGGATGATCATTCGAGGATCTACCTTCAAGGCCATAACATTGTATCAATCGCATCGCTAGAAAAATGACAGGGAAAATGAAACCTTCAAAACTGGGAGCCAAACCCCAGATGACATTTTCGGTCACTGTTCATCAGGCTGGAAATTGTGCACACTAACAGCACCTTTCAAGCGGGGTAAATTGCTGACCTAGAAAATGACGGGAAACCCTTTTTACGGGGCGCATAACAAAAAAACCCCCAAATTTAAACGGGAGCGTTTTTGGGTTCCTAAACCGTATTCCCGGAAACGCGGGAGGGAAGATACATGTTTTTTAACACCTGGAAAACCCTAGAGGGACTTTACCGAACTTGCACAAAAAAATCACTCACACGAAAGAAAAAGACTGGCAGACGAGAAACACCCCCCCCAAGAAAGCAGGGGTGCCATAGCACTTTAAGAGACCAACAAAACTGTCAGGGCCCGAATTTTTTTTTCAACTCCCTCCCCCATACATAAGGGGATTACCAACAGCCCCCTGGCAGTCTTCAAGTGGCACGGGACAAGCACCAAAAGTGGTTCCTGACCACCGGGCTGGGGGCCGTACTTGGTTTGCGTACAGCCAGCATAACACCGGGTGATGGGCTCGATCCCAGGAGGCCTGGTCACAGCCCGGGGCGCGGGGGCGTTGACCCCGGAACCCTCCAGGTAAACTCCAGGCCGGGAAAACACTAAGCAGTGATTGGGCTTGCATGAGCCTACACACTAAGTGGCCGCAACCCGACCATGAAATATCGGGATCAAACATGATGGTTTGCAGATCCCAAAGCCTCTTCCTGACCCAAAAAAAAAAACCCTAACCTTCCCTCCGGCAGCATTTTGCCACCGCCGCCCCGGCATCCCTTTAAATGCGTAGAAATTTGAAGATCAGAGGCATTCACGATCACAAAGGGAAAACAACTCCAATTTTCTTCAATACAAATAACAAAAAATACATACATAACCTGAATTTTAAATTCAAACCTTTTACTAAGAAACATGCTGAAAAACCAAAATGAAGAGGAATTTTTTTACTCAGAGAATCCAAAACCTAAAATCACAAAACATTAAACCACCAGAAGTTTCATTACAAGCTACTGACGTTAAGGGCTTATAATAATCTTTTCTCTACAATACATGATACAAATTATACAGACCAAAATGACATCTATAAAAAACCCCTGGTTATGCAGCCATTTTGGTAATTAGGTTTTATTTTGCCCCAGGATGCAACTCACACCATTCGGCTAAAACCCAGGGGGCTACTTACTGCTAGGTAACAGGGACACAGGGGTCTTAAGAAAAAACCAGTTTTTCCCCCCGGGGGGCGAACCATGGACACAATGTGAAGCTGAGTGCGCACCACCAGCAATCGGATGAACCCCCACAAATTGTCGCGTAATTTTTACACTATATGGAGGGAACTACGTTCCGGAAAAAAGAATTACATTACAGGATTTTACCTAATAAATCCAAAACAATTTAAAAAACCAAAACTTAATTTTGATCAAAAGAGAAATTTTTCCGTTTTTCTCCAAAAACCAAATCGCTTAATAAAACTACACATTAACACTCACACAACCTAAATTTAAGAGTAAGTTTCCTAAAACACATCAGCAAAAACGTTTAAATCTGACTATAAAAATTTTTTTTTTCCATTCCCCGTTCAAATCAAAAAAAATACAGTACACACCTATATTTAAAAATTATTTACCCTTTTTTTCAGTTTCGGCCTTCGTGAGTTTTTTTTTTTTGTATATTTTATTTAAAAACCGCAATACATATACATACATGGGTAGATACAATAGAAAAAGAAAATATTGGTGTAATAAAAATAAAATCCGCCCTAAAAACTACACCCGGTCATAAAAAAAATCACCATGCATAACAACAAAAATAACCTAACAAGCAACCCCCAGGGAAATACTCGGCAACTTACCAGGTTCGCATCATGCCATTATAATTCCATGCATCCTACACACACTAAACCCCCCCCCCCAAAGAAAGGCTGTCAAAATTTTCACTTACAATTGCTAAGACGCACACAATAATTAACCACAGTCATGCACGATCCACCGAACATGGCATTATAAGGGGAACAGCCACCAAAACTGGCTTAATGACACATTATACACACGCTTCAGAAAAAAAGCAAACTTTTACAAAAAAGAAAATATGGGAAATTTCAAAGAAGTCGGGAACAAAGGCAATCAAAAACACAATTTAAAAATTCGTGCTTTTTCACCCATCAACAAACACATCCTGTAAAATGTGACAAAATATGTACTACTACTAGATGCTCCTCCACAAGAGGGACATCTCATCGTTAAAAACACAATTATTTTATTTTAATCAGTAGAAAGTGCATGTAGAATATGAACAATAATATTTTGAAGACGATAAGACAAAGCAAACTGGGACTTATGCAGCCAAATAGCAACACAATCCTTGCATTCTGGTTAACAAACCAGGACTGGAAATTTAAGCCACCATAAGAGGCATTCACCAATAATTTTCGAACAGGTTTCCAAATACTCCAATACATATATATATATATATATATATATATATATATATATATATATATATATATATATATATATATATAGTGTTTCGTGGGTGCTTTCCTGTTCGTAAGATACATCGGCCATTAAATACTGAAGCCGTTCAGTAGGGGTAGACTCAAATATATTTAACATGATATGCACTACACGAACTTCGCTTTCTGCAGCCGTTGAAATAGTGGACACTTTTATATTAAACATTTTAAACTACGCCACAAAGCGTTTTGGAAGTTATCGGAACTACTCTAGAATGCTGGGAAAGGGTCCTGTGACTTTGGTCATAGAATCTTTCCCTAGTTACCCTAAACAAGCGAGGAAAATTTAATGAGGCCTCGTATTACGAGCGAAATGAAAACGAAAAGTTGAAGGAAGAAAAAAAAATTTTAGTAACCGCTCAAAGGTCTCCCTTCAGGGCTGGGCTTTCCTGGGTTTAATCTCCATAATCTCCCTATATTAGACTTTCCTGGGTTTAATCTCCATAATCTCCCTATATTAGACTTTCCTGGGTTTAATCTCCATAATCTCCCTATATTAGACTTTCCTGGGTTTAATCTCCATAATCTCCCTATACTGAGCTATCATAGGTTTAATCTATATAATGTGCATTTTATGTGTCCAATATGTGTACCTAATGTCTAAATAAAAAAACTTTATTATAACTTAATAATTACTTTACTAATATTGTTAATAAGGAAATAGTATAAAACAGCACGTGTATATGCTTAACACAATACAGGATATATACAACAGGAAGAGTATGTCTCAGTGTACATACACAGAATATATTTTAATCCCTATTTTAGGGATTAAAATATTGTTGACTGATGATCAGCAAGTGACTTGTAGCCTTAATGACCCTTGGAACAGTCGATATTTTATAAAAGATGCTAAAAATACTGTCGTACGCGAAAGGTGTTAATTCGAATCAATCATAAAAGAGCACAAATACACAAAGAGGAAGTGACAAAGAGATAGAGAGAGAAAAGAAAAAAAGAAAGAGAGAGTGAGAGAGACCAATTCAACTGTCACCGTCTAAGCACGTTCAACACGAGGCAATCTATTAAATTCATAGATGTCACACACCTGGATTGTTCGTAGCTTTGATACTCCCTGCCCAGATACACGCTGGCTCGCCCGGTACACAACCAAATATACCAAACCAATACATGTCTCCCCTTTCATGCAAATAGACTATTCATGACCTTGAAGCCACACTGCTTTCATTTACGTCTCCTTGAATCATTTTTTTTCCACTGTTTTACGGCCGAGTTGGGCTTCCTTGTTCCAGGCCTCGAAGGGTGTTTTGAGGTGGGCAAGTCGGCTCAGCTACCACTGAGGAGGAAGTTAGGACACGGGAGTTCCTTGGTGATCCCTACGAGGCGTGAGGTTACGCCAGCCCAGCCGCTCCTACCTCGGTCCTTTGGAAGAGCTCGCGACGAACATGAAAGGTATAGCTACTAAGCTGCACCAAATGACTCGTTAAGGTATCTTCACGGGGATTAAGGGAAGAAAAGAGAGAGAGAGGGGAAGGGAGGGAAAGGAAAGAGAGAAAAAATGATAAACACTTAATTAAGACCTAACAGTTTAGCACGTGAGAAGGCAGGGTCTATGAAATGGGAAGGGTAGCCAAGACGGGAAAATTAATTATGAAGAGTGGAAATTTCTGATTCATTTTCTCGTCTTGGCTACCCTTCCCATTTCATAGATTCTGCCTTCTCACATACTAAACGGACTGTCTTCTCTCCCAAACACTCTACTTCTGGGAACTCTCCTGTCTTCTGTCTTCCCTTCATTTCCTTTCTTTCTAATCTCAACAACTCTCTCCGTCCTTAGACATCAAACTTACTTTTCGCCAGACTAACACTCTTCGCACTAATCTAGTTCATACCTCTCCTCTCTCTATAGATGCTCCTGGTGTCTCCTCTATTTCTTGTTCCTCCTGTCCTCTTCAGTACTTTGGAGAAACTTGCCGATCTCTCTCTGACAGATTTAGGGAGCACAAAAGTAGTGTTAGCCTTGCCGACACCAACAATGCTCTTTTCTGTCATGTCAGAGATCACAGTCATCCTGTTGACTGGTCTTCTGCTAAAACTGTCTTCCCTACGTCTAACTTTCACAGTCGCCGTCTGGTTGAATCTTCCCTTATACACAACTTTCCTTGTATGAATCTTAGTCCTCTCTTTGTCTCTGTAGATGCCTTCCTTTTCCGCTATATTGTAAAATGCTCCAAACTTCAGAACACCCTTGACTTAACCTGATTCTTTTTCTCCTTCTCCCTTTCCTCTTTCCTCTTTCTCCTTTGGGTTTTCTTTCTTCTGCCTTTATTATTTATTTGTCCTTTATTATTCATTTTCCCCCCTATGTGTTCTTGCTCCTACCCTCTGTGGGCCCCTAGCTGCCTTGCAGTACTCCTCTTTATCAGTATTCGACTGACTCCACTACCACTACGACTACCTCTACCACTACCTCTCCTCCTCCTTTCCTACTACCTCTCTCGTCCCGTCCCTTCTCTCCTTTTTGTTGGTGTGACTTTGTAAATGGTCCAAGTCGGACCGAAACGTCGTCGTAAGCTCCTCTCTTCTATGTGTGGGTTATTTGTGTATTGTTCCAGTCACGATATTGTACCTTTTTTCATTATTCTAGATCCCTGCACCATAATAGAAGCATACCCACTGAAGGACACAAGAAACACGTGGAACAGAAGCACCACCGTGTGAAAATTATTATATTCAGGGGGGAGGAGGGAAACCCCGTAGAGGGTCATGCAGCGTTTTGAGAATTGGAGGAAGTCAGGCTCGATCCAGGGAACGGGAGGGCAGGCTCATTTTCCTGGATCAAGAGCATCTCACTAGCATGGAGAAGGGTCCCTCGAGGGGCGTCTGACAAGCTGGTCATGGAAGGCTCGTTAAAAGGATCACAGCAGAGACGTGTCTGACTCGAGGTTACAAGGATGTAGCAGCGTGGAAAACATGACTGGAATCTAGAGAGAGAGACAGAGACAGAGAAAGAGAGAGAGAACGAGTATCCACTATGTCTATAAAGCCTCCATGGCTAGATCAATCAAGCCTTCATGGCTACGTCTATCAAGCCTCCATGGCTACGTCTATCAAGCCTCCATGGCTAGGTCTATCATGCCTCCATGGCTACGTCTATCAAGCCTCCATGGCTACGTCTATCATGCCTCCATGGCTACGTCTATCAAGCCTCCATGGCTAGGTCTATCATGCCTCCATGGCTACGTCTATCAAGCCTCCATGGCTAGGTCTATCAAGCCTCCATGGCTACGTCTATCAAGCCTCCATGGCTAGGTATATCAAGCCTCCATGGCTAGGTCTATCAAGCCTCCATGGCTACGTCCATCAAGCCTCCATGGCTAGGTCTATCAAGCCTCCATGGCTACGTCCATCAAGCCTCCATGGCTAGGTCTATCAAGCCTCCATGGCTAGGTCTATCAAGCCTCCATGGCTACGTCTATCAAGCCTCCATGGCTAGGTCTATCAAGCCTCCATGGCTAGGTCTGTCAAGCTTCCATGACTAGGTCTATCAAGCTACTATGGCTAGGTCTATCATGCCTCCTTGGCTAGGCCTAGCAAGTCTCCACTGTGTAAAATCATGTTTTTTTTTTTTTACTTTCTTTTTACCTTTAAGATTTGCCTTTTCCGTCCATGACTAAATATACACAAGGAAGTCTAAGAAAATACAACCACTGACTGCTTGCTGATGTAACTGCGTGCCAAGATGTTCGTGTCTCAAAATATCAAATATATCCCATATATTTTTTTCTTGGTCCCAAATACAGGTTTGTTAGTCTTAGTACAGGCTTTCTCTCATAAGTACAGGCTTGCTCTCATGAGTACAGGCTTGCTCTCATGAGTACAGGCTTGCTCTCATAAGTACAGGCTTGCTCTCATAAGTACAGGCTTGCTCTCATAAGTACAGGCTTGCTCTCATAAGTACAGGCTTGCTCTCATGAGTACAGGCTTGCTCTCATGAGTACAGGCTTGCTCTCATGAGTACAGGCTCGCTAGGTAACCAACGCAAGAGATTAAATCAGTGTTTCTCCTGCTTGCGACCCGAATCCCTAAAAGGAGTCAGCTGAACCAGTGACCAGGAGAGGACACAGGGTATATACACTGAGAGGTGTATTTCTCTCAGCATATATACACTAAAAGTTTACTTTAAAACCCATTTTAAGGATTAAAATATTGTTGGCCCGGTGGCCTGGTGGCTAAAGCTCCGCTTCACACACGGAGGGCCCGGGTTCGATTCACGGCGGGTGGAAACATTTCGACACGTTTCCTTACACCTGTTGTCCTGTTCACCTAGCAGCAAATAGGTACCTGTGTGCTAGTCGACTGGTGTGGGTCGCATCCTGGGGGACAAGATTAAGGACCCCAATGGAAATAAGTTAGACAGTCCTCGATGACGCACTGACTTTCTTGTGTTATCCTGGGTGGTTAACCCTCCGGGGTTAAAAATCCGAACGAAATCTTATCTTATTTTATCTTATCTTATCTTGTCGGTGTTCAGTAAGTTACTCACAGCCTTGTGTAGTTGGATGGCTCCCAGTCCAAGGCGCTTTGAATGTCTTTCATGTTTTACTCTTCCCAGAGAACAACAAAAATAATAATAATAATATCATTATAATAAGAAAAATATGAATAATATTAATATTATAATATTAATATTATAATATATTAATAATTATATTATTATTATTATTATTATTATTATTATTATTATTATTATTATTGTTGCTTTTAAAGTTTATTTGCATTTTTAACAGGTTTTGGGACGAGTGTTTTCGTCTCTTAGCCTCACTGTTCATCCTCACCCCTTCCTCCGTCCCGCCCTTCATATCTCTCATCCTTCCTCCTTACCCATCACCCCACTCCCATTATCCCTCCTCCTCACCATAACCCCCAACCTGGGCTTAATTGCAATTGAAACTGAATATGATTAATTTAAAACAATCGTTTATTCTAATTATCAAGTTTTTATATTAAGAAGTAATTTCAATTGTAATTGACTATGGTCAAGCCATACCTGGTTAATTTTCCCCACAAACTGGGCGCAGCTAAGCCCAGCGACCTTCCATGAAGGTAACTTGCGTAAGTTGTCGTGCACCAGTAAGTGTGATAATGGAAGTAACTTGCGTAAGTTGTCGTGCACCATGAAAGTGTGGTAATGGAAGTAACTTGGGTAAGTTGTCGTGCACCATTAAAGTGTGAAAACAGATGTAACTTGCGTAGGTTGTCGTGCATCATTAAAAGTCAATATTATAGGTAAAGGGACACATGTGCTACTAATGTGACATTTTACTGTGGCAACGTATCGCTCTCCAGAAGCTGTAATGGCTTGACAAATCAGTCCATCACCATGGAAGACGTAGTTTTGAGGGGGGTCAGTCCCTCAGCCTGGAGAAGAGTTCTGTTCCTTGTGTCTTAATTATCAACTTGTCCGTATTGTATACCATAATATTTCCCTACCTGATTGATTGTGTACGGATTCTCTGCTACTGGACTAGCCTAAGCGGCAGTAATTTCTTTTTCTTTCGTATGGAGGAGTTAAATGTTCATGTGTGTATACTCACTTATTTGTGGTTGCAGGGGTCGCCAATTAACAGCTCCTGGCCCCTCCTCTACTAGGTCCACTCCCTGCTCCATGATACCTCTTCTTAAAGCTATGTATGGTACCTGCCTCCACTACATCATTCTGTGTGCATTTGCTAAGTTTTTCGTTTTCGTGGGGTGGATTAAGGTAAACGAATGTATGTATACTTACTTGCTCTTAAGGGGGTTGAGACTCAGCTCGTGGACCCGAAAAAATTCTCCTCCCGACGTGGGGCTCGAACCCACGACCCCGAGATTAAGAGTCTCGTGCTCTACCGACTGAGATAGCCGGGCCTTGGGGAACATTCGTTGTCAAAGGTATTTATGTATGTGTTTACTCACCTGCTTGTGGTTGCAGTAATCGAGTGGCAGTTCTTGTTACCATTTTGGCCTAAGCACGTGTCGATTAAACACTAGGTCTGTGTGTGTGTGTGTGTGTGTGTGTGTGTGTGTGTGTGTGCCAGTGTGTGTGTGCGTGTGCGTGTGTGTGTGTGTGTGTGTGTATGTATGTGTGCGTGTGTGTGTGTGTGTACTCACCTATTTGTGGTTGCAGGGGTCGATTCACAGCTCCTGGCCCCGCCTCTTCGCTGATTGCTACTAAGTCCTCTCTCTCCCTGCCCCATGAGCTCTATCATACCTCGCCTTAAAACTATGTATGGTTCCTGCCTCCACTACATCCCTTTCTAGGCTATTCCATGGCCTGACTACTCTATGACTGAAGAAATACTTCCTAACATCCCTTTGATTCATCTGAGTCTTCAACTTCCAATTGTGACCTCTTGTGTCTGTGTCCCATCTCTGGAACATCCCGTCTTTGTCCACCTTGTCTATTCCGCGCAGTATTTTATATGTCGTTATCATGTCTCCCCTGACCCTCCTGTCCTCCAGTGTCGTCAGGCCGATTTCCCTCAACCTTTCTTCGTAGGACAATCCCCGTAGCTCTGGGACTAGTCTTGTTGCAAACCTTTGCACCTTCTCTAATTTCTTGACGTGCTTGACTAGGTGTGGATTCCAAACTGGTGCTGCATACTCCAGTATGGCCTGACGTAGATGGTATACAGAGTCTTAAACGATCTTTACTGAGGTATCGGAACGCTATCCGTAGGTTTGCCAGGCGCCCGTATGCTGCAGCAGTTATCTGATTGATGTGTGCCTCAGGATATATGCTCGGTGTTATACTCACCCCCAGATCTTTTTCCTTGAGTGAGGTTTGCAGTCTTTGGCCATCTAAACTATATTGTGTCTGCGGTCTTCTTTGCCCTTCCCCAATCTTCATGACTTTGCATTTGGCAGGGTTAAATTCAAGGAGCCAGTTGCTGGACCAGGCTTGTAGCCTGTCCAGGTCTCTTTGTAGTCGTGCCTGATCCTCGTCCGATTTGATTCTTCTCATTAACTTCGCATCATCTGCAAACAAGGACACTTCTGAGTCTATCCCTTCCGTTATGTCGTTCACATATACCAAGAACAGAACAGGTCCTAGGACTGACCCCTGTGGAACCCCGCTTGTCACAGGCGCCCACTCTGACACCTCGTCGCGTACCATGACTCATTGTTGCCTCCCTGTCAGGTATTCTCTGATCCATTGCAGTGCCTTTCCTGTTATGTGTGCCTGATCCTCTAGCTTTTGCAGTAACCTCTTGTGAGGAACTGTGTCGAAGGCCTTGCAGTCCAAAAATATGCAGTCGATCCACCCCTCTCTCTCTCTTGTCTTACTTCTGTCACCTTGTCATAAAACTCTAGTAGGTTTGTGACACAGGATTTTCCTTCCCTGAAACCGTGCTGGTTGTCAATTATACCCTTGTTTCTTTCCAGG
>NC_069450.1:14707126-14714626 GCF_026875155.1 Cherax quadricarinatus
ATCAGATAGTCACAACAACCCACAACATTTATAATCACTTTTCAGCATCTCTAGTTCACATCAACACCTCACAACCCACAACACCCACATTCCCACAAACACCCACATCCCACATCACCCACCCCCACAACAACTACCCACAACTTATAACCACTTTTCGGTATCTGCAAGTTCCGACAACACACCCACAACTCCACAACACCCACATCCCACAACACCAACAACCCACAATTTTTTCTCGTTTTACCTAATTACATCAGAAAAAGTACACAACAACAACCGCACTATAACATCGTTTTCGTATCTCTAGTTCGACAACAACACCCTACAACCCACAATTATTTTTTTTTTGTTTTCTCGTTTTTAACTAATTTCATCAGAAAGTCACCAACAACCCACTTATAACGTCTTTTTCGGTATCTTTAGTTCTACGACAACAACCACAACCCACATCACCACCAACCCACAATTTTTTCACACGTTTTAACTAATTTCATCAGAAAGTCACAACAACATCAACCCACAACCCACAACACCCACAACCCACAATTTTTTCTCGTTTTATCTAATTTCATCAGAAAGTTACAACAAACCACTTATAACGTCATTTCGGTAGCTCAAGTTCGACAACAACAACCCACAACCCACAACACCTACTTCCCCACAATTTTTTTTCTTTTTAACTAATTTCATCATAAGGTCACAACAAACAACAAGCCCACAACTTATAACACTTTTCAGCATCTCTAGTTCGACAACAATACCCACAACACCCACAACCCCACCACACTCTCACAACCCAAACACCACACCCACAACACCCACAACCCACATCACCCACAACAACCCACTATAACGTCTTTTTCGGTATCTCTCTTTCGACAAACAACACCCACAACCCACAACACCCACAACCCCACAACACCCACAACCCACAATTTTTCTCTCTTTTTAAGTCACTACAACAACCCACTTATAACATTTTTTCGGGATCTCTAGTTCGACATCAAACCCACAACCAACAATATTTTTTCACGATTTAACTATTTCACCAGAAAAAGGTCTCAACAACAACCCACACTTATAACCACTTTTCAGCATCTCTAGTTCACACCAATACCCACAACACCTACAACTCCCCACAATTTTCTCACGTTTTACTAATTTCATCAGAAAAAGTCACAACGAACTACCCACTTATAACATCTTTTTCAGCACCTCTAGTTCGACAACAATACCCACAACCTCATCACCTACCAATTTATTCACAATTTAATTGATACAAATTTTTTCTTTCCCCCTTTTTATGAATCTTAAAATGTAATACATTACTAAAATTACTAAAATTCAAATAAATCCTCTTCAAATCCCAGTCTCCTTGTATCCACTAAATTGATATTATACTCACAACAACTATCTCACACCCAACTATTGCGTCATGTATTCAACAGCCTCTCCATTCTCTTTTTCCAAATATCATAACTTTTTCAATTATATTCATTTCTTTTTAAAATATTCCACACAATTACCTTTATATTCAGTAAAATTCCCCCATATTTCATTAAGCATTTCCTAATACAAATACTCCCTCCCCATAAAACCCTCGTTCCAACTCACCCACCATTCTACACATCCACTTCCACCGCATCTCCCAAACACA
This sequence comes from Cherax quadricarinatus, assembly GCF_026875155.1. Taxonomy (NCBI): domain Eukaryota; kingdom Metazoa; phylum Arthropoda; class Malacostraca; order Decapoda; family Parastacidae; genus Cherax; species Cherax quadricarinatus. The sequence continues at coordinate 14,708,787 of NC_069450.1, forward strand.
ACCTCTTTCTGAACACTACACAAAAATCACATTTTTCACATCCACAAATGCATCTCCATCACCCATCTCAAATCCACAAAATCACTGTATCAAGATATCACAAAATTCCTATGACCACTCTAACACATCACACACCACGCTCGCACACACACACACACACACATACACAAACACAAACACAACCACAACACAAACACACCACACACACACACACACACACACAACACACACACACACACACACACATCATACTCACAGCTCACTTACTTTGAACACCTTCAAAACGCTCTGAATACATCATTTGAGACCACCTTTTCTCATCCACAACCTTTATCATCTCACTACAGAACAACCCCAGATTACTTCGAACACTCTCATAATCATTATTTTGAATACTCACATAAACACTTTTGATCATTTCCAAGACAACACTGAAGCACTTCCAAAATATCATTTTTGAATACTCTCCTCAAATAAGAATTATCAACTCTAACTTATCTCACTTACATATTTCATTAAATAACAACTCATACACCTTAATACTCTTCCCACAGTCTCCAGACTTACAACAACATTATCAACAAAAACTAACTCATACACTTATGACATGAGACATTTTACCAAACTAACACAAAACACACCACACTTTACTTTGTACAACACCAAAAACAACATCAATTTACCTTTGATTACTCCAAAAACATCATTTGAACACATTCAAAAACATCATCAAACTCCTTTAATTACTCGCAAAACACCACTGATTACTAACCAAAACAGCACCGAATACTGCCCGAAACAACACTAAAAATCACCAGAAACTAAGATCAACACCACCAACTAACACCCATTTTATAGAAATATCCCATCAATCACTATAACCAAGAAGATCCCACCCTCACCTCAAATCGGCCTAAGATCGCAAAAACACTCATTTTTAAAACATTCACACAAAAAATCACAATCAACCAACTCCATACAATATCTAATACACCCCTCTCACTACCGACCAACAACATACCAGCACAGATATGGGATATTCTACCCAGACATCACACACTCATCCCTGCGTTTACTTTGCGATCAAGTCGACGTCACACCCCACTTTTTTACTTCATTTAACTTACGAGAGGAAGTTACTTGTTTCACCTGTTTTATATCTCCAATAACTAAGAATCACCACAATCAAGACGTTTAACAATTCTATAACCCCCTCCACTAAGATCACACATTTTTGTACACATTGCTCTTAAAACAACATCATAACGAAGATCACTAAAATATCTAAACTTTTACTAAGATCACATAACATTGTCTCTTCTCTAAGCTCACCCACCAATAATTACTTTCTCATTCACTACTTACACATTTCATTAACCGAAATTTACAATCTCATCACCAAACTCCGCCCTCATTCACCAGACCTTACAACATAGCACAAAGCAAAAACTACTCCATACACTTATGACATGAGACATACCATAACTAACACACTGACTAAACTTTTGAACCATCTCTTATCATCACCATAACACCACTGAACATCATCAAAAAATACTCTGCACAACATTTGAAGGTCACATTCAAAAAACACTAATCAATCACCTCCGAATACTCCCAAAACACCACTGATTACTACCAAAACACCGTCAAAATATCAGAATCTAATTTAGCATCACCCAGCTAACATCCATTTATTAGAAATTCCCATCAAATCCCTATAACCAAGAACTCCCATCCCCATGGGGCTCAAAAAAAAAAAAAAAAAAAAAAAAACTTGACACAAAACCTAATAGCAAAACCACTTAGTACAAGATCACCATCAACGTGAAAACATATCTTGTACACAGCATAAATCTAAGACAACCACCAACGAACAAGCCGTCGCTCATGTTCACTTACCACAAAAATCATTAATACACAGAAAACACTCATTTTTATAACATTCACACAAAAAATCATATAAGACAATATGTAAGCGAACTCACCTCACTACCACCAACACACGAAGATCACACCTCACAGCCCCGGAGAGGTCACTCTCCAGTGACGTCACTGACCGCCGTGGTTAGTAAAATGCACACCCAACCGCACCATTGTTTCAACCTGTTGTACCCTACATTATCTAAGAACACTATATCCAAGACGAATAGCCAGAAAAAAAAAAATTTTTTTTTTTATTTTTTTATGACCACCATCATCTAATCCACAGAAAACACTCATCTTTATAATTATTCACGAACAAAAAATCACGATCACCACATTCCATATATGTTTTTACCATCATCTATCATACACTCAAGACACAAGATCACCAAAAATAAGATCATGTATCTCAAACTACAATGATCACTGAACAAACCACTATTATTTTAAAATTCGCACAAAATTAAGACATACACAAAAATACCAGGACACGCCCCCAACATCTATAAACCATAACATGAGCACTATAACACATCACCAATCACTAAAAAAAAAAATAAAACACAGACAACACCACAACTAATACATTCAAACCACAAATTTAAGACATGAGACATACACACCAATCTAAGACATTCACCTTCCAACTAAGACATACACATCTTAAACTAAGACATACACCAAAACTTATACTTGACATATTGCGGTATGAATATTCATACCGCATTTATCATTTCTCGCCTATGCTACATATCACATTCCTCATCCACATCATCCCTGAAACATCCTTTCCTTATTCATCCGTATACCCCCGGAATTTCCCTCCAGTCACATCAAGACCCTGAGCGTGCTTATTGGATTATGTGGACGGTTACAAAGCATGGCTGCTTCTCTGCAGTGTTTTAAAAATTGAGGTTGGAGAGTTGAAGGAGGAGGTCTTGCTTCTCCAGGAGGAGATTAGGAGGCTGAAGGTCCACCTCAATGGGTCTGGGAGAGAGTGAGAGGTGGCTGGAGTTGTGGGAATGAGGCTTCTAGCAGCGAGGTCAGTCCTGACTCACGCTGTGAGGAGGCTGTAGTGGGGAGGCAGCAACGCTAACCTAGCAGTGAGGTGCAGCCCAGCACCTGCTACAAGGCGATTAGTTCACAGTAATGGAAGGCGCATCAGAGTAAGGAAAGGTTAAGAGTGCAGATCTGAAGGTAGGAAATCGCTTCTCTGTTCCTTCAGGATGAATGTACTTCAGTGGCCAGTGAAGGTAAGGGGTACTACTGCCCCTGCTAACATGGAGGAAAGCGCATTCTTGTGGTTGGTGACACTCAGGTAATGATACATTTACCGTGGCCTTTTTGCAATAGGAATAAGAAGATGAGAGATAGAGTGTGGCTTCCCTGGAGCTGGTGTTGGTGACATTGTCACAGGCCTGATAATATCATGTCAGGTAATGGGAGCAAGCCAAACTGTCTCAGTGCTGGTGGAAATGATATTTGGAAGGTAGGGAGAGAAGAGCTGCTAGATAAGTACAGGTCAGCTATCGATCAGGTGAAGATCATTTAAGTCTAAGAGGGATCCCAATCATATGTAGCACTTGCCTAGAAGGGGAGTAGGAAATGGAAAGGTTGTCTAGGGCAATTGGTGTAAATTGCGGCTAGACAGATACTGCAAGGAAACTTGCAATCCCATTCATTGACAACTTGGAACAACTTTTAGGCAAACATGATATTATGCAAGGGATGGGGTACATCTCTCTGGGGCTGGGGGGGTAGCACTTGCGACCGATTGAAAGGCATTGGTGAAATGCCTAGTTTTTTAAACAAGGGAAGATAGAGGTGGGGGTGGTTTTGGGAAACAAGCAGGTTAAACACTTGGTTGGAAACGAAATTATAAAAGGCATTCACAGAATTTTAAAAAAAGAAAATAGATCGGGTCAGCAAAAAAGGGGGGGACAGCAGAGGGCAGAAAGGGGACTAGCTCCCTTAAGGTTTTTCTATACAATAAGGATGTAAGAAATAAATAGATGAGCAAGATTAATTGCAAGTGCAAAGGGAAAAATAGATATTTTTGCTAAACAAGACCTGGGTCAAACTGAAAGATGAGAGATGGCCCCCTGAAAGTCCATCAAGGCTAAAATTATTCCACACTGACAGGGTCAACAGGAAAGTGTGGAGAGCGATGTATTCAAGACAATTTTAAATTTTTGTGAGACAAGAATTAAATTAGAAGGTCAGCCACGAACTGTTTGGTTACAGCTTTTTCGAGGGCCCCAGAAAAACTGATTTTGGGGGTGATTTTCGGGCCCCAAATCTTAAGGGGGGGTGCATAAACTTCTATGGGACGAAATCGAAGGCATCACATACGAAAAAATTGTGCTAAGGGAGATTTCAACTATAACAGATTGACTGGAGCAATTTGACAGGAAATTTAGAGTCAGGTGACTTTCTTGATACGATCCAGGATTGTTTTTTAAAACAGTTTTGACAGAGCCAACTGGGGGAAATAACCTCCTTGACTTGGTTCTGCCAGTGGGGAAACACTAATTAATAATCTTGAGGTTAATGATGAGCTTGGGGAAAGTGATCACAAATCACTCAGTTTTTAATATATCATGGAATTCCCCTAATAATGGCAATCAAGTCTCCGTCCCTGACTTTCGCTTGGCTGATTTCATAGGACTAAAAAATTACTTAGGGGGCTGAACTGGAATGACCTGACTAAGGGTCAGGTAGGTGGTGATGGTTGCCGATATGATGCTTTCCAGGGCATAGTTCTAGCTGCTCGGGAAAAATTTATGTTCCAAATAGGGAAATCAAAATCAAACAAAAAAGATCCTAAATGGATGAACAATAGATTAAAATATCTGATTGGTCAAAAGAGAGCATATATAGGCAAATCAAAAGAGGAGAGGACAATTAAGAAATCGATATATTCATTAAAAGAGAAAAAATAAAAAAAGGGAATTAGAAAAGCAAAAAGAGATTATGAGGTTAAAGTTGCAAGAGAATCGAAGACAACCCAAAAGGATTCTTTCAGGTTTACAGAAGTAAGATCAGGGACAAGATAGGCCCACTCAAAAGTTCCTCGGGTCAGCTCACTGACAGTGATAAGGAAATGTGTAGAATTTTTAACACATACTTCCTCTCAGTTTTTACACAGGAGGATACCAGCGATATTCCAGTAATGATAAATTATGTAGAACAGGACGATAATAAACTGTGCACTATTAGGGTCACAATGACATGGCCTTAGGCAAATAGATAAATTAAAACCTAACAAATCCCCAGGCCCTGAAGAACTGTATGCAAGGGTTCTAAAGAATGTAAAGAGGAGCTTAGCACAAACCCTTTTGGGTAATCTTTTCAACAATCACTACAAACTGGCATGGTGGCCAGATAAGTGGAAAAAGGCAAATGTGAAAACCTATTTTCAAAACAGGTGACAGGTCCTTAGCTTCGAACTATAGACCAATAAGCCTAACCCCATATGGGAAAATTTATGGAATCAAAATTGCCGAGGCAGTTCGTAGCCACCTTGAAAAGCATAAATTAATCAACGAATCTCAGCATGGGTTTTTTTAAAGGGGCGTTCCTGCCTTTAAAGAATTTATAACTTTTTTCACTAAGGTATTTGAGGAGGTAGATCATGGTAATGATATGATATTGTGTATATGGACCTTCAGTAAGGCTTTTGACAGGGCCCACATCAGAGACTATTGAGGGAAAATTAAAGCACATGGAATAGGAGGAGAAATTTTTTTCCTGGATAGAGGCATGGTTGACAAATAGCAGCAGAGAGTTTGCATAAATGGGGAGAAATCAGAGGGGGGGAGTGTCACGAGCGGTGTTCCGCGGGGGTCAGTTTTGGGGCCCCCTGCTGTTCACAACACATAAAAGACATAGATGAGGGGATAAAAGCGACATCG
>NC_069450.1:14719626-14769626 GCF_026875155.1 Cherax quadricarinatus
GAGGGGAGGGGGGTTAGGGTCTGTAGCTGACAATAAACACTGCAAAATGTATACGGTCTAACAGAAACATATTCATCGTTTGTATAAAATCTGAGTGTTGCAGCAGAAAAACTGTAGTCTACAATATGCACACTAAGGATCAAAGTAGATGTGTGGGCTATAATACACTCTTAGGCATCAGAATCAACTTATCACAGTTGTTGGGTTTTCCCAGTCAAACGAATCTAAAACTTCTGGTCACTGGCAACTGTTGGCACTCTCACAGCGCTAGGCACTTGTGCCTGCTTACTGAGCATGTATTTATTTCTTGTCGTCTTCGAACACTGCTATACTGATCACAGATGGTGCAAAGCTAGAGGTTTTAAGTTATATGACAAGTTTAATGCGATGTTTTCAGACCTGTGGATGATATTTAGCAAATGTTATGGAGGTTTTTCCCAGGAGTTGCACTTGCTACACTCACTCACTACGCCACGTCCTCGTACACTGTCAGGAATGTACGTTACCAGTGATGCGCACGATATTTTTTACCACCACCACCGTTCCAAGCGTGATTGTCACTACTAATGTGATCATCATTAGTGCAATCCCGACAACCCTTCAATAATTATCATTATCATCAAACCAAAGTATTGGCTACATTTTATTCATAAATAAAATAATTGGCAAGGCCTCGCTTAGATTACGCGGCGAAGTTCTCGACTCCACATTGCAGAATGTAAATAAGAGTGGTAGGAAAACTTAAGAAAGAGGAGGAAAAATTAATTAACTATATCTTGAATCTTTCGTATTAAGATTGAGAGTTGTGTTACCTTCAAACCTGCGCCTGCGCGAACACGCAACAGCCACTCAAGACGCTCTATTTGCTGAGACTGCGTACATTATCAGTAATGGCAACTGTACTAATGTCAATGGCGTGCTGGTTTAAAAGTTTATTTTTTGTTGTATATTTATTCTGTCATTCTGTTGTTGACATAGCTATCAGCTATGGTAACTATAACAATACATTAATGAGATGTAGGTATTGAGGATAAAATCGAACTTAGAGAGGACCTAGGAAAGCACTGTTGTGGCAGAGTTAAAGACAACAGTGTAATGATGTTCATAATAAGGGCGATATGGTACTTTGTTTCACGTACGAAAGCGTCTCTAATACGATCAGTAATATACCCTTATTCTATTTTGTGTAGAGTTGGCTTAAAACACCTGAGTAAACACTGGGACATTTATTATAAAACGTTTCGGTTCTGGGACCTTGAGTACTTCCTTCATAAGAGATAAAAGGTCCCAGGAGAGAAACGTTTTCTAATAAAGGTACCGTAGTGTCTGCTTACGTGTCTTTTTAAGTCACTTGTTTGTATCCTTAATAAAGTTTACACCAAGCTGTGTAATATTGCTACAGAATGAAAATTTAGACAGAGATCTCATGACATTTTATTAAAGTCAGACAGGTTTACACTGAAAAAGAAAACAGGCAAACTGGTTTTGCAGTGCCTGAGATAGTACTTCAGAAAACAATGTTTTTTTCCCCATCATGTATATACCTTTAAGTTTTCCAGGTGTTGCATCATGTGATCGGGTGCATAAAACGTGTGACGAGAGAACCGAACTACTGTTGCTATAGAAATTGTATCGTATAAATGGTATACAATACCAGGAAGTACTTAAGAACATAAGAACATAAGAACGAAGGAACACTGCAGAAGGCCTACTGGCCCATGCGAGGCAGGTCCAAGTCCCTACCGGCTTAAGCCAATGCACCCAACCTAGTCAGGTCAGGTCACATTGACTTAAGGGAGGAACACGGCAACCGACCTGTTAGCACAAGCTATCAGGTCCAACTCACACCCACCCACATCTACTCATGTATTTATCCAACCTTTTTTAAAAGCAAACACAACGTTCTGGCCTCTATAAGGGTATTTGGGGAGTTTGTTCCACTCATCCACAACTCTATTCCCAAAACCCAGTACTTTCCTATATCCCTCCTGAAATTGAATTTTTCCAACTTAAAACCATTGCTGCGAGTCCTGTCTGGGCCCTAGATATTTTCAGCACACTATTTACATCCCCTTTATTTATTCCTGTCTTCCACTTATAAACCTCAATCATATCCCCCCTAATTCTACGTCTTTCTAGAGATTTGCAGTTTCAGGGCCCTTAGTCTATCCTCATAGGGAAGGTTTCTGATACATGGGATCATCTTTGTCATCCTCCTTTGTACTTTTTCCCAAAGGAATTTATATCCATTCTGAAAATACGGTTGACCAAAACTGTCAGCAAAATCTAAATGAGGCCTAACCAAGGATGTATAGAGTTGAAGAACAACCTGGGGACTCCTATTATTTATGCTTCTTGATATGAAGCCAAGGATTCTATTAGCTTTATTGCGAACACTTAGCACTGTTGTCTGGTTTCAGATTACTGCAACCAGAACTCCTAAATCTTTTCGCAATCCGTAATATTAAGATCTACTTTATTTAGTTTTTATGTGGCATGGTTTTTGTCCTGTCCAACATTTAGAACTTTGCATTTGTCTATATTAAACTGCATCTGCCACTTCTCCGACCACTGCATCAGTCTATTCAAATCTTCCTGGAGTGCTCGAATGTCCTCGTCAGAATGAATTCGACGGCCTATTTTGGTGTCATCGGCAAACTTGCCGATGTCGCTCTTTATGCCCTCATCTATGTCGTTTATGTAGATTTTTAACAGCAGGGGGCCCAACACTGCCCCCTGTGGAACACCGCTCGTGACGCTTCCCCACTCTGATTTCTCCCCATTTATGCAAACTCTCTGCTGCCTATTTGTCACCATGCCTCATCCAGAAAAAATTTCTCTCCTCCAAATTCCATGTGCTTTAATTTTCCTCAATAGTCTCTGATGGGGGACCCTGTCAAAAGCCTTACTGAAGTCCATATACACAATATCATATTCATTCCCATGATCTACCTCCTCAAATCCCTTTAGTGAAAAAATTAATAAATTCGTAAGGCAGGAACGCCCCTTTGTAAAACCATGCTGAGATTCGTTGATTAATTTATGCTTTTCAAGGGGGCTACGAACTGCCTCGGCAATTATTGAATTCCATAAATTTTCCCACTATGGAGGTTAGGCTTATTGGTCATAGTTTCGAAGCTAAGGACCTGTCACCTGTTTTGAAAATAGGTATCACATTTGCCATTTTCCACTTATCTGGCACCATGCCAGTTTGTAGTGATATGTTGAAAAGATTAGCCAAAGGTGTGCTAAGCTCCTCTTTACATTCCTTTAGAACCCTTGCATACAGTTCATCAGGGCCTGGGGATTTGTTAGGTTTTAATTTATCTATTTGCCTAAGGACCATGTCACTTGTGACCCTAATAGTGCACAGTTTATATCGTCCTGTTCTACATAATTTATCATTACTGGAATATCGCTGGTATCCTCCTGTGTAAAAACTGAGAGGAAGTATGTGTTAAAAATTCTACACATTTCCTTAACACTGTCAGTGAGCTGACCCAGGAACTTTTGAGTGGGCCTATCTTGTCCCTGATCTTACTTCTGTATAAACCGAAAGAATCCTTTTGGGTTAGTCTTCGATTCTCTTGCAACTTTAACCTCATAATCTCTATTTGCTTTTCTAATTCCCTTTTTTATTTCTCTCTTTAAAATGAATATATCGATTTCTTAATTGCCCCCTCCTCTTTTTATTTGCCATATATTGCCTCACTTTTGACCAATCAGATATTTTTTAAACTATTGTTCATTCCATTTAGGATCATTTTGTTTGATCTGATTTCCCTATTTGGAACATAATTTGACTGAGCAGCTAGAACTATGCCCTGGAAAGCATCATATCGGCAACCATCACCACCTACCTGACCCCTAGTCAGGTCCATTTCCAGTTCACCCACCTAAGTAATTTTTCAGTCCTATGAAATCAGCCAAGCGAAAGTCAGGGACGGAGACTTGATTGCCATTATTAGGGGAATTCCATGATATGTTAAAACTGAGTGATTTGTGATCACTCTCTCCCCAAGCTCATCATAACCTCAAGATTATTAATTAGTGTTTCCCTACTGGGAAGAACCAAGTCAAGGAGGGTTTTTTCCCCCCAGTTGGCTCTTTTCACAAACTGTTTTAAAAAACAATCCTGGATCGTATCAAGAAAATCACCGACTCTAAATTTCCTGTCAAAAATTTCTCCAGTCAATCTGTCTATAGTTGAAATCTCCCATAGCACAACATTTTCGTATGTAGATGCCTACGAATTTCGTCCCAAGAAAATTTTTCTGCACTCCCCTATCAAGATTTGGGGCCCTGTAAATCAACCCAAAATTAGTTTTTTTCTCGGCCCTCGAGAAGCTGTAACCAAACAGATTCAGTGGCTGACGCTTCTAATTTTAATATCTTGTCTAAACACAACAATTTAAATTGTCTCTGACATACATCGCTACTCCACCACCTTCCTGTTGACCCTGTCAGTGTGGAATAAATTTATAGCCTTGTATGTGACATTTAGAGGGCATCTCTCTATCTTTAGATTGAGCCCGGTCTCTGTTATAGCAATAATATCTATGTTTCCCCTGCACTTGCAATTAATCTTAGCTCATCTATCTTATTTCTAACAAAACCCCTTCTATTATATAAGTAAACCTTAAGGAGCTAGTCCCTTGCTGCCCTCTGCTGTCCCCCTTTGTTTTCTGACCTGTTCTATTGTCTTTATTTATAACTTCATGCTGAATGCCTTTTAACATTTTACTGTTTCCAACCCTAGTGTTTTCAACCTGCTTGTTTCCCACACACACCCATACCTCTATCTTTCCCCAGTTTTTAAAATCATAGGCAAATTCAACCAATGGCCTTCTCAAACGAGTCTGCCAAGTGCTACCACCCCTGCCCCAGAGAGAAAGAACCCCATCCCTTTTCATACATATCATGTTTGCCATAAAAGTTGTTCCAGTTGTCAAGAATGGGATTGGGAAGTTCCTTGCAGTATCTGTCTAGCCAGCAATTTACAAACCAATTGCCCTAACAACCATTCATTTCCTACCTCCCCTTCTAGGCAAGATGCTACATATGATTGGGATCCCCCCCTTAACTTAATGAAATCATACTGACCTTACTTATCTAGCAGCTCTTCTATCCTACCCTTCCCAATATCCCCTTTCCACAGCACTGAGAAGATAATGGCTTGTTTCCATACCCTGACATATATTAAATCCAGTCTGTTGACAATGTCCCCAACACCACTCCAGGGAAGCACCTCTATCTCTCTCTTCTATTCCTATTACAAAAAGCACGATCAACATTCTACCTGAGAGTCACCAACCACAAGAAAGCCTTACCTTCATTAGCAGGCAGTTAAATACCCCCCCTTTTCCTTCACTGGCCACTGAAGACATTCATCCTGGAGAACAGAGAGCGATTCCTACCTTCAATCGCACTCTTAACTTTCCTTACTCTGATGCGCCTCCCATTACTGTGAAACAACTCGCCACTTGTACAGGTGCTGGCTGCACCCACTGCTGGAGCCGTTAGCACCCCCCACCACACCTCCTCCAGTGAGAGCAGACTGCACCTCACTGCAGAAAGCCTCATTCCCCACATCTCCAACCACCTCACACTCTCTCCCAGGCCCATTGAGGTGGACCTTCAGCCTCCTAATCTCCTCCTGGAGAAGCAAGACCTCCTCCTTCAACTCTCCAACCTCAGCTTTTAAAACACTGTAGAAGCAAGCCATGCTTTGTAACCGTCCACGCTAATCCCCAAGCAGCTCAGGGTCTGTGATCCCCAAGCAGCTCAGGGTCTGTGTAACAGGAGGAATTTTTGTTGACGGAACGTTCTGTCTGCGATGCAGCTTCACCAGTCGATTTTAAAATTACGTTTCTGAATTCTGAACCTTAATCATGCAGACAGAGCTGTAGAACGTAATCAACCATACAGCCTACCTGCTGTATGGTTGATTGTAAAGTTGAAAAAAATACTCGTTGGTTGACGAGAAAATAGAATTGGTGTAAAAAGTCAATTGATTCAAACTTTAGACAAAGTCCCCATCTTTCAGTGAATTACGCTGTCTGATTGACAAATAAATTATAAATATTTTTTATCAACTATATTATTTGTATTTATAAGCAGACCTGTAATAAACATTAAGATGAGACTTAAAATGAACAGTAAGCAACCGTTGTATTAATATTAATTATTTCGGCCGCTGCGCGATCCCAGAAAGGTATCCCCGTGTTCCATTAGCCCTGCCCCCTCTACTTCAATGCACGTATGTATGTATGTATGTATGTATGTATGTATGTATGCAACATTTATATGTATATACAAATACACATGCATCACCACCATCGCCACCGCCATCACCACCATCACTACCACCATCACCACTATCACCACCATCATCACCACCACCATCATCACCACCATCGCCATCATCACCACCACCTTCACCACCACTCCATCACCACCACCATCACCATCACCACCACTACCATCACCACCCGCCACCATCACCACCATCACCACCACCACCATCACCATCACCATCACCACCATCACCACCATCACCACCATCACACCATCACCGCCACCGTCATCTACGTGTGATTGTGTGTGTGAATGTAAAACTTCGCCTCTAACTAATACTGATCTAAAGAGGATTTTTCCCAAAGCAATTTTTTTTGGGAAATCAGTTTTTTGAAATTTTTCTATATAAATTTGATTAAAGATCACCTGCCAAGTCAGTTGCTCAAAAGAAACATGTTAGTTGCTTGAACCCATTCATTCCATTTGTTCCACAAATCATGCAGTTGTTCTACAAATCATGTCAAGGGGCTTGACGAAACAAACAATTGCTGATTTAAACATGTCAATTGCTCCAAAAAATCATGCCATTTGTTCTACGAATCATATAAATTGGGTCTTTCGAATCATATAAAAATTGGGTTTTACGAATCAAGTCAATTTATCAAAGAATCATATAAAATTTCTTTTACAAACATGTCAAATTCTCTACAATCATGTAAATCGATCGATTAATCATGTCCCAATTTCTCTACGAATCATGTCAATTGCTTTTACAATCAAAGTCGTTTTTCCCCTAGCGAATCATGTCGATTGCTCTAACCCAATCAAAATTTAATTTTCTAAACGAAAACATGTCAGGGTTTCTCTAAAGAATCATGTTTAATTGCTCTAACGAATCATTTTCAATTGCTATACGAATCATGTCAGTTGCTCTAGGGAAACAAATCCAAATTTCCCCACAATCCCCGGTTTTTTAAAAAAAAAAACTGACCTTTTTGCTTTTTTAAAATAGCCAGTTCGAAAATTTTCAAAGATTCCAAGTTTAAAAGTAAATTTTTTTTTAAAACTGAAATTTTTTTTAAAACAAAACTAAAATTAATTGAGCACACAGATGAAAATATTTTTAAATTTGGGAAATTAAAATGGATCAATATTTCACAACAATTTTACTTATAAAATGGTTTAAAAACGGCACCAACCCCGCTTAAAAAAGGCATCCCATACATAAATAGCCCACACATAAAAAAAAAAACTTTATACGTTTTTTCGGGGCCCGATTTAACAGTTAACTACTTTTGGGGGAAATTGGACCAAGTTGGGAAAACCCAAACGCGTCAAAAGTTTTTTCTCCTATGTGCTGGTTATTTGTATGTTGTTCCAGTCACGGTATTGTTTTCGTGGTCTTTAAGATGCATCTTGTTAGGTCGCGTGAAGCTGCGCCACTGAGGCTTTCGGAAGGTATCAGAGCTATTCCAGGATGCTGGGAATGAGGTCAGTATTTTCGGTAATAGGGAATCAACAAATAGTCCTCGTTAGGGTACACAAGCTTACAAAATGCACCGCGTATTAGTGGCTTTCTTTTGTACCTAACAAGTACTGCATAACAAAAATAAAAACATGATTTTAAATTTTCTGAGAGGCTGATAAGTTCTCGGGTCATGAGGGAAAGAAAGCAGAAAAGCTGAAGGCAACCACTTAAAAGTCTTCCTTCGGGGATAGAAAAATGAAAGACTGGCGCTGAAGAAAAAGTGCACTGTGCTAAACGTATGCTGGGAGAAACGTCTGCAGATAGAAATGTGTTCTATTGGAACCAAACGCTCTGAGATTATTATTATTCATGTTAATTGCTAAATCTATGTGGGTCATTCAGCGCAAGACGTGGTTGGAGGCTTGATCCTCTCTCTGTTGAGCGCGAGGCAGACGTGCTGCCTATTTGTACTAACCTAGTTATATACGCTCTCAGAACGTACACTGGTGGCAACTGTTCATAGAAACGAGCTGTAGCGGAAACGTACACAGAGGGATGCATAAGTTTTGTTATGTTAAGAGTTTTGGCGAGAGTGTTCTCTTCTAACACCTTTCTCGTCCACTTGCGCAGTTCTCTCTCCCATATCTCAAACACAAGGGGAGAAGTGGAGGAAGAGGAGAAGAGGGAAGAGGAGAGGCAGAGGGAGAGAACTGGTGGGGGAAGAAGAAAGACATGGGAAGCGATAGAAGAGAGGCGGGAGAAAGAGGAAAGGCGATAAGAAGGGAAGAGGCAGGAATGGTGGGAAGGACAGGTGGCAAGAAATCATTGCTTTTGCAGTAGCTTTATATTATTATAAAGAGTTGTTATTCAATCAACAACACCGAAAATACATATAAATAAAAATACAACCGCAAAAAAAATATTGGTTGTGCATAGAACATGTTTTCACACATTCATATAGATCTATAAAAACACTGCACAGAGCTGTCCCAAACATCTTTGATATAATGTGGTTACTGTCTTCATAGACTGAGGTCATAATTTTATCCTAATAAAGTTCCTGTACACTTGATTAACTACGTTGATCATAAGATGGCCACCCCTAGCTACTGGGTATTACGACGCCGGCAGACACACTAAATCCTCCAGTTCGTTGGAATGAGACAAGAGACATTTCCCGAGCTGCATCTCCTCCTAACGCAGTTCAGGTGTATGTTGCTGGGCTTGAGAGGAGGATCTCAAAGCCCTGACTTGTTCTGCAGGCTTAAGGTCTAAGAGTAAGCCTCCAACCTCCTGGTACTTTGAAACAATGATGGCTCCTACCTGTCAGCCTCTCACACCCAAGACCCGAGGCCCTAACAACATCTAATCTTTTGGATAATTAAGACACCTGTGCAAATTTTGGGTATCTTTATTCTGGAAACGTTTTGCCAGGAAGTGGCTTCTTCAGTCCAGTGGAGCGAAAGGTGGAAGTGAGGAGGAGTTTGAGGTAATCAGTCCCCCAGTCTTGCTTGAGTCAATGCGTTCAGTCCATCAATCTTGATAAAAATGAAGTATATTCGCGGGGATGGGGTTTTGTCCATAAGTGACTCCGCCTACCACTGTTCCACCTCATTTGCCACCAGTAAACCATTTATTCACATGCAATCTTTCTATTAATATATCTCCTTATAGGGATATGCCTTGACACCAGTGAAAAGCTCTTGATCCAAATAAATGGGAACTACTCTCCCTTGGATCGAAATAGAGTGTCTACTACTATTTCTCATTCCTCAAAGCGTTGTATAACCCTCACAGGTTTAGCGCTCCCCTTGTGAAACAGGCGACGATTTAATATTGTATTCTTCTATTTTTTTGCATATTTAATTATTATTTAAGCCTTCCTGAATTAATAATAAACCTTAAATTCCTTGATGAAGTTGGTTAGGTACGTTAATTGAGTCTAAAGCTTAGAGACTACACGAGGGTTATTAAGGCTGCATATAACCTGTTTAAATCAGGGATTAAGATAAACACTGAGAGACATACACCTCTCGGTGTATATAATGCAGTGTGTGTCAGTTAACCTTACGCGTCCTGAATCGTGTGTTGTGATTACATATAAGAAATTTGATGTTTTTTTTACTAACTACTCTGTATCAGAGCGTTGATGAAAGGTTGATATTTATGTGGGAAAATTTCCTCACATCGTGTGTGTGAAAATTCATGAAAGAAGTGTCAATATACGCCCGGCTCTGCCAGACGTAAAAGTTCTTTTTTTTTTTAATTTCGTTATTGTCCAATAACTATACATTAATGTAAGTTTGTTACGTTAACTTAACCTGGCCGAAAACAACACATACAAAAAAATCATCAAGTTCATTAATTCAGAAATCAACACGATATTGAGAAAACATTGTCTCGTGGGTAGTATGACGTAACTTGCAGCCACCTCATGGTCGACCATCCTTTCCCAAGGTCGATCGTCTCGTCATGTGACTGACCCTTCTAACCTGAACAAAATGCGTATGATCAATACCCCTTGATAGTTGAACTTGCTAGACCGGTATTTTTCGCCGTGGTCCAGTGTGACTCCCACTAACGTCGACAATTGTCTGCCTTGTTGTAGAGAATGAGACACAACACGAAGTAATCCTGTGATCCAGATGGTAAAAGCAAGAGACAGAGGGCTCACCCTCACCAACCTGGGAGAGACAGGATAAGAGACTTGCAAGTTGTATATAGAGCAAACAGGTCTAATACAAAATTGATTCAAGTACCGTTCGTCATGCAAAAGAACCACAGGGAGCGCCTTTGTTGGAGTCCAGCAAAAGCGCTCTGGCCTTTCTGCAAAATTGCAAGCTACTGATGATGTGTTGATTGCAACATGAAAGGGCTAGAGTTATCATTCAACTCCCCACGTAGTTGTTTTGCATCTTGTATCACTTGTTCGAGATATTTGCATAATTTACAAGCATATATAATTGTGATTCTCGTCCCGAGGAAACGTTAAACCCGTCTGGGGTATACAGTTCCTAAGGAAAGGAATGGCAGCCCCACTTCCATAGACCAAGAGACCTTCACCATCAAATTTATGCAATTTTCTGTACAGACAAAAGCATAGTAAAGTCCTTGACTAGCACCATGACGTAGTAACATCCTCACTGTTACCATCTGCGCTATGATTGAACTCGCTTGTTTATTTTGTTTTTTCTCTGTTCGCTTAGAGTTTTGCGGTCTGTTATTTTTTTATGTAGGTATAATTGTGCGTATGTATCATTATCTAAGTGATGTTGAGGATGTTGGTCCCAGCTCCTGCGTCCACCTTTTGATTCTATTTTTTGGTGACATGAATGTTACATCCTGCCAGCTGGCCAGCACATACCATTCGAAATACGAATGAAGGACATGTACCCAACAGTTAGGACGTGTGCCAAAGTATTATACACGTATCTTCATTTATCGTTATCGATTCCTAGTTCTTGTACAATTATTATTATTATTATTATTATTATTATTATTTTTATTTTTATTTTTTTCTCAAAAAGCGCTAAACCTGAATAAGCCATTTACACAAATATAAATTTATATGGTTTGCATAAATAACACTAACGTTGCTGACAAGAATTTGTTACCGAGTTCGTAGTGACAATTTAAATTATATCAACTTGTTTTAACGTGTAATTCGTTGTTAAATTATGCATAATCTTAATCAGTTTTTCATATCCATATAATGGCAGGAAAACAAATGTATACAAATGTTAAATTTTACTGATTATATGTACAATATTTAAATTATATATAAATTATATTTAAATAAGCATATAACAATAGTTCCCTGAGAGTAAGTTGTTAAATGTGGCAGATCCACTGCTATATTTAACATCTACAAACACTAATAATAAAGTATCACATTTACTGGCAACTACATGCCGTGTCTTCAACGACTCTTCGTTTGTGATACCTCCGTTTATTGTTCTCAGTAGTTAACACTACGAAGGTCTTGTTGCGTTGACTTCCTTGTGTAGGAAGACAGCGTAGTGGCGAACGACAGTAGCTGCAGGAGGGAAGGCAGCGGCCCACCACTACCCACTCTGGATTAAACTTCTTGTCGAACAACGCGTCCTCAGGAGCAAGTAACTTCTGTATGTGCATGACGTGTGTCGTCGGCCGACATCCCACGGTGTGAAGTTCCCTATATTGCTGTAGGATCTGCTGCTTTCCCCACTCCATCCCAAATTTAGTCGCACCGTTGAATGTAGGAGCAGGGTCGCTAGGAGGGACAGCTGTGCTTGCTGGATCAGTCACTGTTTCATTTTCTGTTGTAGAGAAATCTTCTTGCTGCTGTATGTCGTACATAGCTGTGTAGTTGCTTTCCGTAGCTGGAGATGCACACTGACCACTAATACCACTCTTTATAATTATTAGAACACTGATCACCACAAACGCTCCAATGATTGCGCCAAATATAATAAAGCAATTGATGTAATTTTTATCGGAAGACGCATGATTCTGGGGTATCACTTCGTAAGACATCTGGGCTATAGTAGACTGCGTCATGTCTATGCACAATCCACACCGATCACAACTGCCGGAGTTGATAACGTAGCAGACGTTATAGAAGGCAGAGCGTGAGCAAGTGATGCTACCTCTATGCTGGCTAGGCGAGGAATGCAGATCACAGTTGATATGAGGGTGAATTTATGCTGTTACAAAACGTTTTGGCACGAGTGAGTTACGTCACCTTACTTTCGAACGTTTGGTGGACCAGCTGAAGTGATGTCACTCCCCCCTCTCCCCCCCACACCACTCCCCCCCTCTCCCACCCACCAATCACCCACCACTCCCCCCCCCTCTCCCACCCACCAATCACCCACCACTCCCTCTTCCTCATCCCTCCCCCTCCACCATTCCGTACATATCCACCTTCAGAAGTAATAAAACCCTAACTGAATGCGATTATTATTATTATTATTATTATTATTATTATTATTATTATTATTATTATTATTATTATTATTATTATTATTATTATTATTATTTAGCTGATTTACACAAATTTTAATAAACAATATAATTTTTCACATCTTCAGTAAGGAAACTTACCTCAAACTCTTTTCATTTTGAAGGTTTAAAAATACAGGAGATTTAACTTTCACTGGTCTAATACAATAAATAAAAACGCAGGAAAATTCTTTGCTACAAGCGAGCTAGGATAATCATTGTATTTAAGAGGGACAGCAGTGAGTAACTGAACAAAACGGAAGAGGAAGGATTGATGGGGTGGAAGTGGAGATGAGTAAGAGAGAGTAATGAACAAGCCAAGACTAAGGCGATAATGTAAGATAGAGTTGAAGGGATGACTAAATTTAGAAATTTAGAAATTTGGAAAAAAGTAAAAACATATAATAATAATAATGTCTATCTCCTCCGATCTACAGAAAATAGCTTTAACAATGAACCTAATAATGACGTTCATAACAGTGGGAAGCAGCGCCAAGCTCGACACAACAGTTACTCAGTTGGTTTCCATCACAGATCTTGTTCCAGACGTGTCTCAGGTTTGTAGACGCACACAAGTATTTACCTTGATGTGCCTACGCACACAACGCACATTATTCTACGAATCGTCCATCGTCGAATTCTGCACGCTCAAAAGTTTTCAGAAAATTTAGCATTTGCATTTCTTAGTTAGGTTAGATTTATCTGGGTTAAGTCATGTTAACCAATATTTACGCATAATTACCAGATAAAAACTAAAGTAAAACAAATTAATACGTGGCCTGAGTCTGGCAGCGCTGGGACAGCCTTCCAACAATATTTATATTACTAGACATATAAGCAATATTGTGCAATAGCACGACGGTGCACCGCATGAGCACTAGCTCTTGGCTCCGTGTTTTATCTGTCTACCCAAGTCATGTGATATAACCCCCGTCAAACCTATTTCTAAACTCTTGCATAGAGTTCACTTCCACTGTACTCTGGGTCAGCTGATTCCATTATAATATTTGTACTGTCTTGCAGTTCTAACACATGGTGATGAGTAAGACACTTGTGTAACAGTTAGGTATCTTTATTGTTGAAATGTTTCGTCTACACGGTAGGCTTCTTTAGTCAAATACAAAGAATGGATTGTGGGCTCTAAAATATCTCACACATACGCTCTGTCATTTCACCAGTACTAAGATGTTTTACCAGTACTAAGATGTTTCACCAGTACTAAGATGTTTCACCAGTACTAAGATGTTTCACCAGTACTAAGATGTTTCACCAGTACTAAGATGTTTCACCAGTACTAAGATGTTTCACCAGTACTAAGATGTTTTACCAGTACTAAGATGTTTTACCAGTACTAAGATGTTTTACCAGTACTAAGATGTTTTACCAGTACTAAGATGTTTTACCAGTACTAAGATGTTTTACCAGCATTAAGATGTTTTACCAGCACTAAGATGTTTTACCAGTACTAAGATGTTTTACCAGTACTAAGATGTTTTACCAGTACTAAGATGTTTTACCAGTACTAAGATGTTTTACCAGTACTAAGATGTTTTACCAGCATTAAGATGTTTTACCAGCACTAAGATGTTTTACCGTACTAAGTGTTTTACCAGTACTAAGATGTTTTACCAGTACTAAGATGTTTTACCAGTACTAAGATGTTTTACCAGTACTAAGATGTTTTACAAGTTGTTATGTTGTTGTCCCTTATTACTTTGACAGTAAGGTTCTCACTACATGTTCTAGTGTGGGGGTAGCTTTTACATAAAGGCTTTAGTAGTCTAGGGTAATATTTACATTCATGATTAATTATTCTCAGGGTCTCTGAAATGCTTTCACCAGCCCTCTTCACAGGTTATTTAAACCACCTCTATAAAAAATATAACTGTATTCTAAATAGATATGTACAGAATATACAATTACAACACTCACATATTAAAAACATAAGCCTGCACACCCCTTAGCTGTTCTTCTAAGACAGACCATATGGTGGATCTGGACAAATTGCCCTTCTTTCTTCTGGACTAATCTCTGGACTAACCAGTGTTTTGACACACTTTAGTCACCCTGGGTATGGTGGCCACAACTTAAGTTATAAAACTCACCCCTGGGGCACACATAATGCCCCAAAAAATAGAAAGAAGGACCCAGAGGTCCTACCAGCTTCAAGTCAACAAAAAAGAGAGGGAGAGGGAGGAGTCTAGCTAAGCTCTTCCCACACCCACCAAAAAACAAAAGACTGTTTATTTATTTATTTATTTATTTATTTGAACATGATACAGAGAAGTAAAAAAAGGAATATAGTAAATTGCAGCATGCCAAAGCCCTTTGTATGCATAGCATTATGGGCAGGCTTATAATTAACTTAAGATTAACTAAGCAATGATATATTCACTGGTAAAACATTATTGTAAACAGATAACAATTAAGCACAAGTGAGTATTACAAAGACAGGTCATATGGTCATTTACTGTGTTGTTATTTTTAATTGCATTACCTGTTAGGTAATGTAATTAAAAATAACAAAGTTTGATTGAGTCTGAGGTTAAACATTTCTGAGGTACAATTATGAGAAACATTTATGAGATATAATATGTAAGATAAAATTATTCAGTATTTATTTGGTTGTGGGTGAGTAAGTGATTTTTGAGAAGAGACTTGAATTTATAAACAGATAGTGTTTCTTTTATATTTACAGGTAATGAATTCCAGATTTTAGGGCCCTTTATGTGCATTGAGTTTTTGCATAGCGTGAGATGGCCTTGTGTTACGGTCATGTGTTCTGTTGAGGTTGGTAAGGAGACGTTTGAGGGGAGGGTTTATATCCGAGTTAAGTGTTCTATGTATGTAGTAGGTGCAGTAATAAGTATGGATGTTTTGTATGGTGAGTAGGTTTAGAGTTTTGAATATTGGTGG
Source organism: Cherax quadricarinatus (assembly GCF_026875155.1). Taxonomy (NCBI): domain Eukaryota; kingdom Metazoa; phylum Arthropoda; class Malacostraca; order Decapoda; family Parastacidae; genus Cherax; species Cherax quadricarinatus. The sequence continues at coordinate 14,735,291 of NC_069450.1, forward strand.
AGTGTGCTGCCTGTAGTGGGAATTTGTTATCATTCTGACTGCAGCCTTTTGTTGGGTAATTAGTGGTCTGAGATGGTTTATTGTTGTTGAGCCCCATGCACAAATTCCGTAGGTGAGATAGGGGTAAATAAGTGAGTGATATAGGGCCAGGAGGGCTGACTGTGGAACATAGTACTGTATCTTCGATAGTATGCCTACGGTCTTGGAAATTTTCTTGGAAATTTTCTTGGAAATTTGTTGTATATGTGTTTGAAATTTGAGTTTATTATCAAGGTGGATTCCTAAGAATTTTCCCTCTGTGAGCTTTGTGATAGGTGATTCGTTTATCATTATGTTAAGAGGGACATCTGTAGCTCTGTTACCAAACTGAATGAAGTAGGTTTTGTCAATGTTTAGAGTAAGTTTGTTAGTCCTCATCCAGATAGATATTTTTTGTAATTCGGTATTTTCTGTATTGGCTAGCATGACTGGGCTCGGGTGAGAGAATACGTATGTAGTGTCATCTGCAAATAGTGTGGGTTTGAGTAGTTGCGATGCATTTGGTTGGTCATTTATGTATATGAGAAAGAGAAGAGGGCCAAGGACACTTCCTGTAATAAAGTTGGTAGAATTACCGACAATATGTAAAGTAAAAGGACACAAGTGCAACTAATGTGACATTTATTTGTTTGTAATGGCTTGATAAAGCTCCTGGAGAGCGAAACGTTGCCACAATAAATGTCACATTAGTTGCACTTGGACACTTCCTGTGTTGCCAAGCACAATTCTCTAGCTACCACAACTCTGCCACACCTTAATTTAATTCTACAAAAAGAAATACAACTTTATAAACTACTTATTTAACTGTGTGTGTGGGTGTGTCTATAGTATAACCTATTATACTGAAAAAACAGGCTTGACTCAGCTGCCTTACAGATATAAGAGTAATCTGCCCTTATGACATTTAGAGCTGAGTCCTCATCAATTCAATATAATTAGGTATTCCAGAGTAACTGTTACAGATACATAAATACATGTTGGGTCCTATAGCCCCATAACACCCCCACCTCCAGACGAAGTCTCACAAAAGCTAGCCGTGTCCCTCAGGACACAGAGCATTATGGTCAACATAATGGTCCCACATCATCATCTTGGTCTGGTTGATGGGCACGTTCACTGGTACCATCCACCTCATACGAGCCAAACAGTGTCTGAAACTGAGAAAGAGCTCCGAGGGGGGAGCATCACCATCCTCCCCAAGCCAAAAGCTCAGAGATTCCAGAGTGCTTCCCCACTCAGCAAATACAAAGAAAGGGATCCTTTCATCCCAGTTGTTAGTATGGTCTATACCATAGGCTTGCATCATTGTCTTGAGGGTTTGATGTAATTTCTCTATTTCCCTTTGAGATGGAGGGTGATAGGCAGTTGAAAACTGAGGCTCTACTTTTAATCCCTTTAAAACATTTCTAAAAGACTTTGAGGTAAAGTTAGGCCCTTGGTCTGTTTGTACCTCCTGAGGAAAACCAACATGGGAAAAGAACTTCATCAAAGCCGTTAAGACTACATGAGCTGTTATCTTATGCAGAGGGACTGCTTCCAGGTACCTGGTAGTGGAGCAAATAATTGTGAGTAAATAATCATTTCCCAGTTTGGTCCTTGGGAATGGACCAAGTACATCTACTACCAGCTTGCTGAAGGATTCACCTGGTGCTGAAATAGACTGAAGGGGAACAGGTTTAATACTTTGACTAGGTCTCCCTATAAACTGAGAGACATGATAGGTCTCAATATACTCTCTGACAGTCTCCCACAGCTGAGACCAGAAGAAATGCCTGGAAACCTTGGACATCATCATCTGGTGACAAAACCCTTGTTCTCCTTTCATCGATACTGCAAACAGAGGTGACTTCTTTGTAAGAGTTTCCTCCCTGAAATGAAAACACTTATTTAATTGTAAAATCTCTTCCTCAGCAACAGCTGAGGCTCTGATCAGCTTAAGAATGACTATTTTCCTGTCCAGAAAGTAATTGCACCCTAGTAGGTGCAGCCTCTCTTACACTACTTAACTGATCCATTCTCCAATCATGCTCATCTCTGGCTGGAACATCCTTTTCTTCAGTTGACTGCAGTTCAACATCAGAAAATAGAGTTTCCAGACTTAAGCCCTCACCATCCTCAGGAGAAATACAAAGACTATTGATAGCATTATCATGAGCCATACTTCTCATGGTGGAACCATCAGGGAGAAGGTCTGGCAGGGTTTCCCTAGCCTTTTCCTCCCAACATTTGGGACTTGGTTTCCCCCAAACTAGTTGTTCCTCACTATCTAACAGGCCCATAACATTATTCCCTAATAAGAGGTTGACCCCTTCGAAGGGGATGTAGGTGCTACATCCATCTCTCAAGGACAGTATGTTGTCAACTCTGCCTACATCCTTTTGCAAACCAGCTGTGGACCTACTAGAAAATACACACATCCTAGGGTCTAGATCCAAGGGTTCCTCCTCACCTTGCTTTGAAGACCTAATGCAGGCAACTGGATGTATCTCTGCAGTTAGGGTTCCCTGGGATGGTTCCTCCCTTCCCTGATCTTGCCCTCTAGACTAGCAAAACTTTTTTGCGCCCAGTTTGGTTACAGTAGTAACAGGTATATTTTTTAAAGGTATTCTTACCATTTGGTGTAGGACTGGTACTGTTTACCTGAGGACCTGAAACATTATCTGATAATCTAGGTAAACTTTGAGCACCAGCTGACTTACCTTTTCCTTTACCAGTACTAAGATGTTTAACCAGAACTAATATGTTTTACCAGTACTAAGATGTTTCACCAGTACTAAGATGTCTCACCAGTACTAGGATGTTTCACCAGTACTAAGATGTTTCACCAGTACTAAGATGTTTAACCAGGACTAAGATGTTTTACTAGTACTAAGATGTTTTATGTGTACTAAGATGTTTTACCAGTACTAAGATGTTTTACCAGTACTAAGATGTTTTATCAGTACTAAGATGTTTCACCAGGACTAAGATGTTTTACCAGTACTAAGATGTTTCATCAGTACTAAGATGTTTAACCAGTACTAAGATGTTTTAACAGTACTAAGATGTTTTATCAGTACTAAGATGTTTCACCAGGACTAAGATGTTTTACTAGTACTAAGATGTTTTAACAGTACTAAGATGTTTTAACAGTACTAAGATGTTTTACCAGTACTAAGATGTTTTACCAGTACTAAGATGTTTTATCAGTACTAAGATGTTTCACCAGGACTAAGATGTTTTACCAGTACTAAGATGTTTTACCAGTACTAAGATGTTTTACCAGTACTAAGATGTTTTACCAGTACTAAGATGTTTTACCAGTACTAAGATGTTTTACCAGTACTAAGATGTTTTACCAGTACTAAGATGTTTCACCAGGACTAAGATGTTTTACCAGTACTAAGATGTTTTATCAGTACTAAGATGTTTTATCAGTACTAAGATGTTTCACCAGGACTAAGATGTTTTACCAGTACTAAGATGTTTTACCAGTACTAAGATGTTTTATCAGTACTAAGATGTTTCACCAGGACTAAGATGTTTTACCAGTACTAAGATGTTTTATCAGTACTAAGATGTTTCACCAGTACTAAGATGTTTTACCAGTACTAAGATGTTTTATCAGTACTAAGATGTTTCATCAGTACTAAGATGTTTTACCAGTACTAAGATGTTTCACCAGGACTAAGATGTTTTACAAGTACTAAGATGTTTTACCAGTACTAAGATGTTTCACCAGTGCTAAGATGTTTCACCAGTACTAAGATGTTTCACCAGTGCTAAGATGTTTCACCAGTACTAAGATGTTTCACCAGTACTAAGATGTTTAATCAGTACTAAGATGTTTAACCATTACTAAGATGTTTCACCAGTATTAAGATGTTTTACCAGAACTAAGATGTTTTACCAGTACTAAGATGTTTTACCAGCACTAAGATGTTTTACCAGTACTAAGATGTTTTACCAGTATTAAGATGTTTGACCAGGACTAAGATGTTTCACCAGTGCTAAGATGTTTCACCAGTACTAAGATGTTTCACCAGTACTAAGATGTTTTACCAGTATTAAGATGTTTCACCAGGACTAAGATGTTTTACCAGTACTAAGATGTTTCACCAGTGCTAAGATGTTTTACCAGTACTAAGATGTTTCACCCGTACTAAGATGTTTCACCAGTGCTAAGATGTTTCACCATTACTAAGATGTTTCACTAGGACTAAGATGTTTCACCAGGACTAAGATGTTTCACCAGGACTAAGATGTTTCACCAGTACTAAGATGTTTCACCAGTACTAAGATGTTTCACCAGGACTAAGATGTTTTACCAGTACTAAGATGACCAGTACTAAGGGACCTGGGAGTAGTAATGTCTGAGGACCTCACTTTCAAGGATCACAACAGTGCCACGATCGCACGTGCAAAGAAAATGATAGGATGGATAATGAGAACTTTCAAAACGAGAGATGCCAAGCCCATGATGATCCTTTTCAAATCACTTGTTCTCTCTAGGCTGGAATACTGCTGTACATTAACATCTCCATTCAAAGCAGGTGAAATCGCAGATCTAGAGAGTGTACAGAGATCCTTTACTGCACGTATAAGTTCTGTCAAGCACCTTAACTACTGGGAACGCTTGGAAGAACTTGACTTGTACTCGTTGGAACGCAGGAGGGAGAGATATATCATAATCTACACTTGGAAAATCTTGGAAGGAATGGTCCCAAATCTGCACACAGAAATCACTCCCTACGAAAGTAAAAGACTGGGCAGGCGATGCAAAATGCCCCCAATAAAAAGTAGGGGCGCCATTGGTACACTAAGGGAAAACACCATAAGTGTCCAGGGCCCAAAACTGTTCAACAGCCTCCCATCAAGCATTAGGGGAATTGCCAATAAACCCCTGGCTGCCTTCAAGAGAGAGCTGGACAGATACCTAAAGTCAGTGCCGGATCAGCCGGGCTGTGGCTCGTACTTTGGACTGCGTGCGGCCAGCAGTAACAGCCTAGTTGATCAGGCCCTGATCCATCGGGAGGCCTGGTCATGGACCGGACGCGGGGGCGTTGATCCCCGGAATAACCTCCAGGTAACCTCCAGGTAACCAGTATTAAATGTTTCACCAGTACTAAGATGTTTCACCAGTACTAAGATGTTTCACCAGTAGTAAGATGTTTCACCAATACTAAGATTGTTTTACAAGTGTGGGCCCTCGCCTAACGTTGGCCTCACATAACGTTAAATCCGCCTAGCGATACATTTTAACGCAAAAAATTTGCCTCGCCTAGCGCTAAAACTCGCTCAAGGCGATTGTGTCCATATGGCCTGAGCCAGCCTCAACTTGTATCCATCTGTGGAATGTATTTACATGCCAGGGCTTGGCCGGCCCTTGCGATGCATACATATCAATACATTTGGTATGGTATTCTATCACATTTCTATAGTGCTTGTAACTGCTACAATGTCACCATGGGACCAAGAAAGCTTCTAGCTGCCAACCCTGTGGTAAAAAGGGTGATAAATATATCACTTTACCTGGACAGTCAACTGCTGCTGTACCATGGTCAGCTGTTGCTGGACCAGACAGCTGTTGCTGGATCAGTCAGCTGTTGCTGCACCATGGTCAGCTGTTGCTGGACCAGTCAGCTGTTGTTGGATCAGTCAGCTGTTGCTGCACCACAGTCAGCTATTGCTGGACCAGTCAGCTGTAACTGGATCAGTCAGCTGTTGCTGGATCAGTCAGCTGTTGCTGCACCACGTTCAGCTGTTGCTGGACCACAGTCTGCTGTTGCTGGACCAGTCAGCTGTTGCTGGATCAGTCAGCGTGCTGCAGCAACGGTCAGCTGTTGCTGGACCAGTCAGCTGTTGCTGGATCAGTCAGCTGTTGCTGCACCATGGTCAGCTGTTGCTGGACCAGTCAGCTGTTGCTGAATCAGTCAGCTGTTGCTGCACCACAGTCAGCTGTTGCTGGACCAGTCAGCTGTTGCTGGATCAGTCAGGTGCTGCTGCAATTCGGTCAGCTGTTGCTGGACCAGTCAGCTGTTGCTGGATCAGTCAGCTGTTGCTGCACCACAGTCTGCTGTTGCTGGACCAGTCAGCTGTTGCTGGATCAGTCAGCTGTTGCTGCACCACGGTCAGCTGTTGCTGGACCAGTCAGCTGTTGCTGGATCAGTCAGCTGTTGCTGCACCATGGTCAGCTGCTGCTTGACCAATCAGCTGTTGCTGGATCAGTCAGCTGCTGTTGCACCACGGTCAGCTGTTGCTGGACCAGTCAGCTGTTTCTGGATCAGTCAGGTGCTGCTGCACCACGGTCAGCTGTTGCTGGACCAGTCAGCTGTTTCTGGATCAGTCAGCTGCTGCTACACCACGGTCGCTGTTGCTGGACCAATCAGCTGTTGGTGGATCAGTCAGCTGCTGCTGCACCACGGTCACCTGCTGTTGCACCACCATCAGCTGTTTCTGAACAACATGACTCGTCCCGAACCTGTCCGTCTAGCCTGAACGTCTCGGCTGCCTTGCTGTCATTGTTTACAAGCCAGGGTGGCCGGTTGCATGCATACATTCGATACGTTTTGTATTATTCCATTATTTATAGTGCTTGTAACTGCTAAATAAGTCACCATGGGCCCAAAGAAAGCTTCTAGTTCCAACCCTGTGGTAAAAAGGGTGATAAATACTATCGTACCACAGTCAGCTGCTGCTGCACTGCGGTCAGCTGTTGCTGGACTAGTCAGCTGTTGCTGGATCAGTCAGCTGTTGCTGCACCACGGTCAGCTGTTGCTGGACCAGTCAGCTGTTGCTGGATCAGTCAGCTGCTGCTGCAACACGGTCAGCTGTTGCTGGAGCAGTCAACTGTTGCTGGATCAGTCAGCACTGCTGCACCATGGTCAGCTGTTGCTGGACCAGTCAGCTGCTGCTGGACCAGTCAGCTGTTGCTGTATTAGTCAGCTGCTGCTGCACCATGGTCAGCTGTTGCTGGACCAGTCAGCTGTTGCTGGATCAGTCAGCTACTGCTGCACCACAGTCAGCTGCTGCTGCACCACAGTCAGCTGTTGCTCCACCACAGTCAGATGTTGCTGCACCACCATCAGCTGTACTACTCAAAGATGTGGAGAGAGTGTTGTTGGTGTGGCTTAACGTGAAACAATTACCTAGAAACGATTAACCCCAGAGGGTTAGCCACCCAGGATAACCCAAGAAAGTCAGTGCATCATCGAGGACTATCTAACTTATTTCCATTGGGGTCCTTAATCTTGTCCCCCCAGGATGCGACCCACAACAGTCAAATAACACCCAGGTGAACAGGAAAAAATGCCTGGAACTAGTGCTCATATTGGTGAATTTAAGGCCAGCAAAGGTTGGTTTGAGAGATTTAAGAATTGTAGTGGCATACACAGTGCAATAAGGCATGGCAAAGTTGAAAAATTCATCCCCCAACAAGTGTTCAATTGTGACAAACAGGCCTGTTCTGGAAGAAAATGCCAAACAGGACCTTACTCAGGAGGAAAAGGCACTCCCAGGACACAAGCCTGTGAAAGACAGGCTAACTCTCATGTTTTGTTGTAATGCTAGTGGGGATTGCAAAGTGAAGACTTTACTGGTGTATCACTCTGAAAATCCCAGTGTCATCAACTCATCAATACTCTTCAATAAAGTTAAGTGTCATTTTAACATTTATTTATGTAGTTATTGTGCATGTCTTATTGTTTTCTTTGTAGGGAAATGTATATTTCATGAAAAAAAAAAATAATACTTTTGGCTGTCTGGAACAGATTAATTTTATTTCCATTATTTCTTATGGGGAAAATTAACTACGGCTAACGATGAGCTCTCAGGAACGGGTTAATATCGTTAGGCGAGGGTCCACTAGTACTAAGATGTTTTACCAGCACTAAGATGTTTCACTAGTACTAAGACGTTTTACCAGTACTAAGATGTTTTACCAGTAATAAAATGTTTTACCAGTAGTAAGATGTTTCACTAGTACTAAGATGTTTTACCAGTACTAAGATGTTTCACCAGTACTAAGATGTTTTACCAGTACTAAGATGTTTCACTAGTACTAAGATGTTTCACCAGCACTGAGATGTTTTACCAGTACTAAGATGTTTTACCAGTACTAAGATGTTTTACCAGTACTAAGATGTTTCCCCATGACTAAGATGTTTTACCAGTACTAAGATGTTTTACCAGTACTAAGATGTTTCCCCAGGACTAAGATGTTTTACCAGTACTAAGATGTTTTACCAGTAGTAAGATGTTTCACTAGTACTAAGATGTTTTACCAGTACTAAGATGTTTCCCCAGGACTAAGATGTTTTACCAGTACTAAGATGTTTTACCAGTACTAAGATGTTTTACCAGTACTAAGATGTTTTACCAGTACTAAGATGTTTCACCAGTACTAAGATGTTTCACCAGTACTAAGATTGTTTTACAAGTACTAAGATTGTTTTACCAGCACTAAGATAGTTTTAAGAGTACTGGGATTATTTTACCAGTACTAAGATTGTTTTACCAGTACTAGGATTGTTTTACCAGTACAAAGATTGTTTTACCAGTACTAAGTTTGTTTTACCAGTACTAGGATTGTTTTTCCAATACAATGATTGTTTTACCAGTACTAAGATTGTTTTACCGGTACTAAGACTATTTTACCAATACTAAGATTGTTTTAGTAGTTCTAAGATGTTTTACCAGTACTAAGATTATTTCACCAATACAAAGATTGTTTTACCAGTACTAAGATTGTTTCACCAATACAATGATTGTTTACCCAGCACTAAGATTGTTTCTACAATACAAAGACTGTTTCACCAATACAAAGATTGTTTACCCAGTACTAATATTGACAATCATTCGACCACCAGTTCACAGCGGTGAGTCTCAATCAGTTTTTGTGCTGAGTCTTTCTGTTCGTTCTTCTTATTGTCGGCTGTTTTTTTTTTAAATTCTGTATGGATTGTTTTAATGCTTGTGAGCGTTGAGTGACCTACGTAATCAATGCTCCGTAAATCTCACAAGTACTGCTCAAACGTAGCTTCTGACTTCTTTTTAGAGACTGTCCTGAGTGGTTTCCTTCATTTATCATTAAATTATAGGCCTATAATACCAACACACACGCGCGCACACACACACACCTATGGGCACCTGTGACGAGCGGGGTCCCACAGGGGTCGGTCCTAGGACCAGTGCTATTTTTGATATATGTGAACGACATGACGGAAGGGTTAGACTCAGAAGTGTCCCTGTTTGCAGATGATGTGAAGTTAATGAGGAGAATTAAATCTGATGAGGACCAGGCAGGACTTCAAAGAGACCTGGACAGACTGGACACCTGGTCCAGCAAATGGCTTCTCGAATCTAATCCTGCCAAATGCAAAGTCATGAAGATAGGGGAAGGGCACAGAAGACCACAGACAGAGTATAGGCTAGGTGGCCAAAGACTGCAAACCTCACTCAAGGAGAAAGATCTTGGGGTGAGTATAACACCGAGCATGTCTCCGGAAGCACACATCAATCAGATAACTGCTGCAGCATATGGGCGCCTGGCAAACCTGAGAACAGCATTCCGAACTTAGTACAGGAATCATTCAAGACACTGTACACCGTGTATGTCAGGCCCATACTGGAGTATGCAGCACCTGTTGGAACCCGCACTTGATAAAGCACGTCAAGAAACTAGAGAAAGTACAAGGTTTGCGACAAGGTTAGTTCCAGAGCTAAGGGAATGTCCTATGAAGAAAGATTAAGGGAAATAGGCCTGACGACACTGGAGGACGGAGGGTCAGGGGAGACATGATAACGACATATAAAATACTGCGTGGAATAGACAAGGTGGACAAAGACAGGATGTTCCAGGGAGGGGACACAGAAACAAGAGGCCACAATTGGAAGTTGAAGACACAAATGAGTCAGAGAGATAGTAGGAAGTATTTCTTCAGTCATAGAGTTGTAAGGCAGTGGAATAGCCTAGAAAATGACGTATGGAGGCAGGAACCATACACAGTTTTAAGACGAGGTTTGATGAAGCTCATGGAGCGGGGAGAGAGAGGGCCTAGTAGCAACCGGTGAAGAGGCGGGGCCAGGAGCTAAGACTCGACCCCTGCAACCACAAATAGGTAGTACAAATAGGTGAGTACCACACACACACACACACACCACACACACGCACATACACACACACACACACACACACACACACACACACACACACACACACATGCACACACACACGCACACACACACACACACGGACAGACATACACACACACGCATGCACATACAACAACCGTAGTGTCTACTCGACATGTGCCTAGGTCCAAATGGTAACACACACCACACACACACACACACACACACAACACACACACACACACACACACCATACACACACACAAATACATACACACACACACCACACACAACACACACACACGGACAGATATACCGCACACTCATGCACATGCAACGGGCCTAGTGTCTAATCGACATGTGCCTAGGACCAAATGGTAACTAACACACACACACACCACCACACACACGGACAGACATACACGCACACTCATGCAAAAGCAACAGGCCTAGTTTTCTAATCGACATGTGCCTAGGACCAAATGGAAAACTAACACACACACACACACACACACACACACACCACACACACACAACACCACACACACACGCACACGCATATACAACAGGCCTAGTGTCTAACCGGGAAAATGTGCCTAGGAAAAAAATGGTAACTAACACCCCACACACACACCCCACACACACAACCACAACACACACACCCCACAGAACACACACACACAGAACAACACCCCAGAACACACACACACGCAGAACACACACACACGCACACACAGAACACACACACACAGAAAACACACACACACAGAAAACACACACAGAACACACACACATACACACAGAACACACACACACAGAACACACACACACAGAAACACACACACACGGGAAACACACACAGAACACACACACACAGAACACACACACCACACACACACACACACACACACACACACACACAGGACAGGCTACAACCCGGTCCAGAACTGGCCCCTTGAATTTAACCCTGCCAAATGCAAAGTCATAAAGATTGGGGAAGGCAAAGAAGACCGCAGACACAATAGTTTAGATGGCCAAAGACGCAAACTCCCTAAAGGAAAAAGATCTGGGGGTGAGTAAAAACACCGAGCATATCTCCTGAGGCGCACATCAATCAGATAACTGCTGCAGCATACGGGCGCCCGGCAAACCTACGGATAGCGTTCCGATACCTCAGTAAGGATTCGTTTTAAGACTCTGTACACCATCTACGTCAGGCCCATACTGGAGTATGCAAACACCAGTTTGGAATCCACACTAGTCAAGCACGTCAAGAAATTAGAAAAAAGTGCAAAGGTTTGCAACAAGACTAGTCCCAGGGGCTACGGGATTGTCCTATGAAGAAAAGGGTTTAGGGAAATCGGCCCGACGACTGGAGGCCAGAGGGTCGGGGAGACATGAAACGACATATAAAATACTGCGCGGAATAGACGAAGTGGACAAAGACGGGGATTTTTCCAGAGATGGGACACAGACCAAAAGGTCACAATTGGAAGTTTAAACTCAGATGAATCAAAAGGGGTTTAGGAAGTATTTCTTCAGTCATAGAGTAGTTCAGGCCATGGAATAGCCCAGAAAGTGATGTGGTTTGGGGGCAGGAACCATACCTTTGTTTTAAGGCGGGTATGATAGAGCTCATGGGGGGAGGGGAGAGAGAGGACCTAGTAGAAATCAGCGAAGAGGGGGGGCCGGGGAGCGTGCCGCCCCTGAAACCAAAATATTTGAGCAAATAGGTGGCACAACCACACAACCAGGGCACACCCCAAAAAACAAAGGCCTGTGTCTAACCGAATGTCCTAGGACAAAATGGTAACTAACAACAAACACACACACACACACACACACCCTATATACACAAAACACACATACATACACCTCCCCTCACACAAACACGCACGCGCACAAGCAACACGAGGGGGGAACGAACCTAATTTATCACTAAAAACAATCTTCAACCATTTTGGGAAAAAAGGGGACTACCTGGGGTATGGATACAGAAAAAAGAAAGCCCCAAATTTTTTTTTTAAAAAAGGGGACAGACACGCAAAAAAAAGTACAGACTAGTGTCACGCATGTTCGGTCAGGAGGTTATCGGGAGAGGAAGGGGACCATCTGGGGAAAGTAATTAGCTTTAAACGACAACCGCACGGACTCAGAGACGGGAAACCCTGTGTACAAATTTACAAGAATTCTTGACAAGAGACGCATAAACAATAGAGAGAGGGGGTAGGGGGAATTTTTTTCTTGGACTGGAAGAAGACTTATGACACAGTTCTACACAAGAGATTAGTGCAAAAGCTGGAGGACCAGGCAGGTATAACAGGGAAGGCACTTCAATGGCTCAGAGAATACTTGAGGGGAAAGCATCAGCGAGTCATGGTATGAAAAGAGATATCAGAGTGGGCGCCTGTGACGAGCGGAGTTCCACAGGGATCAGTCCTATGACTGGTGATGTTTCTGGTATATGTGAATAACATGACGAAAGGAATAGACTCAGAAGTGTCCCTGTTTGCAGACGATGTGAAGTTAATCAGGAGAGTGAAGTTAATCAGTCGGAGGATGATAAGGCAGGACTACAGAGAGATCTGGACAGGCTGCAGGTCTCATCCAGCAACTGGCTTCTGGAGTTCAACCCCACCAAGTGCAAAGTCGTGAAGATCGGGAAAGGCAAAGAAGATCGCCGATAGAGTACAGTCTAGGAGCCAAAAGCTACAAACCTCACTCAAGGAAAAGAATCTTGAAGTGTGTATAATACCGAGCACATCTCCTGAGGAGCACATCAATCAAATAACTGCAGCAGCATATGGGCGACTAGCGAACCTAATACAGCATTCCGACATCTCGGTAAGGAGTCCTTCCGGACCCTGTACACCGTGCACGTCGGGCCCATATTGGAATATGCAGCTCCAGTTTGGAACCTTCACCTGGCCAAGCGCGTCAGGAAAGTAGAGAGAGTGCAAAGGTTTGCAACGAGACTAGTCCCGGAGCTAAGGAGAGGTTAAGAGAACTCGACCTGACGACACTGGAGGACAGGAGGAACAAGGGGGACATAACGACAAATAAAATACTGAGACGAATCGGCAAGGTAGACGGAGACAGGATGTTCCAGAGATGTGACACAGCAACAAGGGGTCACAATTGGAAGTTGAAAACTCAGATGAGTCACAGTGATGCTAGGAAGCATTTCTTCAGCCCTGGAGTTGTGAGGAAGTGGAATAGTCTGGAAAGTAAGGTAATGAAAGTAGGTACCATATATATCTTCAAGAAAGAACTAACTTAAAATTAGTAAGGCAATAACAGTACATATAGTCATTAGGTGAGTTACAATGAATACAAGAGAATTTAATATTCTGTCAAGTCATGCTATATGGCTTTGATAAGTTTTGAAAGAAAGAATTAAAATTTTTTGATTAAACAGTAGCCCCCCTGGTTTTTTTCATAATTAATCCATTTAAAAAGGGGTTTGGCCAAACTGAAATGGTCAAAACTGAAATACAGGTCCTCCCCAACATCGCGAGGGTTAGGGAATCAAGACCCTCGGAATGTTTGAAAATTTTGCAAATATTTGGTGGCCCCAATATTTTGAGGAAATATAGTAAAAAAAGGCTTCCTAACCTATTGCACCAGAAAAAACATAAAAAAATGAAAACATCGTAAAAACTACATGTAAAAAAAGCATCCCCTCCCACTCATGTAGTATTTACCTCCTTTTTAAGCACCCAAATCCTTCAAAGCAAAAACCCTTGGTAGTTTCAAATGTGGGTTTTGGGATAAATACATAAGTGAAGGGGTTGGTTTTGAGTGAGACTTGCACGGAGTAAATAAAATTATCAAAGCTTATTGCGGGGTAGCGTTTATGCTGTTAGTGGTTGGGTTTTATGAGGGATCTCCCTAGTAGGGGCCAACAGGCCTACTGCAGTGTTCCTCCTTTCTTATGTTCTTATGTTCTTAAGAGGTATGATAAAGCTCATGGAGTAGGGGAGTGAGTTTACCTAGTACGACCAGTAAAGGGGGAAAAGAGCTATGGATCGACCCCTGCAACCACAGTTAGATGAGTACATCCACGTGAACATACACAGACACAAACACACAGACGAGAACACTCATTCACACACATGCACCAACTCAAACAACTTAAAGTAAAATTCAGTACTATTTCCCAAATGTATGTAAGGAAGACTATTATTGTTGAGAAACACATTTATCGCATCAGTATTAAGCCCGCCGAAGCTCAGTCTCACAGAAGAAGAGGAATTCATTAAAATACATAATGATAACAGTCTGAAATTAATGCGTCGGGAAATTCTGGATAGAGATAAGAAAGAATATCCTCAAATGAGAAAAAAGCTCTGGAATTGGGCCCGCAAATTTTTCCCCACTTACCGTGTGTTGGGATTTTTCTGTGTTCACGAAAAAAAAAACTAACAAAAAGGGGAAAGGGTATAACGGGCGAGGAAAAATAAGGAAAATCTGTCCAATATTCCACATATCAAAAGGATCTGCCCGTCACACCAAGCACAAAAATCTCACTAAAAAAAATTACAGAAGACAAGTTACTTTCTGTTAGCTTTTTTTATTTTATTGTGATCTAAAATGCTTTTGTTTACTTACATTAACAAATTGTATATTTTTTAAATTCTATGTTTTTGAAATTTTTATTAAAAATACTATTATTATTATTATTAATATTATTTTTATTTTTATTTTTATTATTTTTAAATTTTTAAATTTTTATTATTATTATTTTTATATTAATGAAACTAATATTCTTGGGAAGCTTCTAATAAAAATTGATAGGGGGCCACAAATAAAGAATACACTTGAGGGTGCCTTTACAGAAAAAAAAAAAAAAACCATTGCTCCATGATTCCGTTAAACTTTTAACCCTATGAACGTACTCAGAAAAAACTGGGATTGTTGTGGAGCAATATTGCAAAATTTCCACCATTATTTTCTTTTAAATTTATGGTCTTTTTCGCAAAAATATCTTTTATTTTTTATTTCAACGACTTGTCTGTAATAAATTATTTAATTTTTTTGAATGTTAACATCATTATTTAGGCGTGAAGCTTAGATTTATACTTTGCAAACGTTTTAAATAACATTTTTGGTAGTTTCGCGATCGAGGAAAAAGTACCCCCGTATTTCCTAATTTTTGCCCCGCCCTCTACTCAATCACGCAAAATTCCAGGAAGTAACATAAAATTTTAAATTAATATTCGTGTAGCCTTTTGTATCATGCGAGCTATTTTTTGGGTCACAGAGGTAAAAATTTTTTGTATTTTGCGCGCGTGTGTCAGTTATTTTGGGGTTTGTATGTTGTTTTATTATATATATATATATATAAAAATAAATATATAATAATAATATATAATTTAAAATATAATATAATAATAGCGCCGAATATTAAAACTTGCAAAAAGCAAAAACCATTTAAAATTAATCCTTTCTAAAATTTTTTCCCTTTTACTTTAAAGATATATTTTTTTTTAAATAATGTAAAAGAAAAATTTTTAAAATTTTCCACCAAAAAACTTAAAAACCACCTAACCTTTTATAACAAAAAAAAAATTTATTTTTGCCTAATCCAACTAAATATATTTTTTAAAACTTTACAATAATTTTTTACTAAACAAACACAGTGAAATATATTTTTTTCGTTGGGCAAAATAAATTTTACGAAATTATTGCATACACAAATTTTCACTTGTCCTTACATGGCAAATGACGTTGCTATTTAAGCCAAATAGCAAGTTCTGCCCCATTCGGGGACGAATATAAAAAATTTTAAAATTTTAAAAATATAATAATATATATATATAAATTAAAAATATAAATATATAATAAATATATATATAAAATAAATATATAATATATTATATATATATATAAATATATATATAAAATAATATATATATATATATAAATATATATATATTGCCTTGATAAATTTGTGCACAAAACAAAATAAAAACCCGAATGGGTACTATCGTGGCCGGCGGTGCATCTTACCATTTAAACCCTTTCAGTCCCTTTTAGGAAAAGGGAGAAAGAAATTTTTTAATGAAGAATTTAAAAAGAAAACAAAATTTCCCCACAAATCGCACCGACAAAAATTTAATTTCACTCTCCATAATCGTCGAATTAAAGGCAACCTTTTTTTAAACCTTGGGGGGGGGGTGCACCTGCTGAAAGGGGTTTTTGGGAAATTATCCAAAGGGAAACCCAGGATAAATGGGGAAAGGGTTTAAAAAATTTGGGCATGCTAATTGCTCTAGAAAACAAGACCCCAATTTCCAAAACAAAAGCCTCAAATCTTGAATCCATTGGATAATATTTTCGAAATTTTGCCTAAAAATTTTAAAAATTTTCTTAAAAAAATTTTTCGCCAAAAAATTGAGGAAGCGTCTTTTTGAGTGAGCTTTAAATTTTAAAAACTGGTTAACTTGTTGAGAAAAATTTGGGGGGGGATTTTTGGGCTTTTAAACGAAGGGCCCAATCCCAATTTCCCATTGGGAAAAAATTAATTTTTTTTCCCTGTGATAATTTGTAATTTCCTCATTTCCCCTTTCCCCTCAAGTTTTAGTGAAATTTTGAGTTAGTGGGTCTATGTGAGAATTAGTTTTTGGGGTTTTTTTGGGGTCAAGTTTTTCCCTATTTTTCTTAAAAACTTGGATACTTTTAAAACCATAAAAAACTTGGAATGGGTTTTTTCTTATTGTCTTTCCCCCTTAACAAAGCTGACCCCTTTGCGTTTTTTAGAAGCTAAACTCAAAACTCTGCATTTTCCCCCTTTTCATGCACGGGGGTAAAAGGGTTATTAAAAGTTCCCAAAAAAAAGGGGCTAAGCCCCTTACGTTTTAGGTAGAGGAAGCTGGGGTTTTTGGGATAAAAAAGAAATCCGCCCCCCCCAACAAGGAAAAAGAGGCTTAAAGGGTTTGGCATCCCGGGATACCTTCTAGGGTCACAAGGAAGAGAAAACTAAAGGTTTTTTTTGATACAGGGATACCTGTCCTTTATGAAGGGTAAAGGAGGCTGGGCTTGTGTAATGGAGGGATAAACCCTTTTTGGATCAAGGGGAGAGGGGGCTGGGGTTTTTTGGAATACAGGGAAAACCCGTTTTTTTCGACAACAAAGAAAAGAGGGTTGGGGGTTTTGGGAAACAGGGATAATTTTCCCATCGCGCAGCCACCGTAACACATCAAGTTTGGTATGATTTTCACCTTCGCTTCCTGGTACATCTTGGATAAGCATTCCATCGTCTTCACCAATTTTCCTTCCTTATCTCTTACCCTCTGCCCTTCAGAAGAAGTGAGTTGGTGCTAAAAGGCTCTTAATCTAATGAACTGGAATTACTACCTCTTTCCTTGGATCGACACTTGTAGCCTCACATATCCCTGGCGCTGTATGACCTCTACTGGTTTAGTTTTTCCTCTCACCCTTCCCTCCCTTCCTCTCTCCCTCCCTCCTTTCATCTCTCCCTTCCCCCCTCTCTCCCCCTCTCCATCTACACGAGTAACAATCTTTCATTCTCTCTGTACACTTTTTCCTGACAGACAAATTTTAAGAAAGTATTCACCTAACTGTGGTTGTAGGATTCGATTCATAACTCCTGGCGTGTGTGTGTGTGGGTGTGTTAACGTGAGTGTGTGCAAGACTAGCTGGGTGGCACTCTACCAAGCCTTGGTGGCCCTGTCTGGTGCGATCTGCTCCCTCCCTTCCTTCCGCTGGCCTCCTCCTCGCCCTGTTCATGGCCACTCTACCTACCCACTATCTACCTGGTGTATAATCACTGATGATTCCTTGTGTGTGTGTGTGTGTGTGTGTGTGTGTGTGTGTGTGTGTGTGTGTGTGTGTGTGTGTGTGAGTGTGTGTGTGTGTGTGTGTGTGTGTGTGTGTTACCACCTAACTGTACTCACCTAATTGTGGTTGCAGGGGTCGAGACTCAGCTCCTGGCCCCGCCTCTTCACTGATCGCTACTAGGTCCTCTCTCTCTCTGCTCCCTGAGCTTTGTCATACCTCGTCTTAGCTATGTATGGTTCCTGCCTCCACTACATCACTTGTTAGGCTATTCCACTTCCTGACGACTCTATGACTGAAGAAATACTTCCTAACATCCCTGTGACTCGTCTGAGTCTTCAGCTTCCAATTGTGACTTCTTGTTTCTGTGTCTACGCTCTGGAACATCCTGCCTCTGTCCAAATATCTATTCCACGCAGTATTTTATATGTCGTTATCACGTCTCCTCTGACCCTCCTGTCCTCCAGTTCGTCAGGCCGATTTCTCTCAACTTTTCTTCGTAGGACATTCCCTTGAGCTCCGGAACTAGCCTTGTTTCAAACCTCTCTACTTTCTCTAATTTCTTGACGTGCTTGACCAGATGTGGGTTCCAAACTGGTGCTGCATACTCCAGTATGGGCCTGACGTACACGGTGTACAGTGTCTTGAACGATTCCTTACTAAGGTATCGGAATGTTATTCTCAGGTTTGCCAGGCGCCCATATGCTGCAGCAGTTATCTGTTTGATGTGTGCCTCTGGAGAGGTGCTCTGTGTTATGGTGACCCCAAGACCTGTCTCCTTGAGTGAGGTTTGCAGTCTTTGTCCACCTAGCCCATACTCTGTCTGCGGTCTTCTTTGCCCTTCCCCAATCTTCATGACTTTGCATTTGGCGGGGTTAAATTCGAGAAGCCAGTTACTGGACCAGGTGTCCAGCCTGTCCAGGGCTCTTTGAAGTCCTACCTGATCCTCATCTGATTTAATTCTCCTCATTAACTTCACATCATCTGCGAGCAGGGACACTTCTAAGTCTAACCCTTCCATCATGTCGTTCACATATACCAAAAATAGCACTGGTCCTAGGACCGACCCCTGTGGGACCCCGCTCGCCACAGGTGCCCACTGTGATACCTGTGTGTGTGTGTGTGTGTGTGTGTGTGTGTGTGTGTTTGTGTGTGTGTGTCTGTGTGTCTGTGTCTGTGTTTGTGTGTCTACATGCGTGTGTGCGCAACTGTGCATGATTGTGCTCACTTACTGTAGTTCATCTCACGCATTTGTTTTGGGAGTCGAATCTACTCTTCCCACCTTTAAACTGCATTCGACCAGTTTCACAAGTTAACTGAATCAAGGACCTTGTCATACCTATCCTTAAATCGGTGGGTGAGCATACTTCCTAATATCCCGGTGACTCCACTGGTCTTTAACTTCCATGTGCATATCTGGAGTATACCTGGAGAGAGTCTGGGGGTCAACGCCCCCGCGGCCTCGCAGTGGATCAGAGCCACCTTGTTTCCAAACCCCGCCTCTCTCTCTAATAAAAATGCCCAGTCGCTCACTCAAAGTACTCCAAGTGTCTTTTACATTATACAACCCATAGGCCTATGTATTCCTCCAGGTTCAGTGTTTGCAGCCTCTCGCCTAGCTTCAAGACTTGAGGCTAAGTGAGACTCCTCCACCTGTCTTGGCCAACATTATTATAGGCCCCCAACATTTTTATAAACTCCTCAACATAGACTTCAAAGCTGAATACAGACAATCATTAGTTACCTGCTTTGGACACAGCTGTGTGCAAGTGTGAGCGGAACAAGGGTTTTTTTGAACCTATCAGGCACACAAATCCATTGTTTTTTTTTTCCTGTGAACCCTCACCAAATTTATATATTATCTTTACAATAGGATCTAATTTAAGTTCATAAAAATGTAAATACTGAGGATATACATTTTAAAAAACTTTATGCAGGCTCGCCAAGAAACAAATTTTATTCAGTGAAGCATCAAATTGTGCATAAGAAGTTGACTCTAGAAGTAATAGTGTTTTGGGTCTACCTCAACACACGCAGAAAAGTTACTGCACCATAAATTTCCCTGTTTGGAATCCTGGTTAGCCATAATAATAATAAGTAAGTGCGAGACCTCCACTGAGTATTTTATTTAACAAGTATTCCAAAAGGGACCAGTCTCAGGCAACAGCTTTTCTGTGTGTTAAGCGCTGTTACTTCTTAACACTAACTCTTAATGAGATGATCGCTGCTGCCCTGAAGCAAGCAGGACATGAGACTGAATGGCTGCCTTTAATATGGCGAAACGCATATCTGCTGCTTCCAGCCAGATCTGAGACTATATTTTTATGGCTACTGAACGGTGAAAACCTTGCTATACAAAGAAAAGTTGTAACAAACAAGATGGGAGACTTCAAAGCCCCGGTAACTAAAAGCTATGCACCCATTACTAATTCATTCATCAGGCAACTAAGCAAGCAAAACTAGAATCGCGCTTAGCATTCTGATAAGCGTCTTCAGTACTCTTAGTATTAAAAGACCCAAACTCGTTTAATAGTTTATATAATTATAAATTTAATAAATTTATAAATTTAATAACATCTCAATAACTCTATAATTCCGTGAAATTCTTCCTGTAAAGCGCATTACTCTTTCCCTTCGTTAACTAGTCAGTCAAATCATCCCTCATCATATCAACATTAACGGGATGAACCGATAAGCCAGTGGAAAGCATAGGTCAGACTGTATTCGACTGACGAAGTCTGTTTTCGACAGTAAAGATACCCACTTGTTGCACATGTGTCTTACCCATAATCTAAGCATGTAGATTATGGGTACTTACTCCCTGTGACTGTCTCAATTGTCTGCCTAGTGTGCTCATGTGCAGTTTTTCCTCATAATGAGCGTTGAGTCTCCAACGTATCTACATATGTTACCTAACCCAACCTAAGCTCAAGAAAACTTATCCTGAACAGGGAGGATGAAACAACGATGTAGTGTTGACTCCCTTATTCAAAATGTTTCTTTCCTCGGACAATGATTACTAAGTTCATGGAATAGTACGAGAATATAGGGCAGGGAAGAGAGAGAGAGAGAGAAATAGCAGTTGTAGTAGTAGTAGTAGTAGTAGCAGAACACTGGAAGTGGATAACAGTTTATCTTAAGGCTGAGTCATGGGCACCTCTGGGACAAGTGCCAAGACTGCTACGTGACAGGGATAAGATAAAGTCTACTCCACTTCCAGTGTCCTGCACCACACCTCATCTACAGGAGAAGCAGTCAGAATCTTAGGTCGACACGGATAAAGTTGCAGCCCAAACTGTTAAAAAGGAATAATATGTGTCCACCACAGAAATTCACACAACCATCTGATGGTATTTTCTGATTTCATCTCGTAATAAAAATAATAAAGGCGAAAAATACCAGCGAAAAAAAATGCTTTAAAAATGCTCTAATTCTGATAAGAAACATAATCCCACAGAATTAAGGCAATTTCTAATTAGCAGCTGTACAGATAGTGAAGCACGCAAACTACCAACCACTGCCGCCGCCGCCAACACAGTGTATCTCTATATTCTTCATTTCTTCATTGCAGAGTCACTTGTTTGCACAGAACTGCTTAATACCTCAAATGATGTAGTGGAAGTTTTAGCAGTAAAGATCGAGAACCAAAACCTAGTCATTGTGGTAGTCTACAAGCCTCCAGATGCAACATCCCAGCAATTCCAGGAACAGCTGTTAAAAATTGACCACTGTCTGGAAAATCTTCCAGCTCCTGCACCCAACATCTTGCTCCTGGGGGATTTCAACTTAAGGCACCTAAAATGGAGGAATATAGCAAATAATATTGTTGCAATAATAACACCAGGAGGCAGCTCTGATGAAAACTCACACTCACACGAGCTTTTAAATCTCTGCACAAAATTCAATTTAAACCAGCAAATAATAGATCCTACTAGACTGGAGAATACACTAGACCTCATCTTCACTAACAATGATGATCTGATAAGAAATGTCACCATATCAAAAACAATATACTCAGATCACAACATAATTGAGGTTCAGACATGTATGCGCGGAGCCCCAGACCGACATAATGAGATTAGTCACGAGGAAGCATTCACCAAATTCAACTTCAATAACAAAAACATAAAGTGGGACCAAGTAAACCAAGTTCTAACCGATATAAGCTGGGAAGATATACTAAGCAACACAGACCCCAACTTATGCCTAGAACAGATTAACTTGGTGGCACTAGATGTATGCACAAGGCTTATTCCTCTAAGAAAAAGTAGATGTAAAATAGAAAGAGACAGGCGATCCCTTTACAGGCGACGGAAAAGAATAACAGAGCGGCTAAAAGAGGTCAATATATCTGAAATGCTTAGGGAGACACTGGTCAGAGAAATAGCAAGCATCGAACTTAAGCTAAAGGAATCTTATAGGAGTCAGGAATCGCGAGAACTAAAAGCCATAAATTAAATCGAAAGAAACCCAAAGTATTTCTTCTCCTATGCCAAATCAAAGTCGAGAACAACGTCCAGTATTGGGCCCCTGCTTAAACAAGATGGGTCCTACACAGATGACAGCAAGGAAATGAGTGAGCTACTCAAGTCCTAATATGACTCAGTTTTTAGCAAGCCGCTAACCAGACTGAGAGTCGAAGATAAAAATGAATTTTTTATGAGAGAGCCACAGAACTTGGTTAACACAAGCCTATCCGATGTTACCCTGACGCCAAATGACTTCGAACAGGCGATAAATGACATGCCCATGCACTCTGCCCCAGGGCCAGACTCATGGAACTCCGTGTTCATCAAGAACTGCAAGAAGCCCCTATCACGAGCCTTTACCATCCTATGGAGAGGGAGCATGGACACGGGGGTCATCCCACAGTTACTAAAAACAACAGACATAGCCCCACTCCACAAAGGGGGCAGTAAAGCAACAGCAAAGAACTACAGACCGATAGCACTAACATCCCATATCATAAAAATCTTTCAAAGGGTCCTAAGAAGCAAGATCACACCCATCTAGAAACCCATCAGTTACACAACCCAGGGCAACATGGTTTAGAACAGGTCGCTCCTGTCTGTCTCAACTATTGGATCACTACGACAAGGTCCTAGATTCACTAGAAGACAAAAAGAATGCAGATGTAATATATACAGACTTTGCAAAAGCCTTCGACAAGTGTGACCATGGCGTAATAGCGCACAAAATGCGTGCTCAAGGAATAACAGGAAAAGTCGGTCGATGGATCTATAATTTCCTCACTAACAGAACACAGAGAGTAGTAGTCAACAGAGTAAAGTCTGAGGCAGCTACTGTGAAAAGCTCTGTTCCACAAGGCACAGTATTCGCTCCCATCTTGTTCCTCATCCTCATATCTGACATAGACAAGGATGTCAGCCACAGCACCATGTCTTCCTTTGCAGATGACACCCGAATCTGCATGACAGTGTCTTCCATTGCAGACACTGCAAGGCTCCAGGCGGACATTAACCAAATCTTTCAGTGGGCTGCAGAAAACAATATGAAGTTCAACGATGAGAAATTTCAATTACTCAGATATGGTAAACACGAGGAAATTAAATCTTCATCAGAGTACAAAACAAATTCTGGCCACAAAATAGAGCGAAACACCAACGTCAAAGACCTGGGAGTGATCATGTCGGAAGATCTGCTAGAAAAATGACAGGATGGATAATGAGAACCTTCAAAACTAGGGAGGCCAAGCCCATGATGACACTCTTCAGGTCACTTATTCTATCTAGGCTGGAATATTGCTGCACACTAACAGCACCTTTCAAGGCAGGTGAAATTGCTGACCTAAAAAATGTACAGAGAACCTTCACGGCGTGCATAACGGAGATAAAACACCTCAATTACTGGGAGCGCTTGAGGTTCCTAAACCTGTATTCCCTGGAACGCAGGCGGGAGAGATACATGATTATATACACCTGGAAAATCCTAGAGGGACTAGTACCGAACTTGCACACGAAAATCACTCACTACGAAAGCAAAAGACTTGGCAGACGATGCAACATCCCCCCAATGTAAAGCAGAGGTGGCACTAGTACGTTAAGAGACCATAGAATAAGTGTCAGGGGCCCGAGACTGTTCAACTGCCTCCCAGCATACATAAGGGGGATTACCAACAGACACCTGGCAGTCTTCAAGCTGGCACTGGACAAGCACCTAAAGTCGGTTCCTGACCAGCCGGGCTGTGGATCGTACGTTGGTTTGCGTGCAGCCAGCAGTAACAGCCTGGTTGATCAGGCTCTGATCCACCAGGAGGCCTGGTCACAGACCGGGCCGCGGGGGCGTTGACCCCCGGAACTCTCTCCAGGTAAGCTCCAGGTAAGATAATTGGACAACAAAGCACACAGTAGTGACCATAGGGCTGACCACATACTTTTGCATTTGGTTTGATCATCATCTGTGTGTCTATCAAATTGTCAGAAGTCCTTGTAACCAAGTCCAAGCCTGTTTACTATTTCAGTCAGTCTGTTCACATTGCAAGTTGCTCCAAAAACGTACTTATCTACGTCCATGTTATAATAGTGGGTTATAGATCTACTTTGGACTTCTGTCTGCATTCCTATAACGTTCAGTTTCACTATTTACACTTCTCATAATATTATTCCTAATGCTAGACCCAGACACCCCAAAGTTATAGTCAACATTCTCCTTCAAGTTACTTTTTTTTGGTTAACTTATCAACTTTATGAACATCAAAATGGTATACAATACCGACAGGAGCAATCTAATGTGTGATGGACTCCATACAACTGTGCTTAAATTACTTTTGTCCGGATTTTTGAGTATCTCTATCTGGCTTCTCCAATGAGCATGTTGTTAGAGTCATTATAAGAGTCAAGAGCTCTCTAGTTGAGCATAGACCAGAGGGTGACCGAAGTTACTGTACTACAACCCAGGTATATTAATTGTTGCACAACCCATTCCTCCACTTGTAATTATTTACGGGATCATATTATTGATGGTATACCGATGGTATAAAACATTTCTCTTCTTTTATACTTTAAAGACAAAAGGACGTTGAATTTCCGGGGCTAGCATCGTGACGAGAGTTGCGTCATCTGTGGCACACGTTGATTATTATTATTATAATCAAGGGACAGCACTAAACCCGTAGGGTTATAAAGCACCTGTGGGGGGGGTGATGTGGAAGGTATTCAGGCTTAATTCAGGGAACTGGAGCACAGATCCAATTCCCAAGATCAAGAACCCCTCACCAGCACACGAGCTCCGTGGTGAGGAGTGGCGTGATGAGAGTTGCGTCATCTCGGACACGTGCTGCCCTCTAGAGAACCCTCACTCCGCTTGTATGTTTTCTCTACGAGCTAGATTTTTGATGCCTTTGCTTTTTCTATATAATGTCTGATTGTGTGTATATATAATTTTATCAGATGTTTTTATAAAGGTAAAAAAAAACAAATTTATGTAATATGCATAAATATTATATTTAAGTATATTTTTATTATTACTATCAAAAGTAAGTGCTACACCACTAGGATCATACAGCTTATGTTTAAGTGAAGACATTTTATATATATGTATATATATATATATATATATATATATATATATATATATATATATATATATATATATATATATATATATATATATATATATATTAAATTAAATTTAATTTACTAAATATACAACTCCGATTCCCAAGGCATGGGTGTGGCCCGAAAAAAAATACTTTCGCACCATATTATCACTCCATTCAGTTCTTGCAGAAGGGTGCTTACACTAACAGTTTTTTAAACTGCAAACACCACACGGCCCTCCTTCAGAGTCATGACACTGACATTTAATAGTATATAATATAATATACATATTAACATACAGTAAATAAAATTTAGCTAAGAGTGAGCACCGTAACAAAGACATGTTTCCTGAGACCACATTGTGATGTGTTTTATTTGCACACGGATTACTGAAACCATTTTTAACTTCAAAGCACCTAATAATTGTTTTATAAACATCAGGTTTACGTGGAACTCACTGCCGTTGTTCAACGGTACTCGTCGTTTGTGATCCCTAGGTTTCTTTGTCTTCAAATAGAACACGACGACAAAGGTCTTGTTGCGTTGAGTTTCATGTGTAGGCAGACATTTTCGTGGCAACTGACAGTAACTGCAGGAGGGTAGACAGCGGCCCACAACCAACCACTGTGGCTCAAACTTCTTGTCTAACAGAGCGTCCTCTGCACCAAGTAACTCAGGCACATACAGGACATGTGCTGTCGGCTGGCATCCCACGGTATTTAGTTCCTCCCGCTGTTTTAGGATTTGCTTCTCCAAGTTCATACCGAGTTCAGTGACACCGTTAACTGCAGAAGGGAGATCCTGACGGGGTCCTGATCTGTTTCTTGGAACAGTCGGTGCTCCGTAATTTTCTGTTGTATAATTCACTTCATGCTGCACGTTGTTTACAGGTATCTGCATGGTTACCGAGGCTGGAGCCGCACGGTCACAGTTGGCGCCTTTTCTCAACATTAGAACACCGATCCCCACAAAAAATCCAAAAATGAAAATGACGAACATAACGAAGAATTTGCCATAATTCTTCATGAAAGACAAGCGACACTGGGGTAGCACATTGTGAACCATCTTAGCTACTGTAGGCCGAGACAGGGTTGAGGCACAGTCGACGTCGATCACAGATGCTGGAGCTGTAATGAGGTGAACCGATGACGTATTGCCTCGGTGGTGGGTAGGCAAGAAGTGAGTCACGCACAGCTAGCTCAGCTCCTTATATACTGTACCACAACGTTCTAGTTCGTATGGGTTGCGTACGTTTGCGATTGTGTACTGGAGTGATGTCAACCCTTCATTCCACCCACACATAACACACACACACACACACCACACACACCCCCACACACACACACAACCCCACACCACAACACCAACACACACACACACACACCTCTCTCTCTTTTCTCTCCTCTGTTTGCTCTATCTCTTCTGCCTCTGTCTCTGTAGTCTCTCGCTCACAGGTACACAAAATAATTATCATACATAGTGAAATTCCTAGGATACCCAAAACATCCAGACAAAGTGCTGTACTGGTTTTAAATAAAGGCAATAAGCAGACTGCAATTAATCACATTTTTCTTATTGGGAATCAGGCATGACGACCTGCATTATGTGAAACCTTTATTCATGACCACTCTCTGAACAAGGAACAGACAGACAGGCACACACAGACACACACACCACAAAAACACACACAAACACACACAACAAGGTAAAGCTAGGGGGCCAACACTCAAACCTCGCTAAAAGGAGAAGATTTTGGGCGTGATAAACAGGGTCATGCCCTCTGGAAGCACACATCAAACCAAAACGCTGCAGCATAGGGCGCCTGCAAACCTGAGATTAAAGCTTTCCCGATCCTAAGTAAAAAAATTTTTCAAGACACCTTTCCCCGGTACGTCAGCCCATACGGAGATGCAGCACCATTTGAACCCGCACTGGGTCAACACGTTAAAAATTTAGAGAAAGTGCAAAGGTTGCAAAAGGGTTATTCAGACTAAGGGGAATGTCCTGTTAAAAAAGTTGAAGGAAATCGACCTGATACGGGGAGGAAGGAGGATAGGGGAGACATGAAAACGACATACAAAAACGCATGAAAGACAAGGGGGACGAACAAATGTTCCAAAGGGGGGACACAAACAAGGGGCCACGTGGGGAAGTTAAGACTCAATAGCCACAGGGAAGTTGGGAAGCATTTTTCAGTCGAAGGTGGTCAGAAGTGGAACGCCCTTGCGAGCGATGCAGTGGAGGCAGGAACCATACTAGTTTTAAGACAAGGTATGATAAAGCTCATGACAGGGGAGAGAGGACTAGTAGCGTTCAGTAAGAGGGGGGAACAGGAGCTGAGTCCGCCCCCCTGCAACTAAAATTAGGTGATACACACACACACGACAGACATACACACACATTACATAACGGGCCTAGTGTCTAATCAACTGTGCCGGGGCCAAATGGTGAGACAGACACACAACAGACAGATAACAGACAACAACACACACACACACACACCCCACACACACACACACACACACACACACACACACACACACACACAAAACCACCCCACCAACCTACACACACCACGCCTACACACCACCTACACACACACACCTACACACACACACCTACACACACCACCTACACACACACCTACACACACACACACCACACACACCACCACACCACACACCACACACACACACCTACACACCACACCACACACACACACCTACACACACACCCCCTACCACACACACCTACACACACACACACCTAAAAACCAACGGGCCTAGTTCTAATCGATTTTCCTGGGACAAAATTAACTAAACCCTCACACACACACCTACCACACAACCACACACACACACACAACCTACACCACACACACACCCACACACACACACACCCTACACACACAACAGGCCTAGGTCTAACACATGTGCCGGGACAAAATGTAACTAACACACGTGCACCCACACACCTACACACACACCCTACAACACCACACACACTTCCCCAAACACACACACACCTACACCACACACACACACCTACACACACCACACCTACAACACAACAGGCCTAGTGTCTAATCGGCATGTGCCTAGGACAAAATGTAACTAACATAAAAAGCCCCCTTGGGGCCCCCACGATCAGGGGTTTTGAGTTTCGAATACACAGTAAGCTACGGGTGGAGGGGAACAGGAAGGAAAGGGAAAAATAAAAACCAGACTACAGGAAAGGGACACACAGAATGGGGAAACCCCTAAATGAGTTCAGTGGGACAGAAAACGGGCAGGAACCATTTAAAAGAGAGAGGAAAATTAGCAACAATGTGAAAGGGAGGCTGGGGAGGGTTTTTCCCCAAGGTAACAGGAAAATAAAAACCCAGGATGGCCCATGGTTCACCCAAAGATGCAAGAGGCAAAAACCCAAATTTGGCTAGGGAATGAAGAAATATAGAAGGAAAAGGGCCCCCCCAGGAGAAAAAGGGAAGCATCGTAGACCCCAGAAACGAATATCACGATAAGAGGGAGCCCAACTAAATATAACGACATGAAAGCAAACCAAAAACTGACCCAAGCTGTTATACAGCCACACGGGAAGAAAACAACCGTTAAGCCCCGGGAATCGGGCAAAGGGAAGGGAAAGGGAGGAAGACAACAAAAATGACCGTGAATTTGTGGGGAAACCCAAACAAGAATTCAAAGAAGTTTTTCACAGAGGAACAAAAGGGGGCCCCAAAAGACGGGGAGTGGGACACCACCATGCTGGACACAGTACCACACCGGGGAAAATGAAGAGGTTTCTGAGTAGCTAGATCCCAAAAAAGGCAATGGGCCAGATAACATCTCTCCATGGACCTGAGAGGGGGACAAGGCGCAGTGTACCCCTAACAACAATTTCAATACATCTATCGAAACAGGGAATTGCCTGGGGCATGGAAGACAGAAATGTGGTCCCAATCTTTAAAAAGAAGACAGACATGAACACTAAACTAAAAAGCAGGGTCACTAAATGTATAAAGCAAAAATCGGAAAAAGATGTCAGGAAAAAGGGGTGGAACATTTTGAAAGGATGATCTCATCACCAGCAGCCAACAGGGTTTCAGAGATGGGAAATCCTTTTTCAAAAAACCTACGGAGTTCTATGACATGGGACAGCAAAAGACAAGAGAGAGAGGGGTGGGTGGTTTGCATTTTTTTGGACTGCAAGAAGCTTTTGACACAGTACCACACAAAATTAGTGAAAAAACTGGAGGACCAAGCAGGGATAACAGGAAGGCACGCAATGGATCGGGGAAAATACTTGTCGAAACAGCAGCGAGTAAGGAACGTGCGAGGTGTCGAGGGGCCCCTGTGCCCCAGCGGGGTCCCACAGGGGTCACCCCGGGCCCATTGTTTCTGTATTTGTGAACGACATGAGGGAAAGGAAAAAACCCCAAAGGTGCCCCTTTTGCAGATGACGTAAAGTTGAGAGAAGATTCATTCGATCGAATACCAGGCGAACTACAAAGGGACCCGGACGGGCTGCAAACCGGGTCCCAACTGGCCCTGGATTTAAACCCCCACCAATGCAAAGTCATGAGATTGGGGAAAGGGCAAAGAAACCGCAGACGGAGTACAGTATGGGGGGCCAAGACTCAAACATCACTCAAGGAAAAAGATCTTGGGGGGGGAGTAAACATCAGGCACACTCCGAACGCACATCAACCAAATAACGCCGCACATAGGGCGCCTGGAAAACCTCAGAACAGCTTTCCGACACTAAAAAGGGAAATCGTTAGGACCCTGTAAAAACCGTGTACGTTAGGCCCATTTTAGAGTATGGGGCACCATTTTGGAAACCCCACCTGCCAACACTAAGAAACTAGAAAAGTGAAAAAAGTTGCAACAAACTATCCCAGAGTTTAAAGGGGTATGTCCACGAGGAAAAAAGGTTTAAGGAAATAAACCCGACGACACGGGGGACAGGAAGAAGGGGGGACATGATAACGACATACAAAAACGGGAAGGAATTGACAAGGGGACAAAGACAGGATGTTCCAAAAATGGACACGTAAAAAGGGGGAAACACAGTTGGAAGCTGAAGACACAGAGAACACAGGGATTTAGAAGTATTTCTTCACCCACAGAGTAGTCAAAAGTGGAATATTTGGGAACGAGTATGGAGGCGGGATCCATACTAGCTTTAAGCAGGGGATAAAAAGCCACGGCTCAGGGAGAGTGACCTAGTACGACATAAAGACGGGGCCAGGACTCGGACTCGCCCCCCCCCGAACCCTCAACAGGGAACAACTAGGTGAACACACAGACACGCACACACACATAGAGAAGAAACCCCGGGGGGACAGACCAATGGGGGGAAACCCGCAAGGAATACACCAAAAGTGTTGGGCGCATACATACAGATAGGAGGAGGGGAAAAAATTGCTTGGCACGAACCCCAAAAGGGAAAGGCCGGACAACTCTCCCCGTGGGGCCCCAAGAGGGAGCAGAATGTTTGGTGGGCCACACCCCAAACTTCAAAACATCCCCGGAAACTGGGCAACTACTGAGGGAGGAAGACGGGAAATGTAGTTCCCATTTTTTAAAAAAAAGGGCAGAAAAGAGCCCTAAACTATAACCGTTCATTTGAGTATAGTATGCAAAATTAGGGGAAAAAAAATTTTCAGGAGGGGAGTGGTGGAGCACCTTTGGAACAAAGAATAAATGCCCAAACCCCACATTTAGGAAGGGAAACCTGTGTCACAAAAATTCTGGTTTTTTTGATAAAATAACAGAAGTAAGACCGAGAGAGAGGGTGGGTTGATTGCTCTTTTTGGGCTGCAAAAAGGCCTTGACACAGTTCCCACAAAGATTAGTGCAGAACTAGAGCATCAGGCACTGCAATGGGTCAGAAATCCCCGCCCGGGAACAACAACGATCATGGTACATAAGAGATCACGTGGACCTTCGAGCGGGGGCCCACAGGGGCGGTCCTAGGACCTGCATTTTTTATAGGGGAACGACATGATGGGAAGGGTTAGACCAGAAAATGCCCCCTGTTTGCAGAGAGTAAGTTAAGAGGAGAAATTAAAAACTGTGAGGACCAGGCAGGACTTCAAAGAGACCTGGACAACTGGACACCTGGTCCGCAAATGGCTTTTCCCAATTTAATCCGCCAAAACAAATTTAGAAGATAGGGGGAAGGGGACAGAAACCCGACCGAGTATAGGCTAGTGGCCAAAGACTGCAAACCCACTCAAGAGAAAATCTTGGGGGGAGTAAAAACACCGACTGTCCCGGAAGCCCCCATCAAACCGATAACGGCAGCAAAGGGGGCCTGGCAAACCGAGAAAACATTTCCCAAACCTTATAAGGAAACGTTCAAGACACTTACACCTGTATTTCAGGCCCATACTGGAGTATGCAGCACCTTTTGGAACCCGCACTTTTTTTAAAGCACGTCAAGAAACCGAGAAAATACAAAGGGTTTTCGACAAGTTTAGTTCCCAGCTAAGGGGAAAGTCCATAAGAAAGATTTAAAGGGGAAAACGGCAAGACGACACTGGAGGACAGGGAGGGTCAGGGGAACATGATAACGACATAAAAAATACGCGTGGAATAGACAAGGGGACAAAACAATTTCCAGGAGGGACCAGAAACAAAGGGCCCCAATTTGGGAATTGAAGAACAAATGAGTCAGAGAGATATTAGGGGAAATATTTCTTTAGTCATAAGTTGTAAGGCATGGAATAGCCTAGAAATGACGAGGGGGAGGGCCATACACATTTTAAACGGGTTTTATAAAACCTGGGGCGGGGGGAAAAGAGGGGGCCCCTACACCGGGAAAAGGCGGGGCCCCGACTAAGACCACCCCTCAACCCCCAAATAGGTGATTACAAATAGGTTTATACACACACACAACCCCACACCCCAAAACACACACAACACACACACACACACACACACACAAACACACCCACACACCACACACACACGCACACACATCGGGGCCACGACATGAGGACAGGGGGGTCAGGGGAGCATGATAAAACATATAAAAACTGCGCGGAATAACAAGGGGACAAAGACGGGATTTCCGAGAGGGGCAAAGACACAAGAGGCAAATTGAAGTTGAAGCCCCAGATAAACAAAAGGGGTTTAGGAATTTTCTTCAGTCATAAGTAGTAGGCCGTGGAATAGCCCAAAGTGACGTAGTGGAGGCGGGAACCATACATTTTTAAGGAGGTATATAAACTCAGGGGCAGGGAGAGAAGGACCTAGGCCAATCGTGAAGAGGCGGGGGCCCGGGGCTGTGACTCGACCCTGCAACCACAAATAGGTTAGTAACACAGACACGCACACACAAAACACAAACACGCACACAAAACAACCCACACACACAGACACGCACACACAACAGACACTGCACAACACACAAAACCGCACACAAACACAACACACACACACACACACACACACACACACACACACACACAAACCCCCACCACACAGACACACACACACAACACACACACCACCACACACACCCCACACCAAAAACACACACACACACACACACCACACACACATACACAACACACACACAAAACGTACTCATATACAACAGGGCCCAGTGCTAAACGACAGTGCCAGGACAAAAAGGGAACAACACAGACACAAACACACACCCCACACACACCCCACACACACCACACCCACACCACACCCAACCACACCCAAAAACAACCACACCCCCACACACCACAAAACCCCCACACCCACCCCACCACACCCCCACACCACACCACCACAACCCCCACAACAAAACCCACACCACCACACCACCCCACCCAACCCACACCACCACACCCACACACCCCCACACCCCCACCACCACACCCCCACACACCCCCCCCACACACCCACACCCCCAACACCACCCCAAAACAACAACCCACACACACCACACCCACACACACCCCCACCACACCCAAACCACACCCCAACCCCAACCCCCCAAAACCCCCCCACACCCACCAAAAACCCCCACCCCACACCACCCCACCCCCACCCCCCACCCACACCCCCACCCCCACACCACCCCCCCCACACCCCCACACAAACCCCCACCCCCCCCAAAACACCCCCCACACCCCCCCCCACACCCCCCCCCCCCCCCCCACCCCCCACCCCCCCCCCAAACCCCCCACCCCCCCACCCACCCCACCCAAAACCCCCCCCCCCCCCACACCCCCCCCCCCACCCCCCCCCCCCCCCCCCCCCCCCCACCCCACCCCCCCCCACCCCCCCCCCCCCCACCCCGACACCACCCCCCCCCCCCCCCACCCCCACACCCCCCACACCCCACACAACCCCCCCCCCCCCCCACCACCACAAACCCCCCACACCCCCACAACACACCACCACCCCACACACACACCCCCCCACACACACCACCCCCAACACCCCACCCCACACACACACACACAACACACACACACACACACACACACACACACACACACAACACACCACACACACACACACACAACATACAACAGGGCCCAGTTCTAATCGACATGGCCTAGGGCCAAATGGAAAAAACAACAACACACCACCACACACACACACACGTTGCTGCACATACAACAGGCCAGTGTCAATCGACCCGTGCCTGGGCCAAATGGTAACTAAACACACACATTCCCCCCCCCCCCACTTTTTCCCACCACTCCCCCTCACTCGCCCGCACCCCGCCCCCACTTACTTGTGCCCCTTTCCTCCCCTCACCCCCTCTCTCACTCCTCGCTCCCTATCTCTCTCACTCCCTCTCTTCTCTCTCTCTCT
>NC_069450.1:14772126-14869626 GCF_026875155.1 Cherax quadricarinatus
CCTTCCAGGATTTTCCAAGTGTACATTATGATATATCTGTCTCTCCTGCGTTCCAACGAGTACAAGTCAAGTGCTTCCAAGCGTTCTCAATAGTTAAGATGCTTGACAGAACTTATACGTGCAGTAAAGGATCTCTGTACACTCTCTAGATCTGCTATTTCACCTGCTTTGAATGGAGATGTTAATGTACAGCAGTATTCCAGCCTAGAGAGAACAAGTGATTTGAAAAGGATCATCACTGGCTTGGCATCTCTCGTTTTGAACGTTCTCATTATCCATCCTATCATTTCTTTGCACTTGTGATCATGGCACTGTTGTGATCCTTGAAAGTGAGATCCTCAGACATTACTACTCCCAGGTCCCTTACATTATTTTTCCGTTCTATTGTATGGCCAGAGTTTGTAGTATACTCTCTTCTATTTATTATCTCCTCCAGTTTTCCATAACGGAGTAGTTGGAATTTGTCCTCATTGAACATCATATTGTTTTCCCTTGCCCACTGGAAAACTTTGTTTATATCTTCTTGGAGGTTAACCGTGTCCTCAGCAGATGACAGCCTAAGAAGCAGGATAGCAAACCACCCGGACTCCCAAAAATTGCACAACCCAGGACAACATGGTTTCAGAGCAGGTCGCTCCTGCGTCTCGCAACTGCTAGACCACTATATGGCCCTAGATGCACTGGAAAACAAACAGAATGCAGATGTAATATACACAGACTTTGCAAAAGCCTTTGACACGTGCGACCATGGTGTAATAGCACACAAAATGCGTGCTAAAGGGATAACCGGCAAAGTAGGCAAATGGATCTTCAACTTTGTAACCAATCGTACACAAAGAGTAGTGGTAAACAAAGTTAAATCAAATGCTGCCATAGTGAAGAGCTCTGCCCCACAAGGCACAGTACTCGCACCTATCCTGTTCCTTATTTTCATATCAGATAAATGTAAACCACAGCACTGTATCATCCTTTGCAGACGATACTAGGATCTGCATGAGAATGTCATCCATTGAGGACACGGCAAAGCTCCAAGAAGATATAAACCAAGTTTTCCAATAGGCAACAGAGAACAATATGATGTTCAATGAGGACAAATTCCAACTACTCCGTTACGGAAAACTGGAGGAAATAATAATTAGGACTGAGTATACTACAAACTCCAATCACACAATAGAGCGGGAAAGTAATGTGAAGGACCTGGATGTAATAATGTCCGAAGATCTCACCTTCAAGGACCACAACAATGCCACTATCACATCTGCTAGGAAACTGATAGGATGGATAATGAGAACATTCAGGACAAGAGATGCTAAGCCAATGATGATGCTTTTTAAATCACTTATTCTCTCTAGGCTGGAATACTGCTATACATTTTAACATCCCCATTCAAGGTAGATGAAAATGCAGAACTAGAGAATGTACAGAGAACCTTTACTGCTTGTATAAGTTCCATCAAACACCTTAACTACTGGGAATGCCTGGAAGCACTTGACTTGTACTCATTAGAGCGCAGGCGAGATTCTGGAGGGACTGGTCCCTCATATGAACACAGCAATCACTCCATACGAAAGCAAAAGACTTGGCAGGCGATGCAACATACCCCCAGTGAAAATTAGGGGCGTCACTGGTACACTAAGAGAAAACGCAATAAGTGTCTGGGGCCCAAGGCTGTTCAACAGCCTCCCACCAGCAATAAGGGGCGTTACGGGAAGACCCCTGGTTGTCTTCAAGAGGGAACTGGACAGATACCTAAAGACTGTGCCGGATCAGCCGGGCTGTGGTTTATACGTTGGATTGCATATGTAGACAGCCTGTACTGTCTGCACAGACAGCCTATGCTGTCTGCCAGCTTAGTTCATATTTCGCGGCACTAAGGTGCTGCCCTCTCTAGACCTGCCCAGGTCAGTGGGATGCTGGTCCCACTCACTCACTCGCTCATTCACTCAGTGGCCTAGAAGCAGTCAACAAGTCCTACTAACTCTCTCCCTTGTGGGATGGCCCTCCCCGGCCATGGGCACAAGCACACAAGCCTGTGTACCCACCACGACTTTGCAAATGAAGTAAAGAAGCCTCTGAAGACGTTTATCATTGAACCCCACTCTGCTACCAAGACATCTGCCAATAAAACCTTATAAAACATTGGTGGGAAGCGGTTGTCGCAGCGGTTGTGTTGCCCGAGAGGAAGGAAGAGGGATAAAGTCATCTTCACTTTATCACCCTATACAAGAAGCATCCATCTCTTAACAAGTTATCCTGATGTCGTGTCTGCAAGTTTCAGCATCCAGACACAGGTACAAGCAGGATCTAGCCGAAATTTGCCGAATTTCTTCGAGAATTGTAAGTGACCCCACACCACAGCATCCCACGCTGTTTCTCAAGTCACGTGTTCAGCGTCACTTGTATGTTCTGCTGTTGTTGCTCAGCTCAGCACAGCTATTTCAGCAAGTCAGAGGTGAGTTTTGTGGTGATATCTGCATCCAGTGTGTCTCCCTGTGTTTGTGGGTGGGAGAGGAGGAGGAGGAAGTGGCCATTCCTCACCTTGCCCACACTCGCCCTACTCACACCTCACCAGCCTACCACCTCACTCCACCACTATGTACTCACTCCCTCTGCTGTGTTTTCTGCTGTTTTCCGTGTGAATTCATTGCCAGAGCTGTGTATCCGAGTGCCCGAGGCCACTCGAAGCCACGTGGATCACTAAGCCATGTGGACCATCATGCCACGTAGATCACGACACCACATGGATCCCGATGCCATGTGAGGTGTGGACGAGGCCACGTGGATCTACGAACCACTTGAGTTACCGATGCTGCTGCCCGACTTCATGACATCACGATGTCTGCCTGACGTCACCTCGAAAAGTCTTCTGGCGTCACAGTGCTGCTGGCATCACCTTGTGACATCACGCCTGACATCACATGATGTCACATCGAGTGTTTCAGTAATTATGTCAGTATTGTCGAGAAGATTGAGAGAAGATATATGTCGTGTGTTAGTTAATACCTCTCAGTCAGTGTTCTCACATGTTAGTGTAAGGCTTAGTATCAATTTTGTGCACAGAAAAGCATCATTTGTTACTTTAAGCCATGTTGTACCGCGGGTGTGTGTAAAGTTTTCCACGTGTCCAGCGTGGTCTGGGGCCAGACCCCTGTGTAGCACTGTTGTCACCTGGTGTGACCAGTGCGTTTGACAGCTGATATTAGTCAGCCTGAGCATATGAGCCCCTTTGTACAGAATGCTCTTATGCTCGTCGCTCATAGATGTTCTGCAGAATCGTACCTGCTACGATTCCCATCGGGATTTGTTTCACTTCACCTTCAGACCTTCAGAGTGCAGTTATATGTAGAGAAACAAGTCTTGGGATGCTTAGACTAACCTCTGCTATAACTCCAACTGTCGAGAGAATGACACTCAAGCCACAGTTTAAGCCCTGTCGGCATGCGCTGTGTCAGCCTTGTGTCATAGCTTCAGTGAGCTCCTGCACAAAGTTGATGTCACTTTGACTGCTAGCTCGCTCACTGCAGTCTGGTGCATGATGTTACGACTATCAGATGTTTCGCCCAGTCGTCTCTGCCACGACTCGCTCCACGCTTGCTGGCAGAGAGAGCCCAGCGACAGTACCAATCGAGAAGTGTCCTGAGTCACTTGCCAGAAGTCCTGCCCAGTTGCCGAGTATTGACGATGCCTCACTCGAGGGCACCAGCATGTACCCCAGGTTGAGTGAAAACTGCAGTGACTCCTACAATGACTTTCACCGTTCTAGAGGAGACCATACCCTGTTATGTCACAGCTCAGCCACAGCGATGTCTCCTGTGTTGTAGTATCTGTCCAGACACAGGAAGGCAGTGATGCCCATCAGCGCTCACTGCCTATGACTACGATGTTTAGCACACCCCACATGTTTTTTTCTTCCCTCCCTGTAGGAAGTTTTTTTTCCATGTCCTTATGTATATACAAGTTTTTTATTTTGTATTCTGTGCCCTGTTCCTATGAGAGAGAGAGACCAAGTTTTTTTTACCACCAGTATTGTCGCGCTGTGCTGTCTGCACAGACAGCCTATGCTGGCTGCCAGCTTAGTTCATATTTTGTGGCACTAAGGTGCTGCCCTCTAGACCTGCCCAGGTCAGTGGGACGCTGGGCCCACTCACTCAGCTGCCTAGGAGCAGCCAACAAGTCTTACTAGCTCTCCCCCTTGATAAATTAGACATGTGCAACTCTTGGGTATCTTTATTGAGGAAACGTTCTGCCACACAGTGGCTTCATCAGTCCATACATAGGAGAAACTTAAAGAACAGGAGGAGAATGAGGTAATCAGTCCCTCAACCTTGAGTCGATGTGGTCAATCCATCAATCTTGAATAGAATATGGCATATGTGCAGAGAAGCAGCTTATAAACCGTAGGCAGGAGAGGTGCAGCAGGCGTAGGTGGTGTCACGTTTGTTCAATGTGGAAATAGGTCGTGCCCAAGGGTTAGGCAAGCGAAGAATTCCCAGTGTGACACCACCTACGTCTGCTGCACCTCTCCTGCCTACGGTTTATAAGCTGCTTCTCTGCACATATGCTGTATTCTATTTAAGATTGATGGACTGACCACATCGACTCAAGGTTGAGGGACTGATTACCTCATTCTCCTCCTGTTCGTTTCTCCTATGTATGGACTGATGAAGCCACTGTGTGGCGAAATGTTTCCTCAATAAAGATACCCAAGAGTTGCACATGTGTCTAATTTATCAACGTGCCTGTTCTCTGAACCATTTATCTACAACTCTCTCCCTTGTGGCATGGCCTCCCAAGCCATGGGCACAACACAAGCCTGTGTACCCACCACGACTTTGCAAATAAAGCAAAGAAGCCTCCGAAGACGTATCATTCACTCCCCGCTTTCAGCATCACCAAACAATCTGGTTACACGTGCGGCCAGCAGTAACAGCCTCGTTGATCAGTCCCTGATCCACCGGGAGGCCTGGTCGTGGACCGGGCGGCGGGGGCGTTGATCCCCAGAATGCCCTCCGGGTAGACTCCAGGTTGAGTTGCGTAACAAAAAAAAAGTACAAACTTAACTCTGATTCACAGCTCCTCGACAGCTTCTTCCCTCCATGCCACTCGCTCCACGTGACTCCCCCAAACCAAGCTCTCTCACCCACGCTTGCCCACGCTACCCACACACATGTCGAAAATACATCCCGGCAGGATTTCATTAAATTTCAAATTTTAACCTACTTTACAGTACCCACAAAATGAATAGCACTTTTCTAAAATTATGATTTGCATTTACCCATAGTTAATACGTTATATCTTACAATTACATCATAGTTCATAAAAATTATAGCACACTTCTCCATTATATATATATTACAGTGCAATGCAGAATCATGCATAACACGGGCGCCTAGCAAACCAAAGAACATCATTCCGACATCTTATTAAGGAATTGTTCAGGACCCTGTACGTCAGGCCCATACTGCAGTATGCAGCACCAGTTTGGAACCCACACCTAGCCAAGTGTCATTGGAACGCCTTCCATCTGAACAAAAGAAACTAATGGAAAAATAAATACATGAAGAAACGACTAGGAAAAATAAGAATAATGACTATGATTTTACTTAAAATTTAAATATAATAAAAAAAATGGCCTTCGGTTCTTGTAGTGGGGCAGGAGTAGGTAAGGCCCTGGATAGATCTGCTGATATTAATGATGTAGGTTATCTTGGGCGGATGGTGATAGTCCGATGTTTTGGAATCTCTTCTACCACTTGGTTGGAGCACCACAAGTAGAACAGGTAAGGGCCAGTAGTAGTCCAATAATGTTAATAAGTCCCATTAACAAATGTCTTGCTCCTTTATCTGGCGTCTATCCTGGATGACCACGCCAGGAACAGAGCTGGTAATAAGAAAAAATAAACTGGTTCCCAATGGTCATGATAATATAACATTTAAGAATGGAAAAGAATGATAAATGCCAAAATCATTACTGGTAACTAGCAAACAAAAGGAAGGAACAAACAGTAATATTCCTGGTAGTTCACCCTACCTGATTAGGAGAAGAGTGGAGGTGAAGTGACTCTCCAAACTTCAACCCACACCAGGTAAGGTCAATATTACCAGGAGTAGAAATTTGAACAAATCAGACACCAAGAACTAGTTTTGCCCCAGTCCGCCAGAGGGGGGGGGGGTGCGCGACGTAACTCGCTAATGGTTCCTGGTTGCCTGAACAACCTTAACCCCACTTACGCCTACTTTTCCCTCACACCAAGCACGTATGGAAACTAGAGAAAGTGCCAAGGTTTGCAACAAGACTAGTCCCAGAGCTAAGTGGTATGTCCTACGAGGAGAGGTTAAGGGAAATCGACCTGACGACACTGGAGGACAGGAGAGATAGGGGGAACATGATAACGGCATATAAAATACTGAAAGGAATCGACAAGGTTTCGCCTATAGAGCAGGCTTCTTCAGTCGAGTACAGAAAAGTTGATAGAAGCAGAAGAGACGTGAAGACGATGCAATCAGTCCATCACCCTTGAAGTTTTGAGGTGGTCAGTCCCTCAGTCTGGAGAAGAGTATTGTTCCATAGTCTGGAACAATATGGAGTTGAAGTGACAGGATGTAGCCTTATATACCGCCAGGAGGTGAGATGTAGGCCACTAGTAGAGGTAAGAAAGTAATTGTTGGGAGGTCATGTCCCTCTCAAATCCAACCATTCTCACTAGTAGAAGTTGTCATTCGCTGCCTGACCACGGTCGAGTGCGGTTGTGCTCTGCACCCCTCTGCTGTTTTCAGGCGAGCTACCTTGTATCAACATGGCGCTGAGTGTGAGGAGGCGCGTAAATACCATTGGTATTGAGCTGCTTCATGGGGCGATTTCACCCTCTTCAGCGCAGGTATACTCCCAACAATCATTAGGGAGACCTATGGAATCCAAGACGATGAGGTGTATGGTGTAGCCCTGAATGGGGCTTACAGAATCTTCGTCAAACTGAATTCCACGTCCGTATATGAGTCTTTGGTGACGAGATTCCAAGACGTGAGTCTTGACGCTACTCCAGCTGTGAAGGTGCGTTTGATCGACGTATCTCGCCACTTTACGTGAGTTAAGACTCGTAATGTCCCATTTGAGACAGATGAGGCTGACATCAGGAATGTTTTTGAGGCATATGGGACCGTACATCTGGCACAACAAGGCAAGTGGACGGCAGGTGCTTACATGGGCCGTCTGGAGGGAACCTTTTCCCTGAAGATGACTCTGAGACATCCAATACCGTCTTAAGTCGTGTTGCAGGACTTCAGGATGCAAGTTATGGTATCGTATGCCGGACAGAGACGTGCGTGCAGAATATGTGGGGTGTACGACCATATGGCGGTAGCGTGTGTGAAGCTGACGAGGGCGCCTGCACAAACTGGTGAAGCATCAGTTACCAGCATGATAGCTGTTGTTGAGAGCCCCACGCGAAAGCAAGGGC
The DNA here is from genome assembly GCF_026875155.1 of Cherax quadricarinatus. NCBI lineage: Eukaryota > Metazoa > Arthropoda > Malacostraca > Decapoda > Parastacidae > Cherax > Cherax quadricarinatus. Next base: position 14,779,584 of record NC_069450.1, read on the forward strand.
TTGGGCGCTTGTGGAGTGAAGAGGTGGAGGATTCCAAAGAGGAGACTGGCATGCGTGAGGTAAGCTGTGACGTAAAAGGATCTGTTACTAAGCAAGGGAAAAGTACAGAAGTGCAAGTGCAGGAGGAGGTGCAGGCTCTAGAGGAAGAGCTTCAGGAAGTGTTAAGGACATTGATGCCGCCTGCAGAGGATGTTGTTCCTGAGCTGGTGAGAGGCACGGCGTTGCCTGTAGAGGAATGTAATGATAAAAACCATAGTAGGGTTAATGGGCCAACTAGTAAGCGTGAGTTGTCGCCGTGTGCTGTGGAACGAGGCGTGGTGGAGGTTGAGGTACATCGTGATAGCTTGAGCTACCAGGTCGGTTGCCGTGTTCCTCCCTTAAGTCAATGTGACCTGACCTGACTAGGTTGGGTGCATTGGCTTAAGCCGGTAGGAGACTTGGACCTGCCTCGCATGGGCCAGTAGGCCTTCTGCAGTGTTCCTTCGTTCTTATGTTCTTATGTTCTTATGTGAGGGAACCTCATTAGATAACATGGATGTGGAGGGCATCACGAGGAAGAGAGTGGCGGCGTCAGACTCAGATGATGTCCTGACGCCGGTGCAGAGGTCTGGGAGGAAGGAAGAGCACTGTCGAGGTAGTCACGATAAGAGGCATCGCAAAAAAGAGGGGGGGGTTGATGGTGTGAAGCCTTGTGCTGGCTCTGGGGCAGGAGGCCCTGGGATGAATGAAGCAAGGAGGAAGGGTTGGAAACTATAAAGAGGCCTTAGGTGTATGACTGTGAACGTAAATGGACTGTGTAATAGTGTGAAGAGGGAATGGTTTCGAATGTTTCTGTATAAATATAGGGTGGATGTAGTGTTCCTGCAAGAACACAATTTCAAGGAGGGAAGAGTGCTCGAGGTGGAAGGGTTTCGGGTCATGACTCTGCCATCTGTACGTCTGAAAGGTGTGTGGGTATATTGATCAGGGAGGCGAGCCCGTTTGTGTTGCTAAGAAGTGAGGGGGAGGGGGGAAGAGTATTGTGCGTGGATGGTGGTGGATGGGGCAGAGGGTATTTTGTAAGTGTGTATGCACCAGTAGAAAATGATGTGAGGGTAAAAAGGGATTTTGTATGTGAAGAACTAGTTTTCTTCTTACGTGGTTTACCTGCGGTGGCCATCGTAGGTGGGGACTGGAACTGCGTTATTAGGAGGGCTGACGTGGAACCAAAAGGGGCGGGGCACATGTCGGCGGCCTTGCGAGATCTTTTGAGGGATATTCAGTTGTGGGATGCGGTTGGAGGAGGGGCGTGGGAGGTAGAGCACACTTTTGTAAGACGGGGTTACGCGGCTAGGTTGGATAGGCTGTATATATCTCAAGGGGTTTGGTTGACGTTTTTCTGTACAATAGAAGTAGCTTATTCGGATCATCGGGCGGTAGTAGCAGAGGTGGCGTGGGAGTCACTAGCAGGTATATCTAGGGGTTATTGGAAGTTAAATACAAGTGTGTTAGGTGATGAGGAGGGGATAGAGGGATTTGCAATGCTGTGGGAGGGGTTACGTGCAGAGGTAAATGGGGTAGAGGATGTGGTGATGTGGTGGGATGGTGTGGCTAAACAACGGATTAAGCAATATTACGTAAAGGAAGGGAAACGTATCAATTCTTTAAAATATGGGCTTGCCAACTATTTGGAGGATAGGTTACGGGGTTGTTATGTGAGGGGGGCAGTGGCGGGCACTTATCCAATGGATGATATTATGGCAATTAAAGGGAGGCTGCGTGAGGTGCAGGATGAGAGGTTCCAAGCGTGCAGTACAGGTGGGGTGGGAAGAGGTGTTATGGGGCGATAGACCTTCATCGTGCGTATTGCGTAGGCAGAATCAAAGACAGCAGGCAATGACTATTCCATGGTTGGAGGTTCATGAGTCGATAGGAGGGTACAGGGAGGGGCAGGTCATACAAGCTACGGAAGGAATAGGGACGTTTGCTGATAAGTGGTATGAGAAGTACTGGCAACGAGAAGGGGTAGAGGATGGGGTTTTAGTACAGGTGTGTGGGAGTGTGGTATGTCAGTTGCGTAACAGTGATAGGGAAGCACTGGGTGGGGAAATAACTGAAGGGGAAATATGGAGGGCTTTAAGTGGAATGCGAAAGGGCAAAGCACCGGGAATTGATGGACTCCCGGCAGAGTTTTATCAGCAGCATTGGGAATTAATGAGGCATTTTTTGGTTAGGTTATTAAATTGCATGAAGGAGAGAGGTGAGCTGGGTGAGAAGCAGGCAACGGCTGTCGTTGTATTGGTACCAAAGGGTAAGGGGCAGCATACGCTTCGGGATTACCGGGCGATCTCGTTGTTATGCGCAGATTACAAATTGTTTGCTAAGATTTTGGGAAATCAGGTCAAGTGTGTGGTGGGGCGGGTAGTATCAAAAACTCAGTTTGGTTTGCCAGGGAGGTCTATGGTGGAGGGGCATGGGTTACTTAGGGATTCGTGGAGGCAAAAGGGGGGAGGGGGGGAGGTTTGGTGGCGCTCGATTGGCAAGGGGCATACGATAGAGGGGATCGGAAAGCATTGAAAGCCATCCTCAGGGGTCAGGGGTTTGGGGAAGAAATAGTGGGTTGGGTTGAGGCGTTGTATGGAGGTGCAATGGCGAGGGTACAGATTAATGGTCGATTTGGATGGGAAGATTGTAATGGTAGGGGACTTAGGCAGGGGTGTCCTATTCACAATTATTGTTTGCGTGCGTACAGGACCCCTTTATAGATTGGTTGGAGCAGCGTATGTGTCACGTAGAGGGACCAGGGTGTGAGGTTGCGAGGGTTTGGCCAGTTTAATTGGGTATAGTGATGATACAACTGTTCTGATCAGGGAGGGGATGTCAATGGACACATTAGATGGGGTAGTATGAATGTTCGCAGGGGCAACTGGTATGAGGGTAAATTCAGATAAATCCATGGTTATGGGGTTAGGAGCTTGGGCAGGAAGGGTTGATTGGGGTAGTGCAGTTGTGAGGAAGCAGGCGAATTCGTTAAAAAATTGCGGTCTTATTTATGCAGACGATCTAACTGTGGCACGCATGGAAAACTCGATTAGGATGGTAGAAAGGATTCAGGGACTCTTGGGTGCATTGCGACCTTATCATTTGACCCTTGTGCAGCGTGCCATTGTTATTAATATCTTACTGTATAGCAAAGTATGGCACGTGGCAGCCGTGTTCCCATTAACTGGGCCAGCAATAACCAACATACTTAGGAAGGTTTTTAAATTCTTGTGGGGTTCGAGCTGTGATTGGATTAAAAGGGATGTGGTAATGTTACCTGTAAGTCAGGGGGGGGTTGGGATTGCTGGACTTAAAGCGGAGGGTCAAATGTGTCTTCATTAAAAGGGAGGTGATGAGGGAAAGTGTGGGTGTGGGGGGTTGAGCCAGGATCCATAACAGATTGCAACGGATGTATACAGGAGTTGAGTTGCATGAGTGTGAAACTGTTTCGAGGGCTATGGCGTGGGATCGAGAGCCAGTAAAGGTTAAAATAGGTAGGTTGTGTAGATTGTTAGCCGGGAGGGTTGTAGCGCCTGTAGAGGGAATTTTCCCCATGTATGCATGGGGAAGTATATGGAATAGGTTGAGTAGGATGAGGTTGCAACCTCGTGTTCGGGATGTAATGTATCGTTTTCTGCACGGCATTTTACCGTCGGGTGTGGTTCTACGGGATAGACGAGTCGTTGACGGGGGAGAGTGTGGGATATGTGGTGGGGAGGAGTCGGCTTTTCATGTAGTATATTTTTGTGATGGACTGAGGAGTGTCAAGGGGTGGTTAAATAGGGTGATAAATAGGATAGGAGGTTCAAGGAATTTCTGTATTGAGAGCATTAAGTCTCGACGTGGGGGTTGGGAGGAAAGTGTAATCAGAGCTGTGGATACATTATGGCAGATTATATCTATATAGTGTGGGGATTGCAGGGAAACAGGTTACTGAGGTGAAGAGGAGGGTGTTAGCGGTAACGTTCTATAAAACGGTATGTAGAAATAAGGAAATTTATGGGAGGAGGTGGGTGAGGGATTTTTCAGAGGGATATAGGCAACTTACGTTACAGGTTTTATTAGACTTGTAATATACGAGGGAGGGGAGGGTACGATTGGAAAGTGTTGCTGGGGTAGGGAAGTCATAGGTGAAAACAGGGTCGCCTCCCTGGTAATGGATGACAACAAATGTTTGCGTGAGTGTTGGATGAGTGATGCGTGAGTGAATAATATGTGGACCACGGGTGCTGCACCTGTGGAGCTGGCCAGTTTTTGTGTGACATGGACTATACACTATTCATATAGTACTCATGTTCCTTCAAGGTAGTAGTGATGATGGATAAGGTATTCAAGGGGGGTAGGGCAGCATATTGATTGGAAGTGATGGACAGTTGCTTGTCCAGTGTGTTAGTATTATGTGTAGATAATACGCATATTATTGTATGTAGCGAGATGGGACTACATGCAAGTTGGACTTGTACTATGAGAATTACTCTCTAACGCCTGATATGTGAAGGCTGATTGATCAACTGTGATCCATTCAAATTAGATTTATTATTGTGTTGTTATCTATGTACATAGCAGTCTTAAGTCTTATTATTATGTTATCTATGTACATAGCAGTCTTAAGTCATAGTATTATGTTATCTATGTACATAGCAGTCTTAAGTCATATTATTATGTTGTTATCTATGTACATAGCAGTCTTAAGTCATATTATTATGTTATCTATGTACATAGCAGCTAAGTCATATTATTATTATGTTATCTATGTACATAGCAGTCTTAAGTCATATTATTATGTTATCTATGTACATAGCAGTCTTAAGTCATATTATTATTATGTTATCTATGTACATAGCAGTCTTAAGTCATATTATTATTATGTTATCTATGTACATAGCAGTCTTAAGTCATATTATTATTATGTTATCTAATGTACATAGCAGTCTTAAGTCATATTATTATTATGTTATCTATGTACATAGCAGTCTTAAGTCATATTATTATTATGTTATCTATGTACATAGCAGTCTTAAGTCATATTATTATGTTGTTATCTATGTACATAGCAGTCTTAAGTCATATTATTATGTTGTTATCTATGTACATAGCAGTCTTAAGTCATATGATGTGAGTTGTGTTTAGGTGCAGTTGTCACAAAAAATTTGTTTTGTTTTATCTGTGTTAGGGAAGTATGTGGATTTTTTTGCGTGTAGCCGCTACATGGCTGGGGTTTATACTTTATATCTTTGTATTCTGTGATGTTTTTCATAATATACAGTTTTATTTATATACTATGTTGCATGAATAGGGTTTACATGCTAAGACTGCACATAAGTTGCCTTTGAGAGTTGACATTCATTGTTGCAACCTTCTTAGAAAATTAAGCTTTTGGGGTTTTCTTTCACCAGGTTGAGGTGTCATTGTGTTAAGTAATGACATGTTTCCCATTTAATTGTTATTAATATTTTTGTGTCTAAGATGTTACTGCATCACTCATGATAGTGTAATTCCTATGTATCCTTTAATGTTAAGTTAAGATGCAATCATGTTGGTGATGGTTATATTTTGCGAGAGGGGGGGGGGTGAAATTGTGGCAAAAGTTTCAGCCTTCACAGGTATATAACTCTGGTATAACTGGGTGTATATGGTGTGTGGTATTAGGTTGTCAGAACACTTTTGTCTGTTGTAATCATTTTTGTAAGGGTGAAGTGGGAATTTGTGATTTAACTCATTTTGTGTACCTTTTAATATAATTTCCACCTTGTATTGTAATGTTTTAAATAAAATATAAAATAAAAAAAAAGTTCAGTTCAAATACTCTTACCCAAGATAATCAGGGAGACACACGGCATACAAGATGGTGAATTGTATGGGGTAGCGCTGAACGGAGCGCATAGAGTATTTGTGAAACTGCTTGCTGCGACAGTTTATGAATCGGTGGTTATGCGCTTTCAAAATGTGTGTTTTGACGTTACGCCTGCTGTGCGTGTGAGACTGGTGGACGTGTCTCGATATTATACTTGGATAAAGTTGCGGAATGTCCCCTTTGAGGCAAACGAAGCTGACATCAGAAACGTATTTGAGAAATATGGAACTGTGCATTCTGCCCAGCAGGGTAAGTGGATAATGGGTGCCTACGCAGGTATGCCGGAAGGTACATTCAGCCTTAAGATGACGTTGCGTCAACCCATACCGTCATATGTGTATCTTCAAGATTTTAGGACACAGGTAATGGTTTTATACCCTGGACAGCGGCGTACGTGTCGCATTTGTGGAGAGTATGACCACATAGCGGCGGCATGCGAAAAGAACAGACGCGTGACCAAACCTGTGCAAGAAGAAGTAGCCCCAGTCACACTTGATGAAGGTGAGCATCGTTCGTCAGAGGAAGGGCGTGGTCGTTTGTGGAGTGAGATGGTGGAACAGGCTTTTCGAAATGAGAGTGAGTCCTCCCCTCAGCTCCCTGCACCTGAGTCGTTGCCGATACCATCTGCTGGATTGGTACCCCGGCATGACGTGTTGAGTATAGGTGAGGATTTGGACGAAGCTTTAAGGACCTTGTCACTGCAAGTGGTGGAAGCTCCGTCTCCGGAAGGCGTAGCTGGAGAATTTCTGAGTCCGGATTGTCAACAATATGAGACTCAGCAGAAGGACGACGAGACTGGGACGTCGGGAGACTTCATACCTCATTGTGAGGTGGATGTTGAGGTACACCGTGAGGCTTCCTCGGATCTTGACATGGAGGATAAGAACGTTACGAGGAAACGGGCAGCTATGTCAGATTAGGATGACGTACTGACGCCGGCACAGAGGACTGGAAAAAAAACTGAGAGGATGGGTGAGGGGAGGGGCGGGGAGGGGGGGGTCATGAGGGACGCCATCGCAAGAAGGGAGGCGAATGGGAAGGTATTGTAAAGAAGACACAGACATAACAAATCAAGTTAAAACCTAACAAATCCCCAGGCCCTGATGAACTGTATGCAAGGGTTCTAAAGGAATGTAAAGAGAAGCTTAGCAAACCTCTGGCTAATCTTTTCAACATATCACTTCAGACTGGCATGGTGCCAGATAAGTGGAAAATGGCAGATGTGATGCCTATTTTCAAAGCAGGTGACAGGTCCTTAGCTTCGAACTATAGACCAATAAGCCTAACCTCCATAGTAGGAAAATTTATGGAATCAATAACTGCCGAGACAATTCGTAGCCATCTTGAAATGCATAAATTAATCAAGTCCATATATTGTGTATATGGACTTCAGTAAGGCTTTTGATTGAATCCCACATCAGAGACTATTGAGGAAAATTAAGGCACATGGAATAGGAGGAGAATTTTTTCCTGGATAAAGGCAAGGTTGACAAATAGGCAGCGGAGAGTTTGCATAAATGGGGAGAAATCAGAGTGGGGAAGCATCACGAGCTGTGTTCCACAGGGGTCAGTGTTGGGGTCAGTGTTGGGGTCAGTGTTGGGCCCCTTGTTGTTCATAATCTACATAAACGACATAGATGAGGGAATAAATAGCGACATAAGCAAGTTTGCCGATGACACCAAAATTGGTCTTCGAATTCATTCTCACAAGGAAACTGGGCACTCAGGAAGGTTTGAATAGACTGATGCAATGGTCGGAGAAGTGGCAGATCCAGTTTAATATAGACAAATGCAAAGTTTGAAACATTGGACAGGGAAATAACCATCCCACATATAAACTAAATAATGTAGATCTTAATATTACTGATTGCAAAAAGGATTTAGGAGTTCTGCTTAGCAGTAATCTAAAACCAAGACGACAGTGCATAAGTGTTTGCAATAAAGTGAACAGAATCCTTGGCTTCGTATCAAGAAGCATAAATAATAGGAGTCCTAAGGTTGTTCTTCAACTCTACATATCCTTGGTTAGGCCTCATCTAGATTATGCTGCACAGTTCTGATCACTGTATTACAGAGTGGATATAAATGCTCTGGAAAACGTACAAAGGAAGATGACAAAGTTGATCCCATGTATCAGAAATCTTCCCTATGAGGATAGACTGAGGGCCCTGAATCTGCACTCTCTAGAAAGGCATAGAATTAGGGGGGGTAATATTAAGGTGTATAAATGGAAAACAGGAATAAAGAGACTGTAAATAACATGCTAAAAATATCTAGCCTAGCCAGGACTCGCACCAATGGCTTTAAGTTGGAAAAATTCAGATTCAGGAAGGATAAAGGAAAGCACTGGTTTGGTAATAGAGTTGTGGATGAGTGGAACAAACTCCCGAGTACAGTTATTGAGGCTACAATGTTGTGCAGTTTTGAAAATAGGTTAGATAAATACATAAGTGGGTGTGGGTGGGTGTGAGTTGGACCTAACTAGCTTGTGCTACTAGGTCAGATGCCACGCTCTTTCCTTAACTGAATGTGACCTGACCTGATTAGGTTGGGGCATTGGCTTAAGCCAGTAGGAGAATTAGACCTGCCTTGCATAGGCCAGTAGGTCTGTTGCAGTGCTGCTTCTTATGTTCTTATGTTCATAATTATTGCTGGGGGGAGGGTGCGCATGAAGCCATCGACACCATCAAGCCGCCTGCCGAGAAAGATTTTAGTTCCAGTGCTGATGTCTCCTGGCTCCACCCTCAGTCAAGCTGCGTAGGCACACCAATTTTCTCTTCCCTCAGGATGGGGGAGTTTTTTTTTTTCATGCCTGCTACATTTTATGTCTATTTTGATTTTCAGGTGAGCGAAAGCCAGTCCCCTCTGGGTTAACTATTGTAAGTGATTCTTTCACACCTTCGTGCCCACCAGTATTGTCGTGTCAAGACGGCACGAGGTGCGTGGCCAAGCAAATGTAGACTGCATGTACTGTCTGCTAGTTTCATATCCCTTGGCACTATGGTTCTGCCCTCTCTAGGCCTGCCCAGGTCAGTGAGACAAAGAGCCTAACCGCACTCACTTCACGGCCTACCCTCGCGGGTTCAACAACCTCCCCCTCCATGGACTGGCTATCGATCATTCCCTCACTTTTGCCCCGCTGTGTACTCCTTTTCAATTAAAGCCAAACTAGTCTATGCAGTATCTCTGCAACCTACGTTACCCCTTCGGCACTAAACCGCTGTTCAAGAGCAAGAACAGTATTAACAGGGAGTGTTATGAGTAAATGGGATCCTGAGAGAAGGAGCTGATCATTTGCCTCGCCCTCATTTCGGCTCAATACTCTAGAGACCTGCCCACCAACAGTGGGCAGTGAGTCGAGGAATACATTAATTGACAAAAAAGTGAATATAACTTGCAAGTTCAGTAGGACAGTTCACCTCAGGAATTCATTCAGACTAAAGCCACGGGTCCCAAGACCCACTCTGGCGACAGCTATCTCCCCAGAGCTCCAGATCCCTCAAAAACTCTCTGTCCCAGCTAGAGCAGGACTCCCCAAGAGACTTCAGCTCCTTGCCCAGAGCTTTGCACACAGGCAAGAGTTCTACCCCAGTTCTTCCTCTTAGCTGTTTCCTTGCTTATATTATCCTTTCTGCACCCCCGTTTCCCTAACTCCAGGTTTCGGGGCCACCTTCCTTAATGTCGCCTTCAAGAACAAAAGACCTGAGACCTACGGCGCCAGGAGTCTTCCCTACAGTTATCACTCCTTCCTGCAAAGGCTGGGTGTGGCACTTAACACTTGGTTGGCCTGGTCTTCCTGTGACCTGATGTGTGAAACCATACCTTCCTACATCAGACCATGGGTGCAAAGACCACACGTTCTGTGGTTTGTTTACATTTGCGTTATTACGATTTCGTGAGTCATGGAGAAAACCAGTACCGTATCTGTTAGGCCACGGATGTACAAAATCTTCCAAACCTAATTTTGGACACGGAATGTGATACGTATGGCTTAACGGGATGAGCCGATAAGCCAGTGGAAAGCAACGGTCAGACTTGACCATGGTGTGGTAACAATGCAGTGAATTCCGACAACTAGTGGGAAACATATTTATGAACACACTTCGAACCCCTTATTCAAAATGTTTCGGTCCTCGGACAATGATCACTAAGTTCATGGGGTGGTACGGGAGAATATAGGGAAGGAGAGAGAAATAGTAGTAGTAGTGGTAATGGGATGAGCTGCAGAACACCGGAAGCGGATAACAGTTTATCTTATGACTGAGTCATGTGGCACCTCTGGGACGACTGCCGAGACTGCCACGTGACAGGGATAAGACAATTCTACTCCACTTCCAGTGTCCTGCACCACATTCATCTACGGGAGAAGCAGTCAGAATCTTAGTCGACGCAGATAAAGTTGCAGCCAAAACTGATAAAAAAAATAATGTGTTTTCCACCCCAGAAATTCACATAACCAAACTGTCAGAAGTCCTTGTAACCAAGTCCAAGCCTGGTTACTTCTTCAGGCAGTCTGTTCACATTGCAAGTTGCTCCATAAACGTACTTATCTACGTTCATGTTTTCAAAGTGGGTTATAGATCTACTCACTCCGCTTACATGTTTTCTCTACGAGCTAGATTTTTGCTGCCTTCGCTTTTTTTTATAAGATTTTCTATATAACATATGATTGTGTATATATATAAACGCTGTACCGAGTGAAGTGTGAGGGCGATGAACCACAGCTTCTGGGGACCGCTTCTTAGCTGTGCTATATGCGGTCAACTGGCTAGTACTGTTATTATTATTATTATTATTATTATTATTATTATTCACAAAAAGCGCTAAACTGCATAGGTCATTCAGAGTTCCAATACAGAACAGAGGACTCACAGGTAAGGGCCCACTAGGGGCGAGGGGCAAGTGGGGACAGGATGAAGAAGATAGGTGGGGAGAGGAAAAAATCTTAAGGAGAAAAAGTGTCAGGACTATACCCAACTACTAATCAATGGAAACATAATATTCAGCAGTGTCACTCTCGTGAGTACATCAATTTGCAACGACTGGACGCTGCACAGGCACAGGTTACTGTAAAAAGGTGACGCAAACGCACGTCGCAAGCACTTCTGCTCAAAACGCACAAAGACACAGCTCTATGACAATGGCACTTTTAAGTTGTTGGAATAAGTCAGGTAGTTTATTTGTATTGAGGTGGAGGTGCCGGGTCGTACAACGTTTGAAAGAGATTTACATCATTGTAAGGATGTCTGAGAGTATCTCCTAAGTATGTAGTCTGTCAAGTTGTTTGTCACTGAGTGTCTTCCAGTATACGTTCAAAGCCGGTGTGTTTGTCATGAGGTGGAGAGATTCACAGGTGGCAAATTCGTCCCACTTCACTCCCAACACCCAACGTAATGTTCGATTCTGGATGCGTTGGAATTTTAGTGCGTTTGTCTTGGCGGTTAACGTCAGAGCAAGTGGAGAGTAAGAGAGTAGAGATCGAATGAGTGCTTTGTATAGATGTAGTTTTGTCTTGGGACTGGCTCCTCTCAGCTTATATAACCTTGAGAGCGAAATTCCCGCCTGTGCAGTTTTAGCAGTAATGTGAGATTTAGGGTTCAGTGTGTTGTCGAGGGTAACACCAAGGACAACTGTTGAGAAGGAGCGTGGGATGGGGGTACGGGAGGTGCTTGTTTTGAGTTCGACAGGAGTCGGGACATCGCGCCTTCTATGGAAGTAAGTGATCTTTGACTTATTTGGGTTGGTTTTAATACGCCATAATAATTCCCAGGCGGTAATCCTGTCGACCTCTCTTTGTGTTCTGCGTGCAAGGAAACGAATGTTTTCATGTGCTGTGAGTTGAGTGATGTCGTCTGCGTAAGAAAGGGTGTGTTTGGGTAAAGAGGTTCAGGTAAATCATTCGTGTAGAGTATATATAGGGTGGGAGATAGGACAGAGCCTTGGGGTACACCGCTTTTAAAGTGAAATAGTCAGAGTGATGATCTCTGAACCGTATACGCATCGTTCGGCCATCTAAAAAGTGACATAATAATTTTATCATATTTACAGTTAATTCAAAGGACGTGCAAAGTTTATATTTTAATCCATCATGCCAAACAGTGTCAAAAGCTTTCTCTACATCTTTGGCGACAAGGGTGGAGGTACAGTTCTGGGCCTTATTGATACGTACATAATTCAGGATTATATTCAAAACGTCTTGGGTAGAACGTTGTTGTCGGAAACCGAATTGTCTTTCAGTAAGCAAGTTATTTGTCTCTAGGTGAGTCCTGAGTCGCATATTTACAAGTCGTTCAAAGGTCTTACCCAAAATTTCAAGGAGGCTAATAGGTCTATAGTTCTTGGGGTCAGTCAAGCCTTTTCCAGGTTTTGGTATGAGGCATGCAGTAGCAGATTTAAAGAATGGAGAGAAATAGCCAGATGCAAGCGAAACATTAAAGAGGTCAGTGATAGCGGAAGCAACAGAAAGTGGAAGGTGACGAAGGACAGAATGTGATAGACCTGAAGCACCTGGGGCTTTTTTTTGAAGGTGTGCTAGTAGAGAATGAACATCAGCTACAGAAAAAAGGAGAGTTTAGAGGATGCGTGGAGGATAGTGTGTTTAGGTTTATGATTGGATCAGGATTGGTTAAGTCTTCATGATTGGATACCCATCGCTCTATGTCTAATGTATGTGCTATGACAGCTTGGTCTGGTGGATGTGGGTGGAAGATGTTCCCATATGTCTTTGAAAATATGTACAGCTTCAGCAGGGTCAGAGATCTGTCTGGTGTTGTGATTAATGTGTCTGAAACTTGTGGATGGAGGGGTGCCTGTAAGTCTCCGAATGGATGACCAGAATGCTTTGGGATCTCTTGTACTCTGGACATCTGTTGTGTTTATGATTGATTGCCAATGTCGGGCATGGTCATCATCTAGGCTATGGATGATATGTGTACGTAAGATAGTTAGGTCCCATCGGATGATATTTAGTCTGTTTTGGTTTGCTAGGAAACGGTGTCTAACAGGTGAGCAGTTTTTTTGTTCTTTCTGAAGGGCGGAAAGAGTAACGTACTTTGTGGTGTGTCATGGGAACAGCCTCTGCAGCGGCTTGGGTAATTGATTGTTGAATGCGTTGAATTTTTGTGTCTGTCTTAATACTGGCCTATTGTCATAGTTGTGTGTAAGATCAAGAGTGTTTAGGCGTTGTTTGAACAGATTCCAATCCGCCTGAGAATAAGCTGGAGAGGGGCGAACTGGAATGAGTATTGGATTTGAGGAAATATGGAAAATGATAGGAATGTGGTCAGATCCAGAGAGCGGTCCTGGTCTTGTGTAGTGATGTAAGTGATTACTAGCTCTGTTTGTAAAAATTTTATCAGGGGTGCCTTGGCCATTGTATGTAAAGACTGTTGGGAAGTAAGGTCCAAGGTGTATGAGATGTTTCTGTGTTACAAGTGTATGAAGTTGCCTACCATGCAAATTTGTGGAGTTGTCATGGAAGTCAGTGTGTTTGGCATTGAGGTCGGCAAGTAGGTATACAGGGAGATGTGTATGATTAAAAAGAATGGTTAAATCATGAATATTAATGTTTTTGTTGGGTCTGGTATATGTCGTGTAGAGGATGATGGGTCCGTGTATCGTGTAAATTTTCGCAGCCATGCTGTGAGAATATGTAAATGGAAGGGATAAGAACTCATGTTTAATGGTGCCTTTAACAAGAATAGCTACGCCATTCCAGTTTTCGGCAGGGGATTGACGGGCTGTATCATCACGCACACACGAGCTGTTTAATAACAACACGTCTGGTTGTTCAGATTCAACGAGGTCAGCAAGAATATGTTTGTTCGCGTTATAAGCTCGTATGTTAAACTGAATAACCTTAAGGGCCATGGTTGGGTTTACCTGAAGTTGGGGGATATAATTCTTTCATATATTTATCTGGATAACCCATCATAGTTGTACCGTCATCTGATCTGTTCTTAACTGGGTGTATGGTATTCCGACGGTTTTTGGAGTCAGCACGGGGAGGGGAGGATTAGGGGGGGCGGGAGGAGGAGTTGGAACGTGATGATGAGATAGGACGAGAGGATGAGGTGAGGCTAGAGGAAGTGTTAGAGAGAGAGGAAGAGGTTGGGGTTTGGTTTTGGTTTAACATATTGTTAACTTTTTCCAAGTGCTTGTTGAAGTTAGGAGAATTTGTATAATTTGGTTGTAGGCAAGGTGAACGGGACTTGTGTGAAGGAGTAGGAGAACGAGAAGGGCGTGTTGTGGCAGAACAATGTTGAGATCGCCCGGTGCTACAGCCTGAGCTAGTAGAAGGAGTCTGAAGAGTGGATTGAGGCAGGTGGGTAGGAGGAGAAAGATCTGCCAGAGTAGTAACATGAGGGGTTTCAGGAGAAGAGAGAGAGGTGATAGGGCAGAGTTCATCCTTGGGAAGAAAGAAATCAGGAGGGAAAATGATGGGGTCAAAATTGTTGGCTTTTAGAAGATCATTCAGCATCGTGGGATAGTTGGCACTTTTGAATGCTTTGTGACAGTAGACAGCAGTGAGCACAAAGGCCTCAAGGATATTTGATTGTTTGGAGGAAGAAGAAGCCGAGGGAAGGTTTGTTTGGGCAGCAGCAGCATAGGAAGGATAAGCTGTAGAAGTGGAAGCAGAAGGAATAGAAGTATTTGGTTGGTAAGTGGATGAGGATGTTGTCTGTGTTTGTGAGAATGGAGTCAAGACTGGGTTTGGAAGGTTTAGAGGTTGGTCTTTTCGTAAGGAAGAAACATGTTCCTTACGAGTAGGGCATTGGAAAGAAGTAGCTGAATGTGACTGAGAGCAGTGCAAGCATTTGGGAGGGTTGATACATTTTTGCCATGTGTGGCCTGGAGAAGAACACTTAGAACACAGCTGTTGCTTGTTACAAGTATTCTTTAAATGACCAAACACAAGGCATTTGTAGCACTGATGAATAGGAACATAGTTAGGGAGAAACAATGAAGTAGGTGGAAGAAGAAAGTAGTTTGCTCGAACACCATGTTTGAACAACTTATCAGCCTCATCTGGAGTAGAACATCTGATCTTAAGAATGTTGTATCAGGATGAAAAAGTCCCTCAACTGTGACATGATTTTGTGAGGAAATGTCTGTCATCAAGGTGTCTTTGTCTTGGCTGTATTCGTTAATCAAGGATGAGTCTACAAATTTTGCCACGACTGTGCTCCTGGCCTTATGATCAGGAGCCCAATCGATAGCAAAACCTGCCTGAAAGAACTTGTCTCGGACTTCCTTACTGGTACAGAGGTCATAATTCACAGGATCAAGATTTACTTTACAACCAGTATGTGTCTTGAAGATATTTATCATACGTGCCTGGGTAATGTTGAAAAAGGTGGAAGCATAATCAATCTTATCCTTGTCATCTTTAGAGTACTTTAGCATAAGGCCCATTGTCGGAAAGCTGGGTCTCTGTGCAGTTGTCATGATGACAACAGCACAGGTAGGGATGCTGCATAAATCGTATGTGGCGTCTAAGGGGCGTCAAGTGCATAATTCTGACAGGACATGTTTGTGTTGTGGAGTGTACCTGCCAAGATGAGGCTTCCCGTGCGTAAATCACAAGGAATGCAGCCACGGGCACCGACCAGACGAATACTCCCACCGACGCAGGAGCAGGTCCAGCCGATCCAGAAAAAAGAAGAAAATTTAGAGAGGAGAGAATGGTGCTGGTGTCTCCAGAGCGATGTAGTCAAGCCGATCCACTGTGTGGGGATCTTTAACCACCTCAATGAAGAGGGCTTGACTGGCCTCTGGGGAGATTACGGCACAACAGAGAGCTAAACCCGTGTCACACAAAAAAAAAAAGATATTGGTTAAAAAAAAGCTGTCTTATTCTCCGAGATGCTGTCACAACCGAACATGGGTGTGAGGATATCGGTGTGCCAGGATTACACATACACAAAGTGCAGAGGTGTGGAAGTGTTGCTTGTGAACAATGTATCAGCAGACGACACCCAACAGGATGAGGTGGGAAGACTTCGTCCAGCTGCAGAAGTGCAGAGGCCAACGGTCTGCTCTGGGGCAGACAGCCAGCGACGCACAGAATCCTGGAGCCAAGATGAAGAATGTCCAGAAATCAACCAATCAGGCAAGGTCTTCTTGAAACAAGAAAATCAATGCAGTTTTCTTCAACAAACACAGCAAAAGCTTATCCCAGCAAGGGGATCGCAAGGCAACCAATCAGGAGCAAGCAAAGCATGCAGCCAATCGGGAGGAGGTGCGTCTGTTCAGTGCGGAAGCTAGCAGAGGAATGAGTTCCAATGATTACCATTATTTAATATATAATTTATTGTTTTATATATATACATAATTTTATCAGATGTTTATATAAAGGTAAAGCAAATTTATATAAATGTGCATATTTAAGTAGATTATTATTATTATTATTATTATTATTATTATTATTATCAAAACTAAGCGTTAAACCACCAGGGTCATACAACTTATGTTTAAGTAGACACACGCACACATTTATTGTTCATTAAATTAAATTTACTAAGACTGACATAGCAACATAGTATCAACATAGTATCCGGAAAGCAAATTGTGATGTGATGTTATTGCACACGGATCCACTGAAACATTTCATATTCACAAGCACCAATAATTAGTTTTATAAAGTATCACGTTTACTGGCAACTACATGCCGTGTCCTCAACGAGAAGTCGTTGGTGATACCTAATTTTGTTGTTTTCAATAGTATACAAGACTATGGTAGTGTTACGTTGACTTCCAGGTATAGGCAGACATTTTCGTGGCGACTGACAATAACTGCAGGAGGATTGACAGAGGCTCACAACCACCTGCTGTGGCTCAAAGTTCTTGTCTAGCAGAGCGTCCTCTCGAGCAAGTAACTCAGGCACATTCACGGCAAGTTTCGTCGGTTTGCATCCCATGGTCTTTAGTTCATTCTGCTGTTTTAGGATTTGTTTCATAAAGTCTGTCCCGGGTTCAGTGACACCATTAACTGTAGAAGGCAGATCCTGACGGTGTCCTGATGTGTTTCCTGGAACAGTCGCTCCGTAATTTTCTGTTGTATAATTCACTTCCTGCTGCACGTTGTTTACAGGTGTCTGCATGGTTACCGAGGCTGGAGTCGCACAGTCACAGTTGGCGCCTTTGCTCAACATTAGAACAATACCGTTGACCACAGACAATACAATACAAATTAGAAATATAATGAAGCATTTGCGATAGCTCTTAAAGAAAGACAAGAGCACATTGTGAATCATTTTGGCTACTGTAGGCCGAGACATTGTTGATGTACAGTCGACGTCGATCACAGATGCTGGAGCAATAATGAAGCAGCCGCTAAACGTAGGAGAAGGCGAGCGGATATCACCTCCCTGGTGGGTAGACAAGAACTGAAGCAACCCGCTCGCTGAGGTCACCTTATATACGTTCCATCTCGTAGGGGTTGCGCTAGCCTTTACCTTGCTTACGTGTGAGTACGTGTACTGAGGCGATGTCAACCCCACAGACACACACACACACACACACACACCACCACACACACACACACACACACTCAATACCTGCTTCTCAGTTTTCACCCAGGAAAATACTAGCGATATTCCTGAAATTATAGATTATGTAGAACAGGACGATAATAAACTATGCACGATGGCGGTAACTGGTAAGAAGACTGAACCTCAGTTTTTTTTTACCTCCTCATTAGTCCATAAGTCATGAAGGATGGACAGTGGACCTCTGCCTGTTCTACCATAGAGAAGTTAAAAAGGTGAAAACCCCAATGGGGTCACTGGGAACTTCCCTCATGGCAAACAAAGCACAGGGTAGGAAACGATGCCACTCCTTAGGTTTAAGGGAGCAAAGTTTCCTTAAAATGGACTTGAGAATCGAATGCCGGCGCCAATCCTCCCATTACAGATGGGATGTTAGGGTGTGGTGAAGAGAGGTTTCACTCCCAGAAGTTGGTTATAGATGTGCATTAAGTCAGATTTTGAATTGTGTCCCCGGTCAGACAAAATTTCTCTAGGGATGCCCACTCTGGAGAAGATGGACAAAAGGGCTTCAGCCACCTCTGTAGTAGTTATGGTCTTTAAGGGAACGGCTTCAGGGAAACTCGAAGCATAATCAACTAATGTTAATATATATCTATGTCCCCCAGATGAAAGTGGAGATAAAGGGCCAACGATGTCAATAGCTACTCTTTCGAAAGGTACCGTAAAGACGCATTTTGACCATAGATACTCGCCTGGTACCTCGGGAGGATGACAGTTGACAAACTTTACACGATCTACAATAGGTAGTGACATCTGAGGACATTTTTGGCCAAAAATAGGGGTCCCTAATTTTATTTAAGGTTTTACGATGCGAGAAATGTCCAGCCACTGGCAGGTCATGAGCCATTTTAAGAACAGTCTCTCTGCATTGACTTGGAACAACTAAGATGGAATAGTCTGTCTCATCTGGATTTAATTTGAATACTGACTTGTACAAGATACCTTTTATATATTCAATTTTATATGAAAAGTTTTTCCTTTGGATAACTTGATTTTGTTTAGCGGCATTATGGCAATTCTGAAGAGAAGGGCAATTACGTTGTAAATTGACAAAGGAGTCCTTCGATATGTCTACAGGCTTAAAGTCAGGGAAAATCAAAGGATGGACAGTAGGGGAAGCATGGGCTTTGGTCTGAGCCCTAGTCAAGACATTTATGGTATCGGAGGTGATATCTTCACTTTCATCTAACAAGTGAACCAGTGATCTTACTACCTCGCTTTCGAGAGTAGCATCACTGGTTTTTAATCCCACATGAATCTCACGAGACATTGTCTCATCTGAACTTTCGAGGGGCTTCTCCGACTCTACAGAAAGAGGATCTGAAACACCTATGTCCATCTTTGGTGATGAAAGGTCAACCTCAGAAGGAAGAATGGCACCTTTTACATTACCTATTAGTACGGAGCAAGAAGTGATGGGAGCTAGTACGGCTTCAGACCAAACTGTGAACCATTTAGACCTAATGTAACAACGGATGGTAGGAAAAGTGTCCGTACGGCCAAGTAGTCTGAAGTATAGCAGAGGAATGAGTTTCTTTAAGGTTAGGGAACAGCTTATCAGAAATGACTATACATGTGCATCCAGTGTCTCGTAAAATGGTAGATACATTAAGTCCATTAACTGTTCCTGAACAGAAGGGTGCTTGGTTAATTACAGTCTTTAAAACATCTTCCAACTTTTTGGACCTTCTTAGAAGGACAATCTGGACGTTTATGTCCCTTAACACCACACAAATGACAAACAGGAATAAAAGAAGTCGTTTTACTTTCAACTAGAGGCTTTGATTTCTTAAGGTCTGATGAACCCTTGCCCTTAGGGTTCGATCCCTTTAGGTCTTTATAGGAATTGTGAGCCTCAGCATACAGGTCAGCAGCCTCAGCAACTTCCTCAGCTTTAATCAGGTTACGTTCTCTGATGAATGTTCGTATCTGATGGGGAAGAGCTGTCAGGAACTGGTCAGCAACCATGAAGTCTCTAAGAGATTCATAACTGCGATCAATTCCTGAACTCTCTATCCAAAAGTCGAACAAACGAAAGAGTGTTACCTGTAACTGCTGAAAGTTCTGGCCAAGCTGTAAGGTGGCATACCTGAAATCTTTCCTGTAAGAATTAGTGGTTTTTTGATATGCTTTAAGGATTGCCTTCTTCAGTAGGTTATAATTACATAGATATCCTGCGACAAAGTTGCATAGATATTCAAAGCTTACCAGAAAATAATATTCCTAACCTGGTAGCCCATGTGTCAGCAGGCCATTCACAGAGGGTAGCGGTATTTTCAAACCTGATAATGTAAGAAGTTATGTCTTCCCCCTCTGTGAGGAGGTAAATTAGGTGTTGGAATATGTGTACTAGCTGCACGTTGTTCCATTACTCCTCATCTAATTGCTGTTGTGGAAAGTTTATCTTTTTATTCTCTAATTCAAGAGAGAAGATTTTTCGAGCTCGCGATCTTTTCTCTCTCTCTATTAATCTATGCTCTCTAGCTCTTTCCTCACGTTCTCTAGCTCTTTCCTCACGATCAAGTCTATCACGCTCTTTTTTGTCTTCGCCCTCTCTTTCTAACTGTCTTTCTTGGCTTTCTCTTTCAATTTTTTCTCTTCTCTCTCTTTTCTCCTGTCTTTCAAGGTTCTCTTTCTCCTTTTTCTCTTTCTCTTTCGATTCTCTCTCTCTCCTTATTCTCTTCTCTTTCCCTTTCTAGCTGTCTTTCTTCTCTCTCAATTCTCTCTCTTTCAAGTCTTTCCTGGATCTTAGCACTAATGAAAGATTCTAAATTTTTCCCTGTTATTCCTAACTTACTTCCAGCATTCATCCAAAACTGGTATTCCTCCATATTTGCAAGAATAACTTAAACTATCAGGGGAAATGAAACGGGTATCAAAGAAAATGGAGGGTTAAAATTCCTGCTCTGCTCAAACTGTAAATAAATCAGAGGGCTCGATCCCTACTTCAATTAAACAATATGTATTAATGAAAACGAAGGGTTCTATGCCGGCTCACCAACAAATCAAGACAGTTCCCTTGATATAATAAAGAGCTCAATGAAACAAATTGTCACTGGAAAATCTTGGGTCCCTAGAGTCTAATCCTCCAAAATGTTTCAAGCTCACAAGAAAGGTGGCAGAATTAAATATTATCCTGCCTGACTTGACTTACAATAAATTGAGACTATAACAATCACCAAATCCTTTAAATACCTGTACTGCAGTCCTACCATAGAGA
Source organism: Cherax quadricarinatus (assembly GCF_026875155.1). Lineage (NCBI taxonomy): Eukaryota > Metazoa > Arthropoda > Malacostraca > Decapoda > Parastacidae > Cherax > Cherax quadricarinatus. The sequence continues at coordinate 14,800,228 of NC_069450.1, forward strand.
ATGATTACTCATGGCTGGTGGTAACCTTCTGTGGTATGCAGCGTTGAAGTTCCAATGGTAGATTCGAGATGGAATTGAATCTTTATTCTGTCGAGTTGTATCCTGGCAAGGTCGCCACTTGTGAAGGCTTACTCAGCTCTGTAATAACTTCAGACAGTATTACCAAAGCTGGCTCCTCCTCAGGAAAATTAATGAATAGAAAACGAAATAATAATTCACAAAGATAAACACTTTATTATTTATTAAAGCAAACATAAAACAATAAAACATGACAGGTATATCCTATTTGAAAGAAAAATGAAAAATGAAATGAATAAAATAACATTTGAACTCAACGTTAATATATATATTGGGGTGTCTGGTGTTGGTGACACTTCGTGTTGTTGAAATCTTAGCCGTTGCTGATGTGGAGAGGGGGGGGTCACAGGTGTTGGTGACCACCACCGGCTAGTTCTTCACAGAGTATCGCCGTGAGTATTCTATCCCGATGACAGGAAAGCAGGTTCTTTACAGCTGCAATGATGTGGGGTTAAGTCCTGCAATTTCATACAGGTGCACAGGTAATTAAATCCAAAATGGGACGTCTCCAGGACGTTAGTCCGTCTCCATCAGTTTTCTCATTGATTGACAGGTGACCCTCTCTGTCATCCAAGCTGAAAAGATAGACAGGTTACTCACTGCTTAAGAAATCACTCTTCATGATAAGTACAATACCTAAAAGAAATGGTGATTATTACAACAGTCAACTTAGAGCAAGGCTGAAAAGACTAAGTTTATTATTGGTCAAAAGTGAAGCTTTCAACCAATAAATCCACTAGAATACTAAGGCAGCATGTACTTACAGTAGTGTTGGGAAACTGTGAGTCGAGTGATTTACCGTTTGACCAGAGCCCCATCACGTCACCTTTCGGGGGGGGGGGAAGAGGGAGGGGAGGGATAGTGGGAGCTAGACTGACCCTATGTTAACAAGCAGCCAGCCGTCAAACTATCACTTTAGGGGTGGGGGAAAAAAGGCGGGAACAGCGGGAGCTAGACTTACCTTACCTTAACTAAGTAGCCGGCAAGCAAACTCTATCACTTCCTGGATGGGGAAAAAGGTGGGAATAGGGGAGACTTGACTTACCCTACCTTAACAAGTAGCCGGCAATGAAACTATTGTTAATATATACTCCCTCGCTACTCCTATCTATTGAACTTTTCCCTCACAAATACCTATTTACAAGGCAGGTGACAGGTCCTTGGCTTCGAACTAATAGACCAATAAGCCTTTACATCCCAATGGAAATAAGTCACTCTGCATGACTTTTTTGGGTTATCCTAGCTTCTCTACACATATGCTGCTTTGTATGAGAATCTATGTAACTGTATTTGTGTATACCTGAATAAACTTACCTCCATAGTGGGAAAATTTATGGAATCAATAATTACCGAAGCAATTCGTAGCCTTCTTGATAGGCACAGATTGATTAATGAATCTCAACACGGTTTTACAAAGGGGCATTCCTGTCTTACAAATTTACTAACTTTTTTCACTAAGGTGTTTGAGGAGGTAGATCATGGTAATGAATATGATATTGTGTATATGGACTTCAGTAAGGCTTTCGATAGAGCTCCACATAAGAGGCTATTGAGGAAACTTAACTCACACTCCTGCCCACTACCGCCACCCACCCTCTCATGCTCCCGCCCACCACCACCACCCACCCCTTCACATTCCTGCCCACAACCACCACCCACCCTCTCATGCTCCTGCCCTAAGGCACACGGAATGGGAATTTTTTTTTCCTGGGTAGAGGCATGGCTGACAAATGCAGCAGAGAGTTTGCATAAATGGGGGGAAATCAGAATGGGGGCACGTCACAAGCGGTGTTCCACAGGGGTTAGTGTTGGACCCGTTGTTGTTCACAATTTATATAAACGACAGATGAGGGAATAAATAGCAACATAAGCAAATTTGCTGATAACACCAAAATAGGCCGTCCAATTCATTCTAATGAGGACATTAGAGCATTTCAAGACGATTTGAATAGACTGATGCAATGGTCGGAGAAGCGGCAGATCCAGTTTAATATAGACAAATGCAAAGTTCTAAATGTTGGACAGGAAAATAACCATGCGACATATAAACTAAATAATGTAGATTTTAATACTACTGGTTGCGAAAAGGATTTAGGTGTTCTGGATAGCAGTAATCTAAAACCAAGACAACAGTGCATTAGTGTTCGCAATAAAGCTAACAGAATTCTTGGCTTCATATCTAGAAGAACAAATAATAGAAGTCCTCAGGTTGTTCTTTAACTCTATATATCCTCGGTTAGGCCTCATTTAGACTATGCTCCTCAGTTCTGGTCGCCATATTACAGAATGGATATAAATGCTCTGGAAAACGTACAGAGGAGGATAGCAAAGATGATCCCATGTATCAGAAATCTTCCCTATGAGGATAGACTGAGGGCCCTGAATCTGCACTCTCTCGAAAGGCGTAGAATTAGGGGGGATATGATCGAGGTGTCTAAATGGAAAACAGGAATAAATAAATGGGATGTAAATAGCGTGCTGAAAATTTCCAGCCAAGACAGGATTCTCAGCAATGGTTTCAAGTTGGAAAAATTCAGATTCAGGAAGGATATAGGAAAGCACTGGTTTGGTAATAGAGTTGTGGATGAGTGGAACAAACTCCCGAGGACAGTTATTGAGGCTAAAACGTTGTGTAGTTTTAAAAATAGGTTAGATAAATACATGAGTGGCTATGGGTGGGTGTGAGTTGGACCTGACTAGCTTGTGCTGCTGTGTCTGGTGCCGTGCTCCTTCCTTGAGTGGAGGTGACCAGACTGGGTGGGTCATTGGGCTTATGATGGGGGAGACATGGACCTGCTCTGCATGGGTCAGTAGGCCTGTTGCAGTGTTCCTTCTTTCTTATGTTCTTATGTCACTCGCCCGCACTAACTTGCTCCCACTCACTTGTCCCGCTTTAATCCTCTCACCCCTCTCTCTCTTTCTCACTATCTCCCTCTCTTTCTCTCTCTCTCTCTCTCTCTCTCTCTCTCTCTCTCTCTCTCTCTCTCTCTCTCTCTCTCTCTCTCTCTCCTCTCTCTCTCTCTCTCTCTCTCTCTCTCTCTCTCTCTCTCTCTCTCTCTCTCTCTCTCTCTCTCTCTCTCTACTCTCTCTTTCCGTTTTTCTCTCCACGTTCTCTTCCCTCTTTCTCTCCCCTCTTTCTCTCCCTTCTTTCTCTCCCCTCTCCCTCTCCCCTTATTGCTCTATCTCTCCCTCTACCCATCCCCCCACACACACATGAATCGACCCCTGTAACCACAACTAGGTGAGTACACACACACACCAAACAAAAAAAATACTATGAAACCTCGCTCATTATAAATTAATGATGGAGCCCCAGAGGGAAAGTCGAAGACTCATTGGACCAGAGGAAGATGGGCCTGGAAAGGAAGAATGGATGGGTAGAAGAGTTATTGAAAAAGATAGAACAAGAGTGGGAAAGAAAATTAGACGAGCTTACTGTGAAAATGGAGAAAAAGATGGAGGCAGAGAAAATGAAATGAGAGTTGTGAGCTAAAGCTGCAGAAGCCAAGATACAGGCCCTAGAAAACGAAGTAAATATGCTGAAGTGAGACACAGGGTCAATGACCAGAGGGGACACAGCATCTTGAGCAGGCACCCCAATATTAAACAAGCAGTCCAAAGGAAAGGAAGGAGACAAGACTTACACTGAGGCCCTATCAGACCACTAGGCAAGGTCAGGGAATTAAAGGGGCATGATGCTGGGCACAGGTACAGCAGTAAGTGAGGGAAGAATGTAGGTAGAGTAGTGACAGGCCACATGCAGAAGCACAACTAGGCCACCCGGAGAAACAGGAAATAATAAGAGAGGCAGTAGCTATGTATAAATGGGACCAAGAGATGCAGTGGGAAAAACAATGGGAGAAGAAGAGGGAGAGGTCAGTCTTTATTCATAGGCTTCAGGAGAGCAAAGGGAGTATATACAATGAAAGATGGTAGAAAGAAAAACAAGAGATTGAAAATATCATCAAATAAACAGGAGAGGAAGACATGACTGAGCTAATAAATTTTCAGAGAAGAGGGGGTACTCGAAGTGGAGAAATTGACCAAACTGATTTTCAATGCAGATCCTGCAGGAAAAAACACACCTAAAGGATTCAGTGATATACTGGAGGGTGTTCCTAGACAGTGAGAAAATGAGAAGAGAGGGTCAGCATCTGAGAATACACAGAGACAAAATGGGCAAGAAAGGGACAAGGATAGAGCTAGTTGAGGACAACCAGACTCAAGCAGAGCAACAAGTGTAAACATCCACAGAACCACACTTAGAACGTCGCAGCCTAACATACTATCCCAATACAAACCACACTCCACACCCACAGCCCCCACCCCACACTGTGCAGTAAAATCCCATAGCACCCTGCCAGGTCCCCCACTCCTCCAACCTCCACAAAACCCCAGAATACAGTGTTGGAGAGGAAACTGAAGATATGGTACACCCATGCTGATGGAATAACGAATATGTGAGAGGAGTGGCACAAAAGAATCACAGAGGTATCACCAGACATCATAGCTCTCACAGTAACCAAGCTTACAGTAGCTCACAGTAATGATAACAGATGCCATCTTTCCAACTGGATATCAGTTCTTGAGGAAAGACAGAGAGGACAGACAGGGTGCAGGAGTGGCACTACTCATCAGAAACCAATGGGATTTTGAGTTGGAGAGAGGAGAAGCAAGGGCTACATAGTAGGAACACTTCAGACTGGAGGTCCCAAGGTGGTGATTGCAGTGATGTATAACCTACCACAGAATAGCAGGAGGCCAAACAAGAATATGATGAGAGTAACAGAGCTATGGTTGACACACTGGCCGAAGTGGCCAGAAGGGCCCATGTAGGAAGGGCAAAGCTATTGGGTGACTTCAATCACAAAGAAATTGAATGAGAAAACCTGGAGCCACATGGTGGCCCAGAAACATGGAGGGCTAAGATGGAGGTGGTATTAGAAACCCACATGTATCAGCGAGTTAGGGACACTACCAGAGAGAGAGGAGAGGATGAACTAGCAAGACTGGATCTAGTATTCATCTTGAGTAGTGCAGATATTGAGGACATCACATATGAAAGGCCCTTTTGGGCTAGTGATCACGTGGTTCTGAGCTTCGAATACATAGTAGAGTGGAGAGAGAAACAGGAAGGGCAGGACGAATGAATTTAAACTACAAGAGAGGGGACTACAGAGACATGAGGAATTTTTATGAGGTTCAGTGGGAGAAAGAACTGGCAGGATATCAGTAAATGAGATGATGGAATATTGACAACAATATGCAAAGAAACAGAGGAGAGGTTTGTACCAAAGGGCAACAGAAATAATGAGAAGGCCATGACGAGCCCTTGGTTCACCCAAAGGCGTAGAGAGGCCAAAACCAAGTGCTCTAGAGAATGGAAGAAGTATAGAAGGAAAAGGACCCAGGAGAGTAGTCAAAGAGCAAGAAGTGAATATGTACAGGTAAGGAGGGAGGCCCAACGACAATATAAAAATGGCATAGCAATGAAAGCCAAGTCTGATTCAAAGCTGTTGTACAGTCACATCAGAAGGAAAACAACAGTCAAAGACCAAGTAATCAGGATGAGGAAGGAAGGAGGGGACATCACAAGAAACGACCGAGAAGTATGTGATAGCTCAACATAAAATTTAAGAAGTATTCACAGTGGAGGTAGAAAGGACCCCAGAAAGATGGAGTGGTGGGGTACAGCAGCAAATGGTGGACACAGTACATACAACCGAGGAAGATGTGAAGAGCCTGCTAAGCGAGCTAAATACCTCAAAGGAGATGGGGCCAGATAACATCTCTCCGTGGGTCCTGAGAGAGGGAGCAGAAGTGCTCTGTGTACCACTAACAACAATCTTCAACACATCTATCGAAACAGGATGACTTCCTGAGCAAATGTAGTCCCAATTTTTAAAAAAGGAGATTGATACGCAGCATTGAACTACAGACCAATGTCACTGACATGCATAGTATGCAAAGTCATGGAGAAGATTATCAGGAGAAGAGTGGTGGAGCACATGGAAAGAAATGAGCTTAACGACAACCAGCACTGATTCAGGGACAGGAAATCCTGCGCCACAAACATGCTATGACAAGGTGACAGCAGTAAGGCAAGAGAGAGAGATAGATATATAATATATATATATATATATATATATATATATATATATATATATATATATATATATATATATATATATATATATATATATAGAGAGAGAGAGAGAGAGAGAGAGAGAGAGAGAGAGAGAGGTGGGTACATTATGTTTTCTTGGATTGTAAGAAGGCTTTTGACACAGTCCCACACAAAACGTTAAAACATTAGTGCAAAAGCTGGAGGACCAGGCAGGTATAACAGGAAGGGCACTGCAGTGGATCAGAGAATACCTGACGGGAAGGCATCAGCGAGTCATGGTACATGTCAAGGTGTCAGAGTGGGCGCCTGTGACGAGCGGGGTTCCACAGGGGTCAGTCCTAGGGCCGCTGCTGTTTCTGGTATATGTGAAAGACATGACGGAAGGAATAAACTTAAAATTGTCCCTCTTTGCAGATAATGTGAAGTTAATGAGGAGAATTCAATCGGAGGAGGACCAGACAGGACTACAAAGAGATCTGGAGAGGCTGCAGGCCTGGTCCAGAAACTGGCTCTTGGAATTCAACCCCACCAAGTGCAAAGTCATAAATATTGGGGAAGGGCAAAGAAGAGTACAGTCTAGGGGGCCAAACACTACAAACCTCACTCAAGTTAAAGGATCTTGGGGTGAGTATAATACCGAGCACATCTAAGGCGCACATCAACCAAATAACCGCTGCAGAATATGGACACCTAGCAAACCTAAGAATAGCGTTCTGACATCTCAGTAAGGAGTCATTCAGGACTCTGTACACCGAGTATGTCAGCACCATTTTGGAATCCGCACGACATATAAAATACTGAGAGGAATCGACAAGGAGGATAGAGACAGCATGTTCCAGAGATGGGACACAGCAAAAAGGGGTCACAATTGGAAATTGAAGGCTCAGATGAGTCACAGAGATGTTAGGATGTATTTCTTGACTCATAGCATTGTCAGGAAGTTGAATAGTCTGGAAAGTGATGTAGTGGAGGCAGGATGCATACATTGCTTTAAAAGAATAGGAAAGATAAAGTTCACGGAGCAGGGAGAGAGTTACCTAGTAGCGACCAGTGAAGTGGCGGGGTCAGGAGCTATGAATCGACCCCTAAAACCACAGTTAGGTGAGTGCAATGACACACCCACACACAATCTTACATGTGTATGTCCGGTAAATATATATATATATATATATATATATATATATATATATATATATATATATATCAAACTGCGAAAGGCCAGGACTCGACCCTACGAACCTTATACCGCCTCCAGAGACAGCACAATGTACACATCGCCTTACCACTTGAGCCAGGGATCCTACAAAGAATCACGCATGCAGCTGAGCTACATGTTTTTCTCGTGATCCGAGGACACTCGTGGTAGTGGTATCTCAAGGATTAATTTCAGCCTCCTCCTGTTTGAATACCCACCTCAACAAGCAGTTTATATAGCAATGAAATCACGAAACAAGTGATTTTAAATCATTTACCAAACTGCGGCAGGCCAGGACTCGACCCTACAAACCTTATACCGCGTTTCATTGCGCTTTCTCTCTCTCTCTCTCTCTCTCTCTCTCTCTATATATATATATATATATATATATATATATATATATATATATATATATATATATGCAAGGAATTCGCAAGAGCAGGCGAAATATACACAAACATTGATCTCTGGCCGAAGGAGACTCGAACCTACGAACCTTGGAACAAGGTACGCAGTGCTATACCATTCTCACCACACTGGACCAATACCTTGGCGCCCAGATCACGCTAGACGTTGATCCAAGGCAGCCAGCTATCAGGGAGAAGGCTGACAGCTTTTCATCTCATCCCCTGCATGCATCGACCAACTAGAGATTTTAACAATGCAAGGAATTCGCAAGAGCAGACATTGTTAAAATCTCTAGTTGGTCGATGCATGCAGGGGATGAGATGAAAAGAAGCATATGATCCCGACTGTCTTCTTCCAACTGTTAAACACGGAGGAGGTTCTGTGATGATCTGGGGTGCTATATCTTGGAAATCTGCAGGCCCAATGGTTGCCCTTCATGGTAGAATTAAAAGTCAAGATTATTTAAACATTTTAGCAATCAACTTCATCCTATGATTGTAACACTGTTTCCAGAAGGGAATGCTATCTTCCAGGACGATAACGCACCGATTCACGCAGCTAAAATCGCCTGTGTGGCACGAGGAACATTCCAGTGAGGTTGAGCATCTCATCTGGCCACCCCAATTCCCAGATCTTAATATAATTGAAAATTTATGGTGCATTTTAGAAAAACAAGTAAGGAGTCGATACCCTCCACCATCATCACTTAAGGGACTGGAGACTGTTTTAGCTGAAGAATGGACAAAAATACTCCTGGAATCTATTCAAACATTGTATGAATCAATTCCTCGTAAAATTCAAGCAGTAATTACTGCCAAAGGTGGTCCAACACCATATTAAAATAAATTTATTTAAAATTTCAAGGTGTTTCCATTATTTTGTCCAACCCCTGTATATGGGGAGACAGAGAGACGGAAAGTGGTCGCTGGAGGACGTGAGCACATGAACCCCGTCAACAATTATAATTATTTGTTCATTACGATGACAGGACAGAGACACTTGTTCAGAATCGTTGTGCATCATGCAGCACACCAGTGAAAGTTAGTCACTTCTTTTATTCGTACTGAACATTGGTGAAATCAATTATTTTTAAGCATGTTTATATCAAACATGGGTAAGCTGAGAGCCACGGGTACGTAAACTCATGTATTTTCCAGATAGGCTATTGCCTACACAGTCAATACCGTAGTTTCCAGGTGTTTTAATAATAATATTTAGGTGATTTAACACAATGTGACTGTGTATCAATGCATTACCTATTGTGGCTCGTGTTACCGCCTTCACTGGAATGATGGTGAGAGAATCACATACAAATGAAAAAGCGAAAAAGACAAGCGATAGAGATTTAGGAGTTCTGGTTAGCAGTAATCTAAAGCCCAGACAACAGTGCCTAAGTATTTGAAATGACGCAAATAGAATTCTTGGCTTCATATCAAGAAGTATAACTAACAGGAGTCCGCAGGTCTATGTATCGTTGGTTAGGTCTCATTTAGATTATGCTGCACAGTTCTGGTCGCCGTGTTACAAACGGATATAAATGGGCTTGAAAATGTACAAAGGAGGATGACGAAGATGATCCCATGTATCAGAAATCTTTCCTGCAAGGATAGACTGAGGGCCCTGAATCTGCACTCTCTAGAAAGGCGTAGAATTAGAGGGTACATGATTGAGGTGTATAATAGAAAACGGGAATAAATAAAGAGAATGTAAATAACGTGCTAAAAATATCTAACCAAGACAGGATTCGCACCAGTGGTTTCAAGTTAGAAAAATTTAGATTCAGAAAAGATATAGGAAAGCACTGGTTTAGTAATAGAGTTGTAGATAAGTGGAACAAACTCCCGAGTAACGTCATTGAAGCTAAAACCTTGTGTAGTTTTATAAAAAAGGTTAGAAAAATACATGAGTGCATGTGGGTGGGTGTGAGTTAGACCTACGTCGCATGGGCCAGTAGACCTGTTGCAATGCTCCTTCTTTCTTATGTTCTTATGTTGTTGTTAAGTGATCAGTACTTGAAGGTTGCGCTCTTTCCCCTGCCGTGCACCTCGTCCCTATCCAGTGAACCACCGCAGGTTCACTACCGCTTTATGAACGCATATTCTGCCTCCCTTCTCCCATTTAATTTGATCATAATCACGCTAAAAAAATTTGATTGAGGCCTGATCAACCGGACTGGTACTGCCGGCCGCACGCAATCCAACGTACTAGCCACAGCCCGACTGGTCAGGTACTGACTAGGTATTTATCCAGTTCCCTCTTGAAAACAGCCAGGGGTCTGTTGGTAATTCCCCTTATGTATCCTGAGAGGCAGTCGAACAGTCTCGGGCCACTGATACTTATTGTGTTACCCCTTAATGTACTCAAGACATCCCTACTTACCAGTGTGGGTATGTTGCACCGCCTGCCGAGTCTTTTGCTTTCATAGGAAATTATTCCTGTTTGCAGATTTGGGATTAGTGCCTCTAGAATTTTCCATTTGTAAAATATGATGTATCTTTCTCGCCTCTGTTCCAAGGAGTTAAGGTCAAAGGACTTCAAGGCACCTGTTGTCCATGTTCACCCATCAGTAAAATGGGTCTGTTGTGGGTTGCATCCTGGGACAAAATTGACCTAATTTGCCCGAAATGCTCTGCATAACAAGCAGTTTTCTACATAGTAGTATGTCATTGATGTCAGCTAGGTCTGTATACCATGTACATGTACTTGTAGAAATAAAGATATTATTATTATTATATTCTCCAGATCAACAATTTTGCATGTTATCCAGAGACTTTCCTTCCACTGCACTATACTGAAAATGTTGTATTTATACACTGCACACGAAGGATGTTGGCCACACCTAGGCCCATGACTGTCCCCTCACCCACTTCACATATACTGTTGTAGATTGTGTTCCTTTCCAGTAATGGGAAAATAGTTTTTCTGACTGGATGACCCCCTTCAGTTACATACTTAGTCCAGATTCTCTTAATCCCCCTCCCCCCCCCCCAAAAAAAAAAAAAATTGCGTTGAGAATACTAGTACTCGCTAGATTAGTTGAGAGAACTGACGAGATTCGCTTTACGTGTTCACTGGCACAGTTTTCTGTTTTTAGTGCACGAAATAATCCACGAAAACTAAGGAGCTGTCATTGAGCAAGTATCACCTCCACACTGCCTATCATAATTGAAAGAGATTCATAATTCTATGCAATATATACCAGAAACAAGCTTGATATTACAACGGGACAGATTTGAGGAAGTTCAGGAACTGTCCTCGGATGATCAGTACTGCTCCTTTTAGTCTGTATTGTGTAAGCTTGCAACACACATTTCCCGTCAAAGGGGATCTCTTAATGAGCACTCAAAATTATTAAATTTTCAAACCACTGTAGATACTAGACCAGGCCTAAAAGTGATACAGGTGTTCAGGTGTCCTGATTGTTGCTAGGTTTAGCACTCTCACACTGAGACTAACATAACGATAAAATTTTTTGGGGTAAGCTAAGCTACTTAAAATTCTACACAGGTCCCATAACACCAAAACCGAAAATTTCATTTCAGCTTTTTAGGCCGCAACAGTGGGGGACATAGCCTTTGCACGGCAACGAAGTAAGCCTTGAATCTGACACCGCCACCCTAGTTCCTGCCACTACGCCTGACATAACTGCTCCAATGTCAACCTTCAGTCAGATTCTTCTCTACATAAAGCTGCCGTAGCTAACAAATAAGTGACCAACACATTATTGGTAGGTTTGGACGAGGTCGTGGAAGAGGTCGTGGCAGAGAATGAGGTAATCGCTCACTGACTCATCTCCCGACACAGTGCAGCATAATGTATGCACCAACGATTTATATGTTCATCAGGCTCAGCTGCGACTTAATACCACCAAAATTAGCAGCAGAACATACTGTACAGAAAAAATAATTTGCCGAATCAGCATTGAAACTCGAGAAGTGTAGCAAAGAGATCACCACACTCCCAGGTCCCGAGGCAGTGCTCTAGCTGTATATCAAAGGTATTCAAAACTGACAGGATGATAATTTAGACATGTGCTGCATCTATGGATCTTTATTCTATAGAAGTTTCGCCATCCAGTGGCTTTATCAATACAAGTACATAATCTGAAGACTGTAGAAATATATACAGAAGACAGTTGAAGATGAGGTAATCAATCTCTCAGCCTAGGAGCAAGTGATGAACACAGTAACCTTACAGAATCTGAAGCACAAACAGGAAGATGGTGGTGGCCTGTAAACTGGAGTCAGGTGAGGAGCAGCAGACAAAGGCATTGTCACTGGTAGGCAGTATTTCCCTGTGGTTCAGATTCTTCAAGGCTACGGTGCTCATTGCGCTGTATAGCCCTTGTGGTTTAGCGCTTCTTTTTGATTATAATAATAATACGGTGCTCATCACTTGTTCCTAGGTTGAGGGACTGATTACCTCGTTTTCCACTGTCTGTTGTATACATTTTTCCATGTATTTTATTGATAAAGTCACTGGACGGCAAAACGTCTACAAAAGATACCCAGATGTTGCAGATGTGTCTTAATTCACCATTAGTGTTCCTGGTGTTATCGAAGGGGAAACTCCACTGACAACTGTCTGCGAGATACTGGATATAATTATTGCAGTAAGGGCACCAAGAGGATTTTTTACAGAAAAAAAAGAGGAACTGGGTAGACAGGATCTCTGGTAATTTTAGAGATTTAATCTCCTAACAAACCGGCTGGATGTCAGTGCTGAAGAACACTTTTTTAAAGAATAAAAAAAACACAATACCGTGACTGGAACAATGCACAAATAACTTGCACATAGGAGACGGGAAGAACTTACGACGACGTTTCGGACCGACTTGAACCATTTACAAGTCAGTTAGTGGAGCTTGTAAATGGTCCAAGTCGGACCGAAACATCGTCGTAAGCATTTCTCGCCTGTGTGAGGGTAATTGTGTAACTGTTACATGCCACCCACGCAGTTATTCCTATCTTGGATCGACAGGTCGATTTTGTGCATTGTACAAGACTAGAGGGCTACACCTCGATGTTCTACTGACTTCAAAAGAAGTCACCATTAAGAGGGTGAGAGTGACGTAATGAGAGTGCAGGTGAGTAAGCAAGTCACAGCAGGGACCAGCATCTCTGCCAGACATCTTGTTCATACAATTGTCATGGCACACACAAAAACTAATTCCTCTCTTAAATACTTGTGTAATAACAGACATGATCTGCGTCATTGATCAAGACTAACATGATGAAACAAGATTAGTTACGCAGTTTACGAGTAGCGCCTTATGACCCTTATGGGTTTTCCGCTTAGTTATGAGTATAATAATACGCAGTTTAATTATTACGTGCTAACGGGAAGATTGCTACACTAATGCCACTAACATTGCTACAGAAACATCAGTATTACTAACATCACTAGAATAATTTTTACGTCAAGAGTATTGCTATCTGGAAGTATCTGGCACTCAAGGTTTAGTGTTGCCAACATGCGTAGAACATGTTTTTCATTGCAATATTCGTCAACGTTTCTATTAACATATATATCTTGTATTACAGATTTTAGAGTATTCAGTAAGTTATGACTTTAATATTTTAGTTGTATATGAGGTAAAATAGATAACGCATGCTTTTATGTCTAACGGAAGTGTGCACACAACACACTACACACACACAAACATCACATACTACACACAAACACATTTTAGGAAGATATTCTTCATGCCACGAGTAGTCGTAAGTGCACTCAAGTTTGGGAAGCATGGTAGATGGTTGCAATCATACTCAACGTTTATAACAGATAGTACGTATTAAGATCACGGTATTCAAAGTATAGTGTACCTATAGGATCAGTGAAATGAGGGGAGCCAGAGCTCGGACTTTTGACCCCGCAACACCAACAGTGATACAACTAGGTGAGTACACACACCACACACACACACACACACACACACACACACACACACACACACATAGGCCTAGTGTCTAATCGACATGTGCCTAGGACAAAATGGTAACCAACACACACACACACACACACACACACACAGGGCCAGGAGCTGAGTCTCGACTTCTGCAACCACAATCAGGTGAGTACATGCTGGTCGAGACAGTCTCGGCCCAACATAGCAACTTTTTTCTTGTCAAATAACTTATTACAAATAATAAATTTTAGTAGGCATAAAAATTAAGAATGTTAATAAAATAAAACATCTAATGTAACTACGAGAAACGAACAAAGGGACGTAAGATGATTACTTCATATTGAAGCAATGCAGCAACACGCTTTAGTATAGTTTCCAATTCGTAATTACCACGAAAGAAAACGCAACTGTTACCGTGAAACGTTTTCGTCCGGCTATATATAAGCCCAGCGAATGTAGACAGTCAGTCTCTCCACTGATCCTGACCTATAAATATATCTCAGATATCTTTATCCAGCGCCAAGTATCTACTGTTCCTGGTGTCAGTTGCTTTACTTTTTTGTTTTGGAGTTAGCACTTTACAAGACGTAAAAACAATGATGTGCGACGAGGTGAGGGCACCTAGGAAAAATATTTTCACCCGTTGGAAAATTTTGATGACACTTGGATGGGTAACCTCCATTGTGATTACTGCTGTTATAGCGCGCATGACAGTGAATAGTGGCGGTACCGGTGGAACAGTGGTATGTGGAGGTACCAATCAAACAACGGAAGGCAGAGGTACCAATAGAACAGTGGAAGGTAGAAACATTATGGAGACTCACAACGATTCATTCAGCCAAATCCTGAATCAAGTAGAAGAACTGAAGAAACTCGGGTGCCATCCTACACAAGTGAAAGTGCCTACTAGAGATGCGTTAAGCCAGAGCGACGACGATTTCACACACATCTACCCAGAGTGGGTGTTGACGTCACGCTGCCTGGAGGAGTGCAGCTTCTGCCAGCAGGCGCAGGAGCTCTGCCTGCCCGTCCCCGAGGAAAACAAGATTAACACTGTGATTGTCGCCTACGAGGGATACGACAACGTTACCGGATTCCGTCAGCTGCAAGTCGTCGAGCACACCTCCTGCAGGTGTCAACAGCAGTGACAGTATGTAGCAGAAGTCAGCAACGGTGAGCGTCAGGTCACAGCAGCAGCACCTAGTGTCAGCTGACTGTGGTTATTAGACAGAAATGATCCGTGTGCGTCAACTCTGAGTTGACAAATATGTGTCAGTTGTGGGTCGACACTTCTGTGAGTTCCAGCTGTTGTTTGACACAACTGCGAATGTCAGCTGTGCGTCGACACGCCTGCAAGTGTCATTGTGGGTCAATATGTTCGAATGTCAGTTGTGGGTCGACACAACTGTGTCAGTTATGGGTTGACACACCTGTGAGTGCCAGCTGTGCGTCGACACACCTGCGAGTGTCAGTCATGCGTTGACACACCTCTGAGTGTCAGCTGTGGGTCGACACACCTGCGAATGTCAGCTGTGGGTCGACTCGCCTGCAGAACCATCAATCAGCCAAAAATATATTGAGCGTAACATAATGTTATACTCCATACGTGTGCGAGGAATTAGCCCACACCTGCAACACCTGGGTATCGTCATTTGAAGACGTTTCGCCAACCAGTGACTTTGTCAGTACAGAGGTTAATTCACCAGTGGCTTTATCAGTCAGGACAGAGGTTAATTCACCAGTGGCTTTATCAGTCAGGACAGAGGTTAATTCACCAATGGCTCTGGCAGTTCCGTACAGTCATTCTTCATTTTATCAGTACTGTACACCAATATTTTAATGATATATTTGTGTTAGTTTGTCACTGTCGATCTCATAAATAAAAAAATATATATTCTGTAACTTGACATATTATTTTACCTTGAGAGTGGTTTGGAGCAAAGAAATAAACTGTCAGTATAAATAAAAACAAATAAAAAATCTGCCTCATGTCATACGTCAGCATCAAGATGTAATAACATTACTATATAAATCGTAAAGGGGTATAATTGTAATCATAACAGTTTAGCATTTATAAAATTGACGGAGGATGGAAGACGAAAGATAAATAAAGAGAAATATTCTACAGGGAGGAGATTGTAATTTCACATGACTGGGGAAATCCAGTCACGTGAAATTACTCACAGTTACAGATATATCTTCAAAATAACCTTGTTGATGTGAATATTATCAACCTTGATTTCTGATTCTAGCGTGGGAGAGGCCTGGCTGTGAGGGGTACATAGTCTCCGTCTCGGTATTAGCGGACGGAGGCTCGAGTCTCCCCCACTCCTTGCGTCGATTTAGCGCGTCATCTGTTGATTTTTCAAAGGGTCGTCGAAAGGCCCCGTATCAGGACTTTCTCCTGGCGAATATTACAACTATGTGAATAGAATTCTAATCCTAACTGAATTCTCCTTGTCCCGAACTCCTCAGAGAAGTTCATGCTGATCAATATTTTTATATCAGTTTTTCTCTCACTACAAGAATTATTATTATTATTATTATTATTATTATTATTATTATTATTATTATTATTATTATTATTATTATTATTATTATTATTTGAAGCACTAAACACGTACCAGTCATTTAGATATGGGGAGTGATGGGGGAGGAGAAGGAAGATGAAACGCTGACTCATAAATTGGGAAGACAAATGAAGACATAATAAAAGTTTAGATAAAGAGAAGAAAGTCCAAGAATTAGCATAAGAGTTTTTCTCCTAAAACACAGTCATTACGTGTCTGAAACGTAGCGAAAACTAAAACAAAAAAGATAGTGACAATATGTTTATTCCTTACTTCCAAATACACCAAACGCCTGAGGAAACGACACATTTCCAGGAACACCGTCTAGGAAACACTATCATGTCCTGAACTATAAATGTGAGAGGCCGGAAACGTTGACGAGCAGAGAGTGACGGAATCAAGGCTGGGCATATCCTGACAAGCCATGATCAGGTGACAACGCTTTTGTCACGAGAATAAACATGTCTTGGAAAGATAAATATAAGGATCTTGGTTCGTTTTGAATCCCTCTGAGGAATTACAGAAATATCCTTAATAACAAAGTGCGAAGAGTAGTGGTGGAATAGAGTAGTAATGGGAGACCCCTTGAAGCCAGCGAGGGGCTTTTGATCCAAGGAATTGGACATATTCTCCCCATGAATGTCTTCCATTCTCTCTAAGCGCTGTATAACCTCCATGGGTTTAGGGGTCCTCCATGAATGTAATAATAATAATAATAATAATAATAATAATAATAATAATAAAAGTGGGGAGAGAGGTACAGTTATAGATAAAAAATAAAGAAAAAGAGCCAGGGCTACATCCAGAGTAGTTTGGAATTCATCAGTGTGTTCCGTTCCTAGCAGTTCATGACAAGTCTGACTCGAGAAGACAAGAGCTAGGAGGCGCAGCGGACACAAACAAGAGAAAGCAAGGCTCACTGCACACACCCAGAAATGTACGTCCAGTGGCTATAGTGGTGCTGTGGTAAAGATGTGGATGAGGTGTTATATGGGAAGGTAGTGTTGGCAAGGGGAAAAAAGGACGTCTTGAAGGTCCACTCTGCTAAGAGCTTGAAGAGTGGCTAAGTTATGAGAGCTAAGTGTTGAGGGGGATAAAGCAGAATTGTAGAGAGCCTGGAAAATATTTAGAGGGTTAAGAGAGCACCTGATAGTGTGTCATCGAGGTAGGTTGTCCAGGAATATTGGTATGTGTCGAGTCTGTCCAGTTGTCTCTCCCTGACCGTCTTCTAGAACACGAGCAGAGCTTGTATACAGACCTGATGTGGAGTGACTGGCTCCTAACGAAGTCCTGCCATCTCACGTCCAGTATCAAGCGCTACGCCCGATTCTGATTAAGCTTCAGCGTAAAAAAAAACATTATGTAGCAGGATTATGTTCACTATGCAGATTCCTCGGATAAATTATGTATATGTCTCAGTAAATAAAAAAATATGAACTTCCTCAGATTGTCAAATGCATTTTTTTTTTTCAAATAACCTACAAACAAGTAATAAAAATAGTAAGAACCTAAATGAAATAACTCATAAGATGATACTACAAGAGTTATTACTTTATATTAACGTAATATAATTCCGTACATTTGTAGAGCAGTTTTCTAAGTGCAACGAAAGAGAGTGAAACATGCCGCAAATATTGTCTGGTTAAACATGAGAACAGCCGAGCTTGCAAGGCGCACTCCAATGAACCCGACCAAAGACCATATCTCAGGAGTTTTTCATATTGAATTGAGTATCAACCGTTCCTGGTATCAGATTTTAGATTTTTAAACTATTTCTTGGTGTTAGCACTTCACAGGACATTAAAATAACGATGACCAGTGAAGGGAGAGTAGCCAAGGATCACAGCCACCGCCCGGGGAACAACCCTGAATATCTTTCACTGGCGATATCCAGCTGTTGGAAGCTCTTGGATGATTCTCCATTGTGGCTGTTGCAGTGCGCAGGAAAGTATGCGAAGGAGAAACTACCAATGGAACAGTGGATAGTTGGGGTACCAGTATAACAGGGGAGGGTGGAGGTACCAGTATAACTGTTTCGTGGAGATACCAATAAAACAGTGTAAGGTAAAGGTACCAATAAAACAGTGGGAAGTGGAAACTATGCCGAGACTAACACACTCTTTCAACCAAATCCTGACTCAAGTAGAGGAATTGAAGGAAATCTTTCCACAGTGGGTGTTGATGTCCCTGGTTTGAGTGCAGTTTCTGCCTGCAGGAACCTGCCCGTCCCGGCGACGGTAATCTCAACACCAACACCCGTGCCTACGAGAGACATGACAACCTTAACGAATTCAGTCAGCTTTATATTGTTGAGTACACCTGCCGGTGTGAGCTGAAGTGTCAGTCTGTATCAATGTGTTGTCAGACGCGGTGAGCTGCAGGCCGCAGCAGCAACAGCTAGAGTCAAGAGACTATGACCATCATTTAATATGTTGAAAACGGTATAAAATACTGACAAGCTGACGAGTAAGACACATGTCTAACAGTTGGATATCTTTATTGTTGAAACGTTTCGCCTACACGGCAGACTTCTTCAGTTAAATACAGAGAATGGACTGAAGGCAGGAATAGTAATGATGATAATGTGTCTTGGTTCAGAGGACATCCTCTACAGCTTCATCTCCTAGTCCTAGTTATGAGTGAGAAGGGTTGAATTCCAGAGGGATCTGCCTTCTGCAACGTCTTAAAAATCTTCCACACCTCACCTTCGACAGCTTCAGCTACATATTGTTCCTGACCCTGGAGCTGAACTCTTCACCAGGCTGAGGGACTGACAACTTTAAACTATTTCTAGAAGGATGATTGACTGATCACATCATCATTACCTCTTCACTTCTACTGCATTCAACTCATTCTCTGTATTTGACTGAAGAAGCCTGCTGTGTAGGCGAAACGTTTCAACAATAAAAATACCCAACTGTTGCACATGTCTTACTCATTTAATAAGTATCTGACGATTGTCAGCTGTAAGTCGACACACCTGGGAATGTCAGCGCTGGGCCGGAACCTGGTAATTAAAGCACTTTAATCAGAAGAAGAAATCTGTGGTTTGACACAGTGTCACCTGTGTCACCTGTGGATGACATGCTTGTGAGACAATCATCACTCAACCAAAATATATTGAATATAATACTACTAAACATGTGTGACTCTGTTAATTGCATACAAAATACATAGCGTAACTTAATTCGTTATTCTGCCTGATAACGGCCGGAGGCAAAAGCACAAATTATGTTACTAGAAATGAAAACAAGAAACATGACTGAAAAGCAGATTTTAACGTCTTGTTTTTGTTGCAAAAATTAACACTATTACTTTTTTTTTTTTTTAGAAAACATTGGTGTAATAACAAAAATGTAAAGTGTACAGTAATTAAATATTCATTCGCATTTACCACATACAAAAGCAACAGAGGGAGAAAAATAAATCATGATAAAGAAATGAAAAATCTACAGGGAGGAAATTTTTAAGTCGTTGTCGTTGTTGTAGGGAAGAAACTGAAGTCATAATAAACAGGGAGATAATTTGAAAACTACTCGAGGATTAACAATAATTTCACTTGGCAGATATAGTCATTACGTGGTTATGTACATAAGTTTATTTAGGTACAGGTCCACATAAGTACAATTATCATACATAGTAACATGTGTAAATTACCTAGGATAAACCCCGCCCCTTGAAAATTGTCAGACAAATAACTTACGTTACCAACAGAGGTATGAAATGTACGAGAAAATAATATAATAAATATACCACGCAATTCTTTCCACTCTCAAAAAAAAAAAATCGCCTCAGAAATAAGAACACTATCAGGAAAATCTAACTGGAAATCACACCCATGTCGAAAATGAAGTCTATGGTCAGGAAGTTTGAACAGTAGCATGACGGAATAGCATATTGGCTGGCATAAATAGACATAGACTGGATAGTACGAAGGCTTTGGTCACAGATCAATATGGGATTAAAGTTACTTTTGTGCTTTAATACTATATAACCCCCAAAAATATCAGAAAATAATTATCACTGAGTGAAATTAGAAATAATAAATAATAATATATACAACAATATACTTTTATATCAAACATCAACGGCCTCAAAAAGCACCATGGCCAGAAAAAAACTTTCACCACATCCATTCCATCAACTGTCTTGCCAGAAGGGTCTTTACACACGTTTTGTAAAACTGCAAATAACACCCCTCCCTATATGCATAATAAAAACTGAATAGTACTACTATTATAATAATAAATATGATTAATGTATTTATGTATTATATAATTATATATATATATATATATTATATATATATATATATATAATATATATATATATATATTATATATATATATAATATATATTTATATAAATATAATATTATTATATATATAATATGAAAGGTAGGGGGTGTGTGGACCAGGTGTTTACAGTGAAACATATAAGTGAACAGTATTTAGATAAGGCTAAAGAGGTCTTTGTGGCATTTATGGATTTGGAAAAGGCGTATGACAGGGTGGATAGGGGGCAATGTGGCAGATGTTGCAGGTGTATGGTGTAGGAGGTAGGTTACTGAAAGCAGTGAAAGTTTTTAAGGGATAGTGAGGCTAAGTTAGAGTATGAAGGAAAGAGGGAAATTATTTCCCAGTAAAAGTAGGCCTTAGACAAGGATGTGTGATGTCACCATGGTTGTTTAATATATTTATAGATGGGGTTGTAAGAGAAGTAAATGCGAGGGTCTTGGCAAGAGGCGTGGAGTTAAAAGATAAAGAATCACACATAAAGTGGGAGTTTGTCACAGTTGCTCTTTGCTGATGACACTGTGCTCTTGGGAGATTCTGAAGAGAAGTTGCAGAGATTGGTGGATGAATTTGGTAGGGTGTGCAAAAGAAGAAAAATAAAAGTGAATACAGGAAAGAGTAAATTTATGAGGATAACAAAAAAGATTAGGTGATGAAAGATTGGATATCAGATTGGAGGGAGAGAGTATGGAGGAGGTGAATGTATTCAGATATTTGGGAGTGGACGTGTCAGCGGATGGGTCTATGAAAGATGAGGTGAATCATAGAATTGATGAGGGGAAAAGGGTGAGTGGTGCACTTAGGAGTCTGTGGAGACAAAGAACTTTGTCCTTGGAGGCAAAGAGGGGAATGTATGAGAGTATAGTTTTACCAACGCTCTTATATGGGTGTAAGCGTGGGTGATGAATGTTGCAGCGAGGAGAAGGCTGGAGGCAGTGGAGATGTCATGTTGAGGGCAATGTGTGGTGTGAATATAATGCAGAGAATTCGTAGTTTGGAAGTTAGGAGGAGGTGGATACAAGGGTTGTTGAGGGTGGTTCGGACATGTAGAGAGAATGGAGCGAAACAGAGTGACTTCAAGAGTGTATCAGTCTGTAGTGGAAGGAAGGCGGGGTAGGGGTCCGCCTAGGAAGGTTGGAGGGAGGGGGTAAAGGAGGTTTTGTGTGCGAGGGGCTTGGACTTCCAGCAGGCATGCGTGAGCGTGTTTGATAGGAGTGAATGGAGACAAATGGTTTTTAATACTTGACGTGCTGTTGGAGTGTGAGCAAAGTAACATTTATGAAGGGGTTCAGGGAAACCGGCAGCCGGACTTGAGTCCTGGAGATGGGAAGTACAGTGCCTGCACTCTGAAGGAGGGGTGTTAATGTTCAGTTTAAAAACTGTAGTGTAAAGCACCCTTCTGGAAAGTCAGTGATGGAGTGAATGATGGTGAAAGTTTTTCTTTTTCGGGCCACCCTGCCTTGTGGGAATCGGCCAGTGTGATAATATATATATAATAATATATAATATATATATATATATATATATATATATATATATATAAATATATATATATATATATATATAATGGGACTGAAACAGAAGCTGATTAAGAATGCGCCGTCCAACAGTTGGTAGTGTTTACGAGGTCCCGTGCACACTGCTCTCTTTTCTTGATTCCACATGTCAGTGACCTGCACGACCCCTCACATATCAGTGACCTGTATGACCCCTCATATGTCAGTGACCTGCATGACCCTCACATGTCAGTGACCTGCATTACCCTCAGCATGTCAGTGACCTGCATGACTCCTAACATGTCAGTGACCTGCACGACTCATCACATGTCAAAGGACTTGCACGGCCCTTGACAAACCAAGCTCCTTGCAGCCTGTCCTGGACAGGCTGCAAGCCTGGTCCGACGAATGGCTCCTGTAGTTTATTCCCACCAAGTGTAAAGTCATAAAGCTTGGGAGGGACAAAGAAGACCGCAGAGGGACTACAACCTACGGGCTCAAAGGCTGCAAAAGTTACTCAAGGAAAAGGATCTTGGTGCGAGCATTATAACGAGCACATCTCCTGAAGCTCACATCAACTAATTAACCTCTGCAGCATGTGGGCGCCTGGCAAACCTAGGAAAAGTTTTTCGACATCAAAGTAGTCACTCACGACACAGTACACCTTGTACGTTAGGTCCATATTGGACTATGCAGCACCTGGTCAAACACTTCAAGAAAGTGATGAAATTAAGACACATGTGCAACATCTGGGTATCTTTATTGTAGACGTTTCGCCATCGAGTGGCTTTATCAATACAAATTCTAGGAAATAACTTGAAGACAGTAGAACTATAATGTATACAGAAGATGAGGTAATCAATCCCTCAACCCTGGAGATGGTGCGAAGAGCACCGTAGTCGTAGAGATTTTGTAGCAGAAGCAAGGAGCCTGGCGCTTATATACTAACGTCAGGTGGAAATGGGACGGGTAGCAGACGAGGGCATAGTCACTGGTAGGCGGGATTCCCCAGTGGAAGTAGGTCCTACCCAAAGAGATGGGTTAGTTGTAGTAGTAGTTGCAGTGTCTGACAAGTTGTACAAGAATGGTATACAATACCGAAACGATGAAATTAAGACACATGTGCAACATCGGGTATCTTTATTGTAGACGTATCGCCATCCAGTGCCTTTATCAATACAAATTCCAGGACATAACTTGAAGACAGTAGAACTATATACAGAAGATGAGGTAATCAGTCCCTCAACCTTGGAGTAGGTGCGAAGAGCACCGTTGTAGTAGAGATTCTGTAGCACTGAATTGCGAAACGTCTACAATAAAGATACCCAGAATTTGCACATGTGTCTTAATTTCATCTTGTCGGTATTGTTTACCATTCTTGTACAACTTCAAGAAATTGGAGAAAGTGCGAAAGTTTATGCCAAGACTAGTCCCAGACCTAAGGGGCATGTCCTACGAGGAAAAGTTAAGGGAACTCATCCTGACGACACTGGAGGACAGGAGAGATAGAGGGGGATGTGATAACGACGCATAAAATGCTGAGGGGAATTGACAAGGTGGACAGGGCCAGAATGTTTCAGAGGAGGGACACAGGAACAAGGGGACACAACTCACAACTGAAAGTTAACAACTCAGATGAGTCATAGGATGTTAGGGAGTATTTCTTCAGCCTTAGAGTTTTCAGGAAGTGAAACAATCTGGAGATTGAAGTAGTGGAGGCAGGATCCATACATAGCTTTAAGATGAGCTACGATGAGACTCCAAGAGCAGAGAGGGAGTGGGCCTAGTAGTGACTAGCGAAGAGGCGGAACCAGGAGCAATGACTCGACCCCTGCAACCACACACACACACACACACATGATAAAGCTCATAGGGCAGGAGAGTGACCCAGTAGCGGCCAGTGAAGAGCGGGGCCAGGAGCTATGACCCAACCCCTGCAACCACAACTAGGTGAGTACACCCACACCCACACACCCTCGGAGGATAGGAAATCCTGGTGATAACGGTCTTCTCTGCTCCTGTCCAAAAATATCTTTATCGGGCTGCACTCTGGCTCACCTTTACTTTATCATTGTTAACCTTACACAGATGTTGCTGCTGCTGCAGTATGCAACAATGACTAGAAGTCCTTCATATGGATAGGGTCTTCTGCTGTCTTTCCTGGTCATGGTTTTCAGCATGTATAATTCACTCATTTTCAAAAACAATAGCACAGACTGTATTTTAATTTCTGAGTTAAACTCCTCGACTTTATTTTCCTAACTACCTGATTAAGAACGTAGCCATTTTTCTTCTGGTGTACTCATAAGAGCTTAAATCTCTTCTGAGATATTTCTTAGAAGGTAAATTTATACATTAAGAGTTATTCTACCTCGGTTCATTTCAAAACCCAGCCCTATTTAAGAAATATTTCCAGCATGCCACATTCACGACAGTTGTCTAACATTGACGTACTTACCAATTTACTGCTAGGTGAACAGAGTAGCAGACGTAGTAAACTGACTTGATCATGCTTCTCGCCCATCTTGTGGTCTGCACTTTATAAATTCCTAAAGAAAGAGAAAAGCTTTTAATAGCTTTTTGTGTTATTGCACTGCATTTCCCTGTAAATTCCAGGTGGTCCCCACAGTCCTTCAATCATCAGTTTCTTTCTAATTTTTTTTAACTCATCCAGAGCCGGCATGCATTAGGAGGCAACCTAGGCGCTGTCGCTGGCGACTACACCAAAGAGAGATCCCATAATTAGGGCTCTGGCCAGTCTGGATTCAGTATGTTAAACTTCGTGAAGAGACATTTTAAAAAGTTTCGTTAATTTATAGAGATAATAAGGGCAATGTATGTCAGACAGGGCTTCTCACGCTGAGATAAGATAAGATTTCGTTCGAATTTTTAACCCCGGAGGGTTAGCCATCAAGGACAACCCAAGAAGGCAGTGCGTCATCGAGGACTGTCTGTCTTATTTCCATTGGGGTCCTCAATCTTGTCCCCCAGGATGCGACCCACACCAGTCGACTAACACCTAGGTACCTATTTGCTACTAGGTGAACAGGACAACAGGTGTAAAGAAACTCGTCGAAATGTTTCTACCCCTCCGGGAATCGAACCCGGGACCTTCGGATGTGAGGCAAGAGCTTTGCCAGCTAGGCCACGAGGTCTCCTAAAAAGTTAAATTTAACCTCGCTAAAATATACGTAATATTAAAGAATCTGAATGACATTAATTAAGTTTTCAGTGGGTTGGAGGGAATGTTAATGTAAAGTGAAGTGCTGCATTATTTACCTTCCTGGTCTTGCTCGACCCTTGGATAAAGTGTTGGAGTTGGTAGTATATCGGTACACTCTACCAAAAGTCCAGCACTAAACTCTCATAATCTTATACATAAAATATGTATAAGCATTTGATACATACATGCAAATAAATAAGCATAATTTGCTAGATTTAAAGCTCATCTCTAAACGTGATTTTAATGGTCAGCTCAGAGTCAACAGGCGTTTGAACCTAACAAGCTATTTTTCTCTACCCCATTGTATATACACAGAGAGGGAATATACTCTGCATAATCTCTATCCTAAGGATTAAAGCATTTTTGATGTAAATTTCTAGGTGGAATGCGACCTCAACGCTACATGACATTATGTATTATTAAAGATGCGCCGGTATTCTCCCGGCCCGGGCCTTTTCCAAGTGGTGGCCCGACCTTACCTCCCTCTTTAGGGAGTGTCTGAGACCTAAGTCTCCCATGGGAGGAGGCACAAGTACCTCCTCATATTTGGGACCAACTGTCCCCAGGCCTAGCCACAAGCTAGGCTCTCTGGTCTGCCATCCCCGCCCCAAGGGGCCTAATGGGAATGACAGTCTTGTGAGCTGCAAGCTCGGGCTCAGGCACCTACCCTATCCTAGAAGGTCTAGGCATGGTGTCGATATATGCTAAGTAAGTAAATTTATTCAGGTATACACAAATACAGTTACATAGAATTATCATACATAGCAGCATATGTGTAGAGAACCTGGGATAACCCAAAAAAGTCAGACAGAGTGACTTATTTCCATTGGGGTCCTTTTACCTTATTATTATACTATAAAGGTTATAATATTTTCTTATTATTCTACAATGAAGATAACATCTTATTATCATACTAAAAAGACTATCTACTACACCAAGGTCATTAAGACTATCTACAATACGAGGGTCATTACTAGGGATAAGGTAAAATTTACACGTATTTTAGCTAAAAAATAGAAAATCATTCCCCTCCCTTTCTGTAGCTTCATTCATCAGACACTTTTTGGCAGTCTTCTTGAACTGGTTCATGCTATGACTGGCTTTGGCATATGCGGGTAGTCTGTTCCATGCTACATGACTGTTTAGTTAGACTCTAATATCAAATATATTTTAATTAATCTTTTAAACAGGGATTAATATAAACATTCACTTTATATAGGATACGTTGGTATAAGTCTTCTTATTGGTGTATATATATGTTAAATTATATAAAAAGTTTATTTATCGTGTTTTTTATTCAAAAACAATAGCACAAGCCTCTCTCTAGCAAAGAATTAATTTTTCTGAAATGTTTGAGTCCCCCTAAAACTATATTTTCTATTATCTTGTAACAAAGAAAATGTGCGAAACAATAGCAATACTGACCATGGATTAGCAGTAATACGAGGGTAAACTGCTTATTATGGTCCCCGCAAAACAGGTTTATTTTATTTATTTATTTACGTCTTTGCAAATAGTACATTGAGATTTTGTATTTACAATAATGGGTTGCAGTGCAAAGAGAGCCTCTATTATGCCAAGGCATTATAGGCTAGGTTTCTTGACCTGTATACCTTCCACATCTGAATGATCGCTACTGGTTTAGCAATCTCCATGAATGTAATAATAATAAAAATAATTATAGTAATAATACTACTAATTATTATTATTATTATAGAGACCCCCCACACGCACAGCCCCAGACAAAAGCTCTTAATTGGTAGTTGATCGATCTCTGGTGTGTATAGATTTTTATTTATTTTATTTATTTATTTATTTTATGTCTTTGCAAACAGTACATTGAGATTTTGTATTTACAATAGTGGGTTGCAATGCAAAGTGAGTCTTTATTAAGCCTAGGCATTATGGTCCGACTTAACATTATTGGCTTACAGTCTACTTAATACTAAGGAGTATATCATAGTTGTACAGTAGGATAGTAATTATTTCATAGTTGTACAGTAGAATATTAATTATAAATTTATCAAAATTTGTATAATACAAAGATATATTTATGTTCGAAAATGCTTTTTTTGAAAACAATGATTCAATTATATTCCTGTCAACAATGAATAAAAGGTTCAATGTGATTGTTTCACTTGTGATGTGGAAGTACATAAGTGAGTATGTAGCATTTAGTCTAGGGTGATTAAGTGGCTTTTGAGAAGAGTCTTAAACTGATTTTCAGACTGGGTTACTTTAATATCTTCTGGTAATGAATTCCATATTTTGGGGCCCTTTATGTGCATAGAGTTTTTACACAGTGTGATATGGACACGGGGTATATCAAAAAGAGATCTGTCTTGTGTTGTGGTCATGTGTCCTGTTTAGGTTGGTGAGGAGAAGTTTGAGTGGAGGGTTTATATTTGCGTGTATTGTTCTGTGTATGTAGTAGGCACATGAATAAGTATGGATGTTCTTAATGGTGAGCAGATTCAGACTTTTGAAAATTGGTGGAGTATGCTGGCGGGAGTGGGAATTTGTTATCATTCTTACTGCTGCCTTTTGCTGGGTTATTAGGGGTTTTAGGTGACTGGATGTTGTTGATCCCCATGCACAAATTCCATATGTAAGATAAGGGTATATGAGTGAATGGTACAGTGCCAGGAGAGCTGATTGTGGAACGTAGTACCTTATCTTTGATAGTATGCCTACAGTCTTGGAGATTTTCTTGGTGATTTGTTGTATGTGTGTCCGGAACTTAAGGCTACTGTCAAGGTGAAAGCAATTGCTTGCGTTTATTTCTGTAGTTTAGTATTCCCCTTTTTTTATTTTTTTTTTTTGTGAATATAACGAGTTTAATTACATTACCTAATAGAATACCCCATTCTTTTGAATGAACAGTAACTCATCTAATGACCATATGACCTGTGTCTGCACTACAAATCATTGATTTTACTCGATATGATTCGATTATATTATACATTGTTATGCTACAAATTTGTACAGCTTTAATGCTTCTTATTTGAAATACTCATTTGTACTTCATGTTGTAATTTGTTTACTGTAATTTTTACCACTGAATATATCATTGCTTAGTTAATCTTAAGTTAATTTTAAGGCCTGACCATAATGCTCTGCATACAAGGGGCTTTTGGCATGTACACCCAACCACTATATTTATTTGTACGCCTATGTATTATGTCCAAATAAAAAATAAATAAATAAATTAAGTTAGTGGCCAATAGTGATAATTTCGTAGGTTTTTCGTGTTTGAGAAACCATGAGACTATAGAAAGTCTTGTTAACAGTTAACTAAACAAATTATGTTACTAAAAATGAAAGCATGAAAAAATGACTGAAAACCAAATTTTAACGTCTTCTTTTGGTTTCAAAAATTAACAGTATTAATATTTTTTTTATAGAATACATTGGTGTAATAACAAAGATGTAAAGTGAATAGTAATTAAATATTCATTCTCATTTACCATATACAAAAGAAAAAATTTACAGGGAGAAAATATTGAAGTCACGTCACCCGGAAACTACAACGATGATTCACTGTCCCACTCTCACTAATGCATCTTCTTCCAAACAACTTTATTCCTTTTCGTGAATTTCGTGTGACTTGGTTTCTAACCTTAGTGGAGGAGAAGCCTGGATGCCGTAGAGTGTTGTTTCTCTCTCGCGGACGGAGGATCGAGTCTCCACCACTCATGTGTTAAATGACCCAAAAGGATTTAGCGCTTCTTGTAAATTTAACTCTAGTTGGACGTCCCATGTCCTGAGCTCAACATCGAGTTATTCATCGATAAATATTTTGTAATCTCAATTTCATTATAACCACTAGAGGAAGTAAGGATTATTATTATTATTATTATTATTATTATTATTATTATTATTATTATTATTATTATTATTATTATTATTATTATTATTATTATTATTATTATTATTATTATTGTAGGGAAGAAACTGAAGTCATAATAAACAGGGAGATAATTTGAAAACTACTCGAGGATTAACAATAATTTCACTTGGCAGATATAGTCATTACGTGGTTATGTACATAAGTTTATTTAGGTACAGGTCCACATAAGTATAATTATCATACATAGTAACATGTGTAAATTACCTAGGATAAACCCCGCCCCCAGAAAATGTCAGACAAAGTAACTTACTTCCACTGGGGTTGAAATGTAGCGAGAATAATAAATAATAAGATATACACACAGCACAGTATGTCTTTTTCTGACTCTCCAAACATACTAAACGCCTCAGAGAAAGACACCATATCCAGGAAAACCAACTAGGAAACACACCCATGTCCTGAACTATATGTGTGAGTGGTCGAGAACGTTTGACCAGTAGAGCATGACGGAATCAGGGCTGGCTGGCCATAAACTGACAAGACCTGAAGAGGTACCACGGCCTTGGTCACGAGAATAAATATGGGATTACAAGTGTACTTTTGTGCTATTATATATATATATATATATATATATATATATATATATATAATATATATATATATATATATATATATATATATATATATATATTTTATATATATATATATATATATATATATATATATATATATATATATATATATATATATATATATATATATATATATATATATATATAATATATATATATATATATATATATAATATATATATATATATATATATTATATATATATATATATATATATATATATATTATATATATATATGTATGTATGTCGTGCCGAATAGGCAGAACTTGCGATCTTGGCTTAAATAGCAACACTCATCTTGCCATATAGGACAAGTTAAAATTTGTGTATGCAATAATTTCGCCAAAAACATTCTGAACCTAACGAAAAAAATATATTTCACTGTGTTTATTTAGTATTAAATTATTGTAAACAAATCTAAAATATATTTCGTTGGGTTAGGCTTAAATAAATTGTTCTTGTTATAATAAGGTTAGGTAAGTTTTCTAAGTTCCTTTTGGTTCAAAATTATAAATTTTTACATCAACATTAATGAAAAAAATATATCTTTGAACGTATAAGAGAAAATTTTAGAAAAGATTTAATTTTAAATGAGTTCTTGCTAATTGACCAGTTTTACATATTCGGCACGACATATATATATATATGTATATATATATATATATATGTATATATCAGGTTAAGTGTAAGAATTTAGAAGACCTCAGGGTGACAAGTCCTCCCCATGCTGCTTTGGCATTCTGGATGCGATACTCTTAAGGATTGTGTGGTCCCGTGGATTAAGGTGTCACGAGTTTTCGCCCACCATGAGACAGGCCAAAGCAGCATGGGTTCAACTACTTTGCTAGTCGCAGTGTTGTTATTGCGACTAGCAAAGGAGTCGAACCCATGCTGGTTTGGCCTGACTCATGGTGGGCGAAAACTCGTGACACCTTAATCCACGGGACCACACAATCCTTAAGAGTATCGCATCCAGAATGCCAAAGCAGCATGGGGAGGGCTTGTCACCCTGAGGTCTTCTAAATTCTTACACTTAAACTTGCTAAAATGTACGTAATATTAAAGAATCTAAATGACATTATTTAAGCTTTCCGCCGGTTGGAGGGAATGTAAAGTGAAGTGCTGCATTATTTACCTTCCTGGTCTTGCTCGACCCTTGGATAAAGTGTTGGAGTTGGTAGTATATCGGTACCCCCTACCAAAAGTCCAGTACTAAACTCTCATAATCTTATACATAAAATATGTATAAGCATTTGATACATACATGCAAATAAATAAGCATAATTTGCTAGATTTAAAGCTCATCTCTAAACGTGATTTTAATGGTCAGCTCAGAGTCAACAGGCGTTTGAACCTAACAAGCTATTTTTCTCTACCCCATTGTATATACACAGAGAGGGAATATACTCTGCATAATCTCTATCCTAAGGATTAAAGCATTTTTGATGTAAGTTTCTAGGTGGAATGCGACCTCAACGCTACATGACATTATGTATTATTAAAGATGCACCGGTATTCTCCCGCCCCGGGCCTTTTCCAAGTGGTGGCCCGACCTTGGCTCCCTCTTTAGGGAGTGTCTGAGACCTAAGTCTCCCATGGGAGGAGGCACAAGTACTTCCTCATCTTTGGGACCAACTGTCCCCAGGCCTAGCCACAAGCTAGGCCTCTCTGGTCTGCCATCCCCGCCCCAAGGGGCCTAATGGGAATGACAGTCTTGTGAGCTGCAAGCTCGGGCTCAGGCACCTACCCTATCCTAGAAGGGCTAGGCATGGTGTCGATATATGCTACATGACAGTTTAGTTAGACTCTAATATCAAATATATTTTAATTAATCTTTTAAACAGGGATTAATATAAACATTCACTTTATATAGGCTACGTTGGTAAAAGTCTTCCTCTTGGTGTATATACAAATTAAATTATATATAAAGTTTCTCGTGTTCTTATTCAAAAACAATAGCACAAGACTCTCTCTAGCGAAGAATTAATTTTGCTGAAATGTTTGAGTCCTCCTAAAACTATATTTTCTATTATCTTGTAACAAAGAAAATGTGCGAAACAATAGCAACACTGACCATGGATTAGCAGTAATACGAGGGTAAACTGCTCATTATGGTCCCCTAAAGACAGGTAGGTTTCTTGACGCTGGTGAGGGGCCTCTTGAACCTAGGAACTGGAGCTGTGCTTCAGTTCCTTGAA
The DNA here is from genome assembly GCF_026875155.1 of Cherax quadricarinatus. Lineage (NCBI taxonomy): Eukaryota > Metazoa > Arthropoda > Malacostraca > Decapoda > Parastacidae > Cherax > Cherax quadricarinatus. The sequence goes on from NC_069450.1 coordinate 14,832,209, forward strand.
TCAACCCTGAATACCTTCCACATCTCCTGAAGCTGAATGATCGCTACGGGTTTAACGATCTCTGTGAATGTAATAATAAAAATAACAGTAGCACTAATAATATCTTTATTTTACTACAAGTATATGTACAAGGTATACAGTCCTAGCTGACATCAATGACATACTACTATATAGAAAGCCCCTTGTTATGCTGAGCATTTCGGGCAAATACGATCAGTGTCCCAGGATGCGACCCACACCCAGGTACCCACTTTACTGATGGGAAACATAGACAACAGGTATAAAGAAACACGCCCAATGTTTCAACTCTGGCTGGGAATCGAACCCAGGCCTTTGCCGTGTGAAGCAAGAACGTTAGCCACCAGGCCACCAGAGCCCGGTACTACATATTTGTAGATGAATGGTTCAGAGAACCGACATGTTGATAAATTAGACACATGTGCAACTCTTGGGTATCTTTATTGAGGAAACGTTTCGCCACACAGTGGCTTCATCAGTCCATACAAAGGAGAATCTTGAAGAACAGGAGGAGAATGAGGTAATCAGTCCCTCAACCTTGAGTCGATGTGTTCAGTCCATCAATCTTGAATAGAATACGGCATATGAGCCGAGAAGCAGCTTATAAACCGTTGGTAGGAGAGGTGCAGCAGTCATAGGTGGTGTCACATTTGTTCAATGTGGAAGTATATATTATTATTACATATTATTATCATAGAAACTCCCGACACGCACAGCCCCAGACAAAGCTTTTAATTGGTAGTTCCTCGATCACTGATGTGTATAGATGAAAGCAATTGTTTGTGCTTATTTCTGAAGTTTCATATTCATTTTTTTTTTTAAGAATATGACGAGTTAGTGGTCAGTAGTGATAATTTTGTAGGTTTTTCATGTTTGAGAAACCATGAGACCATAGAAAGTATTGTTAACAGTTAACTAAACATCAAACCAAACCACAAACAGTGCAACATTACTCATTAATATCACACCCACATTACAAAATATACAGCAAAAAAAAAAAAAGTGAATATTTTACTGTTTAATTGGAGACCCTCCGCAGGCGACGATGGTCACTGGTGAGATCAAAAATATTTGCATTTCCTTTTTCTCAGTACTGCTGAATGTGGGGGCATTCACATGTATTACCCACACGGTCAGTGTATAAGTCACTCATTGCAAATCACGGACAGGGTGGGGCTGAAGGCATGGCATGTATGTTCTAAAATTCATATGTCGGTGCGTCACTCAATACAGCATTGTCTAAACTGCAACAATGGTCTAAGAAAGAATAGCAAATACAATAGAAGTGAACCAAATTAGAGATGTGTCTATATACTCTTCACACTAACTGTGCTTTTCATTAATTTGTATGCAATAAATGAACTATAACTACGTTAACAATTATATGGATTTAGACGATGTGCCGATTATTTCTGCGACGAGCAGACCCACTGTATTGATGAGGATTTTAATTGTTTAAAAAATAGATCTACACTCCACACAGTTGTCGTGTCTACCTGCTCAGACACAGGTGTGGTGCCTACCTGCTCAGACACATGAGTGGTGCTTACCTGCTTAGACAGGAGTGGTGCCTACCAGCTCAGACACAGGTGTGGTGCCTACCTTCTCAGACACAGAAGTGGTGCCTACTTGCTCAGACACGCAAAACAATTTGAGCCGACTCTAATACAGTTTCAGGTGGACTATACCTGTTGTTTATGGTACTCTCCCCTAACAAAAAAAAATGAAACGATGACTACAAATTGTCCAAAACAGTGAGATTAGTGTATGACCTGGGTCATACACTAATCTCAGGGTGAATTTCACAAACTGAAAACCAAGTATACAAAATTGCTAACAGTGTCCAGAATATCTTGCAGTAAATTGCGTCAGGGCAAGGAACCAAAGCCAGTATGGTACTAGGGTAAGTCAACCTAATATTTCAGTACCCATAATAGGTGGCCAGGCCTCAAAAACCTGTTACCCACAGCGATAAAGGAATGAAATAGGACACTTGATTATATCAAGGCTAGTCATGGTATCAAAGTTTTAAAATAGAGTTTAAGAACATATAATAAATGAAGGTGCAGAAAGTGAGCATAGTTATTCTTGCAATACTTAAATAATAAATTCTTGCAATGATAAAACAAACTATTTTTTGTTATATTTGTTTCTTTATTAGTTTCTATTTATTAATGACCCAAAGGTTGATTACAAAACGAATTCTCTGTGTTCTTATGTAAAAATGTGACTATGGAACCGTATAACACAAAGACTATTATAATAATAAGAATAATAATAATTTTATTATTATTAAAATTAATCAGTGAAATAAAAAAATACAATGTTCATGGTATATACACAGGTGTATATGAACACATATACACAGGTTGCTTATATTTCTTTTAGAGATTAAAGTATTCCTTGTGTCAGTATGCAGGACAATTTCTGCCTTAATAACTCAAGTCACTCAGTGGGTCACAAACCTAAGACAAATAACTAGAAATATTTATTCATTAAATTTGTGCACATATACTTTTAAATATACCTGAATAGTCTTATGAAAGTAATCTTTGTCCATTTTAGCTAATTCAGTCTTTTTTTTACATAGGCCTGGTGGGTAAAGCTCCCGCTTCATACACGGAGGGCCCGGGTTCGATTCCCGGCGGGTGGAAACATTTCGACACGTTTCCTTACACCTGTTGTCCTGTTCACCTAGCAGCAATAGGTAACTGGGTGTTAGTCGACTGGTGTGGGTCGCATCCTGGGGGACAAGATTGAGGACCCCAATGGAAATAAGTTAGACAGTCCTCGATGAGACACTGACTTTCTTGGGTTATCCTGGGTGGCTAACCCTCCGGGGTTAAAACTCCGAACGAAATCTTATCTTATCTTAATTTAAATAGTGCTTTCCACTTCTCTTTTCCCAGTTCAAGCGATCTGTAATCGATTAGGCCCCCACCCATCTAATTACAGGGTGAAAACATTAGCTACGTTGAATCTTACAGATACCTTGGTGTAGATGTGCCCTTTAATAAATTCACCATACCACAACTAAATAAGAAATGAAAAGATAGGCTAAATGCTCTCAAAGCTGTTGCTGGCTACAACCCCAACTATGGTGCTAATGTGAGAATCGTGAGAATGATGTACATAGCCTATGTTAGCCTATGATTATGCTGCTCCCATGTTGATATTAGCTAGAGAAAATTCTCTCCGACCCATGGAGTTAATGCAAAATGAAGCTCTCAGAATTATTCTTGGCTGTCCCAAATCTACAAAGGTTCTTAATATGAGGAAGAAGCTTGGTATTTCTAGCATCAGTGATAGGATTATTGAGATTAACACTGTACTCGGTATTAGAATGTTAAGAAATGAACCAGACACTGTCACTATGAATCTTGCTAAATGTCTAGAAGTAAATACACACAGATCTAAATGGATTGTGAAAACATGCAATATATTAAGTTTTATAACCTGCATGAACTGTATCACTGTAGACAACAAGAGCATTTCACCCCTCCATGGAAGATGTGTTCATTTAATATCACATACCTGCAAGTCCCTCCCAAAAAGCGCATGGCTAGTAATCCCTTCCTTAAATCACTTATTAAAGCAACTGCTCAAGAAGAAATTTCTCGCCTAGCTGGTAGTTATAAGCTGTCACAAGTTATATACACTGATGCATCTAAACAGGAGTCTTCTGGTAGGGCTTCATCTGCTCTTGTTGCCACCTCCCTAGTTAAGAACGATAATAAATCTGTCGAGTTAGGCATAAGAATTAACAACTGGGCATCTACACTGCAAGCCGAATTGTTTGCAATCCTAATGGCGCTAAAGCTAACTTATGATACTGAGCTTGACTGTACTCTATCATCATTACTGATTCCATGTCATCACTGAAGGCTCTTGACTCATATAATGACTAACAACATGTTCATTGGAGAAACCAGGTGTAGATACTCGAAAATCCGGGAAAAGGGAATTAATGTACAATTGCTAAGGATCCCATCACACGTTGGATTACTCCTTCATTATAAAGTTGATAAGTTACCCAGGAAGAGTACCCCGAAGGAGAACGTAGAATATAATTGATATATCTGTGTCTAGCATTAGGAATAATATTAGAAGCGAAGTAAATAATGAAAACGAATATTATAGGAATGCAATTAGAAACCTGAGTAGATAAGTATGTTTATGGAGCAACTTGCAATGTAAACAGACTGGTTGATGTTGTAGTGGCCAGGCTTAGGCTGGGTTTCAAGTTCTTCTTGCAGTTTGGGAGACACACAGATGATCAAACCAAGTACAAATTATGTGGTCAGACATATGGTCACTGTCTTGAACACAATGTGCTTAACTGTACACTTGATGAGATTAAGACACATGTGCAACATCTGGGTATCTTTATTGTAGACGTTTCGCCATCCAGTTGCCTTATCAATACAAATTCTAGGACATAACTTGAAGACAGTAGAACTATGTACAGAAGATGAGGTAATCAGTCCCTTAACCTAGGAGTAGGTGCGAAGAGCACCATAGTCGTGGAGATTCTGAAGCAGAAGAAAGGAGCCTGGCGCTTATATAGTAACGTCAGGTGTAGCAGACGAGGGCATATTCACTGGTAGGCGGGATTCCCCAGTGGAAGTAGGTCCTTCCCAAAGAGATGGGTTAGTTGTAGTAGTAGTTGTCGTAGTCGTGAAGGTTATGTACATGTCCTCAGAATTAAGATTCCATGATGTTGCAGTGTCTGACAAGTTGTGTACGAATGGTATATAATACCGACAAGATGAGATTAAGACAAATGTGCAACATCTGGGTATCTTTATTGTAGACGTTTCGCCATCCAGTGGCTTTATCAATACAAATTCTAGGACATAACTTGAAGACAGTAGAACTATGTACAGAAGATGAGGTAATCAGTCCCTCAACCTAGGAGTAGGTGCGAAGAGCACCATAGTCGTGGAGATTCTGACACTGCAACATCATGGAATCTTAATTCTGAGGACATGTACATAGCCTTCACGACTACGACAACTACTACTACAACTAACCCATCTCTTTGGGAAGGACCTACTTCCACTGGGGAATCCCGCCTACCAGTGAATATGCCCTCGTCTGCTACACCTGACGTTACTATATAAGCGCCAGGCTCCTTTCTTCTGCTTCAGAATCTCCACGACTATGGTGCTCTTCGCACCTACTCCTAGGTTGAGGGACTGATTACCTCATCTTCTGTACATAGTTCTACTGTCTTCAAGTTATGTCCTAGAATTTGTATTGATAAAGCCACTGGATGGCGAAACGTCTACAATAAAGATACCCAGATGTTGCACATGTGTCTTAATCTCATCTTGTCGGTATTATATACCATTCGTACACAACTGTACACTTGTTGAGGAATACAGAGACAGACAGTCTAATAACCTATGTGACATGTCAAGATATCGTATTAATGAAAATATGATACTAGATATACTAAGCAAATGTTACAAGCAAATTTCCTAAATTTGCTTGTAATAGATAAGTAAACTGTAGATGTAAATCCAAATGTACACCTGTTAACCGTTTCGTGGCCTAGTTTAGTCTATAGACCTTTCGTGTATCCATATGCTCTTGAGCTACCTTCCACAGGATGGATGTGGGGTGCACAATAAACTAGCCACTTCGGTAACAAAATCTAAATCTAATCTTTCCCTGTTGTGTTTTCCAACTCCGTGAGAATCGCTTGTCTTAAGAGGTAAGTTTACTGTCTTGTTTCGAATCGTATATTTTCCCAAGGTGAAAATTTTTTTTAGTCAAATGTGTGTTCTTAGAACTCTATCGATTTTGCTGCAGAATGCTTATCTCTGTCAGCAAAATTTACATCCTTCTCCAACATACTGTGGAATACCTGTCCTTCTCCAACTGAATAAAAGGTGCTGTACAGGTGGGTCGGTACTAACCACACAGGGAACTACTTCCGTCCTCTAATGTGAGTTTGAAACGGAAGCCTGGTAAACGTTTAACACTGACAGGATTCCTGGTGTTTTCTCTGTCTCATGAGCATTTTAAAATGACATAACTATTACCAACTTCTACTTGCATTCAGTATATACCTCAATTTTCTTACCTGTGTGTTTCTTCATTTTTCTTTAACGTGTAATATTTCCTCTCTAATTGAGGCCTGGTCTGAGCCCGGACCGCGGAGGCGATGATCCTTGAAACATGAACAGACAGAAGGATGCTTGATACTAGCTCGTCTGAGCCTAGGCGTTTGTCATTGGGTTTCTTTAACAACTTATAGCTAGAGCAGTCCTGAATCATTCTGAAATGATTAACACTGGAAGGTGTCCTTGTATATATGGCTGGGGAGAACACAGCTGGGCCAGTCAGGCAGGCAGGAAGCAGTCACAGTGAGGGAAACTAAGGAAACATCACAGATACAGTGAAGCAGCTTATGAAGAGATATGCTGGAATAGATGCAGTGACAGTTCAGTGCAGTAACATGACTGTGCGGTCACGTCAACATCGGTATCAATTTGCGATCAGAGTACAGCAAGGTAACATGACCAAGCCAGGAAATGATATATCTGTTGTGTGTTCAGCCTTCAAGGAAAGTACCTTGATACTGGTAAAAGGTTCTTAATCCGAGAATCTAAAGTCTTTGCCTGGAAGTAACTGTTATCATCTCATTCCCCAGGCCCTCAGCATGACCCCTATCCGGTTTGCACTTCCCCCTGAATAATAAAAAATAATTTTTATTAGCTGTAAATTGCAAGTCGAGGTTTCATCAGTGTGTACATAATGACTTACATTCAGTGGTGTGAAGAGTGGAATATGCCAGCTGATGGGAACAAGTCATATTATGGCAGGAATAGCTTATTAAATAGACTTATGTCTCGTCTAGACTTGAGTTAAACCTAACTCTGATCCAAAAATTGTTCTGCAGAGCGATACTGTGGTTTGAAGGTGCTTCACCAGCGATTAAATTCTGTGTATACTTTTTAATGCCTTCTCATTCACTCAGTAACGTTGTTACTGTTGGTATTAGAGCGTTTGCTGCAGCCTGCATATATATATTACACACTAACATAACCCATCTTAGGTGCTTTAAGCTGACGTATACACACAAGCACCACGTCAGGTCCTCGGGGTGATGTATAATCAACGCACCACTCTAGGTGTTTGATCCTGGCACACACACACACCACACCACAACACACAACACACAACACACTACTAAATACACAAGCTGCATGAGCCTAATTCCCCGCAGTTGCATTATACACTCGCACACCCCCCACGGTTGCGTAAACAACAATATTTTTCTGGTCTGGTAAATGAGTTTTTATTTTGATATGCACTGAGCTTCGAGGTCGTTTTGTTCAACAACTGATTTTAAACATTGCAGTTTATGTATTTGCATCGCAAAACCATGCATTAATATGCTTGCTTGGCCACGTATTTTTTTTTGCTGTAGGGGCGGAGGGTTTTAAAATTACTTACTCGTGTCTGTGTTTTTGGGGAGGAAGTAGCCTATTTTGCCGATGGTTAGTGATTTGCAGTAGGCGGGCTCAGGGGTTCCTGGTGTTCGTTGCTCGTTTGTGGTCGTGCAGTTGTTTCTGCCGCTCCTTTCCCTCCAGGAAGGTTCCTATTCATGATGAAAAAAGACTCTTACTTACAGTTCTGGTCACTTATTAGAGGACTGAAGATGCCACTGTTCTGATTGTATATAAGTGTCTTTTTCCACATCATGTCGCTAACCTTCAGACCATTTTTCAGAGTTTCTTTGACGATGATTAAGGGCTTGAAAAAAAAACTTGAATAAATATAAAACACAAGAAATTGTACTTGTTCTCTGATTGTCTCCTTCAAGGAGCTGCTTGTAAATCCCGACGAGTTTAGCGTTTTCCTCTATATATGAATAATTAATCCTTCATTGAGTCTTTAATTATTTGGGTTATCGTCAAAGATATTTCCATAAGGGAATGATACAGAAGAATTCAACAACAGACTCTGGCCATTCTCGTGATTCTGTTTATTTAATAAAACTCACATCGGTGAAGTCAATGAAAGTTACGTATTTGAAAGTGGAAAAAAACAAGTCTATCCTGGTTTTTATACTCACGCCCAGCACAAAGACGTGGTACCAGCGACATACCAGGGTCGCGGAGAATGAACTTGCTGATAGCGAGACAAGGATTGCTCTACCAGGCTCGCTCTCTTGCTGACTTCCTTCATGGGGCGCGTCACTATGCCCTTGGGAAGCGGCAGTTCCCTTGGCCCTACAAACGAGCAGAAAAAAATGGTGGACTCAACGGGATGTGGTGGTGGAATAAGACCACTGCAGAAAGGAACATTTACTTGTGAACAGACTTACTTTTTTCATTCTTCACTTACTGAAGACGTCTGTCACAGGCGAAACGTCTCGGTAAAGTTCGTTTCTGCATTGTCTTCTTTACCACAGGTAGGCTTTGCATCATTTATCCTCAGGATGTGGATGACTTACAAAATCGTAATAACACGATTGTAAACAACTCACCAAACAGAGGGTGGGAACCCATGGCTATCTAGTGGGTGTTTGAAACTGTTAGCAATCCTAGAATGTCACTGACCTTTTTTTTAGTGAATGATGCCCAACAGAAGATCACAAACCCCAAGAATATGAGAAGTAAAGGATCACAGATCATTAGGCATCATTGACACGTCCTCTCAATGAGGGTTTGCATCGCTGTTGGCCGTGCGGACGTGCTGCGCATTAGTAGCTCCTGATTTGAGTTGGCTTTTTGCGCAGTGTTGACGTGTACTTGCTCTGTGAAGACATGTTTGCGCGCTCTCTAGAATTTGAAAGCAAGAGATGCCTCAATCGAGCAACTTTACCACAGCTTAAGGAAGAATTGAGGATGGCGGAAATATGGGAATTCGGCGATTGACGAAGGAAAACAAAAAGTACCGTAGTAAACAAATCAGTCATTTAGCATGAATGGAAGTACGATAGTAAGCGATAAACTCAGTACAGTCCAGGATTTTCGCTTAGCAGATACGATGGGCTTAGTAGAAACACTTATCATCTGTTGACTGGGGTAACGAAGAGAGCTATCAATATGACAGTTTTCTGAACACTATACATGCTGCTCAAAGAGCGTTTATCCCATATAAAGAAATTAGATCAAATAGAAATGACCCAAAATGGATGAATAATAGGCTCAAATATCTACTAGGGCATAAGAAAGGAATTTATAGGCGTATCAAAAGAGGTGAGGGTCATCTTATGAATCAGTATATTGACATTAAGAGGGACATTAAAAAGGGGATAAGAAGAGCTAAAAGGGACTATGAAATTAAAGTTGCTAGGGATTCTAAAACTAACCCAAAAAGTTTTTTCCAGGTCTATAGAACAAAAGTTAGAGATAAGATAGGTCCCTTAAAAATAAACTATGGGCATTTACTGACAAAGAGAATGAAATGTGCTTGATTTTAAATAATTATTTTCACCCAGTTTTTACACAGGAAGACACTAACAATATTCCAGTAATTAATTTTTACAGTGGGCTAGAAGAAGATAAATTATGTAACATCACATTCACTAGTGAGATGGTTGTGAAGCAGATAGACAGACTGAAGCAAAATAAGTCGCCGGGCCCTGATGAGGTTTTTTCAAGGGTTCTTAAGGAATGCAAAATGGAACTCTGTGAACCATTAACTAATATTTTTAATTTATCTCTTCAAACAGGTGTAGTGTCTGATATGTGGAAGATGGCTAATGTAATTCCTATTTTTAAAACAGGGGACAAGTCGTCACCGTCAAATTACCGCCCAATAAGCCTGACCTCAATTGTAGGCAAATTACTAGAGTCAATTATAGCTGAGATTATAAGAAGCCATCTCGATAAGCATAGCTTGATTAATGATACTCAGCATGGATTCACAAGAGGCCGGTCTTGTCTAACTAATTTATTAACTTTCTTCAGTAAAGCTTTTGAGGCTGTTGACCACAATAAGAATTTGATATTATTTACTTAGATTTTAGTAAGGCTTTTGATAGAGTTCCGCACCATAGACTGTTAAAGAAAGTGGCAGCTCATGTCTTTGGGGGGAAAAGTGCTCTCGTGGATCGAGTCATGGCTCACTGACAGGAAGCAGAGAGTGTCCATAAATGGGGTTAAGTCCGAGTGGGGATCTGTAACAAGTGGCGTTCCACAGGGATCAGTCTTGGGCCCGTTGTTGTTTATAATATATATCAATGATCTTGATGAGGGAATTACTAGTGATATGAGCAAATTCGCCGATGACACAAAGATAGGTAGGATAATTGATTCAAACGTAGATGTTATGGAACTTCAGGAGGATTTAAAAAACTCTATTCTTGGTCAGAAAAGTGGCAGATGCAGTTCAATGTAGATAAAATGCAAGGTTCTGAAGCTTGGGAGTGCCCATAACCCTGTACTTATAAAGTTAAATGATGTAGAACTTAGCCATACAGATTGCGAAAAGGACTTGGGGGTTATGGTGAGCAGCAACCTTAAACCAAGACAGCAATGCCTAAGCGTACGTAATAAGGCAAATAGATTACTGGGATTTATATCAAGAAGTGTAAGCAACAGAAGTCCAGAGGTCATACTGCAGCTTTATACATCATTAGTAAGGCCTCACCTAGATTATGCAGCTCAGTTCTGGTCTCGTATTACAAAATGGACATAAATTCGTTAGAAAACATTCAGCGTAGGATGACTAAATTAATACATAGCATTAGAAATCTTCCTTATGAAGAAAGATTGAAGACTCTTAAGTTACATTCACTTGTTAGACGAAGAATGAGGGGAGACCTGATCGAAGTGTATAAGTGGAAGATAGGTATTAAAAAAGGGGGATTTTAACAAGGTTTTGAGGATATCTCCCCAAGAGAGAACCGCAGTAATGGATTTAAATTAGATAAGTTTAGATTTAGAAAGGACATAGGAAAGTATTGGTTTGGAAATAGGGTAGTTGATGAGTGGAACAGTCTACCTAGTTGGGTTATTGAAGCTGGGACTTTGGGTAGTTTCAAATCTAGGTTGGATAAGTACATGAGTGGGAGGGGTTGGATTTGAGTGGGACTTTCACATCAGAGCTTATTTCTTGGGTGGCATTGAAAATTGGGTTGGGCAAATGTTTTGTTAGTGGGATGAATTGTAAAGGACCTGCCTAGTATGGGCCAGCAGGCCTCCTGCAGCGTTCCTCCTTTCTTATGTTCTTATGTAAATCCAGTCATTTCTACATACACACACACAAATACACACACGCACATACACACACACACACACATACACACACACACACGAGGTTAAGGGAAATCGACCTGATGACACTGTAGGACAGGAGAGATAGGGGGACATGATAACGACATACAAAATACTGAGAGGAATTGACAAGGTGGGCAAAGACAGGATGTTCCAGAGATGGGACACAGCAACAAGGGAACACGGGAGTTGAAGACACAGATGAATCACAGGGATGTTAGGAAACATTTCTTCAGCCACAGAGTAGTCAGGAAGTGTAATAGTTTGGGAAGCGATGTAGTGGAGGCAGGATCTATACATAGCTTTAAGCAGAGGTACGATAAAGCTCATGGTTCAGGGAGAGTGACCTAGTAGCGACCAGTGAAGAGGCGGGGCCAGGAGCTTGGAATCGACCCCTGCAACCTCAACTAGGTGAGTACAACTAGGTGAGCACACGCCAGGAGCTGAGTCTCGGGGCCAGGAGCTGAGTCTCGACCCCTGCAACCACAATTAGGTGAGTACACACACACACACACACACACACACACAACTAACACACACACACAAAATACACACACACCCCACACACAACACACACACACACACACACACACACACACACAACACAACACAACTAACACACACACACACACAAAACACACACACACACACACACACACACAACACCACACACCACACACACACCCCCAACAACACACACACACATACACACACACACACACACACACACACACACACACACACACACACACACTGTTAGCAGTTTAAACAGCGGTAGTGACAACGTCAGTGAACAATCCTACGAGTGATAACCAGAGTTATTAGTTAAAAAAAGTCGAGAGGAAGCCTGAAATCTTTAATATTTCAAAGTGTCAAACCGTTAGTGGATAGTAGGCTTCTGTTGCTACACAGATTAAAATATACAAAGATTCAAGTGAGTGGGGAAAGCGGGGGTGTTAAAGAATTCGGAGATTGGATAACAAGTGAATTGTGGGGCATCATACAGTGAGAGGAAAAAATTAATAAGAAAAAAGAGAAAGGAAAAAATAATATATAACAAGGGAAAGTGGCATTTGGCCTGCTAAATCAGTGACGTCACAACAGTTGTCTGACATTACATATAAAGTGTAACCCCCAATGTGAAGTGTATTCCAATAAAAGTAAAGTGTACTTATCATAAGTGACATGGGGACGGGGGATGCTGGCATATACGGTTATAAAGATCACGGTGAAAAATTTTTCAAAAAGTGAAGAAGACTACTCATCAGCTGGCAATTGTCTCGCATCTGCCCTTAAGTATACTCACCTGTTGGGGTGTTTTTGGGGGGCCTAAACCCTGTTGGTCACTGTTGATACTGGTCACTCACCCCTGAAAGCTATTACCAAAAATTAAAGGCGGGAATAGCATAGTAAGGTGAAAAAGGGGTTGACTAGCGGGAGCAGCATAGCGGGGGAAGCCTAGTGGGGGGTCAGCACTCCAGAAGCTCAGAAAAATAAATTTAAAACCTAATTACTTGTGTTTTTAAGAGAAGGATAAGTGCTAGAATCACTGTTGGTAGTTTTTAGAATTTATGGTATCTCCCGGTTTTTATTAGAGTATGATACTTAAATGGGGGCACGCCACACACAACACACACACACACACACACACACACACACACACACACACACACGCAACCGCCACAACACACTCAATCACTACACATACACAACACATCACACAACCTTACCACACTACAACACACATACACACACAACAAACACACACACACATACCCCCTACCACAACTACGACCAGGACAAGCACGTAAGCTGTGGGTACACACGCAAACAACTACCAGGATTTCCACCGTCTGAGAACTGACCATCTAAACCTTTTTCCCTCCCCCCCCCCCCTTTTTTACACAAGTGGATTATCTTACCTCCTCACTCATTCCTATATCTCTTCTTCCCTATCTTTTTCTCTATTCCCTCTCCCTTTCCCCCTCTAACATCCTTCCTCTAACCCCTCCCCCCCTTACATTCTCCCCCTCTAAATCTGTCCCCCCCTTTATCTCCCCCTCTCCTTTTTCTCCCTCCCCCCCTCCTCCCCCCCTACCCTTTTCCCCCCCTCGCTCTTCCATCTCCCCCCTCTTTCCCCCCTTCTCCCCTATTTGCCCCCCTTTTCCCCCTCCCTCCCTCCCCCCTCCCTCCCTCTCTCTCTCTCTCTCTCTCTCTCTCTCTCCTCTTCTCTCTCTCTCTCTTTCTCCCCTCTCTCTCTTGCTCTCTCTCTCTCTCTCGCTCTCTCTCTTGCTCTCTCTCTCTCTCTCTTGCTCTTCTCTTGCTTCTCTCTCTCTCTCTCTTCTCCTCTCTTTTCTTGCTCTCTCTCTCTTTGCTCTCTTCTTGCTCTCTCTCTTGCTCTCTCTCTTGCTCTCTCTCTCTTGCTCTCTCTCTCTCTTGCTCTCTTCTTTTCTTGCTTTCTCTCTCTCTTGTGTCTCTCTCTTTTGCCTCTCTCTCCTTGCTTCTCTTTGCTCTCTCTCTTGGGTTCTCTCCCTTGCTCTTCTCTCTCTTGCTCCTCTCTTCTTGCTCTTCTCTCTCTTGCTCTTCTTCTTTTGCTCTCTCTTCTCTCTTGCTCTCTCTCTTTTTGCTCTCTCTCCTTTGCCCTTCTCTTTCTTGCTCTCTCTCTTGCTCTCTCTCTTCTTGCTCTCTCTCTTGCTCTTCTCTCTCTTGCTCTCTTTTCTCTTGCTTTTCCTCTTTTTGCTCTCTCTCGCTCTCTTGCTCTCTTCTCTTCTCTCTTGCTCTCTCTCCCACTTGCTCCTCTCTTTCTTGCTCTCTCTCTTGCTCTCTCTCTCTTTTGCTCTCTCCTTGTCTCTCTCTCTTGCTCTCTCTCTTGCTCCTCTCTCTCTCTGCTCTCTCTCTTCCTGCTCTCTCTCTTCCTGCCTCTCTCTCTCTTGCTCCTCTCTTGCTCTCTCTCTCTCTCTTGCTCTCTCTCTCTCTTTGCTTCTCTCTCTCTCTTGCTCTCTTTTGCCTCTCTTTTGCTCTCTCTCTCTTGTTCTCTCTCTCTTGCTCTCCTCTCTCTCTTGCTCTCTCTCTTTTTGCTCTCTCTCCCCTTTGCTCTCTCTCTCTCTTTTGCTCTCTCTTTTTCTCTCTCTCTCTTTGCTCTTCTCTCTCTTGTCTCTCTCTCTTTGCTCTTCTCTCTCTTGCTCTCTCTCTTGCTCTCTCTGCTCTTGCTCTCTCTCTCTCTCTTGCTCTCTCCCTTTGCTCTTGCTCCTCTCTTTCTCTCTCTCTTCTTGTCGCTCTCTTGCTCTCTCTTCTCTTGCTCTCTCTCCCTCTTGCTCTCTCTCTCTCTTGTTTCTCTTTGCTCTCTCCTCTCTTTTCTCTCCTCGCTCTCTCTCTCTCTCTTGTTCTCTCTCTTGCTCTCTCTCTTCTTTGCCTCTCTTTACTTCTCTTCCCCTGCTCCTTTTTCCCTTTGCTCTTCTTTTCTTTTCTCTCTCTTTTCTTGCCCCTTCTCGTCCCCATTTTCCTTCAAAAACTCCCCCCTTCCCCTACTCTTAAAAAAAAAAAAAAAAAAAAAAAAAAAAAAAAAAAAAAAAATGGTGGGGTGCAGGACCAAGGGATCGATGGAATGGTTCGGGTAGGGAGGAGTGGATGGGGGAGCAGTGGAAAAGGAGGGGGAACAAGATGGGAGAAAAAAATTGGGAGAGTTTTCAAAAAAAAAGGAAAAAGGGAGCTTCTGTGAAATTGGAAAGGTGGTTGGAGAAGGAGCAAAGAATTTGGGGGCACAAGTCAAAAACTGCAGTAGCCAAGATAAGGGCCCTAGAAGTTGAGATAAATGGCTGGAGCGAGTTCAGGGGCAGTGCCGGGAAAAGGGAACAGCATTGAAGTCCCGAGGCTGAAAGGAAGGAAGGGAAATTTGAATTTTAAAGGGGCCACATCAATCTGCCAAGGGGACCAAGGGTGAAAGGGAAGTTTCAATGGTTCCCAATGGAGAGGGTGATAGGTCGAATGTGAGGCAAAACAAGGCTATCGACCCACGGGAAAAAATCAAGGGAGAAACTGCCCACCACAGGCGGATCCAGAGACAGGGGGTGAGGCAATGCGAGGAAAGAAAGGGCAAATCAGTGTTTATCCAGGGCTTCAGGAGAGAGGGGGAAAGGCAACACTGAAAGGAAGCAGGAAGAAAGGAAGGAGTTTGAGAAATCATAACAAAAAATAGGTGAAGAGGGGGGACGAGATTGTAATTTTCAGGATAGGGGGGTACTGAAGGTGAGGAAACCGCCCAATCAGTGATTCAGGACGGAAACGTGGGGAAACAGGATCCTCCAAGAGAAACACGATTGAAATATGGGAAAGAGAAAAAAGGGTGTTCCTAGACAGAGACAGAAAAAAATCAGAACGACAGCAGCTGAGGGAGAGGACAAAAAAGGAAAGGGCTGGGAAAAAAGAGACAGGAGGGAACCCGCAGAGGTCAGTCAGGAGGAAGAACAGCAAAGGGGAAGCACACCCAAAAACTATCTCGAACCAAAAAACCTATCACACCATCCCAAACCCCCCCCCCTACAATTTCCCAACCCAGCCTACCCAAAACCAAGTATAGAACCCCCCAGTATGCCACCAGGTCTCCACCCTCACAGGCCCCCAAACCACATGTTGGAAAAGGGAAAATGAAGGTTGGTACCAAACGCGATGGAATAACAAAAAGTGGGGAGGAAAATGGCAAGAAAAAAGGGAAAGAAGCATCACCGGAATCATAGCTCTCACAGAAACCAAACTTACAGGTTGATAAAGATGCCATCTTTCCAACGGGATACCAAATCCCGAGGAAAAACAGGGGAACAGGGGGGGGGGAGGAGTGGCGTTGTGATCAAAAATCGCTGGGAAATTTTTTGGGGGTGGAGAAGAAGATAGCGGAGAAGAAAGTGATTACTAGTGGAACATTCACTCTGGAGGTCCCAAAGGGGGTAAAGCGTGATGTTTAACCCACCACAGAAAAGCAGGAGGCCAAGGCAAAAGACGAGAGAGCAAAAAGAGCGTGGTTGAAAAACTGGCTAAGTGGCCAGAAAAGCTCATGCATGAGGGCAAAACTCCTGATCATGGGTGGCTTTAACCACAAGGAGATGTTGGGGGAACTTGGACCCCATGGGGGCCCCCAAAATACTTGGAGGGCTAAAATGATGGGGGGTTTGGAGGAGAACTTTTGTACCCAAAACGTAAGGGGGGCCCAAAGAGAGAGGGAGAGGGAAAACCCGCAAGGTGGACTTAGTATTCCCCTTTGTAGTGCAGTATGAGGACATCACATATGAAAGACCCCTTGGGGGGAGTGCCATGGGTTGTAAGCTTCAATACCAGTAGAGCTACAAGGGGAGGGAGGGAAACAGGAAGGCCAGGGCGAAATGAAGCCAAACTACAAAAAAGGGGCTACAGGAATGGGAACACCTGACGGGGTTCAGGGGACAGAAACTGGCAGGGGAAACCGTTATGAGTGAGGAATATGAGCAATAAAAAGAAAGGGGGCTGAGGAGGGTTTGTACCCCAAAGGGTAAAGGAGTAATGAAAAAGCCAGGGTGAGCCCCTGGGTTTTCCCAAAGGTTTTCAGGGGGGCAAAAAAAAAAAAATGGTAGGGAAAAGGGAAGAAAAATGAAGGGAAAAGGGCCCAGGAGAATAAGGAGAAAAGTTTTGTAGAGCCCGAAAAGAATATGCACGATAAGAAGGGAGGCCCAAAGAAATATGAAAATGAATGCAGCGAAAACCAAATCTGACCCCAAACTGTTGTACAGCCCCATCAGGAGGAAAACAACGTCAAGGGGCCCGGTAATCAGGGTAAGGGAAAGGGAAGGGGGAGACAACGGAAATGACCGGGAAGTATGTGAAAAATCAACAAAAGATTCAAAGAAGTGTTCAAGAGGAGAAGAAGGGACTCCAGAAAAACGGAGAGGGGGGGGCCAAACCCCCAAGTGCTGGCACGTGCACACCAAAACCCAGGAAGAGTGAAGAGGCTTTGAGTGGCAGATACTCAAAGGCAATGGGGCCAGATAACATCTCCCCCTGGGTATTGAGGGAAAGGGGCAGAGCGCTATGTGTACCCCTAACAACAATATTCAATAATCATCGAAACCGGAGTTGCCTGAGGGATGGAAGCGCAAATGTAGTCCCAAATTTTAAAAAAAGGAGACAGCCCTGAAGCATTAAACTACAGACCCGTGTCATGATTTATGTATGCAAAAAAATGGAGAAAAAATTATCAGGGGAAGAGTGGGGAACACCTAGAAAGGAAAAGATTCATCAACAGCGCCAGCATGGTTTCGGGCGGGAAATCCTGTGTCCAAACCTACTGGGTTCATGCATGGTGACAGCGTAAACAAGAGGAGAGGGGGGGTGGATTGCATTTTTTGGACTGCAAAAAGGCGTTTGACACAGTTTCCCCACAAGAGATTGGTGCAAAAACGGAGGACCAGCAGGGATAAAGGGAAAGGGACACAATGGATCGGGAATACTTGTCAGGAAGACAGCAGCGAGTCATGGTAGTGGCGAGGTGTCAGAGTGGGACCGTACCAGCGGGGCCCCCAGGGGTCAGTCCCAGGACAGTGCTGTTTTGGTATTTGGGAAAGACATGACGGAAGGAATGGGGTCTGAGGTGTCCCCTTTTTCAGATGACGTGAAAATTGATGAGAAGAATACACTCGATCGAAGACCCGGCAGAATACAAAAAGGGGTTGGACGGTGCAGAACTGGGCCGCAATGGTCTGGAGTTTTAATCCCACCAAAAGGGAAAGTCATGAAAAATTGGGGAAGGGCCAAGAAGGCCGAGACGGGGTAAAAGTCTAGGGGGGCAGAGACTACAACCTCACTAAAGGAAAAAGTTTGGGGTGAGTAAAACCAGGCAATCTCCCGAAGGGAATCAACCCAAAAAACTGCTGCAGCATTGGGCGCCCCAGCAAACCCCAGAACAGCATTCCGAAACTTAATAAGGGAAACGTTCAGGACCCTGTACACCGTAAGTTGGCCTATTTTGGGGTATGCGGCACCAGTTTGGAACCCACACCCAGCCCGCACGTAAAGAAAACAAGAGAAAGTGCAAGGTTTGCAACAAAGACTATCCCAAGCTAAGAGGGTTTTCCACGGGGGAGGTTAAAGGGAAAAACAAACCCGCACCTGGGGACAGGAGAGATAGGGGGGGGGCATGATAAGACATACAAAATATGAGAGGAATTGAAAGGTGGACAAAAACGGGTTCAGAGATTTGGGCACAGTAACAAGGGGACACAGTTGGAAGCTAAAGACACAGATGAATACAGGGAGGGTTGGAAGTATTTCTTAGCCACAGAGTAGTCAGTAAGGGAAAGTTTGGGGAAACGATGTAGGGAGGCAGGATCCATACATAGCTTTAAACGAGGTACATAAAGCTCAGGCTCGGGAGAGTGACCCAGTAGCGATCAGTGAAGAGGCGGGGCCGGAGCCGGACCGACCCCGCAACCCCAACTAGGTGAGTACAACTAGGGGATACACACACACACACACAAAATAACACACCACAACATACCCACCACACCAAACACACACCACACACAACAACACACCCCAACACAACACACACCACAACAAAACACCAAATAACACACCAAAATAACACACACACACAATACCAAAACACCCCCACACACACACAACAACACACAAAACACAACACCCACACACCAAAAAAACAACAACAAAACACACACAACAACACACACACCCACACACACACACACCACCCCACAACACAACACACAACAACACACCCAAAACCCCACACAACACACAAACAACAAACCACACACCAATAACACACACACCCAAAACACCACACACACCACACACCACACACACACACACAACAAACCACACACAAAACACACAACAACACACACCCACAACACACACCACACCCAACACACACCACACACACCACACACACCACACAACCACACAAAACACACACACACACAACAACCACACACACACCACACACACCCAAAAAAACACACACACACCCCCCACCACACACACACCACACACACACACACACACACACACACGCACATATATGTCCCACGGTGGAGAATATTTATCTGTTTCCGGCGTTTTCGTACGTTAAAAAGACACAAAAAAATTATTTTTACTAAAACAACGTTTGCCCAGCAGGGCTTTATCCTTTAGAAAAAAAAAAATCATTGAGGAATTGTCTTAATAAAATGCCTAAACCATAGTGTGCCTTAAAAATTAACTCTTGTCAGTTATAATCCCATTGATATGCGGTTGCCTTTTTGCCCAATTAGTACAAATTTATAATAACCGGGTAATCCTTAAAGGGGAGGGGTCTTGATTAGTGGGGGGGCTCTTGATCTGGGAACTGGATTCCTCTCTCTATAATAAGATAAAACTAATATTACATCCTTATTCTCCGGGGTTCACAACCATTAGGGTTTGGCTTCCGTGGAATAAAAAAGAAAAAAAAAACAAACTTGGGGGCTGGTCAGGACTTCGGGGAAAATTTTTGGAATGAATGTTTGTTTTTTAGTTTTCATGTTTTTTTAAAAAATGTTTTATTTTGATTTTCGATATTTTTTTAAGAGTTAATTTGAATGTTAAAATTTTTGGATTTAGTCCTGCTGCGTATGTTATTTTGGAGGTTATTAAAATGTTTTTTGGCAAAAGTTTCGAGTGACTTTTTGGATAAAATTTTATTTATTTGGAAGCTTATTTTTCTTTTCTTTTTTTCTTTTGATCCATAATTTCTTCTGTTTCCTTATTTCAGGTTTGTTCCAAATATTCTTTTTTAAAACCGTCTTTCTGGATTTGTATATTGTAATCATTTTCCCGTGGGGTGCGTTATTCCGCGTGCCAGTGGAGTTAAATTTTAACTCAGTGCTCAAACGTGTCAGGCCCCTGATTCCAAAAATCTGTTTTTTTCTGGACGATCTAGTAAAACCCCTCGTGCTGTTCACTGCAGTGCTTGTCGATTCGCTTGCTGGGTTCCCTTAGGCACTCGTGCTCGTTTTTTTTCAATCAGATTTTGAGTTTAAGTGAACTTAAAATGTTGATTTAGAAAATTGATGCAATGTTGGCTGGGGCAAAATCCAGGGGGTACTTGCCCTTTGGTATTTTGTTATCGACGCAACCATTCAAAAGGTCCCCATCTCAGTATTTGCTGGCGCGGCAAACCATTCGGGGGGTTTCCCCCCTCAGGTAGTAGTTAGTCGAGGGCAACTATTCAGGAAATACTGCCCTTCAGGTAGAAAAGGGGGCAAGCGCAACCTTCGAAAGGTACTGCCTTTCAATTGTATGTCTTCAGTATTTGGGTCGACGAACCTCCAGAGAATACTTTTTCTCTGGGATTGGTATACGCAACCTACGGGAGGTACTTATTTCTCTCATTAATATGCTTAAAACGGCAACATACAAAGGATAGGGTATTCCCGTCTTTTCTTTATAAAACAGGACCCTTTTAAATGTTTGAAAAATGTAGTAGGATGGTGGTATTCTGGAGACAAATTAAAATTCCCTTATTTTGTATAAATTACCCTTTTTTTTATTTTTGTGCAGTTCTTATTTTTAGTATTTCTTTCCATATTTAGTGACCCGGTCAACTTGAAACCGGAAAGGAAGAGATGACCCCCCGCTGTGCCAGAGGACCACAAATTCGGTGGATTTGCGTTCACATAAGCCAAAAATTCCTTATAAGGTTTGAGAAAAAAAAAAAACTTGGGCTTTAAAACTTCATGAATTGGGCACCGTTTTTCCCCCCCCCCGGGGGCTACCATTAAGCAGTTTTTTTTAGCGACGCGGGGCTCGCGGGGCCCCGGGGGGCTGCACCTGGGGGGGGAGAGGGGGCAAGAAGGGCAGGAACCCGGGGGAGGGAATGAAAGAAGGGGGAAGGCAAGGCTGACGATGGGGGGCGGGAGTAAAAGGGCTTTAGGGATGGGAGAAAGTTTTTGGGGGTTGGTGTCAGTGTGTGGTGGTTCAGGGTGTGACATGTGGGGATGGGAGTTTCTTTTAAATTCGTGTGGCGGGAGCAAATTTAAACTTTAGGATATACAAGAAAAAGACCAACGACCACTATTTCCCAACCTCACAAGGGTTTTTTTTGCCAAACCCCTGACAGCCTAGACCTGATCACTGACAGTAGACCTGACCAGACAGCCCAAAATGATCAATGACACCTTGACCTGACCCTGACGCCTAACCTGCCGACAGCTTAGACCTACCACGAACCCCGACTGATCACTGACAGCCTAGACCCGATCCTGAAAAGCCTAGACCTGCCACTGCAGCCTAGCATGATCACTGACAGCCTAGACCTGACACTGACAAACCTAACCTGACTGCGCTAAACCGACACTACAGCCTAGACCTGCCCTGACAGCAGACCCGTATGACCCTGTGACCACGACCCTTAAAACCGACATGACACTAGACCTGACATGAAGCTTTGACCTGACCCTGAAGCCTGACCTGATCACACAGCCCCAGACTGATCAAGACCCTTCCGCCTGAAAGCCTAGATGACACGGGCAGCCTAGACCTGACAGACACCTGACCTGATCACTGGACAGCAGCCCCGACCATTACAGCCCGACTGACCATGGGGCAGCCAGAACTGATCCTGACAAAACCAGACCCCGACCAATGACACCTAGACATATGACGCCTGACTGACAGAAACCTAGACTGACTGATAAGAGCCACGACACCCAGACCTGACACTGACAGCCTAGACCCGGTTCCTGAAGCCTAGACCTAACCCCTGGGCCCGCCCCGACCATCAGACAGCCAGACCCCCACTGACCCTAGGCCTGACACTGATCTGATGACCACTAAAACCTAGACCTGAATAACCAACCTGGGTCCACCAAAAAAGTTAAACCGACCACCAAACAAAAGAAGTATTTTTAAACTTACAAAAGCTCAGATTTTTCTTTTATAAAAAAACAATGAAAAATACATTATTATACATACATATGAATCCTGAGTTTGGGGACACATGAATATTTTTTAGATGATAGACACAATAAGCAGATAATTGGGAAGGGAATCCACTCTCCTGTTACTGTTTTGGTGTCTTTATCATCAACAATGCCTGTGTCTTTGCCTGTGTCTTTGCCTGTGTCTTTGCCTGTGTCTTTTCCGAAACGTAGAAGAGATGGAAGTATGAAGATAAGTTATTTTTTCTAATGTTACTGTAAAATAATGTTCCCCCTTCAGACAAATTTTATGTGCAGTTCTTTCAAATATATCTCAAAATATTTCATGTTAACACAACATTAGAAATTTACTGAAGTACCAAATTTATATCTTAAAGGGATCAAGGAGCTTAGGCTATCTCCACCTTCATCACAAGTCTTCTCAAGGGGTTCACAAAGGCTCATACATTCACCTTGTCATCAATCACTGCCGGGTGCTTGGGGCTTGATAAGGTTAAACAACATTTCTCACAGTACACCTACCTCTACTTCGTACGTCAAGATCTTTCAGGCGGGTGGAGGAAACAGTCATCAATGAAAAGTGAAAATAACAGATGTGGGCCGAAGATGACCTTTTATTCGCAGTGTTAGACTGATGTCTTTAAGCTTACAACGTTTATCAATTCGAGTGACACTGGCTGGAAAATATTATACTGACCAGGTCGCGTGGTGAGTCACAGATTAATACTCCTGACGTAGGCCATGAAAGCCGACCTTGCCAGCCACCACAGCACTTCTGAGGAGGTTACACTGGTTACACAAAGGGTAAAAACCTGCCCTTGTCTCTCAGCTTGTCTGCCTCGCCCTGATTTGTTACCCTAGCATCAGTGAGCAACACCCACACACCTGACTAACACCACCACACCTGTCTTTGTGTTAACACCCACACTTATCCCCACCCCCAGTCGAACTCACCTACTTAAGCCTAACTATTGCACCTTACAATGTCACACAGAAATGATTACGGATGCCGTCATATGATCAAGTTGTCATATAATCAAGTCATATGATCAAGTCGTCATATGATCAAGTAGTTATATGATCAATACTCGTGTCAGGTGATATTTGCCTGACGAATCAACTGACCACCCTTTTTTTAAACAATATTGGGCACACTTGCCGAGAGCTGTTTCCTTATTCTGTATGGAACCGATTCTTGCACAACGAGTAGTTTTCCTACATCATTAAATATTTCTTAGTTGTTGCTCAGACGTGTCCTGACCTAACCTAGCGTTTGTAAGTTTGCAAGAAGCGTTTTCATCACTTATAAATCTTCAAAAATAACATATGAAAGTAAAATCAGGTTGTGATATGACTGTTGGCTTTTGTTCGCACAATACAATATAAATTTTCTTGTCGTATTTCATCACACAGGATTGATTACATGTGTAATGAAATATGTCAGCCTGAGCTGAGAGACTTATGTCGGGTGATAACGATATTGTCAAGTATTCCACTTTGGTTCTGTAGTTAGGGCAGCTTCAGTTATACCTTCCGGCAGAGTTAAAGTTACTATTAAATGAGAGTGACCACATCTTAGGTCTGTTTCACATACCTAAGAAATAGAATGTGAGAATATCAGTAAGAACAGGAGGAGGAGGTAGGGAGAGAGACGAAGGAGGGGGATGGACGAGGACTCATTAAGGGGACGAAGGCCCAGGAAGGGGACAAGGGCTCAGGAAGGAGACGAGGGCCCAGGAAGGGGACGAGGGCTCAGGAAGGGGACGAGGGCCCAGGAAGGGGACGAGGGCCCAGGAAGGGGACGAGGGCTCAGGAAGCGGACGAGAGTCCAGGAAGGGGACGAGGGCCCAGGAAGGGGACGAGGGCTCAGGAAGCGGACGAGAGCCCAGGAAGGGGACGAGGGCCCAGGAAGGGGACGAGGAGCCCAGGAAGGGGACGAGGAGCCCAGGAAGGGGACGAGTGCTCGGGAAGAAAGAGAAGAATGCTAGGAGGGGGAGAGAGGGAGGGTGGGGAGCTGAGGCGTGGAGATGGGATATATATTATTGTGGGAGGGAGAGGAGACAGCGAGGGGGAGGTGATGGAGTAGAGGCAGGGAGGGGGAAGAGGAGGCAGGGAGGGGAAAGAGGAGTCAGGGAGGGGGAAGAAGAGGCATGGAGAGAGGAGAAGGGAGTCTACCTGGAGGGTATTCCGGGGGTCAACGCCTCCGCTGCCCGGTCCATGACCAGCCCTCCCGGTGAGTCAATCCTTGATCAACTAGGCTGTTACTGCCGGCCGCACGTAGTCCAACGTACGAACCACAGCTAAGTTGATCCAGCGCTGACTTTAGTTAAGAGAAGGGTAGCTGGTTAATCAAAAAAATACTAGATACAGTAAATAATGCGAACAAAACCAGATTAAAGTCTTTGTTGACCCTGGGTACTTAACGAAACGTTGACCCTGGGTACTTAACGAAACGTTGACCCTGGGTACTTAACGAAACGTTGACCCTGGGTACTTAACGAAACGTTGACCCTGGGTACTTAACGAAACGTTGACCCTGGGTACTTAACGAAACGTTGACCCTGGGTACTTAACGAAACGTTGACCCTGGGTACTTAACGAAACGTTGACCCTGGGTACTTAACGAAACGTTGACCCTGGGTACTTAACGAAACGTTGACCCTGGGTACTTAATCGAA
Source organism: Cherax quadricarinatus (assembly GCF_026875155.1). NCBI lineage: Eukaryota > Metazoa > Arthropoda > Malacostraca > Decapoda > Parastacidae > Cherax > Cherax quadricarinatus. The sequence continues at coordinate 14,857,088 of NC_069450.1, forward strand.
ACGTTGACCCTGGGTACTTAACGAAACGTTGACCCTGGGTACTTAACGAAACGTTGACCCTGGGTACTTAACGAAACGTTGACCCTGGGTACTTAACGAAACGTTGACCTGGGTACTTAACGAAACGTTGACCTGGGTACTTAACGAAACGTTGACCCTGGGTACTTAACGAAACGTTGACCCTGGGTACTTAACGAAACGTTGACCCTGGGTACTTAACGAAACGTTGACCCTGGGTACTTAACGAAACGTTGACCCTGGGTACTTAACGAAACGTTGACCCTGGGTACTTAACGAAACGTTGACCCTGGGTACTTAACGAAACGTTGACCCTGGGTACTTAACCAAACGTTGACCCTGGGTACTTAACGAAACGTTGACTCTGGGTACTTAACGAAACGTTGACCCTGGGTACTTAACGAAACGTTGACCTGGGTACTTAATGAAACGTTGACCCTGGGTACTTAACGAAACGTTGACCCTGGGTACTTAACGAAACGTTGACCCTGGGTACTTAACGAAACGTTGACCCTGGGTACTTAACGAAACGTTGACCCTGGTACTTAACGAAACGTTGACCCTGGGTACTTAACGAAACGTTGACCCTGGGTACTTAACGAAACGTTGACCCTGGGTACTTAACGAAACGTTGACCCTGGGTACTTAACGAAACGTTGACCCTGGGTACTTAACGAAACGTTGACCCTGGGTACTTAACGAAACGTTTAGGACCCTGGGTACTTAACGAAACGTTGACCCTGGGTACTTAACGAAACGTTGACCCTGGGTACTTAACGAAACGTTGACCCTGGGTACTTAACGAAACGTAGGCCCTGGGTACTTAACGAAACGTTGACCCTGGGTACTTATCGAAATGTTGACCCTGGGTACTTAACGAAACGTTGACCCTGGGTACTTAACGAAACGTTGACCCTGGGTACTTAACGAAACGTTGACCTGGGTACTTATCGAATGTTGACCTGGGTACTTAACGAAACGTTGACCCTGGGTACTTAACGAAACGTTGACCCTGGGTACTTAACGAAACGTTGACCCCGGGTACTTAACGAAACGTTGACCTGGGTACTTAACGAAACGTTGACCCTGGTACTTAACGAAACGTTGACTCTGGGTACTTAACGAAACGTTGACCCTGGGTACTTAACGAAACGTTGACCCTGGGTACTTAACGAAACGTTGACCCTGGGTACTTAACGAAACGTTGACCCTGGGTACTTAACGAAACGTTGACCCTGGGTACTTAACGAAACGTTGACCCTGGGTACTTAACGAAACGTTGACCTGGGTACTTAACGAAACGTGACCCTGGGTACTTAACGAAACGTTGACCCTGGGTACTTAACGAAACGTTGACCCTGGGTACTTAACGAAACGTTGACCCTGGGTACTTAACGAAACGTTGACCCTGGGTACTTAACGAAACGTAGGCCCTGGGTACTTAACGAAACGTTGACCCTGGGTACTTAACGAAACGTTGACCCTGGGTACTTATCGAAATGTTGACCCTGGGTACTTAACGAAACGTTACCCTGGGTACTTAACGAAACGTTGACCCTGGGTACTTAACGAAATGTTGACCCTGGGTACTTAACGAAACGTTGGCCCTGGGTACTTAGGGAAACGTTTACCCTGGGTACTTAACGAAACGTTGACCCTGGGTACTTAACGAAACGTTGACCCTGGGTACTTAACGAAACGTTGACCCTGGGTACTTATCGAAATGTTGACCCTGGGTACTTAACGAAACGTTGACCCTGGGTACTTAACGAAACGTTGACCGCTGGGTACTTAACGAAACGTTGACCCTGGGTACTTAACGAAACGTTGACCCTGGGTACTTAACGAAACGTTGACCCTGGGTACTTAACGAAACGTTGACCCTGGGTACTTATCGAAAGTTGACCCTGGGTACTTAACGAAACGTTGACCCTGGTACTTAACGAAACGTTGACCCTGGGTACTTAACGAACGTAGGCCCTGGGACTTAACGAAACGTTGACCCTGGTACTTAACGAAACGTTGACCCTGGGTACTTAACGAAACGTTGACCCTGGGTACTTACGAAACGTTGACCCTGGGTACTTAACGAAACGTTGACCCTGGGTACTTAACGAAACGTTGACCCTGGGTACTTAACGAAACGTAGACCCTGGGTACTTAACGAAAGTTGACCCTGGGTACTTAACGAAACGTTACCCTGGGTACTTAACGAAATGTTGACCCTGGGTACTTAGCGAAAAGTTAGACCCTGGGTACTTAACGAAACGTAGGGCCCTGGGTACTTAACGAAACGTTGACCTGGGTACTTAACGAAACGTTAGACCCTGGGTACTTAACGAAACAGTTGACCCTGGGTACTTAACGAAAAGTTACCCTGGGTACTTAACGAAACGTTGACCTGGGTACTTAACGAAACGTTACCCTGGGTACTTAACGAAACGTTGACCCTGGGTACTTAACGAAACGTGACCTCTGGGTACTTAACGAAACGTTAACCCTGGGCACTTAACGAAACGTTGACCCTGGGTACTTAACGAAACGTTGACCCTGTATACTTAACGAAACGTTTACCCTGGGTACTTAACGAAACGTAGGCCCTGCGTACTTAACGAAACGTTGACCCTGGGTACTTAACGAAGCGAAGGCCCTGGGTACTTAACGAAACGTAGGCCCTGCGTACTTAACGAAACGTTGACCCTGGGTACTTAACGAAACGTTGACCTTGGGTACTTAACGAAACGTTAACCCTGGGTACTTAACGAAACGTTGACCCTGCGTACTTAACGAAATATAGGCCCTGGGTACTTAACGAAACGTAGACCCTGCGTACTTAACGAAATATAGGCCCTGGGTACTTAACGAAACGTATACCCTGCGTACTTAACGAAATACAGGCCCTGGGTACTTAGCAAAACGTAGACCCTGCGTACTTAGCGAAACATAGACCCTGGGTACTTAACGAAACATGGGTCCTGGGTGCTTAACGAAACGTAGGCTCTGGGTGCTTAACGAAACGTAGGCCCTGGGTACTTAACGAAATATAGGCCCTGGGTGCTTAACGAAACGTAGACCTTGCGTACGTAACGGAACGTTGACTCTGGGTACTTAATGAAACGTAGACCCTGGGTACTTAACGAAACGTAGACTCTGGGTACTTAACGAAACGTAGGCTCTGGGTACTTAACGAAACATAGGCCCTGGGTTCTTAACGAAACGTAGGCTCTGGGTGCTTAATGAAACGTTGGCCCTGGGTGCTTAACGAAACGTAGGCCCTGGGTACTTAACGGAACGTAGGCCCTGGGTACTTAACGAACATAGGCCCTGGGTGCTTAACGAAACATAGGCCCTGGGTGCTTAACGAAACGTAGGCCCTGTGTACTCAACGACACGTAGGCCTTGGGCACTCGAAGAATCGTAGGCCCTGGTTACTGAAAGAAGCGTAGGCTTTTGACTCTGGATGATGAGTAGGTCATGGACACCTAGTGAGGCGAAGGCCTCTCTCCCTGTCAACTCCCTCCCAAAGATAGATCTAAAGCTATTTTGTACTTTTTCATGTGCCCTCACGCTCCTTACTGTTAATTTTTTATTACGTAACACCTAATAACGCCTTAAAAGCTTATTCAACATTATTTCACATTTCCATACATGATGTCTTTGTTTATAACTAAAATATAGTAGCATCTGTCAAATTATACTTCAGTAAGCATAATCAAACATCACTTCTTATATCACATCGTGAAGATCATCACAGCTTCTCCATGTAAACTGAATGCAAAATATCGACGTTAAATTCAGTTCCTCATATTAGTTATATTATGTATTTTTTTTACTTAAGGGTTAATTAAATAATCATGCATTATGTATGTAAGGTTTTGGGCAAATTAAAAAGTTTGGTTTTGTAGTTTTAGCTCATTACTGACTCGTCAGAGATATTTAAAGGACCTAAAACCTTTTCATAGGACCTCAAACCTGTGATTATTGTGACCAACGAATAATTCAGATTTAAAACCTGTGATTATTGTGACCAACGAATAATTCAGATTTATAAGCACAAGGAATATTTATGTAAAGAACACAATGGTACAATACCGTGACTGGAACAATACACAAATAACCCGCACATAGGAGAAAGAAACTTTAATACTGAAACATCGGCACAAAGTTTCTGTCTACTGTGTGCGGGTTATTTGTGTAATATTCAAGTAACACGAAACTTGACTTGTCACTTATCTAAATTACAAGAAAAACAGATTTTATGTTCTTCAAATAGCAAGAACATATTGCAGGATGCACTTTATGTTGCTGTGAGACCCGCCAAGGATAACTTCAACTTTCAACAATATTTATTTCTCAAGTCTTGGAATCCCTTCCCTTGGTGTCCTCACCCTGCCTCTCTCCCTTTATCAATTCCGGCTTGTCTTGCCTAAGGGGACTCGAAGCAGGGGAAAATATCTAGGATATAAATTTTGGTAAGGCGTGTCCATGGCCAGAGAAAATACAATATTTTAACGATCAAGTAATGAAATACCTGGGTGCTTACATTAAGGAAATACTTTATTTCTAGAGAAATTTTAAGATTTTTGAGTTGCGAAATGTGAGGGGATATAGTATAAATGTTTGATAAAATAGTTTTAAAATAGTAAGCCTGGGGTATGTACGTTTCAGATAATATTTTGGAGATGAAGTCTTGAAACAGTGCCAGGGAGAGAGGACTCTTGAGATACTGACTGTGGAAGGGATATATTAAGTCACATGTATCACGTAGATCATGACAATTAAGGTGGTTATAATTATAACATTAGTTTTTAAAGGGGTGGATGGGTAAGCCAGCGGAAGGCCTCGCTCTAATGATCAAAAGCTCCAGTCTCGGGTCATCGTATGACTCGCGTCAGGAAGCAATTGACTTGTTCCCTGACGAATTTTACCTAGCCTAGATGACCGCAGCGCGGGGCTACTGTGTGGTTTTCGCGAGGTTGGACCAGTCTGAGTTCCTGACCTAGAAACAATCAATCCATTTTGCGGCATATAGGGAAGATTTCCTTTTCGAAATTTGCAGTCCTTACAGCCAAAACTTCTACGAATTACGGACTTCGATTGCTAGAATTATTTTTTAAATTATTTTACGAATATAATACAGGTGTAGTAATAGCGGTAAATTAATGGATATAACAGTAGCATATTTTTACAACTGAAAGTTTTTTATTAAATAAAGGTAGTAAGTCAACACGTAGAAAATCAAAGATTAATATAAAACAAACCTTCATTGAAAGACTGGCTTTTATTTATTACTAAAAATTAATAATGATGGGAGCATATTAATAATGTTAGTACCTTATTTTACTGAAAAGCCCCAAATACCAGTGATTTCAAACGTTTTGCAAATTCGACAGCTTCATAAAATGATTAACATTACAGAGCAGAGAATACAGATCTTTTTCATTTCATGTGAAGGCCACACAAACCATGTAACCAACATAAGCATGAATCCTATAAAATTTTAAAAAATATATAGTGTATGTAACAAGCTAACTATACACGCAGCTCCTGAACTGGATTCTTCGAATTTCTTATTTATAAAGACGAGTTAAATAACATAAATACGAGTACTCAGTATCCTTTGGACAAAGAACTTATAGAATAAATCCCAGATTCTATATAATGAGGAGACATAGTTCCTTTGCATAAAAGGAGACAGTGGAACACTAGCCAAAACTATAGACCAGTAGCCTTAACATCGCACAAAATAAAAGCCTTCGAAAGTGTGATGAGACGCCAAATACAGATTTTCTGAAACAGCACAATCTTCACAAAATTAATAAAATTATGAGCGAAAATATACGGAGGTATGGGATATCAAAGCGATTGAACAAGGTTAAAGGCATTTGTACACAAAATTATGGCGATAGGTATAACGGGGAAAGAAAGTAAATAGATATTCAATTTTCTGACAGAACATAGTAAACAGAGCAAAATACAGTAGAAAAAAAAAAAGCTCAATACTCAAAATTACGGTCTTGGTGCCCCTGTTTCTCTTCAAATATAAAAAAAAAATTGCCACATTTTCATATCATGATTTTCGAATGCTGCTAAAATAAGCATGAAATCATCTCCGTAGAAGACACCGAAAAAATGCAAGAAAATATATGCAAATGTCTTCGAGTGGGCAGCGTCCAGTAACATGATGTTCAATGGTGACAAGGTCCAGCTGCTGAGATATAGAAAGAATGAAGAGCTCAAAAGGGACACTGTATATAAAACCAAGAGGATCATCAAATAGAACTAAAGGAACACTTGAAAGAACTGTCATTAATTATGTCGGCTAACTTCGTTTCAAAGAACGCAATAAAGCAAATGTCATGGCAGTCACGAAAATGACAGGGTGGATAATGAGAACTTTCAAAACAAGAGAAATAGAACCAGTGGTGGTACTATTTGAATCGCTTGTGATCTCTCGTTTAGAATATTGTTCAGTGTTGACAGTTCTGTTCATGAGAAGGGAAATATCAGAGCCGGAACAGATGCAGAGATTATATACGGTCCGCAAGGAGCTAATAAAGCGTTGAAATTACTGAGAATGCTTTAAATTTCTAAGTATATTCTTAGAAAGTACTTAAGAGCCTAGTCCCAAATCTGCACACTTCCATAACAACATAGTGAAGTGGAAGACAGAGGAGAACTGTAGTATAAACCTAGTGAAAAGCAGCGGCGTTGGCACAGTAAGAGAGCATTTTATCAACATCCGTCACCCCAGACTTTTCAAAATCTTACCGGGACAAGTGTAGAAGTCTTCAAGAGAAAACTTGACAAGTACCTCTACCTAATTCCAGATCAACCAGGCTGTAATTGATATACGGGTCAGTGGGCCGCCAGCAGCAACAGCCTGGTTGACCAGACAAGCACCAGACTAGCCTGGCCCAGGGCCGGACTCAGGGAGAAGGAAAGACTATTGAAACCCACCAAAGCATATCAAAGGTATACATAAACTGAGTCTGTCAAGCAGCCAGTTCGGGAAGAATATCTAGTATCTCTTATTCATTAATAAGTTACTTCTTAAAAATACCGGCACAATTTATTTCCAAGGACACTGATTCCATTGTTTCTCTTTAAGTTACACGTGACAGCAACGAGACGGTGGAAGTTATATTTTAAAAATTCTGTGAAAATTCAGAAACAAATAAAGAATTTCATTCGCTATAATTTTTTCTCGTTTTTATTTAAAAATCGTCAACTACAGTGTAATGTTTGATTTTGTTAAGAAAATGCTATTTTTTTGCCAGAAATTTGGGTATGGGAGAGAAGGGCTCGAGTACCCTTATGCTGTTTTATAACTATAGAAATGACCACTAAGTGGTCACTTCTATAGTTATAAAGTGTCAACGCATGTTAGTGAAAGCACTTTAACTGCATGTTAATGGAAGATCATTTTACCTTTGATATACCTCTGATGAGTTCCGAGAGCTTTTCTACTCCCGGAGCCTAGCCATGGGGCAGGCTCATCTAATGCTTGCCTAGTCAACCGGGCTGTTGCTGTCGGTTGTCCACAGCCCCACATATCTATCACAGTCTGGTTGATCTGGCACCTGGTGAAGATTCTTGATCAGTTTCCTCCACACCCGTCCAAGCAGTGTTTCTGATATCTTCTCGTAATTGAATAATCTAGGACCACGAATGTTGATACAGTGTTCCCTTATTGTGCTCATTGAACCCCTACTTTTCACTGGGTTTATCTTGCACTTCCTCACTTATCTCTTGCTTTAATATGTATATATGTATGTATGAATATAAAAACCTGCATATCAAATACACAACTCCTGTTTAACACTTAAGATTTATTTATTTGGATCATAACCAGAAGCTACATAGACTCGAGAGAAACAGTCTTCACATTTCCTAGTGAGTTTCTCTCTCATTAAGCTGGAATTCTAAACAACTGTACCTTGGGTAATATAGACACGATCGTCTTTTCTTCTTCAATCCTTCCCTTGGCGTTGGCTCCCATTGTGTCTATTGGACTCCACTTAAGCAAATGGGATGGGATTTAGCCGTGAGCTGCGGACTCTGCATAGGAAAGGATCCACTGGCATTTAAATGGTCTGGCTATGTTAAGGAAGGCGGGGAGAGGGAAACTCACTGGGGAGATACATTTTCTTTCCTGTAATTTGTTATGGCTGTCAGAGGAGAATTTTAAAAGATAATGATTTTTTCTGTAGTTTTCTTGTGTGACTGCCGCTGTTCAAGCTGTCTGTAGACTTTTTTTTATTTTCCTAAAAGTTATAAATGCTGCTATCTTTTTTCTCCTCTTTTTTTTCTTTTGTCTGTTATCTCTTTTTTCCTCTCCTTCTCTTTTGTCCTCCCCTCCTACATCCCTCTTCTCCCTTTATCTTCCCATCTCTCTCTCTCTCTCTCTCTCTCTCTCTCTCTCTCTCTCTCTCTCTCTCTCTCTCTCCTGTGTTTCTCTCGTGCATAGAGTGCCACCTAACTTTCTTTTGATGTAGGTAGAGAAGTTTGAGTCGCAGCAAGAGAAGCATGTTATGGAGTAATGGGTCAAGTGTCAACGAGGTGTCACAACTATCATGGCAAATGACTCTCACATTAGCCTTCCAAGCGAGAGTCCCTTCCTTAAATCCTTGCTGGACGGAACCTTCCTTAAGTCCTTGCTGGACGGAACCTTCCTTAAATCCTTGCTGGACGGAACCTTCCTTAAGTCCTTGCTGGACGGAACCTTCCTTAAATCCTTGCTGGACGGAACCTTCCTTAAATCCTTGCTGGACGGAACCTTCCTTAAATCCTTGCTGGATGGAACCTTCCTTAAATCCTTGCTGGACGGAACCTTCCTTGAAACCTTACTGGATGGAACCTTCCTTAAATCCTTGCTGGATGGAACCTTCCTTAAATCCTTGCTGGACGGAACCTTCCTTGAATCCTTGCTGGATGGAACTTATTTGGAATCCTTAAGTTTGTGTACCCAGCTGTGTTTCTGGAGCTGCAAGTCATGGTCGTGAAGACACAGACACAAGTTACAGAAGCATTTTTTCATGACAACACTGTCTTGCTCTGTGTCGAAATTTATTAACTCATCATGATCTAATCAAGCTCAACACAGAGCTAAACGTTGTCCTCCATTAAAAAAAAATATTCTGTAACTTGTACCTCTATCATATCTGTCCGCAACAGGTAAAAGACACGTAACAACTGACCTTTATTGTCTGGGTCAGTACATAGGAGTCATATCTACAACTCGTTGGTATCACCATACCATTTCCAGCAGTGTCTTCATCCTGGATGTATAATAACGCGTTGTGTTGTGAGAAATATACAAGTGTTAGAAATTTATTGAGGTAAGGCACAGCTTCTTAACCTGCCACGGTGTGTGGATAATAATCTTCCATTGCTACCTCTTCACCCTTCCTGTGTGGGTGTTAAAAGAAAACAGTGTCAGGTGTGTTATGTGCTGTGAGGAGAGTTTCATGGGTGCCTGGGAATTTTTAAAAGGTAGTAGGGGATTCCCTGGGTGCCAGAGTGCCAAGAGATGACAGGAAAGACCATTAAATACCAGAGACAACTTGTGGTGGTAAAAAAATATATGGAGTGCCCATGAGACTCTCCGCGCAAGGGAAAAAATTGAAATGTGTTTTCGTAAAAATCTTGGACGCTGGTTCGAGAAATTGGAGCTGCCTTCCTCTTCCTCTGATCAAACTTAATTGCCTCCCATTTCCCAGGTACATGTGACACCTACGAGTTTAGCGTTTCTTCCTGAATATAACCATTTTAATAAGAAATTAAATCTCGATAAAATACTTTGATTATTGGCCATACTCTGTCATTTCAATCTAGCAATTTTAGGAACTTTTTCTGGCGGTAGTAAAGCCGAGGTCAGTGGTGGAGCCGGGGCCGGTGGTGGAACCGGGGTCAGTGGTGGAGCCGGGGTCGGTGGTGGAGCGGGGCTCGGTGGTGGAACCGGGGTCGGTGGTGGAACCGGGGTCGGTGGTGGAACCGGGGTCGGTGGTGGAACCGGGGCCGGTGGAAGAGCTGGGGTCGGTGGTGGTGACGATAACTGGTGGTTGTGTAGCTGGAGTCGGTGACGGTAATGGCAGTGTAAACAAGTCAGAGGAGGGTTAAGAAGGTGCAGACGAGCAAACAGTACCTCAGGGCTTGACTTAGATATTTTACGTGGCACACCTTGATGGGAAGGTCTGGTCTTACTGGTGTATCTCACCTGCTGCTGTAGAAATCGAAGAACACGAAGAGAATATACAAGTTGGTATAACTCTTATTAATAGAAATACACTGTGACAGAAGGAAAGCTTATACTGAGAAAATGTTTCGCTTGGAGATCAAGCTTATTAAGACAATGTTTCGCTTGGAGACCAATCTTTCCATAGACAGTATATAGTGTGATAAATGGTTTAAAAAACCGACAAGTTGAAGAATGAGACACTTATACAACATATGGGAATCTTTATTGATTCCTCAATAAAGATTCCCATATGCTGTATAAGTGTCTCAATCTTCCAAGTATATAGTAAATACAGGAATAAATAATCGGGAGACCATGTGACAAGGAGTCGTGAGATGTGAACCTGACTCTGCTAGGTGAGGAAGGCAGCGTGTGCTGTGGGGCCCAGGGGTCCCACCAACTCGCCTACACCAGCCATTGATAGTAAAGTCCGGTAAACTACACAGCAAAGTAAATTTAATCTGCATCAACCAACCTCACTACTCACCCAGACGAAGACAGGTCACTACTCTTGTAGATGCTGAAGACAGGTCACTACTCTTGTAGATGCTGAAGACAGGTTACTACTCTTGTAGATGCTCAAGACTGGTTACTACTCTTGTAGATGCTGAAGACTGGTTACTACTCTTGTATATGCTGAAGACAGGTCACTACTCTTGTAGATGCTGAAGACTGGTCACTACTCTTGTAGATGCTGAAGACAGGTCACTACTCTTGTAGATGCTGAAGACAGGTTACTACTCTTGTAGATGCTGAAGACTGGTCACTACTCTTGTAGATGCTGAAGACTGGTCACTACTCTTGTAGATGCTGAAGACTGGTCACTACTCTTGTAGATGCTGAAGACTGGTCACTACTCTTGTAGATGCTGAAGACTGGTCACTACTCTTGTAGATGCTGAAGACTGGTCACTACTCTTGTAGATGCTGAAGACTGGTCACTACTCTTGTAGATGCTGAAGACTGGTTACTACTCTTGTAGATGCTGAAGACTGGTTACTACTCTTGTAGATGCTGAAGACTGGTTACTACTCTTGTAGATGCTGAAGACTGGTCACTACTCTTGTAGATGCTGAAGACTGGTCACTACTCTTGTAGATGCTGAAGACTGGTTACTACTCTTGTAGATGCTGAAGACAGGTCACTACTCTTGTAGATGCTGAAGACAGGTCACTACTCTTGTAGATGCTGAAGACTGGTCACTACTCTTGTAGATGCTGAAGACTGGTTACTACTCTTGTAGATGCTGAAGACAGGTACTACTCTTGTAGATGCTGAAGACTGGTCATACTCTTGTAGATGCTGAAGACTGGTCACTACTCTTGTAGATGATGAAGACTGGTTACTACTCTTGTAGATGCTGAAGACAGGTTACTACTCTTGTAGATGCTGAAGACAGGTTACTACTCTTGTAGATGCTGAAGACTGGTCACTACTCTTGTAGATGCTGAAGACTGGTTACTACTCTTGTAGATGATGAGGACTGGTTACTACTCTTGCAGGTGCTGAAGACAGGTCACACTTTTATAAGTGCTGATTGAGGCCTTGAGGTTAACTTATCGTTGCCCCAGCGATACAGCCATACAGGTGCACATAGTTAAATGAACAAATGAAATCAAACATCAGTTTAAATCCAACATACACTTTGCTTCTACCACAACCGCTGCAGACTCCTCAACAGGCGGAACAGAAACGTCGCCCCTGTTGATAACGGTAAGCGACAACGCACCCCGGTGATCACTGACAACAATGCTGACAGCTATTGTGGAAAATATTGTATATTTTCCGAAAATGCAGTGTATTTTTGCATGCAAATTAGTGAAATACATTGTAGTTAATAAAAATTAATTTGGAAATAAAAAAGGAACCAGCGACAGGGTTAGCGTCGCTTGGAAAGAGACGCCATGTTTTGAACTGGGAAAAACAAGAGTTAGTGAAATGGGAAGAATATCTCATAGCTCTGGAGGTTATAATGTGGTTGAAACCTCTCAAATAGGAGCAGTAATTGTCGGAGTTACAGTCCTACAGAATGTGAAAAACCAACGAATGTAAGGACTCTGAAATTAGATGGGAAAAGGAATAAGAATTACACCATCCCCCAGATAAGTAATGTCTTTATATGTTGAAATTCTGGCCAGTAGTTTCTTCATATTTTAGGCAGGGAGTTGTGGATGACACACCAAGTAATCTCCAGACAAACTGGTGAGTGTTATTAATACAAATTCCCATTCTGATATATAAATGTGTATATGTATTAACGCAATTTAACATGCAGTCCATAT
>NC_069450.1:14874626-14889626 GCF_026875155.1 Cherax quadricarinatus
CAAATGATTTAAGAGATACATTGTTGATATAAAGATGGCATATACAGTACATGAGTTGTGAAAGATACATGTCTAGTACATATTGTTACGTGTTTGTCACTGATTATAATGCGAAAATCTCATCCAGCTCTTCAGAACTGGGGCGCGTGACCAAGATAGAGTAGGCATTACCCCTCTGAACAGCAGCACCGAGTCGCTGGAACAGAAAACTAGTTGCCCTGGGATCCCTAGTTACCCTGATGAGTCTTTTGCCTAGCTCCTTAAGGAACTTAGATACACTCTTTCCCCATGAGCCAAGGGTCTTTGAGCCTATTACCTGGAGTTTACCTGGAGAGAGTTCCGGGGGGTTACGCCCCCGCGGCCCGGTCTGTGACCATTCCTATGGGAACAAACATATAATGATGGACAAGTTCTCCATATTTTCTAGACTTTTAGGATTCCCTGAACTTGCGGCTACCCCTCCTTCCTCCCTGGTATATTGGAGATAGGTATCAGCCAAGGTAGATGCATACGTGTAGTCCCACACCACCTGCTTATCGTCTGTCCAATCTCGAAGGCTGATACCATCTGGACGCTTATGGCTGCCATCAGATCTGCATAATTGGGGTGGCTTCCTTGCTGCTGGGCATCCGGCTGTTGTCAGGCTCCTCTTGATAATGTTATTGACCTCCTCACGTCTTGCAATCTTTCCCTCGGATTTACAGCACACAAAACCATGGTACCCGAATCGGTCTGCTGCTTCACTGCCACAAATACACCTGTGTTCGACGAGAATAGGGGTGGCAAGTCGAAGGGCAACACCAATGTGGATGATCTGTGGGTCGAGGCGCATGCCAAGGATGGAGCTGGGAACAGCCAACAGAAAATCTCCTGCATGAGGAGCTCTCACTGCCAGGAAACAGGTTCTATTCTTCCCTGACACACTCTGAAGCATTGTTTAGGCTACATTCTCCATTATTGGACCATCCCAGTGAGACTGTTTGTAGTTGTTGGGGGGAACAGGTCTGGTTCCAGAGCCCGTTAGATTATCCTAGATCGTGGCTCTGGACTCCATCTTGTCCCTAAGATGTTCAGGGAGAATCGCTGCTACAAGCCCTCTGGATGCAACGCATGAAGACAGAAAAGCAGGTAGCGCAATCTGTGATGACTTGCGGACACCAATGGCTTCTAGTCTGACTGGAAGTATAGATTGGTTCCACTGTCCGTCTTCTAGAGTAAGGTTAAGTACTTTCGTAAAAATCTGCCTCAGGATACTGTCATATTCGTGCAGTATAGGGTTATCATATGAAGGTGCACATCTTAGGAAATTGAAAATTGGGTTGGGCAAATATTCTGTTAGTGGGATGAATTGTGAATTACCTGTCAAGTATGAGCCAACAGGCCTGCTGCAGTGTTCCTCCTTTCTTAAGTTCTTATATATATATATATATATATATATATATATATATATATATATATATATATATATATATATATATATATATAAAGTGTATTTTTATACGTATATACTTCTAAACTGTTGTATTCTGGGCACCTCTGCAAAAACAGAGATTATGTGTGAGTGAGGTGAAAGTGTTGAATGATGAAAGTATTTTCTTTTTGGGGATTTTCTTTCTTTTTGGGTCACCCTGCCTCGGTGGGAGACGGCCAACTTGTTGAAAAAAAATATATATATATATTTATATATATATATATATATATATATATATATATATATATATATATATATATATATATATATATATATATATATATAACAACACTGCGCTAGCCAAGGATCCGAACCCATGTTGTACAGGCCCGCCATTGTGAACGAGAACCACATGACGCCTTACAACATGGGTTCGGATCCTTGGCTAGCGCAGAGTTGTTTTTGATCAATGCCACTCGTTCGTGGTTGCAATATATATATATATATTATATATATATATATATATATATATATAATATATATATATATATACCTGGAGTTTACCTGGAGAGAGTTTCGGGGGTCAACGCCCCCGCGGCCCGGTCTGTGACCAGGCCTCCTGGTGGATCAGCGCCTGATCAACCAGGCTGTTGCTGCTGGCTGCACGCAAACCAACGTACGAGCCACAGCCCGGCTGATCAGGAACTGACTTTAGGTGCTTGTCCAGTGCCAGCTTGAAGACTGCCAGGGGTCTGTTGGTAATCCCCCTTATGTGTGCTGGGAGGCAGTTGAACAGTCTCGGGCCCCTGACACTTATTGTATGGTCTCTTAACGTGCTAGTGACACCCCTGCTTTTCATTGGGGGGATGGTGCATCGTCTGCCAAGTCTTTTGCTTTCGTAGTGAGTGATTTTCGTGTGCAAGTTCGGTACTAGTCCCTCTAGGATTTTCCAGGTGTATATAATCATGTATCTCTCCCTCCTGCGTTCCAGGGAATACAGGTTTAGAAACCTCAAGCGCTCCCAGTAATTGAGGTGTTTTATCTCCGTTATGCGCGCCGTGAAAGTTCTCTGTACATTTTCTAGGTCGGCAATTTCACCTGCCTTGAAAGGTGCTGTTAGAGTGCAGCAATATTCCAGCCTAGATAGAACAAGTGACCTGAAGAGTGTCATCATGGGCTTGGCCTCCCTAGTTTTGAAGGTTCTCATTATATATATGAAGGTTCTCATTATATATATATATATATATATATATATATATATAATATATATATATATATATATATATATATATATATTATATATATATATATATATACAGCTGACAAGTTTGAGGAGAATTAAATATCTAGAAACTACGAAACTACTATACTATTGGATTGACAAAGATGAAAGAGAATGAACAGAAAAGACATCGCTGGGGATTAGAAAGAATTTACAAAAGAAACAAGCTCTTCATTTTGTTTGGAACTCTAAGATTCCAATTGAAGTTCGACGTGAAGGCGCTTCTGAAAAATTTTCAAAATATAGGAAGAATAAAATACATTTTATTACACTTTTTTCTTAAATAAAACGCGTCTATTTAGTAAATATCATGGCAGGAATAAACAACTTAAAGAACAGAAAATAGATAATAAAAACGACAGAAAAATCCTGTGAGAAGATTTGGATAAAATAAGCACATGGGATGATTAGAAAATAATGAAATTCAAAAATAAGAAGCCCTTTGCCGTAGTACCACATAGCCAGTAACTAGCCACACTACAGTGTAGCCACACTCCAGTAAATGCCACACTAGCGTAAGTAGCCCCAACCAGTAACTGCCAAAATAGCCGTACTAGCCACACTAGACAGTAACTAGCCACACTAGCCACACTAGCCAGTAACTAGCCACACTAGCCAGTAAGTAGCCACACTAGCCAGTAACTAGCCACACTAGCCAGTAAATAGCCACACTAGCCAGTAAATAGCCACACTAGCCAGTAAGTAGCCACACTAGCCAGTACGTAGTCATACTAGCTATTAAGTAGCCACACTAGCCAGTAAGTAGCCACACTAACCAGTAAGTAGCCACACTAGCCAGTAACTAGCCCCAATAACCAGTAACTAGCCACACTAGCCAGTAAGTAGCCACACTAGCCAGTAAGTAGCCACACTAGCCAGTAACTAGCCCCACTAACCAGTAACTAGCCACACTAGCCAGTAAGTAGCCACACTAGCCAGTAACTAGCCACATTAGCCAGTAACTAGCCACACTAGCCAGTAGCTAGCCACACTAACCAGTAAGTAGCCACACTAGCCAGTAAGTAGCCACACTAGCCAGTAAGTAGCCACACTAGCCAGTAAGTAGTCATACTAGCTATTAAGTAGCCACACTAGTCAGGAGGTAGTCCCAGGGAAGGGTCAGCGAGCAACATAATGTATTCCATCCGTCACGGGGGCCGGACAAGCTCTCTCCGCTGTACAAACTCGCCCCGCCCTTATACGCGTAAAAATGGGTTCGCTGTCAGAGGCCAGCACGTGATATCAGCTCCGGCAGCGACACCCAGGCGTGTCGTACCCACCACGCCTAATCCTCGTAGCACCCACGGTTGACCCCCTACTGCTCATCCGCGTCTTGCCCACGCCTCATCCACGTCTGACCCCACGGTTCATGTACGTCTGGCCCACGGTCTCGTCTTGGCAGAAAAAACATCGGGTCAGCAGCGAGCGAATAGAACAAACACAAACACAAGAGCCAACATTAAAAACAAAAGGTGATCACGGGTGGAGTCTGAGAGGCCACAATGGTGAGATAGCTAATGTTCAGCTTGAGGTGAGGGCGATGATGGGTGTGCGTGTGTGTTGGGAGAGGGATGATGAGGGTTCATAGGGAGGTGGTGATTGGATGAGGGTTCAAAGGGAGGCAGCGATTGGATGAGGGTTTATATGGGGGCGATTGGATAAGATTTCATCGGGAAGGGGCGATTAGATGAGGGTTTAAAGGAGGGGGAAATTGTATGAGGGTTCACAGGGAGGGAGCAATTGGAGGTGGGGTTCATAGGGAAAGGGGCAATTGGATGAGGGTTCATAGGAAGGGGCGATTGAATGAGGGATACCTGATGAGAAGATGTGTTCTAGGAAAACAAGGGGGATGGGGACGGTTGAGGGTACATGGATGATGGTCTTAAAGACCCTGCTGAAATGTAAGGGCCACCCAGCTTGAGTCTATCCTGGACCCCACTTGAAAACCCAGAGATAACCCAATAAAGCCAAGTAATGTGGCTTATTTCCGGTCCTCCGTTTTTCTCTAGGGCGCGACCATCAGCATTCAAGGACCGAACTCTCTACTACTGAGGTTAGCGTCACCACACTAGTCCAGAAGTCTGAGATGGAATGATTGCCGGGTCCTTTAATATGTGGCTGCATGAGCAGTTGCCGCTTGGAGATTAGCGGAGGGAGGATCGAGCCTCCATTACCCTCATGGTGAATTACACACGCGGGCTTAGCGCTTCGCGCAAATCTAAATAAATTAATTTAGAGAGAGGTATAAACTCAAGGTGGCTGTAAATCTTTGCGGTGCGAAACTTGATTTACTTAACCACATTTTTGTGAAAAGACACAAAAGCAGCGCAGTCATTCATTTATGCGTTTCATCCTACATTAGTCTTTTTCAAGTACTTGAAAAAGCCCAGTGTCGGATGAAACGTTGTATAAATAACTCCAGTGTTTTTGTAAGCCTTATTCACCAACTGTCTGCATCTTACCATTGTCTCCACCAACTGCACTTTTAACGAATCAGGCAGACAATCATAGATCGCGGCCACAGAACTACTACTGGGGTGGCGGAGCCCCAGGAACTTCCTCTGGGTAACCTCCTTATGAAATTATTCTCCCACAATATTCAGTTCATCACGAACGTTTTGGCTCTCCATTCCTCTTCTCGCTAGTATCAGGGTCACACAAGGTTGTCTAGAGAGCATCGTTGTCTATGTTTTCTCAGCACCAAATTTAGCGTGCCAACGCCTATCCCGGGCAAATATATCCCCAAGGTACTGATAGCTGATCTCTGAGCTATAGGGCGTGTTCCCTCTTGTGAGAGTGGATTACAGTGCAGTCATTGTGTAGGAGGTTAGAGATACTTTAGTTGGTAATTGTATGAACCATTACAGGAGGTTTAGCAACACACACACAACACACACCACACCCACACACACAACACACATCAAGGAAAAAGATCTTGGGGTGAGTATAACACCGGCAATCTCCTAAAGCGCACATCAACCAAAAAACTGCTGCAGCTATGGGGCTGCAAATCAAAACAGCTTTCCCGACATCTTATAAGATCGTTCAGGACCCTGTACCCCGTGTACGTTAGGCCCATATTGGAGTATGCGGCACCAGTCTGGAAACCACCTACCCAAGCACGTTAAAGAAACTAGAGAAAGTGCAAAGGTTTGAACAAGATAGTCCAGGCTAAGAGGTTATGTCCTCGAGGAGGGTTACGGAAATCACCTGAACGACACTTAAGGACAGGCAGATAGGGGGGACATGATAACGACATACAAAATACTGAGAGGAATTGACAAGGTGGACAAAGACAGGATGTTCCAGAAGATTGGTCACAGTAATCAAGGGGACACAGTTGGACGCTGAAGACACAGATGAATCACAGGGATGTTAGGAAGTATTTCTTCAGCCACAGAGTAGTCAGTAAGTGGAATAGTTTGGGCAAGCGATGTAGTGGAGGTCCATGACATAGCAGGTATCTTTTAGAGGGTTAAGTGATATTGTAAGCCACGGCTTCAGGGAGAGATGTCCTAGTAGCGATCAGTGAAGAGGCGGGGCCAGGAGCTCGGACTCGACCCCCGCAACCTCAACTAGGTGAGTACAACTAGGTGAGTACAGGTATTTGTGTTTGTAATGATCAGTTCTTGGCTCCTGGCTCCGCCTGTCCAGCCTTAGAGTATTGCGACGTTGAAAAGTTTACTTCATTAAAACTAGTAGAGCACAAGGATCTTGCACTGCATAAGAATTAATTTCTTCTAGTTTCCTTCATCATTATCGCTACAGTTTTTCATAATCGTCTCTCCTTAATCATTAACACTACCAAATGTGTCTTTGCATCATCACTGCATACTTCCTTACATATTCATCATCATACATACTTGCACAATTATCATACATCTTGAAAAGCCTGTCATCACCTTATCCTTACACCATCACCAATGTGCACCTGTGCACCACCACTACCAAAGCCTCAACTATCACCTCCACCCATCACTATTCGGCTCCCTATCAACACGTTGCTCCATCTCACCATACACCCTCACCTCCACGAAAAATGTTGCCCACCTGAGATCTCTTGCACTAGTGTGTGCCGTGACCACACGCTGGACTCTATTGTGACTGGCACATCGCCACATCGCGGCGAGACAATCTGCCCCACCTGAAGGGTCCTTGAAACTGACGGAGGACCCGATGAAGGACCTCGATCCTGGAGGCTTACCGTCACCGGTGTTTGCTTAGTTTGCTCTCCCACAAAGGGCAGGTACTTGTCCGGATCTGAATCGTCCACTCGCTGTCACAGTTATTCCCTTACCACATACAGATAGAGGATTCCTTCGATACAGAGCCACGCTAGTTGGAGGTAGGAATGGTTACGTGGGTAACAGGAGCCTGACCTTGAGCTCACTATAATGGTCTTACCAAACAGTAATAGCATAAAAGCTTTCAATTAATTCTCAAAATCCAAAAAATGGTAGTCAAAGGTCAGTTTCCCAAACAACTTCGTCAATCTTTGGTAACCAGCGTGCGCTCTTCTTGAACGCCTGACTGGGCATATTTTAACATTCTTAAAGATACTGCATGGTTCTTGGATGGCTAGAGAGTATAGACACCGAGTGGTGTGTATTTCACATGGATTATACAAAGGATAGGCGAGGGGCAAGTGGTGACCTTTGGGGAGAGAAGGAAGGCCGGAAAGAGAAAGGTAGTTAGAGCTGCTAGGGGGGTTACAGTTGAGGGTCACCAGACGCTCTAATCACCACGATCGTAACAGATTTATTGAATGAAGAGAGTGATAGGTTCCCGTATGTAGGAATACCACTGTGTGTCTTAGAGGTATCTATATCTGGAGAAGATTATTGTAAATACAGGATAGATATGAGGTGAACAACAGACTAACAGCTTCGGCTTCATAATTCAATTCAAATTCAGTTCAGCAAATAAGTTTGCCTTGATGGCAATACAAAACGTTTATTGAGAGAAGACATCACTCAGTTTTAGTCCAAACTTAATCTGTTATTACTCACAAAATCGTAATAACACGATTGCAAACAAGCCAAGGTATGGGTGGGGTTAGAACCCATGGCAAGTGAGTCGTAAAACTCCAGGCCAGTGCGTAAGCCACTGAGCCAGCTGGCTGCAATAAGATATATCCAACAAGATATATATATACACCATAGGGAGGTTAGCATGGGCCCCACCGTGACCACAAATGCAAGTTTTTACAGACTCATCTCCTGCGGGAGATGAATCTGTAAAAACTTGCGTCTGCGGTCCCAGTTTGATGAATCTGTGGTCCTAGTTTGATGAATCTTATTGTAGCCAGCTGGCCCAGTGGCTTACGCACTGTCCTTGACTTTTACAACTGACTTGCCATGAGTTCTAATCCCACCCGTACGGTGGTTTAACTTGGTATTGATATCTCTGGTATACTAACCACATCTCCTGCGAAACTTAATGGAAATAAAACAAGGTTTGCCACGCAATCGCCTTTCAACGCACAATAAAAAAGTTTCCTGCAAGAAATAGAATCGATCATGTAAACACACGAGCCTCCATTGGCTGACCCAGAATTACGAAAGATGATCGAGTTTTCAGGGTTGTGATAAATAAGGTGGAGTGAGGATATCTGGTGTGCTCCATCACAGGCGGTGACAGAGGGTGGTGACAGTCTGTAGTTTGATGCAGCCGTGCCTGTCATCACCCGAGTCATCTGTCACGCCTCGTTGTCATTACTCACCGGCGACGTCGCCAGCACAAGCCAGGAAATGAGACCTTAATGGGGTCACCTGAAGATTGAGATTCCTCTTTCCTACCGCCGGTGAAACATTTGAATATCACTATACATATTCTTATATGAATAACTAAAGTGTAACGAACACTTGTCAATATTCAATAATAGCCAACATGGAGGCAAACTCAGGAGATTAATTGATCTGTATATTTCGACTCCTTTCTGGGATCCTCTTCAGAAGAAGAGGATCCCAGAAGGGTGTTGAAATATATAGATTAATTAATCTCCTGAGTTTCTGTCTCCATGTGAGTTATTATTCAGCATATTCTTATATAATTTAGTTTATTTGTTTGCTATATAATGGAACGTAAATTTCAGCATGGTTAGACTAGGTTTCTAGATTAGTTTCAGTGCAAAAATGAGAACGTAGCATAAAAAAAATTACATGATATTCTGTGCAGAGTTATATCTTGGGTTAGGGAAGAGTCCTTAGGTGATATCCTTGTCAGATATATATTTCCACCACCTGTCATGTTCGCAAGACGCTTCGGAACTATTTTCGTTTTGAGTAATGACTATGGCTGATGCTATATCAGTTTGTAATAATATATCAGTCGTCAATATATCAGTCGTCAATATAATATATCAGTCGTCAGGATATAAGCCGCAAATGTTAGCTTTGATAAAGTTGGTGCAAGTCATATGTTAAACACACAGATGTGCATCTGGACTATTAGTGTGTTACTGCTGGGGCTACTGACTATTAGTGTGTTACTGCTGGGACCACTGACTGTTAGTGTGTTACTGCTGGGACTACTGACTGTTAGTGTGTTACTGCTGGGGCTACTGACTATTAGTGTGTTACTGCTGGGGCTACTGACTATTAGTGTGTTACTGCTGGGGCTACTGACTATTAGTGTGTTACTGCTGGGACCACTGACTGTTGGCCGGGCCACCACTTGGAAAAGGCCCGGGCCGGGAGAATACCGGCGAATCAACAAAGAAGAACACTGACTGTTAGTGTGTTACTGCTGGGACTACTGACTGTTAGATTCACCCTACGATTATAATGTATATTAACAAAAATATATATTTTTAAAGCTTTATGATTAGCAAAATCTATATATCAAAGGTATTTAAAGAAACTGACAAATGAGATATATATGCAGCACTTGGATGTTATACATGTCTTACTCAACAACGAACAATATAATTAATAATTTGAAATCCAGGGTATGGATAAGTAACAGCTTTTGCCCACTTTTTTTTCTGCCGGTTCGTTTACAGACGATAACATGAGTGCCTATGTATTAACTTCAAACCAAAACATACCAATATGTTCATACTACGAAGATAAAAGAGCCCGTATGACCAAGACAAAGATATTAATCATGGGAGATTTCAACTACAAAGAAATGGACTGGGATGATAAACATTTACTAGGAGTACCAGAAACATGGTGGGCTTAGATCGTGATAAAGAACATTGAACCATTTTGTAAGAGGGATAACCTCAGGGAGGAAGGAAGAAATTAACCATCCAGACTGAACCTCGCATTCGCTAACAGTATGACTGAGGTAGATGATACAGGCTACGAGAAGCCTGCGAGCGCTGGCGGCCTGCATTTTGAATAGCATAGCAGGGAGAAGGAAACGCCTAGTATGAAGGGAGAGTGACAACCCATATTTCATAAGAGGAAACTTTGCAGGAATGAGTGAATTCGTGAGTAGTACGTTGGAAAAGCACACTATGGAAAGACGATGAATGAGACGGAGTGCCTTGTTGGGATGAGTCAGCCTGTGGTTTGCTGAAGGATACGGAAAGACCATGGAATAGAAACACAGGAGCATGTTAAACCTATAAAAAATAGGACAGCAGAAAATGGAGAAGCGAGCAGAAGAGCCAGAAATGAGTGAATAGGTGAGCGCCAATTTAAGAAAGACATAATAGCGAAAGCCAACTCAGAACCATAAATCTTACAAAGTATCATCATATGTAATACTTAAGTAAATGATCCGGTATTAAAATTACAGAATAAAGGAGATCTGAGAAATAACAAGAAAGTTTACGAGAAGTTGATGAAACTATTTAAGGAGGTTGTTCATGGAGACAGGAACAACACCAGAAAGTCAGAGACAGATTACACCAACGAATAAGAGACACATTACACACAACAGGAAAAAAAGTGAAGTAACTACTGTGTGAGCTGGATGCTCAAAAGGCAATGAAACCACGAGTTTTAAAATAGGAAAGAGAAGCACTGTGTAAACCGCCAGCTAAAATCCACAAATCAATTGAAACAGGGCAATTTTCAGACATGTGGAACACAAGAAATGTTATCGCAGTATTCAAGGAAGGAGGCAGACGGGCAGCGTTAATCAACGGGACAGCGTCGTTGATTTATACTTGTTTTGTAAGCTATTCGAAAAGATACTCAATATACAAGTAAGATACCCTAGAGAGAAGCAATGTCATAAACAAGAAAAGCGATTTAGAAACAGTAAATCCTGCCTCACAATCCTGTTCGAATTGAATGACAAATTACCAGAAACAAGGTAATAGAATGACGTGGATGGGTGGACTGATTATGTTTGAATCTAAGCAATCAGAACTATATCCTTCATGAAAACTGAAGGCCCAGACGAGTCAAAAGGGCATGAGAAAGAGCTTTTTTAGTGTTCGGGTTATGAAAAATGAGAGAAGATAGGAAGATAAGTACATGGAACCCAGCCGGCGAGTAACCAATTACACCAGTCTACTGCCTTTTAAGAAGCTGGGCCAGGAGCTGGACGTTGATCATCTCGAAAAGTACATGTACATACATGCATATATGATGTTAATGAAAAAGGCACATGTGCAACACCTGGTTATCTTTGTTACTGAAACGTTTCGCCTGCCCAATAAGCTGAAATTTTTCGTTAATACAGACATCGAAGAGGAAACACATGTCTTTCGCATGGGCGTACATTTGTACACGAACACTCATCGCTCATTTAAACAACTACTCTAGTGCACTGGAACAAAAATATGTAAAACTAATGAAGCGACTAAAGAGAGACGAGAACTTCCACATGCTACAGGAAGTAAAAATAATCCTAAAACTGACTTCTAAAATTCATTCCCAGAAAATGTGAAATTATGAGGCTGTAAATAGGTGACCATAGGAAAAATACCAACCCCCCGAGATAAGTAACCTTGAAGATCGAGAGTAAATAAACTAAAATGTCTTAAATGCACTCAGTATTCGAGTACGCGACACCAGCATGCAGTTCCTATTTCATGAAACATAACTTTTTTCGGAGGTTTGCTATGAGGCTGACCACAGAACTATGAGGATTTGGCTACTAAGCGTAGATTAGATATATAGATCTTAAGCTGCTAGAAGACCAAAAATGTGAAAGTGACATGAGAGCAACAAATAGGATATTCAGAGACGTAGATAAAGATTTTAGAGACAGTTAAAGATGGGAGGAACAGAATGATATGACAACTGAACACCAGATGATCAGCTGAACAAATTAGACATAAGAAATAATTCCTTCAGTATGGGGTAGCGAATGAATTAAATCCTTTAGGAAGGGACGCTGCTTGACACAATCTTTTTATAACTACATCGATCGTCTCACTCCATGGATTCCAAAGGAGCAGGGAATACAGAAGTACAAAGCCCAAGGGCTAGAACACAACCCAGGCAGACAAAACTGGACGAGTACAACTGGAGCTTAATATTCTCATGCAATACTGCGAGGAGTAAACAGTCGACTAATTACACCGTTTAATCGCCGTTCCATCCCTCGCTTAATTAGACCAGATATATTATAATAGTTATGGCTTTATAATGATGATGAATACCGGGAATTATATAGACAAAGCCTGAGATTACTCGAGGATGCCAGGACTGTTTACTGCGATATCTGCCTTTTTACTTGCTCTTGGATATATTTGTGTAAATTATTATTATTATTATTATTATTATTATTATTATTATTATTATTATTATTATTATTATTATTATACGCACACACCCACATGAATTCACCCCTGCAACCACAATTAGGTGAGTACAATTTAATACAAACGAAAGTTTAAGACCAAGACCGACACAAGACGGGAGGAGAACTCGCAGAAACTGACAGAGAAATATTTGAGACGCTCGGTAGATTCAGGAAAGTATTAATTGAGGCGGTAGAAAGAGAAGGAACTGAACGACGAGAACTGCTAAACTTTTACACAGCAAAGAAGAAAGTGAAGACGTTAATAAAAGAACCAAACATGTCCATGAGAAAACAATTACCGGACAGATGAACCGGACAGATGACAAAGACACCAGACACACCTTAAAGCTTTAGTATCATACGCTCAAGAATTTAACCAAGGAAGCTTTAACTTGATGAAGCTCTAAGTTAGCAAAGCGTTATTGTAATTAAGACTAATGCTGTTTTTTGCTCTTTGTTATCAACTTGTCGGTTCGTTACTTCTTCTAACTATCGGACAGTAGGAAAATTACATTCGGGGGTTCCTATAAATAAAGAAGATCATAGAAAGAAAGTCAGTAAATTTATTTGGGTGCATTAAAAAATTTAAGATGATTACTGTTGACTTGCACAGTAACACGTGTAAATTATCTAATAAAACCCCAAAAAAGTCAAACAAGATGACTCATTTCCATCTGATACTTTGAGTTCGTTACTTGCTGGCCGAATTTACCTACATGGGTTTTGTCTTAGGTTGAAGAATAAGACACTTGTGTAATATTTTGGGGTCTTGACTGTGGAAACGTTTCGCCAGCCAGTGGCGAAATCAGTCCCTCAGGATGAGGGACTGATTACCTCAAATTCCTCCCCATCTTCCATCGTTCTTCTCTGTATTAGACAGAAGCAACTGGCTGGCAAAACGTTTCCTCAATAAAAATTCCAAAATACTTAAAAGAGTCTTATTCTTCAACTTGTCGATTTTCTAAATCATTTACATTATATCTGTTTTGTATAATAAAACAGATCTTCAGGTGATAGTTTATGGAGCAACTAGAGAAAAAGAACTTTTATACAGTAAACTCGAGTGGATTTAAAAAAGTCTTCTCTCAGTAACCTGGCCGGATTCTAGGCCAGCGTTTGGCCGAACAAGGTGGGTATGGTTAGGTAGGGGTGGATCAGACCACGTAAGGAATGGATAAGGCGTGTTTTATAGTTACTGTGCTAAATTAACCCTGTGTTACATTGACTGTGCTAAGTTAACCCTGTGTTACAGTGATTGCTAAATTAACCCTGTGTTACAGTGACTGTGCTAAGTTAACCCTGTGTTACAGTGACTGTGTTAAGTTAACCCTGTGTTACAGTGACTGTGCTAATTTAAACCCCTATGTTACAGTGACTGTGCTAAGTTAACCCTGTGTTTACAGTGACTGTGCTAAGTTAACCCTGTGTTACAGTGACTGTGCTAAGTTAACCCTGTGTTACAGTGACTGTGCTAAGTTAACCCTGTGTTACAGTGACTGTGCTAAGTTAACCCTGTGTTACAGTGACTGTGCTAAGTTAACCCTGTGTTACAGTGACTGTGCTAAGTTAACCCTGTGTTACAGTGACTGTGCTAAGTTAACCCTGTGTTACAGTGACTGTGCTAAGTTAACCCTGTGTTACAGTGACTGTGCTAAGTTAACCCGTGTTACAGTGACTGTGCTAAGTTAACCCTGTGTTACAGTGACTGTGCTAAGTTAACCCTGTGTTACAGTGACTGTGCTAAGTTAACCCTGTTTTTACAGTGACTGTGCTAAGTTAACCCTTGTGTTACAGTGACTGTGATAAGTTAACCCTGTGTTACAGTGACTGTGCTAAGTTAACCCTGTGTTACAGTGACTGTGCTAAGTTAACCCTGTGTTACAGTGACTGTGCTAAGTTAACCCTGTGTTACAGTGACTGTGGGTGCTATTATCAGATGCTAATCGTGTTATTGTTGTGTCAAGTATTCACACAACACTTTCATAGATTTTTTTTATTTTGTGTTTTAATTTTGCAATATAAAATTGCAATATAAAACACACAAAAATGTAAACCTGAATTCACTTGGAAAAACTATAAAAATAATGAATATTTTTCATTTCTATAAAAACAATGTCTCTGGAAAAACCTCTACCCAAGGGAAGGTTTCTTGAAGCACCGTTAAATATCCAGCCTTAAATTAGTACACTGTCGCAATTCCAACTTTGAACACAAATTACCATTAAAATGGTCGTTTTCGCCTGTTACAAGGAGCGACAATTTCACCGGAATGTTTATATGCCGTCTGGCGGGGAATTCTTGCCTGGGGAGTGACCTAAAGTTGCCTTCCAGCAGATTAAAAGAGAGAGAGAGAGAGAGAGAGAGAGAGAGAGAGAGAGAGAGAGAGAGAGACGAGAGGAGAGAGAGAGAGAGAGAGAGAGAGAGAGAGAGAGAGAGAGAGAGAGAGAGAGAGAGAGAGAGAAGCAGAGAGAGAGGCAGAGAGAGAGGCAGAGAGAAAGACAGAGACAGAGAGGTAGGGGGGCGCTTAGAGACAGACAAAATGAACCATTTGGACAGCTTCCCTTCCCCCCTGGGACGCACGCAAGAGTACTAATGT
>NC_069450.1:14892126-15027126 GCF_026875155.1 Cherax quadricarinatus
AATACCAAGTTCCTTCCTCGTATTAAGAATCTTGGTAATTTTAGGACAGCCTAGAATAATCCTGAAGACTTCACTTCGCATTAGCTCCACGGCCTGAAGATAATTTTCTGTATCTAACATTAACGTAACATTGGCGCAGCATAATCAGTTAAGGATCAAGAATAAGTTATATACATCATTCTCACTATTCTTATATTAGCACCAAAACTGAGGAATTAGCCAGCATCAACTCTTGATAGCATTTAGTTTGTATTTGCACTTCTTACTTAACTATGTTATTGGAGATTTACTGCATGGTTTTAGGCTTATTTCCCCTATAATTCTTGCACTCTATTTTGTCCCCTTTGTTTTTATTCGAAGGAAATATGCATGATCTCCGCCATTACCTAGGTATCTTCCCATTTTTTATGCATTGATTAAATAAAAACACTATTCCAAAACTTTTTCTACACCAAGATATCTGAAGGATTTAATTAGCCTATCTGATGTTTTCACCCAACAAGCAGATGGGTTGGGCAAGTCACTTGCTTGTCAATATATTAATCTCAGATGTAAATGTGACGAGTCCTAGTCATTTACATATTACTAGAACTTGAACTTTATTAAGAATGGTACTCTCTTTTTATGCCTTGTAAGGATCATGAAGTCATCAGCTACACTTCTTTTCCCGGAGTCAAAGCTGAGTATCCCTCACCCCTTCCATTCCCCGTCCCACCGACGGTAGGTCACCCTCACACGGAGGCAAGGATTGAATGTTTGTGTTAGGGGGTTGGGAGCCACTTCTCTGGGTGTCACACTTTCAACATGATGCTTGCCTGAGAGTGAGTTAGTCACGGCAGTAGTAAGTTAATAATGTTAGTGTACAGCTGGTAATGTTAAAAACTGCATGTTTCAAGAGCTGAATAGCCACGTGATTCTAGTGCTTTTTAAATAAAAACTAAAGAGTGTCGTGTCCCTATCGCTGTTATAGCCTACTGTGATGCTCTTCTTTATGAATATAATAACATTTCTTGTCAGTATTATGTCTATATGTTATTTGTTTTGGTAAAATACTGGAGGACTTCAAAGATTTATCCACCTTAACTTCGATTTAGGTGATGTGAATATTGCCTGGGTAAACTAACGTGGTATGACACTATGGTGATGGCCCGTCAGAGGAAACTTGGAGACAATGACAGTTGGTTAACATATTTGTAAAACTTCTCACTTTTAATAAATACATGAGTGAGAGGGGTTGGATTTGAGTGGGATTTGCACGTGAGTAAATAGAATTATCAAAGCTTATTGCTTGGGTAGCGTTTATTCTATTAGTGGGTTGGATTTGTGAAGGACCTGCCTAATATTGGCCAACATGACTACTGCAGTGCTCCTCCTTTCTTATGTTCTTATGAAAGAGAGAGAGAGAGAGTGTGTGTGTGTGTGGTGTGTGTGTGTGTCTCATGCACACAATTTCTATACCCTGGTTCCTCCCCTCTCGAGGGGACTGGCTAATCACTTACCATCTTTCTCCTTAATCGTCGCTTAGTTCTCTTAGAGAATAAGGCTGGATGGAGACTCGATGGTATCACTTGTATATTGAATTACACTGAAATGTACTTAGGGAAAAGGGGATGAGAAAGTTTTATAGTCATTAGTTTGAACAGGATTACCGGGGTAAATAGACATTACAGTATTTTGGAACTGGTGCTCTGAACGTCGCAACAAAGTTACATACAACACACATAGGTATTTATGAGTGTATATACATAGGTATATGCTGCTCATTGTGTATGCACCTGTGTATATACACTGGACCAACAATCCTGAGGATTGTTGGTCCAGTGGATAGAGTAATGCGTACTTTGTTTAGTTCTCATAGGGCTGGGCATGGGAACGCAGGATCGAGTCCTGGCCAACAGCAGTTGTTAATGATATATATATATATATATATATAATATATATATATATAATATATATATATATAGTATGTATGTATGTATATGTTTAAATGCAATGACTATTGACTGAAATCCCTGTAAAGGTTGAGTATCCTTGACTGTTGATGTGCTGGTGACACGCAGCCTTGATGGCCCTCGTCTACTTGAAAGGTTTTAACCCTTAAAAATACACTGAATGTCACCGGAAAAAAGAATGCTTCTAATTACAAATTTTGGCCATTAATATTTTTACCACCTGCTTTTCCCCCTACAGCCTCTTTTTTGCATATTTTTTTTTATATCTCATGGAACGACCTACGAACGTGAGTGAGGATTTGTAGTCTCGTGGAATTATACAGATGGCATTTTGTAATGAATGAGCGAAGTTCAATGGTTTCTGTATTGAGAATACGTTGACAGTGAGGTAATGGAGGAAGATAGTGCCTCTTTCAATGGCACCTCGAGGCTCTCACAGCACAGCTGTTATCATGAATATTCAGCAGCCTAGTCAGGCGAGCCGGGGCAACTTAATTGAATCTGAGAGTGCCTAGTAGGAAGCTATGGTGGGTGGAGGGTGGGTGAAGGAGTGGATTGGAAGGTCGTGTGCAGGATGGGTGGTGAGGGGAGTGTTTATATGTATAGGCTGCTGAGCGGATGAAAGGTAGGGTGGAAGAAGTGAAGAGGGATTTTAAAGTGGAGCGAGGATGGAGTGTAGGTGAAGGTGGTGGGGTTGGAGATGGCGGTAGAGGATAGGTGGTAAGGTGATAAATTGTGGGTTAGACGGTGCTGAGTGGAGGGATGGTAGTGGGTGAGTTGAAAGAAGGTTGTAGGTAGGGGAGGTGGAGTGAGATTGTAGGTATTAAGACTTTTATTAAGTATCTTGGTGTCTACCGTTATGGCCACACATCTACCGTTATAGCCATAAATCTACCGTTATGGCCACACATCTGCCTTTGTGGTCACACACCTGCCATTATAGCCACATCTATCGTTGTGGCCAGCATCTGCATTTGTGGCCACATATCTGTCGTTGTGGCCACACCTCTGCCTTTGTGGTCACACATCTGCCGTTGTAGCCACACACCTGTTTTTGTGGCCACAGATTTGTCGTGGGCAAACATTTGTCGTTGTGGCCACACACCTGTCTTTGTGGCCACACGTCTGTCGTGGCCACACATCTGTAGTTGTGGCCACACCTCTGCCGTCGTGGACACGTATTTGCCTTTGTGACCAAACATACTTCAAGTATGGGACCTATGAGGCACAGTAAGTGTAGTCGAGACAGTATGGCCACTTGGTCTCGGGTCTTGGGTGTGTCAGGAGGCAGTAGTGGAAACTAAACAAATTCCGCTACCCGTATTCCCGGTTTTCCTGAATCGGGTACCAAACCTTCAAACCAAAATTGAGCAGTACCGGTGTTTTCACCGTGTCTTGAACCGCCATTTCATGCAATCATACATGGGTTTAATTCAGGGTTCAGGTTCCTGGGTCCTGTCCTTCATCCAGTTAACAGATCCCACCCCGATCATTCTGCCAAACTCACCCTACCACTACTTATCCCACTCTCCTCACCCCACCCCCATTCACTCCTCCTTCACTCACCCCCACCCTCACTCATCCAACCCTCACTCCCCCTCAAAAAAATCCCACTACATCGCTTTTTAAAAACCAGTCGTATCTCAAAACATGCCTAACAGATCACTAGGTTAAGTTAGGTAATGTTTGTCGAGCAACAGGACAAGTGATTCCTGACCAGCGTCTTCGTCATATGATGACCCCCAGCTGGAGCTTTCGGTCATCTGACCGAGACCTTCCACTGGCTTACCCTTCCACCCTTTTAAAAAATTAAGATTATAAGTATAACGTTTATTTTATTAACAGATCACTAGATTCAGAAATTCAACGCTTATCTAATGCAGAAAATTTCTATAATTATAAGCATTCTCACAATTCTTGTATCTTGACCAAAGTTTTCCCCTCACCTCAAAGTTTTCCCCTCACCTCAAAGTTTTCCCCTCACCTCAAAGTTTTCCCCTCACCTCAAAGTTTTCCCCTCACCTCAAAGTTTTCCCCTCACCTCAAAGTTTTCCCCTCACCTCAAAGTTTTCCCCTCACCTCAAAGTTTTCCCCTCACCTCAAAGCTTTCCCCTCACCTCAAAGTTTTCCCCTCACCTCAAAGTTTCTTAAAATTAATATTCTCTTAAATCGTCTTTCCCTGATCCCTCGAAAATTTAAATATGAAATTATTCAATCATATATCAAGGACACTTTTAGAAAAATAACTTCCAGAATATATTATTAAACTAATTTAAACGAGACTGAGCATTTATATATATATATATATTATATATATATATATATATATATATATATATATATATATATATATATATATATTTATTTATTTTTTTTATTATCACACTGGCCGATTCCCACCAAGGCAGGGTGGCCCGAAAAAGAAAAACTTTCACCATCATTCACTCCATCACTGTCTTGCCAGAAGGGTGCTTTACACTACAGTTTTTAAACTGCAACATTAACACCCCTCCTTCAGAGTGCAGGCACTGTACTTCCCATCTCCAGGACTCAAGTCCGGCCTGCCGGTTTCCCTGAATCCCTTCATAAATGTTACTTTGCTCACACTCCAACAGCACGTCAAGTATTAAAAACCATTTGTCTCCATTCACTCCTATCAAACACGCTCACGCATGCTGCTGGAAGTCCAAGCCCCTCGCACACAAAACCTCCTTTACCCCCTCCCTCCAACCCTTCCTAGGCCGACCCCTACCCCGCCTTCCTTCCACATACAGACTGATACACTCTTGAAGTCATTCTGTTTCGATCCATTCTCTCTACATGTCCGAACCACCTCAACAACCCTTCCTCAGCCCTCTGGACAACAGTTTTGGTAATCCCACACCTCCTCCTAACTTCCAAACTACGAAATTCTCTGCATTATTTTCACACCACACATTCCCCTCAGACATGACATCTCCACCCCTCCACCTTTCCCTTCCCGCTGAAAACATTCATCACCCACGTTTTAAACCCCATAAAAGAGCGTTGGTAAAACTATACTCTCATACATTCCCCTTTTGCCCCCAAAGGGAAAAAGTTCTTTGTCTCCACAGACCCCCTAAGTGAAACCATCACCCCTTTTTTCCCTATAAATTCTAGTTTCACCCCCTTTTTTTCTTTGCCCATCCGCGGGACACTTTCCATTTCCCCCAAATTTTTAATTTAGGTTCCCTCCTCCATAATCTTTTCCCCCCAATCTGATTTTCAATTTTCACACCTAATTTTTTGTTATCCTCATAACCTTACTTTTTTTCCTTTTTCCCCTTTTTTTTTTTCCTTCTTTTGCACCCCCAAACCAATTCATCCCCCAAAATCTCTGCAACTTCCTTCAGAATCTCCCAAGAGCAATTTGTCAAGCAAAGAGCAGCTGTGACAACTCCCACTTTGTGTGTGATTCTTTTTTTTTAAACTCCACCCCTCTTCCCAACCCCCTCGCTTTTAAATTTCTTTAAACCCCATCTTTTTAAAAAATTTTAAAACCCAAACCATGGTGACATCAAAACACCTTGTCAAAGGGCCCCTACTTTTACGGGGGAAAAAATTTTCCCTTTTTCCCTACATACTCAAACTTAAAAAGCCTCACTATCCCGTAAAACTTTTCACTGCTTTCAGAAAACCTACCTCCTAAAACCATACACTTGCAACTTTCTGCCACATTCCCCCCCTATCCCCCCTGTCATACCCCTTTTCCAAATCCATAAATGCCCCCAAAGACCTCTTTAGCCTTATCAAAATACTGTTCATTATATTTTTTCACTGTAAAAAAACCGGGTTCCCCCACACCCCCCTTCCCTTTTCCCTTTAAACCCTCCTTGTTCATCTGCTACCCTATTCTCCGTTTTCCCTTTTAAATTCTTTAAATTAAAACCCCCCAATACCCTTTCCCGGGTTAAAACTCAACAGACTTTCCCCCTAAAATTTTTGCACTCTTTTTATCCCCTTTCCCTTTTAAAAAAGGAACTATGAAAGCTTTTCTGCCAACCCCTAGGTACCTTCCCCTCTTTATAAAATTTTTTTAAAAAATTTGCCCCAACCACCCCCAAAAGACTATATCCCCACCTGTTTTTAAAAATTTCTATCTTTATCCCACCCAACCCCGGCTCCCTTCCCCCCTTTTTCTTTTAACCTACTGCCTCACGAATTCCCCCCACATTTCACAACTGGCTTTCCCTCACCCCTACAAGATGTTATTCCCCTTCCCCTATACACGAAACCCCCGCTTTCCCTATCTTCTTTAAACCCATTTAACAATTCCTCAAAATTTTTCCCTCCATTTTCCCCAATCCTTTCTAACTCTCCATTTAAAACCCCTTTCCTCCCCCTTTTTTTAAACCCGAAAAAACCCCATTTGTTCTTTTGGCTTTCTTAACTTGTTAACCCTCACTCCAAAACTTTTTCCCTTATTTTCAACAAAATTTTTGAAAACATCTCACCCACTCTCTCTTTTTCTCTTTTTTTTACATTGCTTCCCCAAATTTCCTTTTAAAACTTCTCTCTTTTTCTCCATATCCCTTTCCCTCCTTGCATCACTTCAAAATTTTTTTGTAAAAACTTCTCATAGGGCTAACTTTTTCCCCCCTTATTTACTTCTTTACATAATCATTCCCCCAAAACGCCCCTCTTCCCTCCGACCCATTTTCCTGAAACCCAAACAAACTTCTGCGAACCCCTTTTAACTACTTTAAAAACCCTAGCCCCTTACCTCTTCGACCCCATTCCCCTATGCTCTCTTTAAACCCCTCTATCCTCCAAATAGCTTTTTATATCTTACCCTAACTGCCTCCCCCTTTTTGTTTAAAAAACCCCACCTCTCTTTTCCCCCTGATGCTCTATTCTCCTTGTACCCCAAACTCCCTTTTTACTCTCAGTGTAGTTTTAAAACTAGAAATTTATTGATATATCTGTGGCCCCTCTTTAAACTTTTTACATCCTAAAGTCAAACTCAACATTTTTTTTAAAATTTTCCAATACATAACCCAACAAACTACTGTCATTTCGCCCTACATCAATCGTGTTATTTTTTTTATCCCCTTTTTTTTTAAATATGTTTTAAACCAATAAAAACCCCCTTTCAATACAAGTTAAATAAAAAAGGGGCCCCCCCATTATCATTTACCCCTGGCCCCCCAAAAATTTAACCTACCACACCCTCTCTAAAAGTTTCTCCTACTTTAGCATTCAGGCCCCTCCCAAAATTTTCTTTTTTTCTTTGGGGTTCAAAGGCCCCTAAAACCTTTCATTTAAACATCCCCCAAAAAATCTCTCTCTATCCTCTGTTCCCCTCTTTTCCCCAAGGTGCAAACACGCTTATTTTGCCCCAACTTCTCGAAACCAAAACCCTTTCCCTTAATCCACAAAATTTTTGGGAATTTACACATTCATATTCTTTTTTTTTTCCCCCTTTCCCAAAAACTGTCTTTTAACTTTTCGGGTACCCCCTTCCTTTGCTCTAACTCCTCAGATACCCCAGATTTAATCCCATTTATTTCCCCCCAATGAAACCTTTCCCCCCCCTTCAGCTTTGTTTCGCTTGGGGCCCCGGGCATCCAACTTCTTTTTATCATAACATCAGCAATTTATCTGTTTCTTGTCAAACCCCACTAATCCCCCGCACATTTAAAAACAAACCCCGTTTTATAAAAAATTTTTTTCTTCTTTTCTTTTTTAGTTTAAAGTAAAAGGGGGAAAGGGGGGTTTCTAGCCCATTTTATATATATATAATATATATAAAAATATTATATATATATAAAATATATAAAAATATATATATATTATATTAAAAAATATTTCAAAAAGATTCCAAATAAACAGGTGATTTTTTGAATATGCAAAACAACCACTTTTGAAAGAAAAGAAGGAAAAATTCCCAAACGCTTTGTGACTACTCACATTTCCAAAGGGAAATATGAAAGTAAAGCATCCAAGGAAGCTATATAAGGGGGCTGGTCGGGACCTCACTATCCAAACCCCCAACGGTTTAAACACGTGACGCGCGGCGAGCCAAACCCTTTGGGAAAAGGGCCTTGGACCAAATCACCCCACAAATATTCTAAACCCCCCAAAAAATAAGGGAAAATTTTAAAAAATTTTTTTGTCCAGGGTAAATTTTTAAATTCTTCCCCAAAAATTTTATTAATTTTAAAAAGGATTTTAATTTATATAAACCAAAGGAAATATTTTATATTTTGTCAAAAAAATCTTTTTATGAAAAAAAGATTCAATTATATTTTCCCGTCGCCATGGACTTGCATTTTATACTTTTTTCCAAAATTTTTTTAAAATCCCAAATTTGGGTGGGTTTAAAAACCCTTTCATGAAAAAAGGCATTGGAATCTTGTCCATTCCCAATGTTTTTATTTATGTTTTTTTTAATTTGTTCGAGATTTTTACCAGGGTTTTACCCTAATAAAAATTTATCGAAATTTTAAAAAGGAACTTATAGACACACCATCACCCTTTTGGGGGGAATTCTTTAAACAAAAGTTTTTTTTAAATTGGGTTTTAGATTTTTGAATAAAACTTTAATATTAAAAAATCCCTTTAAAAAAGGAAAAGGGAAAAATCAACCAAAAATTTATGGGAAAGGGGGAACCCAAAATATTTTTATTTTAATTGGCTTTGGGTTTTCCCTTTTTTGGGGTTGTAAAAAAATATTTCTGGCAACTTTAAAAAAATTTATTTAATTACATTTTTTGGGTATTTTTAAAAACATTACCTATTTCATAAATTTTGGATATTTCCTCTTATGAACTCGGGGCTAAAATTCGTAAGCTCTCCGAAAATTGAGAAAAAAAAACAGGAAAAGTTTGGGCTCTATCTTGATTTCGAGGGTTTAAAAGTGGGGGATAGGAAAAAAGGGTTTTTATTTGGTTTTTGTTTAAATTTTTTAAAATTTTAAATTTATTATTCCCTTAATAATTTAAAAAACTAGAAAATGGGATATTGCTCTATGTTAAAAAAACCAAAAAATTTTCCCCCAAATTTCCCTCAAGTTTTTTTAAGTCTTAGATACACTTAAATTTAAAAAAAAAAATTTGGGGCCTTAATAAAACAGACAAAATAAAAAACAATAGTAATTATGAAAGAAAATGATTACCAAGAAAAAAAGAATTTAAACTCTTAGTTTAAAACGAAAACCCCATTCTAAACTTAAAAAAAACCCCAAAAACCCTTTTCCCCAATTTCAATAAAACAATAAAACTTCCCACTGAAAGGGGAAAAAATGAATTAGTCAAACAATTTACTTCCACTAATTCCCTCTTTGCCTTCCTTTTATGGATAATAAAAACACACAAACCAGGGGAAACCAGTCAGACCAATTATTAGCTCCATAGGGTAGTTTCATTATAATTTTCCAAAAGTTTTTTGGATATTTGAAACCCTATTGTTGGCAAAATTTTTTAAATTTTAAAGTTTAAAAAAAAACATAGACTTGGTTGATAAATTAAGTTTTGACTGACCTAAATGATTTTTAAAATGGGTTTGTTTTGGTTTGTTACTTCCCTTTTTTACGAAAGTTTTCCCGTTTAAAGAAATTAAATTAAATTTTTTTATCTGAAGAAACCCCGTTAACTAAAGATTTACCCCTTGGGCCCGTTCCCACTAACTTAAACTTATTAAACCTTTTCAAAAGTTTATGCAAAATTTTGTATTTAAAAAAAAAAATTTTTCATCAGAAATTTGGGGATGGCAATGGGAAATCCTCTTTACCTTTTTTTATAACCTTTTTACATGGAATTTTTTTTTTAAAAAAAAGGTTTCTTAAAAAAAATTCCTCCCTAATAGAGCTTTAAAGGTTCAGATAAGTTGAGATATTTTGTGTCTTATGCCCAAAAATGTAGATATAAACCATTTCCTTGGAAAATTAAATTGAGCCCATTCAATAAACTTTACTGTTGAGTTGAAGAAAATTTAAATCATTTTCCTTTTCTAGATGTTTTTAATTTTTAAGGGTTTAATTTAAAGAATTTTAAATTTAAAATTTTCAGAAAACCTACTAAAAACTGTTCCTATTCCAAATAAATTTTTCCTCGCATCAAGATAGAGTCAAAAATGTCTGTTTTTCCCAAACAATGTTTTTTGAGAGCTTTACGGGAAATTTTTAGTTTCCCGGTTATAGAGGGGGAAATTTTCAAAAAATTTTTGAAATAGGTAATTTATTTAAAATACCCAAGAAATGTAAATTGGGTAAATCTTTTTAAAATTGCCAAAAAATACTTTTTACAATCCAAAAAAAAGGGCAACCGCCTTATTCAAATAAAAAAATGTTGGTTCTCCCTTACCATAAAACCCTTTTTTTTAAAATGCCTTCTCTTCTTTAAAACCTTTTTTAAAATTAAAGGTTGTATTCAATAAATCTCGATACGTAAAAAAAAAATTTTGATAAAGAAATTTTCCCCCCAAAAAACGTTTGGGTGTGCTTAAGATTTTCCCTTTTTAAAATTTGCGATAAAATTTATTTTCGGTTTAAACTGGTAAAAAAATCTCGAACTAAATTAAAACAACATAAAAAATAGCAAATTTGAAATGGGCAAGGGTTCCAAACTCTATTTATTTTTGTAAAGATTTTAAAACCCCCTCCAAAATTTATTTTCAAAAAATTTTGGGAAAAAAAGATCCCAAACAAAATCCCAAAGGGCGAAAAGGAATAAAAATTGAATCTTGTTTCATAAAAAAAAGTTTTTTACAAAATATAATTTTTTCCTTTGGTTTTATTAAAATTTGGGGTCCATTTTAATTAAAGAAAATTTTGGGGAAAAATTTTAAAAATCACTGGACCAAAAAAATCTTTTTAAAAATTTTTTATTTCTTTGGGTTTGAAAAAGTTTGTGGGGTGAGTTTTCCAAAGGGCCCCTTTTCCCTTTGGTTTGCCGCGGGGTACGTGTTTAAAACCCTTGTGGGAAACTGATAGTGAGGTGCCGACCAACCCCCTTTTATAGTTTCCCTTTGGGTGCTTTTTCTTTCATAGTTTCCCTTTATAATGTGAGTAGTCACGAAACGTTTGGGAATTTTTCCCATCTTTTAAAAGTGGTTGTTTTGAAAATATATTTTATATATTATATATATAATTTTTATATAAAATTATTTTATATATAATATATATTTATATATATATTTTAAAATATATATTATATATATAAAATAATATTGTAGGTTTGTAAGGGGGTTTTTTTGACAGAAAACCCCCCAGGGGGGTACTACCCTCCTGCCAAGGAGTGTAAAACGAAAGCCCGTATTGGGTTTTAAAATGATGGTAGGGTTGCTGGGGTCCTTTTTTTCTTTTCATGACATGCAAGATTTCAAGGGACGTCTTTTCTATTTTACTTACACTTTGGTCCCCCTACACATACATGTACAACCCCATATTACACACCCCCCTGGGGTTTTTTTCTATTTTCTTTTTTGTTTTTTATTCTTGTTTTTTTTCCCGTTATCTCCATGGGGAAAAATGGAACCAAAATTTTTCCTCCGTAAGCCATCCCTGTTTGGTAAAAAGGCGACTAAAATGCCGGGAAACAAGGGGGTTTGTAAACCCCTTTTTCCGTATAAATTAACTAAAGTAAAAGGAGAAACTTTTTGTTTTTTTCCTTTTGGGGGCCCCCCCGGGCCCCGGTGGGTCGGCCGGTGTGTTGAAAGAAAGAAAGAATATATATATATATTTATATTATATGTCGTGCCGAATAGGCAGAACTTGCAACTTAGCTTAAATAGCAACGTTCATCTTGCATAAAGGAAAGCAAAAATTTTGGTAGCAAAAATTTTTCGCCAAAATCATTCTGAACCTAACGAAAAAAAATAATTTCACTGTATTTGTTTATTTAAAAAATTATTGAAAAAAAATTAAAATTATTTGTTGGGTTAGGCTAAAAAAATTGCGCTTGTTTAAAAAGGGTTGGGAAAAAGTTTTCAAATTTCCCTTTTGGTGCAAATTAAAAATTTTTTCATAAAACTTTAATGAAAAAAAAAAATTTTTTTAAAAGTTAAGAGAAAATTTTAGAAAGGATTAAAATTTTTAAATGAGTTCTTGCAAATTTGACCAATTTTACATATTCGGCCGCCTCCTGGCAGTGAGAGCCCCTCTGCGGGGGGACTTTTGTTGGCGTTCCAACTCCCCCTTGGCACCGCCTCGACCCCCCAGACCATCCATGGGTATTCCCTTGATTGCCGCCCCTTTCTCGCCGAACAAGGGTATTTTGTGGCGTGAAGCAGCAGCCCGATTCGGGTCCCATGGTCTTGTGTGCCGTAAATCCGGGGGGAAGATTGAAAGGGGAATGAGGAGGTTAATAACATTTAAAGAGGAAGCCTACAACGCTGGAGCCCGCAAAAAGGGAGCCCCCCCAACTATCCAGATCTGATGGCAGCCAGAGGCGTCCAGTGGTATCACCCTTCAAGCCTGGACAGATGGGAAGCAGGGGGTGTGGGAATAATGTGCATCTCCTTTGGCTGATACCTATCCCAAATACACCGGGGAGGAAGGAGGGGCAGCTGCCAGCTTCAGGGGTCCCAAAAAAAGTCTGAAAATATGGAGAACTTGCCCATCTTTATATGTTTGTTCCCATAGGCTCAGGATCCTTGGCTATGGGAAAGAGTGACAAAATTTCCCTTAAAGGAGCGGGGAAAAAAAGATCATCAGGGAATGGGATCCCCGGGAGCTAGTTTTTTGTTCCCGCGGCCAGGCGGGTGTTCAAAGGGGGAATGAGTGCATTTTGGGCACACGCCCCAGCCTGAGGGCTCGTGAGATTTTCGCCTTATATCGGTGATACAAGTAACAACTTACCCTATATGCCTCTTTTTTTTAAAAATGTATCTCTTAAAATTTTTGTCCATATATGAATAAAATATTCTATTGGTAAAAAAAAAAAAGTTTAAAAAATGGGGGGTAGGGGAATGGATATTCAAACTGCTTCAGGAAAGAAATCCAAATATTCTTCCTTGAGCCTTTTTTACATTTCGTGTGTGGGGCCCACAAATTTTCACCGAGGGGGACCCCTTAAAAATATATATATATTTTAATAATATATATTATATATTTTATATTATATATATTTATTATTATATTTTATATATATTATATATTTTTATATTATATATATTATTTTTATATATTTATATTAATTGGGAAAAAAGGTGGAGAAGAAGGGTTTGTAAAAAAAACAAATTTTATTGAACTTTTTTCCCATTTTTTTTTTTAAATATAAAATTTTAGTGAGCATTTTTTTTAAAGGACTTAGTGCGCGTGAGGATCGGTTGTTGAGATCAAGACCGTTGTAGATATTTTTACGTGTTTACAAGCACTTAATTTTAACAGAATGTGGACGATGTCACAAGTATGTGGGCAAACAAAGTGTGTCGACAAAAACACAAAATGTGTGACAAAGGGGTGTGTGGAAAAAAAATCATATGGAGGTTAAAAATTTTACACTTCAAGGTGCCGTGTCAGGGCATGAAAAAAACTCCCCTTCCCAATAAAAATTGAAAATAATGGTTTCTTCTGTATATTGTTATCTTTGTCCATAACTTTTGCATTGTATAATGCAATTTTTCCATTTGCTCTTGAACATGCATTTTATGAAAACTTGTGTTATGTTTATTTTATCCATATACTTGTGTTTATGTATATTGCATATTTGTCCACATACTTGTGATTATGAATACATGTATATTTATCCATATATGTAATGATACAAAATACATATATTATTATAGGGAAAATGCAGAGTGTATATTTACATGATAAAATCGCCTCTCATTATTCTGGTAAAAATAATTGAATTAAATAAATGGTTATAATCATAAACATAATTTTTAAAGGGGGTGGAAGGGTAAGCCAGCTGAAGGCCTCGGTCAGATGACCAAAACTCAAGCTGTGAGTCATCAATAAGACCTGCGTCAGGAAACCCTTGTCCTGTTTCCTGATAAACCTGACCTAACCACTATTTCAGTGTTGACATATGTTTTGTGTTAGACTGTGTATAAATGCAGCATTAGACAAAGCTTGGGAAGGTTCTTCCCCACCTGCACAAAATAGGGAAGAAAAAGCTTAGTGGATATGGAAATAGCTTCAGTCTATATAAGGGGCGCTTCTGTAATAAAAAATTAATATAAAACCCAATGGAATGGTATGCAATAAACTCTGAACCCTCGCCATATGGTCGGCATATATTGATTTTTTTAAGTTGTTCTTCGGGAGGAGAGACGGGGGGGGGGGGAAGGAAGGAGGTGCACTTTTTAAAATCAAACATTATGCAAAATTTTTGGTGGTGCAGCTTGTTTTCGTAAGAAATAATATTTAGGGAAGGATGAATCTTTTATTCGTAAATTCACGATTTTATATACTGCAGCCAGCTGGCCCAGTGGCTTATGCACTGGTCTGGAGTTCTACGTCTCACTTGCCGGGGGGTTCAAACTGCACTCATTCCGTGGTTTATAAGTGTTTGGAGATGCGTCAAGAGGCTTTCATATAAGTTCACTGCTTTTAAGACCAGAATTACCTGTGTGTAGCAGGTGTTTATCTGACTCTCTATTTTTGTGGTGGAGAGACTTGGAAACAGAGTTGACACTGCCTTCACGTGTGAGATTTATTTTGTAGCCCCTGGATTTTTAAATCACTTTGTAAAACAGTATTTTACGAAACAATCTTTAATATGGATAACTGATTTTCTTTTTGTGATAAATATTTTTCATGAGGAAAGAGTGGCAGAGAGAATTAGAAGTTTCGTAAGGAAGGAGCATTTTTAGGGATGGCGTCTGTGTATACAGAAATCTTTAAATTCCCTCTTCGTGTGGTACTGTAAATACCGTACTCAGCGGGAATTAACTTGTAATGAGAGGTGATGAAAAGAATTTTGAGAACCAGTTATATTTTTTTAAGTGTAACAATGGGAGTTGAGGTCTTTATTTTATTGAGGTTGAGTGACACCTAAGAAATAATTAGTTTCTGAGTGAAAAATGTGTAATGATTACTAACAAGCGAAGATTTCTCCTTAAGCATAGAAAACTCTCTCAATAAACTTCTCTATAAAGTGTGATTTTTTATATATGTGATTGAAAAATAGCATCCAGCTTTGAAAACCATGTGCTATGGAGGCCTTCTCACATACTACTCAAATTTAGATGTTCTTTATCAGTCACATTTA
Organism: Cherax quadricarinatus; assembly: GCF_026875155.1. Lineage (NCBI taxonomy): Eukaryota > Metazoa > Arthropoda > Malacostraca > Decapoda > Parastacidae > Cherax > Cherax quadricarinatus. Next base: position 14,907,257 of record NC_069450.1, read on the forward strand.
CACAGGTTTATAAAAGAACGCACTGTAACATCTCTTGGAAGGATTGACTTTTGAACTCAGTGAACAGTGTCATGTGGTGATAGTCTGGGAGTTTAATTCTGTTCCTGACGGGATTTTATTTCTTTTGAAAGAAAGGGAGGATTTGTATGTGAGGAATTTTAATGTGTTATTAGTGATATCGATTTCACAAATGTTATTTCTGTATTGAACGAGTGATGTGCAACGAGAGGAGCGAGCTCTAAAAGTGTGGTTTTTGTGAAAAGTATGGCTTTTGTAAGACGTGTGGGCTTTGCAAGATGTGTGGTTTTTGTAAGACGTTTGACTTTCGTAAGGTGATTGAATTTTGAAAGACGTGACTTTTTGACAAACTTTTAAAGACGTAATTTTTGAAAGACTCGTGACTTGAAAGACTTTTAAATTGTATTTGTATGTCGGTGACCTTTGCAAGATGTGAGGATTTTGTAAGACGCGATTATTTTTGCAAGATATGTAGTTTTGGGAAAGCTGAGATGAACTGCACCTGTCAAGAACACCCGCCTTTGCATTTTCTATGCAATGAAAGATCTGGCATAAAATCACACACAGGAGACTATGGTATGCAAGTACACCACAGGATGGTTGAGGTCCTTTCCGTTCCTAAATGAAACTATCTTCAGAACCCTGAGAGCTTAGCTAATAGCTGGGGAAAAGGATGAAGTATGTCCTCTCAAGCCATTATTATTATCATGGGGAGCGCTAAACGCGTAGGGATTATACATGTGGGAGGCGAAAGGCATTCAGGCTTAATTCAGGGAATTGGAGCACAGATCCAATTCCCTAGATCAGGAGCCCCTCACTAACATTAAGGAACCTCCCTTGAAGGACCTCTCAAGCTATGTCATGTAAAAATCAAATAAAAGTTGACACTAAGATCACTAGAGTCACTGTTATGATGTCACTAAGAGATAGAGAGGTGAGACTACAAACATACCTCTTTGTATGTCTGTCTGTTATCTGGATTTTTAGTAAGGGTAACATGGCATTAACATTGGTACCTGTAGGTTTGGGCCTGTAAAGTCAATCCACTAACACCCCCTAAAATACCCCTTCTATGTCAGGTCTTCGGCTAAATACCAGGGCTTGTTGTCGGGAGGTTGGGATCCATCGTCACAGGAGATGGAGTCTCTGAACTGCGAAGGTTGAAGTAAGAGCGGGCGAAAAGGATGAGTATCCAGCAATTGATGAGTGACCTTGGATGCGCTAAGCAAAGAAGTCTGGGATTAGTGACCCGAAAGTGCTTAATTCAAATCCAGAGTCCAACCAGGATCGGACCCTACAGGTACAGAACCCAAGAGACCTATATTATTCCATGTAAAATCATAAGTTCTACTAAGATCTGGTATGTTTTCTGTCTAAACATCTCTTTGTTATTCTGTCTTTCTGCCTCAGATGTTTGAAGGAACTTTGCCTTTTTCCTCCGCTATGTTCTAGGCGTTAATGCCTATCCCTCTAAATCTTCTTGCCAGGTCTGCAGAACTTGATGTCGTAGGCCCTTGGACTATAGGGATTAAAAAGTGTTTTATACACCAAAGGAGACTGGAGTCGTAACCAAGCGTTAACGTTATCGCGGACGCAGAAGGTCTAGGTCAACGACACTGGGAATGTATTCCGATTGGCGTGAGTGAGCATGATCTAGTCTGGTCAGGTGACTCTTTCGAGACCGCAAACCTCTGGCCCTTATTCGGTGTAAGACCAATATATGACATACAATAGAACGTCCTGTAGCTATTGCCTACGGCAGCACTTTCTTCTGCGCAGCAGTGATTTCACTCAGCCCGACAAAAAGAAAGCCTTAATTACATAATCGATCATTTCTGTTGGTCAGGTAGTTGCAGAAACTGACAAGGTTCTCGTGTTGACTTTATCAACTTTTTATACATCAGGCTAGTACTGGTGTTCTACGTTAAACCTTGTTGGCAAATGTTAACGTTTCTAAACTACTGATAACCATGTGGATGCGTGAGGGATATCTTCATCACGTATTAAGACTGCTTTCGGCGACAGATTTCATTGTTTATAGTATGAAACCCATTTGAGTCTGATGATATGCAGGGGCACCATCCAGTGTGATGAGATGTGCACAAGTAAATATAGCTATTGCTCTAAACTTTTCCATGTTTCGTTGGTCAGGAGGCAGCAGTGAGCAACGCGATTGTAGTTAGATTTGATAATTAACAACAGTATTGCGTTTGGAACTGAGTAGGAAATTGTTGTATAGTATATTTCCTACTCTACCATTGTTGTCTGATATTTTCACTTACTCTTCATTCGTACTTTCTTCAAATTTCCCTTTTTAATATCACATTTTGATGTACATCTAAATTTCTCTCTTCTTAACTTCCTTCAATCCTTACTGTTGGAAGTTAGCTGGCACATTCTCTCAATCAGTATATTATAATTGAAAGGAAGCATATGAGAAATGGAGGAAATGTAGCAGTGGAAGTGGAAGGGTTAGCCTTCTGTGAATCAATTCCCTTTCACTATTCTTCAAGTCCCCTCTCATGAAGGAGCCAGTGCTCCTTGAATCAAAGATACCCTTCAACAGCTTTCATAGGCAACTATAATGAATAGGAGCCAGTGGGTCCTTGAATCAAGATCCCTTCACCAGCTTCAAGGCACCTCTCATGACGGGGTCAGTGGCTCCATGAATCAAGAGTCCTTCACCAGCTTCAAGGCACCTCTCATGAAGGAGCCAGTGGCTCCTTGAATCAAGATCCCTTCACTAGCTTCAAGGCACCTCATATGAAGGGACCAGTCATAAATCCTCCTTCTTCCGCCTAATCGCCTAATGATTGTTGTACTCACGCCTCTCATGTCTCTACGCCCCTTTCTGTTGCACTGGATCGCCCTCTGGTGGCAGCTGCTGAGGCAGCAGTGCGAGACAACAATAGGGAGGTCCCTCCTCTGCTATAACTTAGACCCCCTACGGGACAATGGTTGACGTCATGGTTCTCGTGGGGTCAATCCATTCCCCAACTCAATCTCAACTCTACGGGGGCCAACATCACACTTTCGCCAACGGCTAAGTTTAATTACGTTCTCCTGACAAATGAATTCGTACATCTCCGTTATATAACTCAAAGATAGTGTTTTTTCCGTTTCTTAATGAAATGTTGGGACAGTAGATTAAGTGAACGAAGGATTGGGATATGAAAGATCTTTGAGATTTCTGAAAACATCGAAGGAAAATGGATGATTATATACGAGGTGTAATATGATTGCAAGGAAATTATAGGTATATACAGGAAAGAGACTCGTTATAACTTAATATAATAGCGGAAAATTTGATCTTGTGAACTCAGCAGAAACTCAGGGATTATATTGTGTTACTGAACACTGATATCAACTACATCACGCACCTTTCTTGTGCATCAGTGAACACTGATACCAACTATTCCATGCACTTCTCTTTTATGTCAGTATGCAATGATACCAACTGCATGTTGGTCAACATTGCTACCAACTGCATCATGCAACAGTCTTGTATGTCAGGTAACGATGGCTCCAAACAGCGTCATGCGCCCTTCTTATCCTGACGAAGTGAAAGTTCTATTTGGTCATACATTTCTGTACTTCAGTAAATGTCTATTTATATTTATACTAGGTAAAATACTGACACATACAACATTGATAATAACAAGCTGTATTAAGCAGTTCAATGCTCCTCTCTTTGTAGGTCGAATTCATCAGACACTGAGGTACACACACCCGGTACAACACCAGACACTGAGGTACACACACCCGGTACAACACCAGACACTGAGGTACACACACCCGGTACAACACCAGACACTGAGGTACACACACCGGTACAACACCAGACACTGAGGGTACACACATACATGGTACAAATACACACCAGACACTGAGGTACACACACACGGTACAACACCAGACACTGAGGTACACACACACGGTACAACACCAGACACTGAGGTACACACACCGGTACAACACCAGACACTGAGGTACACACACCCGGTATACCAGACACTGAGGTACACACACCCGGTATACCAGACACTGAGGTACACACACACCCGGTATACCAGACACTGAGGTACACACACACGGTACAACACCAGACACTGAGGTACACACACACGGTTACAACCATACACTGAGGATCACACACACACACAGTACAGACAAAGGTTAGGATCACAGCTGGTTACTATTGGTTACAACCATGTGTAGTGTGGTCAAACACGAATATTGAATGGATGCAAACGCACGAATGCTGATGGTAAATAAACACCACGATATTGATGGTACCACTATTAGATCACAACACGATATTGATGGTACAGCACACTATTCATGGTACAACACCAGACATATGGACTAGTACAAACACCAATATTTGGTGGTATAAACGACGTGTAAATTGACTGGGTACAAACACAGTAATGTGGACAGAGACGTGTATTGGTGGTACAGACACAACTGAGTCATTAACATGGTACAAACCGACGAGTATCGTGGTACAAACAAGCGACGTGCAATACTGGCTCAAACCGTGTGTTTACATTGAAGACAATACATTGATCAATAATGTAATTCCTAAGCGCCGGTCATTACACAGCTGGACACCTTGGCAGGACGGACACTGAGGCAGCTGGACACCTTGGCAGGCTGGACACTTGGCAGGCTGGACACATGGCAGGCTGGAACACTTGCAGGACTGACATGGCACCGGACTGACATTGGCAGCTGGACAATGAGCAGCCTGGAACACAGCACGGAGGACCACGGAGCAGGTGATACGGGAGCTTGACACGGGACAAGCTGGACACGGGAACAAGCTGGACCACCCGGCAAAGCTGGACACTGGACAATAGGCTAAACACCGGCAGGCTGGGATACTTGGCAGGCTGGATACTTGGCAGCCTGGGTACACAAGGAAAGGAAGAGACACACGACGGTACAAATAACGGGCTGGGTGTAGAGGTTACGCAGCCTGAGGTAATGACCAGGATGAAACCGATAGGATTTACAACCCCTAAACCAACCTATATCAGAACCAAGTAAGCAACAAGTTAGGATTTGAATCAATGATGACTCCTATAATCCATTTGGGGTTGTTCCTAGGCACTTTATGTCAATCATATGCTCTTGGTTACCGTTACAGATGGAATATTGGTTGAATGCACTACAAACTAGCCGCACATACATGAAACGAATGTATAATACACAAAATCTTATATCAGACGATAACCTCGTCAACATAAGTAATGTCGGCAGGTATGTATGGTGGTTACGGACTGGGTATGTAATGGTGGAGTAACGGGGTGGTATTACTGTTAAGAGAAGGGAGCTGGTAATTAGTGTTCAGCACGGCTGGCTCATGCGCTACTTACACTTACAAAATCGCAATTAACGTGGATCCAGGTTAAGTACCACTTCAAACAACAATGACTGTATGACCCATTACGAGTTTAATACAGCGAACGTGATATTATGACCTCACGGAATTGCCTTTCAATGACACTGGAATTAATGGTCCGCAGTGTCGTGGTGAATACCAAAACTACAGCAAGCGAACTGTGCAAAAACTGCAAGATTGTGGCACTACTGTTATTGCTTAAACTTTGTTTGTAACGGACCTTATAATACATAGATTAAACCCTAAAATTAATGAGACAAGTAAAACATGATTATTTTAAATGGTGGTAGCAGGCGCCCTCATGGAATGCGCGCATATGCTTAGTGCGGTTCAGCGGCATGAGTTGGGTGTCAATGCGCGCAACAGTAATATCACTTAACAACATAATGCTCTCCCCTCATTTAATATACTGTGCAGCTATCCTTAATTCACCGACTGCTCTCCTCAATATACTAACGCTTCCCTACATACTTAAACTCCCATAATCTTCCCTCGCTTACTGCAGTTCGCAGTTCCTTACCAACTCCGCTATAAATTGCACCCAGTCTATAAAGTTGACAGTAAAAGCAATCGTATAACTATTACGATAATACTCTGACGTCAAATAATCACAAATCTTTGACGTGTGTTAGGAATGAAGGTTTGCGTAACACCGAGAATTTACACACACAAATGTTCAAAACCAGGGCAGCGTCTGGTTTAATTGCAAGGTTGTTCCTGGCCTCCTGCAAAGACTCAAAGAATAATCGTTATGACATATTGTGATACACAACAATGGTAAGGGCAGGCAAATCGCTGACCCACTGCGTCATTCCGGATGAACTGGAAGACAACTCAAAATCGGATATATGTATAACACAGTTTATTTGAAATACTTGTTTACATTATGCTACTCCGTGCTCTCGATAGACACAAACTCTGAATATGAAAATGGTATGCAATACCGACGGTTGATATGTACGCACATGTTTCCCAAACAGTTAGCTATCTTTATTCACGTAAACGTTTCGCTAACACAGTAGCTTCATACTCAGTACCAGATAGAGTTACGAGAAGCATTGAAGGAGATGTGGAGATGATTGGTAAATCAGTCCATCACCTTGAAAGATGTGTTCTGAGGTGGTCAGTCCCTGCAGCTGGAGAAGAATTTTGCTCATTTGGTCTGGAACATTGTTCAGGCTAAGACGAAAACTCACTTCTCCGGTGAGGGACTGACACCTCAAAATACGTTTTCAAGTGATGATGAGGCGTTAAACGTTCTCGAATGTAAGATAACAAAATGAATTGCACATGTGTTCATACGTATCAGTTGGGAAAGAACTGTGCCAAGTTCATATTTAATCTCGTATTTAAATACAACAAAAGTGAACAGAAAAGTTAATCAGTGACTCCAATTAAGACGTATGAGTGTCAGGTCCCTAGGGACATTAATTGCTCCAATTCTGTTTCTAATTTCTCAGATTATGGAGCAATTTCACCAACTCCAATGCTGAAGGACTGATACCTCACCTTGTTTAAGGTTCTGAGTCAACGTCTTCAATTTTGTTCTTCACATTGTATTGATAATAGCCATCTGGGGAAGAGGACTAACCTACAGCGCGTAATTAACTTGCACAAAATACAAAGAATTTGTATGAGAGTAGTAACTGCTGGCAGGGATAAATTTATTTCTTCCAGTGGGAACTCTAAAAGACATGTGCGTCCTTTGTAGCAAGTCACTCCACTTTGCATACTTCAGGAATATAAAGCAATGGGAGTATAAAAGCCTAATTAATACCACAATAGAGCGACATTTGTAATAGAGAGAATTAGAGAATAATATCAGATTTTCACATTACAAAGAATCCCAACAATGTTATCCACATAGCTTACGGGAAAGTGATAGGACTGGATAACTAGCCATCTTAAACCAACAATAGAGCACAGTAAAATGAGCCATAAGTACTTATTTCTCTCTAAAGAATCCCAACAATGTTATTACCATAGCTACAGGGAAAGTGATAGACTGGATAACTAGATCTTTCAAAACAAGACATGCCAAGCCAATGATGCTCCTTAAGTCACTTTTTCTCTCTAAGCTGGAATAATGTTGTATATTAACAGTCTCTTTTAAGATAAGTGAAATTTGAAGATTTGGATAATGTGTAGAAAACTGCCATATCCTGTATAAATTCAGTCAAGCACCTGAATTATCGGGAATGCTTGTCTTTCATTGAATTGTACTTCTTGGAATGTAGGCAATAAAAACACAAAAAATTGCAGCTTGAAATTTCTAGAGGAATTTGTTCCAAATCTTCATACACAAATTACACCCAACGAAAGTAAAAGGCTCGTCAGACGGTGACAAAATATCCCTAAATAAAAGAAAAAGTGCGTTGAGTACACCGAGAGATAACTCAATAAGTGTAAAGGAACTAGGACTCTTTAAAAACCCTTCATGTATAGAATATATTACCAACAAACCCTAGTTGTCTTTTTTAGGGAACTGACAAGTCTCTTAAGTCAGTTCTTGATTAACCGAGTTATGGTGCATAGCTCTTGTGGCTAGCACCACTAGCCTGGTCGATCTGGCCAGCAACCGGGATACCTGATCTAGGACCGGGCCCCAGGTACAGTGACCCCGAAGTCGCCTTCAGGTCACGGTTTTTTCCTCTAGCACGCTCCACTGTTTACAGTTTGATCTCTCCACTTTCCTCTCTAGCACTTCCTTTCCTTGTTCTTGACTCTTGCGTCAGCTGCGTAATCTTATGGCAGCTCCTTCCCTGTTGCTTCACTGCTTTCTTCTGATACCAACTTTTCCAGTTCATCACGTGTGCTGTCATGTTCGTCTCGGTCTTATCTCTGCTTACTTGGTTTCCCTTTCTATCGCAGTTTATCAGCTTAACCTCTCTCCCCTCTCCAATCTCTCTTCATTCTTCATCTCTCTCTCGTCACTAGCTTTCTCTTCCCCTATTACCCCGTTCCTTTACTTTCTCTCCTCTGCTACACTCTCTCTGTCCCCTGTCTTCCGCTCGTATATTTCCTCTTTCCCTCTCTTCCTTTTATATCTTTCTTCTTCCACCTCTTCCTTCTATATCTTTCCTTTTCCCTTCTCTTCCTTTCACATCTTTCCTCTTCCTCTCTCTTTCTCTCATATCTTTCCCCTTTTCTTCTCTTCCTTTCATATTTTTCCTCACCTTCCTTGCCCTTCTGTTCTTCCTCTAGTCATCCCAACCCTTCACTTCACAATGCAACCCCTCACATATAACTCATTCAGGTCAGGTCTCACACCAGGAGGAATTTACGTCCAGAAATCAACGTTTCTTATTTTTCCACTGTCACCTCACTGCCAGAGACCTATTTTTTTGGCTTTCTTAAGTTCTGTAATTTTACTCGTGGTTTAAATATGCGTTTTTATAGTTTAATGTAATGTAACTTAATTCAACCTATTATAATATACGTACTTAATTTTACCAATTTAAACTTAAGATTGTTTTAAAACTATTAGAAGCGATGGAGAAATGAGGATGAATGATGTAGAGAGGGATTTGGGATAGGCAGGTGGTACGTCAAGCTGGCATGACTTCCATTTACCTGTCAACCAGCTGTCAACCTGCCTTATATCTGCCTGTCAAGTAGATGTCAACCTGGTTTCTGCTTGTCAATCAATTATCAACCTGGCTTCCGTCAGCCTGTCAGCCAGCTGTCAACCTGACTTCCGTCCAGCCTGTCTACCAGCTGTCATTCTGGCTTTCGTTTGCCTGTTAACCAGCTGTCATCCTGGTTCACGTATGATAGATACCTACAGTTTCTATCATACGTAAACATCGCATACAACTACAAAAATTCTCTTTTACAATAGATTAAAAAATAAGTTGGCATTTTAGCAAAACTTTTCTCCAAAAATTTACAGAATTTACAAACATCATTTAATGTTTAACTTCCCAATTCTAGAATTTAAGGATAACTGAGATTTTGCAAGAAAAAAAAAATATCCAAGGGGACAAAAAGATGGATTTAAGGTACATTAAAACTGGTGTGTTGAGTATAACATGATAACTCTGGAGTCTGCTGAGGTAACTCTCTCCCAAGATAACTAGATTTCGTGACCCTGGTTGACACAGTAATATCTGTGTGGTAAATTATGACGGGGTACGTAAGGAATCCCACAGATTATTATTATTATTATTATTATTACTGGAAAGCACTAAAATCTTGTATTATAATTATTATAATTATGGGGGAGCGCTAAACCCGTAGGATTATACAGCACATGTGGGGGGGATTGGAAGGCATTCAGGCTCGATTCAGGGAACAGGAGTACAGATCCAATTCCCTAGATCAAGAGCCCCTCACCAGCGTCAAGGAACCTCCTTTGAGGGGCTAAAATCGTGTAGGTTATACATCGCCCGAGAATGGTCGGTAAACTTGTTGGATTCTATGAAGGAAAAGTTATTTTCAGTTCTTCAGATGCTTGTCTCTCCCTGGAGGATCACTAGTAGCCCGAAGCTTCCTTCAAGAAGGTCACTTTACGTGAGTGAACAATGAGGGGTGAGGCAGGGGTGTGAGTGCATACTGAGGGGTGAGGCTGGGGTGTGAGTGTATACTGAGGGGTGAGGCTGGGGTGTGAGTGCTATACTGAGGGGTGAGGCTGGGGTGTGAGTGCATACTGAGGGGTGAGGCTGGGGTGTGAGTGCATACTGAGGGGTGAGGCTGGGGTGTGAGTGTATACTGAGGGGTGAGGCTGGGGTGTGAGTGCATACTGAGGGGTGAGGCTGGGGTGTGAGTGCATACTGAGGGGTGAGGCTGGGGTGTGAGTGCATACTGAGGGGTGAGGCTGGGGTGTGAGTGTATACTGAGGGGTGAGACAGGGGTGTGAGTGTATACTGAGGGGTGAGGCTGGGGTGTGAGTGTATACTGAGGGGTGAGGCTGGGGTGTGAGTGTATACTGAGGGTGTGGGCTGCGGGTGTGAGTGTATACTGAGGGGTGAGGCAGGGGTGTGAGTGCATACTGAGGGGTGAGGCTGGGTGTGTGAGTGTATACTGAGGGGTGAGGCAGGGGTGTGAGTGCATACTGAGGGGTGAGGCTGGGGTGTGAGTGTATACTGAGGGGTGAGGCAGGGGTGTGAGTGAACAATGAGGGGTGAGGCTGGGGTGTGAGTGCATACTGAGGGGTGAGGCAGGGGTGTGAGTGCATACTGAGGGGTGAGGCTGGGGTGTGAGTGTATACTGAGGGGTGAGACAGGGGTGTGAGTGTATACTGAAGGGTGTGGCTGGGGTGTGAGTAAGCAATGAAGGGTGAGGCAGGGTGTGAATAATCAATGAAGGGTGAGGCAGGGGTGTGAATAATCATATGAAGGGTGAGGCAGGGTGTGAATAAACATTGAGAGGGTGAGGCAGGGTGTGAATAATCAATGAGGGTGAGGCAGGGGTGTGAATAATCAATGAAGGGTGAGGCAGGGTGTGAATAAACAGTGAAGGGTGAGGCAGGGTGTGAATAAATAATGAAGGGTGGGGCAGGGTGTGAATAAATAATGAAGGGTGAGGCAGGGTGTGAATAAAATGAAGGGTGAGGCAGGGTGTGAATAAATAATGAAGGGTGAGGCAGGGGTGTGAATAAATAATGAAGGGTGAGGCAGGGTGTGAATAAACAATGAAGGGTGAGGCAGGGTGTGAGTAAGCAATGAAGGGTGAGGCAGGGTGTAAGCAATGAAGGGTGAGGCAGGGTGATAAGCAATGAAGGGTGAGGCAGGGTGTGAATAATCAATGAAGGGTGAGGCAGGGTGTGAATAATCAATGAAGGGTGAGGCAGGGGTGTGAATAATCAATGAAGGGTGAGGCAGGGTGTGAATAAATAATGAAGGGTGAGGCAGGGTGTGAATAAATAATGAAGGGTGAGGCAGGGTGTGAATAATCAATGAAGGGTGAGGCAGGGGTGTGAATAATCAATGAAGGGTGAGGCAGGTGTGTGAATAAATAATGAAGGGTGAGGCAGGGTGTGAATAAATAATGAAGGGTGAGGCAGGGTGTGAATAATCAATGAAGGGTGAGGCAGGGGTGTGGGTAAGCAATGAGGCTTAAGACAGGGGTTTGAGTAAAGCATGGGTGTGAGTGAGGCACGGGTGTGACAGGGGTGTGACAGGAAGGGGCAGCCACCTGCACCAACACCCACCAGCCGCCGCTACACAGAATTACTGAAATGCCAAAATAATTCCCTCCCCTCGTTGTCCAATTCACAGAGATAAAGCAACAATATCATTTACTTATTTTCCCAATTACAGAAATTCTTTATTACCGTTCTGATCATTCCATTATTTTACCGATGGTTCAAATATTACATGAATGAAGACGTGCATAAAAGATTAATTTTGTAGTGTGAATTGTTCAAATTTCCGTGTACAGATTTCAAATATAAGAGGATAAAACAGAAATATATGAACGTAAACAGTTGTTGTTGTCATGTGATTATACCAAATATAAACAACGTGATTTTATAATTCTAGGATTGGTACCACAAGGTATCCGAGGCTTGAAGACAGAGGACCAGTCTCTAATACTCCCCTTGACGGGTTATCTGCACGACGCAATGAGTAATTCTCGTGTAATTAGGCCAGATAATGAGTGTGTGGACGGGGCTAGGGTGAGGGATGGGGGTAAGGGGTGGAAATAAGGGGATAGGTTAGAAATGGGGGTGAGAGGTAAAGGATGGGAGGTGAGAGGGAGAAAGGGGAGGGGAGAAGAATCATGAACTTGCTTTACAGTGTATGTGTGTGTGCGTGTGTGTGTGTGTGTACTCACCTAGTTGTACTCACCTAGTTGAGGTTGCGGGGGTCGAGTCCGAGCTCCTGGCCCCGCCTCTTCACTGATCGCTACTAGGTCACTCTCCCTGAGCCGTGAGCTTTATCATACCTCTGCTTAAAGCTATGTATGGATCCTGCCTCCACTACATCGCTTCCCAAACTATTCCACTTACTGACTACTCTGTGGCTGAAGAAATACTTCCTAACATCCCTGTGATTCATCTGTGTCTTCAGCTTCCAACTGTGTCCCCTTGTTACTGTGTCCAATCTCTGGAACATCCTGTCTTTGTCCACCTTGTCAATTCCTCTCAGTATTTTGTATGTCGTTATCATGTCCCCCCTATCTCTCTGTCCTCCAGTGTCGTCAGGTTGATTTCCCTTAACCTCTCCTCGTAGGACATACCTCTTAGCTCTGGGACTAGTCTTGTTGCAAACCTTTGCACTTTCTCTAGTTTCTTCACGTGCTTGGCTAGGTGTGGGTTCCAAACTGGTGCCGCATACTCCAATATGGGACCTAACATACACGGTGTACAGGGTCCTGAATGATTCCTTATTAAGATGTCGGAATGCTGTTCTGAGGTTTGCTAGGCGCCCATATGCTGCAGCAGTTATTTGGTTGATGTGCGCTTCAGGAGATGTGCCTGGTGTTATACTCACCCAAGATCTTTTTCCTTGAGTGAGGTTTGTAGTCTCTGACCCCCTAGACTGTACTCCATCTGCGGCCTTCTTTGCCCTTCCCCAATCTTCATGACTTTGCACTTGGTGGGATTGAACTCAGGAGCCAATTGCTGGACCAGGTCTGCAGCCTGTCCAGATCCCTTTGTAGTTCTGCCTGGTCTTCGATCGAGTGAATTCTTCTCATCAACTTCACGTCATCTGCAAACAGGGACACCTCAGAGTCTATTCCTTCCGTCATGTCGTTCACAAATACCAGAAACAGCACTGGTCCTAGGACTGACCCCTGCGGGACCCCGCTGGTCATAGGTGCCCACTCTGGACACCTCGCCACGTACATGACTCGCTGCTGTCTTCCTGACAAGTATTCCCTGATCCATTGAAGTGCCTTCCCTGTTATCCCTGCTTGGTCCTCCAGTTTTTGCACCAATCTTTTGTGTGGAACTGTGTCAAACGCCTTCTTGCAGTCCAAGAAAATGCAATCCACCCACCCCTCTCTCTCTTGTCTTACTGCTGTCACCATGTCATAGAACTCCAGTAGGTTTGTGACACAGGATTTCCCGTCCCTGAAACCATGTTGGCTGCTGTTGATGAGATCATTCCTTTCTAGGTGTTCCACCACTCTTCTCCTGATAATCTTCTCCATGATTTTGCATACTATACATGTCAGTGACACTGGTCTGTAGTTTAATGCTTCATGTCTGTCTCCTTTTTTAAAGATTGGGACTACATTTGCTGTCTTCCATGCCTCAGGCAATCTCCCTGTTTCGATAGATGTATTGAATATTGTTGTTAGGGGTACACATAGCGCCTCTGCTCCCTCTCTCAATACCCATGGGGAGATGTTATCTGGCCCCATTGCCTTTGAAGTATCTAGCTCACTCAGAAGCCTCTTCACTTCTTCCTCGGTTGTGTGCACTGTGTCCAGCACTTGGTGGTGTGCCCCACCTCTGGAGTCCCTTCTGTCTCCTCTGTGAACACTTCTTTGAATCTCTTGTTGAGTTCTTCACATACTTCACGGTCATTTCTTGTTGTCTCTCCTCCTTCCTTCCTTAGCCTGATTACCTGGTCCTTGACTGTTGTTTTCCTCCTGATGTGGCTGTACAACAGTTTCGGGTCAGATTTGGCTTTCGCTGCTATGTCATTTTCATATTGTCTTTGGGCCTCCCTTCTTATCTGTGCATATTCGTTTCTGGCTCTACGACTGTTCTCCTTATTCTCCTGGGTCCTTTGCCTTCTATATTTCTTCCATTCCCTAGCACACTTGGTTTTTGCCCCCCTTGCACCTTTGGGTAAACCATGGGCTCATCCTGGTTTTTTTCATTAATCCTGTTACCCTTGGGTACAAACCTTCCTCAGCCCCCTTGCATTTTGTTGCTGAAATTTTCCCATAAATCTCATTAACTGGCTTCCCTGCCAGTTCTCTGTCCCACTGAACCCCGTTCAGGTAGTTCCTCATTCCTGTGTAGCCCCCTTTCTTGTAGTTTGGCTTCATTCGTCCTGGCCTTCTGCTTCTCCCTCCACTTGGAGCTCTACTGTGTATTCGAAGCTTAAAACCACATGGTCACGGGCCCCCAAAGGGGTTTTCATATGTGATGTCCTCGATATCTGCACTACTCAAGGGGAATACTAAAGTCCAGCCTTGCTGTTCATCCTCCCTCTCTCTCTTGTAGTGTCCCTTACGTGTTGGCACTGAAGTTTTCCAGTACCACCTCCATCATCTTACCCCTCCATGTATCTTGGCCCCCATGGGGCCCAATTTCTCCCAATCGATCTCCTTGTGGTTAAAGTCACCCATGATCAGGAGCTTTCCCCTGCATGCATGAGCTCTTCTGGCCACTCTACCCCAAGTGTGTCAACCATCGCTCTATTGCTCTCGTCGTACTTTTGCCTTGGCCTCCTGCTGTTCTGTGGTGGGTTATACATCACTGCTATCCCCACCTTGGGACCTCCGGGAGTGAAGTGTTCCCTTTAAATGTAATCACTTTCTTCTCCGCTGTCTCCTCTCTCCATCATCAAAATTCCAGCGTTTTTTTGATCAGCAACGCCACTCCTCCACCCCCCCTGTTCCCTCTGTCTTTCCTCAGGATTTGGTATCCCATTGGAAAGATGGCATCTGTTATCATACCTGTAAGTTTTGGTTTCTGTGAGAGCTATGATGTCCGGTGATGCTTCTTTGACTCTTTCATGCCACTCCCCCACTTATTTGTTATTCCATCAGCGTTTGTGTACCATACCTTCAGTTTCCTTTCCAACACTTGTGGTTTGGGGGGCCTGTGAGGGTGGGAGACCCGGGGGGCATACTGTGGGATTCTATAGCTCGGTGTTGGGTGGAGGCTGTGGGTATGGATTGTAGTGTGTGTTGGGATTATGTGATAGGTTTGTATGGTTCTGAGAGTAGTTGTGTGTGTGCTTGCCCTTGCTGTTCTGTTCTGCTCTGACTGACCTCTGCTGGTTCCCTCCTTGTCTCTTTCCCAGCTCCTTTCGCTTTTTTGTCCTCTCCCTCAGCTGCTGTCGTTCTGATTTGTTCTGTCTCTGTCTAGGAACACCCTCTTGTACTCTTCCCAGTATTTCAATCGTGGTTTCTCCCTTTGGGGGATCCTGTTCTGCACTGTTTCCGTCCTGAGAATCAGCTTGATTGGTCGGTTTCTCCCCTTCGAGTACCCCCTATTCTCTGAAAAATTTTCAATCTGTCCATCTCTTCACCTATTTCCGTGATTTCTCAATCTCCTTTCTTTCTTCCTGCTGCCTTTCAGTGTGTGTCCTTTCCTCTCTCCTGAAGCCCATGGATAAACACTGATTTTGCCCTTTCTTCCTCCCCATTGCCTCACCCTCTTGACTCTGGATCCTGCCTGTATTGGTCAGTTTCTCCCTTGATTTTTCCAGTGGCTCTTGATAGCCTTGTTGTGCCTCAGCATTCGACCTATCACCCTCTCCATCTGCAACCAGCTGATCTTCCCTTTCACTCCTTGGTCCTCCTTGGCAGACTGATGTGACCTTAGCATAATTCATAATTCCTTCCTTCCTGTTCGGCCTCGCAGCTTCATATGCTGTGTCTTCTCTGGTCACTGCCCCTGTAACCCGCTTCAGCCTATTTATCTCAACTTCTAGGACCCTTATCTTGGCTACTGCAGTTTCGACTTGTGCCTCCCAATTCTTTGTCTCCTTCTCCAACCTCTTTTCCAAGGGGGAGAGAGAGTGAAGGGAAGAGTAGGAGAGGGGAGAGTTAGAAGGGAAAATGGGGATGAGAGAGAGCAAGAGAGAGAGAGCAAGAGAGAGAGAGAGAGAGAGAGAGAGAGAGAGAGAGGAGAGGGAGAGGGAGAGAGAGAGAGAAAGAGAAGGCAAAGAGGGGGAGAGAGAGGGGGCAGAGAGGGGGGAGAAAGGGGGAAAGAGGGGGGAGATGGAAGAGTGAGAGGGGAGAGAGGCTAGGGGGAGAGGGAGGGGAGGATGGGAGAGAGGTGGGGAAAGGGAGAGATAATGGGAGGGGACAGATGTTAGAGGGGGAGAGATGTTAGAGGGGGGGAGGTGTTAGAGGTAAGAGATGTTAGAGGGGAGAGATGGGAGAGGGAAGAGAAAGAGAGAGATAGGTAGAGAGAGAGATATAGGTAAAGAGTGAGAGAGGTAGAGATAGGTCTACTTAGGGTAGAAAGAGGGGGGGAGAGGAGAAAGGTTCAGATGGTCAGTTCACAGGACGGTGTGAAATCCTGTGTATGTGTGTTTGCGTGTGTACTACAGCTTACAAGTGCTTGTTCCTGTGTGTGTATGTGTATGTGTATGTGTGTGTGTGTGTATGTGTGTGTGTGTGTGTACGTGTGTGTGTGTGTGTGTGTGCATGTGTGTGTGTGTGTGTACGTGTGTGTGTGTACTCACCTAATTGTACTCACCTAATTGTGGTTGCAGGGGTCGAGACTCAGCTCCTGGCCCCGCCTCTTCACTGATCGCTACTGGATCCTCTCTCTCTCTGCTTCCTGAGCTTTGTCATACCTCTTCTTAAAACCATGTATGGTTCCTGCCTCCACTACTTCACTTGCTAGGCTATTCCACTTGCTGACAACTCTATGACTGAAGAAATAACTTCCTAACGTCCCTGTGACTCGTCTGAGTCTTCAGTTTCCAGTTGTGACCCTTGTCCCTGTGTCCCTCTCTGGAACATCCTATCTCTGCCACCTTGTCTATTCCCGCAGTATCTGTATGTCGTTATCATGTCTCCCTGACCCTCTGTCCTCCAGTGTTGTCAGTCCGATTTCCCTTAACCTTTCCTCGACGACATTCCCTTGAGCTCGGGATAGCCTTGTTGCAAACCTTTGTACTTTCCTAATTTTTTGACGTGCTTTACCAGGGTGGGTTCAGACTGGTGCTGCATACTCCAGTATGGGTCTAACATACACAGTGTACAGTGTCTTGAACGATTCCTTATTAAGGTATCGGAACGCTATTTTCAGGTTTGCCAGGCGCCCGTATGCTGCCCGCGGTTATTTGGTTGATGTGTGCCTCCTGTGATGTGCTCGGTGTTATGGTCACCCCAAGGTCTTTCTCCCCGAGTGAGGTCTGTAGTCTTTGTCCACCTACCTATTTTTCTGTCTGCGGGGCTTCTTTGCCCCTCCCCAATCTTCATGACTTTGCATTTGGCTGGATTGAATTCGAGGAGCCAGTTACTGGACCACATGTCCAGCCTCTCCAGGTCTCTTTGCAGTCCTGCCTCTTCTCGTCCGATTTAATTCTTCTCATCAACTTCACGTCATCTGCGAACAGGGACACTTCAGAGTCTATTCCTTCCATCATGTCGTTCACATATATCAAAAATAGCACTGGTCCTAGAACTGACCCTGTGGGACCCGCTCGTAACGGGGCGCCCACTGTGATAACCTCTTCACGTACCATGACTCGTTGCTGCCTCCCTGTCAGGTTTTCCCCCTTATCCATGCAGTGCCCTTCCTTTTACGTGTGCCTGATCCTCCAGCTTCTGCACTAATCCTTGTGGGGAACTGTGTCAAAGGCCTTCCTGCAGTCTAGGAAAACGCAATCTCCCCAAACCCCTCTCTCTCGTGTCTTACTTCTGTTACCTTGTCATAAAACTCCAGGAGGTTTGTGATACAAGATTTGCCTTCCATGAACCCTTGCTGGTTTTCATTTATAATCTTGTTCCTTTCCAGGTGTTCGACCACTCTCCTCCTGATAATCTTCTCCATGACTTTGCACACAATACATGTCAGAGACACAGGTCTGTTAGTTTAGTGCCTCGTTTCTGTTTCCTTTCTTAAATATGGGGACTACATTAGCTGTCTTCCATTTCTCAGGTAGTTGCCCAGTTTCAAGGGATGTTTTTGAAGATTGTGGTTAGAGGCACACACAGCACCCTTGCTCCTTCTTAAGGACCCATGGGAGATGTTGTCCGTCCCATCGCCTTTGAGGTGTCAAGGTCACTTAAGAGCTTCTTCACTCCTCCTCAGTTGTTCGTATGTCATCCAACACTTGTTGGTATATTCCCTCTTTATGTTCCCTTCTGTGCTGTCTTCCCACAGCCCTTCCTGTCTCTACTGTAAAAACTTCCTTAAATCTCCTGTTCAGCTCCTCACATCCCTCCTGATCATTTCTTGTGAGTTCTCCCCCTTCTGTCCTTAATTCTGATCACCTGGTCTTTGACTGTTGTTTTCCCCTCCTGATGTGGCATACAACAGTTTCGGGTCAGCCCTTAAATTCTCGATGCTATGTCATTTTCATACTGTCGCGGGGCCCCCTCCTTCCCTTTGGGGCGTACTCGTTCCTGGCTCTGCGACTGATCTCCCTTTTTTAAATGTGTTCTCTGCCTTCTGTACTTTTTCCATTCTCTATTGCACTTTTTTTTTTGCCTCCTTACACCGTCGGTAAACCAGGGGCTTGTTCTGGTCTTCCCGTTGTTACTTTTTGCCCTTGGGAATGAACCTTTTCCCAAACTGCCTCCTTGCATTTTGTTGCTACATATTCCATCATTTCATTTACTGGTTTTTCCTGCCAGTTCTCTGTCCCACTGGACCTCCCGCAGGAAGTTCTTCAACCCTATGTAGTCCCCTCTTTTATAGTCAGGTTTTTTCCCATTTCTACTCCTGTTATTCTCTCCACTTGCAGCTCTACTATGTATTCAAAGCACAGAACCACGTGGTCCTAGCTCCTAGGGGACTCTCATACTTAAATGTCCTCAATGTCTGAGCTGCCCAGGTGAACACAAGATCCAATCTTGCGGGTTCATCCTCCCCTCTCACTCTGGTAGGGGTCCTTAACATGTTGGTGCATGAGGTTTTTCACCCACCACGTCCAACATCCGGGCTCTCCATGTTTCGGGACCCCCATGTGGCTCCAGGTTTTCCCAGTCAATCTCCCTGTGGTTGAAATCCCCCCATAACCAGCAACTTTGCTCTGGCTGGAAAGTGAGCTCTTCTTGCCACCTCAGAAAGTGTGTCACCATTGCTCTGTTGCTCTCTTCATATTCCCTCTTGGCCTCCTGCATTTTCTGTGGTGGATTATACTCACTGCAATGACCACTTTGTGTTCCCCAGACTGAAGTGTACCTGCTATGTAGTCTCTTTCTCCTGTCTCATCTATTCCTTCCATTTTCCAAATTTTTCCATCTGTTTTTTACGAGCAGAGCAACCCCACCTCCCCCCCTACCCCTTCTATTTTTTCCTCATGATCTGGTATCCTGGTGGGAAGATTGCATCTGTTATTGTCTCCAATGATTTTGTTTCTGTAACTGCTATGATGTCTGGGGACTTCTCATTGATTCTTTCTTGCCATTCCTCATGTGTATGTGTGTATGTGTGTATGTGTGTGGTGTGTGTGTGTGTGTGTGTGTGTATGTGTGTGTGTGTGTGTGCCCCCACTTCTAAGTATTAAATACTGCTAAAAAATACCGGTAGATACCAGAAATTTCCCTAGAGCTTACCAAAACTTTAACACTTATCGATTCTACTTCTAAAATTCAGAAAGTAGCTAGGTTGTAAAATTTAGCTTGTCTCAGCTTAAGTGTCTGACATATCCCTCACTACCGCTTTACACCTTGCACTGTCCTCTATGCAATTCTACTCTAATTCTGGTAATGGTTTTGCAGGAGTGAGTGACCAGTATCTAACAGTGATGCAGGACCAGACTCAATCTTGCAATATGCAACCTCAACAGGTGGAATACTTGCCTGACAGCGGGGATGACAAGTTCCAAAAGCTGATGACGTAGTGGTCTACATAGGCCTTCTCTCACTATTTTGTAACTCCTTCACCCGTGATGTTTATAATCATATATCTCATGCATCCCGCGTTTCCTCAAGTGATTCACTTTTCATTTATTACAGAAACACTCACATTCGGTGTTACACTTTATATGTATAAGGGCATACAAACTGTTGTGACGTCACTGCTTCATGGGCCTACTGCCACCTTCCTTGTTGTATATTTATATTTTTTTTTTTCTCCTTTTGCCTATTAACTTTTTCACTCTCACTTTTACGGTGCCCCACATTTCACTTGTTAACCAAACGCGGGTTTAATTCTTGATCACCCGTTTTCCACGCCACTTTGATTTTTTTTATGTTTGTACCTGTGTGGCAACAGTGCCTAGTAGATCCACAACGGTTTGGCACTTTTAAAAGAAAATACTGAATTTAGGTTTCCCCTCGAATTTTTTCAACTAATAACTATAGTTATCACTCGTAGGTTTGTTCACTGACTTTGTCACTACCACTGATTACTGCTAGGGGTTGTTGCACCCCTCAAAAACACGAAGGTTCTCGGAGCCTTGTGTACC
Organism: Cherax quadricarinatus; assembly: GCF_026875155.1. NCBI lineage: Eukaryota > Metazoa > Arthropoda > Malacostraca > Decapoda > Parastacidae > Cherax > Cherax quadricarinatus. The sequence continues at coordinate 14,927,909 of NC_069450.1, forward strand.
CACGTCTGCACCCACCATGTGTGTGTGTGTGTGTGTGTGTGTGTGTGTGTTGTGTGTGTGTGTGTGTGTGTGTGTGTGCTCTGCAACATTCGCAGGTGCAACAGTGGGAAAATTTGAATCCGCCATTATTCCAAATTAAGCCTCAGCGTGCTAGGTATACGCTCAGCTCAGGAGGACTAACAGACAGCAGCCAGGCATGACCTTGTTAGCCAGGGGTGACCTTGTTAGCCAGGGGTGACCTTGTTAGCCAGGCATGACCTTGTTAGCCAGGGGTGACCTTGTTAGCCAGGGGTGACCTTGTTAGCCAGGGGTGACCTTGTTACCCCGGGCATGACCTTGTTACCCCAGGGTGACCTTGTTAGCCAGGGTGACCTTGTTAGCCAGGGGTGACCTGTTAGCCAGGCATGACCTTGTTACCAGGGGTGACCTTTTTAAACCAGGAGTGACCTTTAGCCAGGGTTGACCTTGTTAGCCAAGCGTGACCTTGCTAGCCAGGGGTGACCTTGTTAGCCAGGGGTGACCTTGTTAGCCAGGCGTGACCTTGTTAGCCAGGGGTGACCTTGTTAGCCAGGGGTGACCTTTTTTAGCCGGGGGTGACCTTGTTAGCCAGGGGTGACCTTGTTAGCCAGGCATGACCTTGTTAGCCAGGGGTGACCTTGTTAGCCAGGGGTGACCTTGCTAGCCAGGGGTGACCTTGTTAGCCAGGGGTGACCTTGTTAGCCAGGGGTGACCTTTTTAGCCAGGGTGCCCCTTGTTAGCCAGGGGTGACCTTGTTAGCCAGGCGTGACCTTGCTAGCCAGGGGTGACCTTGTTAGCCAGGGGTGACCTTGTTAGCCAGGGGTGACCTTGTTAGCCAGGCGTGACCTTGCTAGCCAGGGGTGACCTTGTTAGCCAGGGTACCTTGCTAGCCAGGGTGACCTTGTTAGCCAGGGGGGGAACCTTTTTAAAGCCAGGCAGACCTTGTTAGCCAGGCATGACCTTGTTAGCCAGGGGTGACCTTGTTAGCCAGGGGTGACCTTGTTAGCCAGGGGTGACCTTGTTAGCCAGGCGTGACCTTGCTAGCCAGGGGTGACCTTGTTAGCCAGGCATGACCTTGTTAGCCAGGGGTGACCTTGTTAGCCAGGGGTGACCTTGTTAGCCAGGGGTGACCTTGTTAGCCAGGCATGACCTTGTTAGCCAGGCATGACCTTGTTAGCCAGGGGTGACCTTGTTAGCCAGGGGTGACCTTGTTAGCCGGGCATGACCTTGTTACCAGGGTGACCTTGTTAGCCAGGGTGACCTTGTTAGCCAGGGGTGACCTTGTTAGCCAGGCATGACCTTGTTAGCCAGGGGTGACCTTGTTAGCCAGGAGTGACCTTGTTAGCCAGGGGTGACCTTGTTAGCCAGGCGTGACCTTGCTAGCCAGGGGTGACCTTGTTAGCCAGGCATGACCTTGTTAGCCAGGGGTGACCTTGTTAGCCAGGGGTGACCTTGTTAGCCAGGGGTGACCTTGTTAGCCAGGGTGACCTTGTTGGGCCGGGCATGAACCTTGTTAGCCAGGGGGTGACCTTGTTTAGCCAGGGTGACCTTGCTAGCCAGGGGTGACCTTTTTTAGCCAGGGTGACCTTGTTAGCCAGGGGTGACCTTGTTAGCCAGGCGTGCCCTTTGCTAGCCAGGGTACCTTGTTAGCCAGGCGTGACCTTGCTAGCCAGGTGACCTGTTAGCCAGGCGTGACCTTGCTAGCCAGGGGTGACCTTGTTACCCAGGGGGGACCTTGTTAGCCAGGCGTGCCCCTTGCTAGCCAGGGGTTTGACCTTGTTAGCCAGGCGTGACCTTGCTAGCCAGGGGTGACCTTGTTAGCCAGGGGTGACCTTGTTAGCCAGGGGTGACCTTGTTAGCCAGGGGTGACCTTGTTAGCCAGGGGTGACCTTGTTAGCCAGGCATGACCTTGTTAGCCAGGCATGACCTTGTTAGCCAGGGGTGACCTTGTTAGCCAGGGGTGACCTTGTTAGCCAGGATGACTTGTTAGCCAGGGTGACCTTGTTAGCCAGGGGTGCCCCTTGTTAGAAAGGGTGCCCCTTGTTAGCCAGGCTTGACCTTGCTAGCCAGGGTGACCTTGTTAGCCAGGCATGACCTTGTTAGCCAGGGGTGACCTTGTTAGCCAGGGGTGACCTTGTTAGCCAGGGGTGACCTTGTTAGCCAGGGGTGACCTTGTTAGCCAGGCATGACCTTGTTAGCCAGGGGTGACCTTGTTAGCCAGGGGTGACCTTGCTAGCCAGGGTGACCTTGTTAGCCAGGGGTGACCTTGTTAGCCAGGTGACCTTTTTTAGCCAGGGGTGCCCTTTTGTTAGCCAGGGGTGACCTTTGTTAGAGAGGCGTGACCTTGCTAGCCAGGGGTGACCTTGTTAGCCAGGGGTGACCTTGTTAGCCAGGCGTGACCTTGCTAGCCAGGGGTGACCTTGCTAGCCAGGCGTGACCTTGCTAGCCAGGGGTGACCTTGCTAGCCAGGGGTGATCTTGCTAGCCAGGAGTGACCTTGTTAGCCAGGCGTGACCTTGCTAGCCAGGGGTGACCTTGCTAGCCAGGGGTGATCTTGCTAGCCAGGGGTGATCTTGCTAGCCAGGAGTGACCTTGTTAGCCAGGCGTGACCTTGCTAGCCAGGAGTGACCTTGTTAGCCAGGCGTGACCTTGCTAGCCAGGCATGACCTTGCTAGCCAGGAGTGACCTTGTTAGCCAGGTGTGACCTTGCTAGTCAGGGGTGACCTTGCTAGCCAGGGGTGATCTTGCTAGCCAGGGGTGACCTTGCTAGCCAGGGGTGACCTTGTTAGCCAGGCGTGACCTTGCTAGCCAGGGGTGACCTTGTTAGCCAGGTGTGACCTTGCTAGCCAGGGGTGACCGTGTTAGCCAGGCGTGACCTTGCTAGCCAGGGGTGACCTTGTTAGCCAGGTGTGACCTTGCTAGTCAGGGGTGACCTTGCTAGCCAGGGGTGAGCTTGCTAGCCAGGGGTGACCTTGCTAGCCAGGGGTGATCTTGCTAGCCAGGGGTGATCTTGCTAGCCAGGAGTGAGCTTGTTAGCCAGGCGTGACCTTGCTAGCCAGGAGTGACCTTGTTAGCCAGGCGTGACCTTGCTAGCCAGGCATGACCTTGCTAGCCAGGAGTGACCTTGTTAGCCAGGTGTGACCTTGCTAGTCAGGGGTGACCTTGCTAGCCAGGGGTGATCTTGCTAGCCAGGGGTGACCTTGCTAGCCAGGGGTGACCTTGTTAGCCAGGCGTGACCTTGCTAGCCAGGGGTGACCTTGTTAGCCAGGTGTGACCTTGCAAAGCCAGGGTGACCTTGTTAGCCAGGCGTGACCTTGCACCAGGGGTGACCTTGTTAGCCAGGTGTGACCTTGCTAGTCAGGGGTGACCTTGCTAGCCAGGGGTGAGCTTGCTAGCCAGGGGTGACCTTGCTAGCCAGGGGTGACCTTGTTAGCCAGGCTGACCTTGCTAGCCAGGGGTGACCTTGTTAGCCAGGCGTGACCTTGTTAGCCAGGGGTGACCTTGTTAGCCAGGCGTGACCTTGCTAGCCAGGGGTGACCTTGTTAGCCAGGTGTGACCTTGCTAGCCAGGGGTGACCTTGCTAGCCAGGTGTGACCTTGCTAGCCAGGGGTGACCTTTCCTATGCCAGATTTATCTTTGGGAAACTTTACATTTTGCATTTTCGATACAGTTTTTTCAGAGGGAACTAAAAACTATCTCGTTTTCCTTAGTAAACACCGAAAAAATGAGGGAGATCGTTGGAAAAGTAGGAGAGAGAGGGCAGGGAAAGAAGAGTGATAAAAAGAAGATAAATGAGGGGTAGAAAGGGAGGGTAGAAAAGGAAGGTGGGGAAAGGGAGGAAGAGAAAAAATAAATTTCCGTTAGGTCGTCAACCGTAGGTGCCCGTGGGCCCTCTTCTTAAATAATGACTTAATTTGACAAGCACAGTTATTTTCACCGCTGCCAGGCCTGGTGGTGCTGGTACCATGGTTGGTGGTGCTGGTACCATGGTTGGTGGTGCTGGTACCATGGTTGGTGGTGCTGGTACCATGGTTGATGGTGTTGGTACCATGGTTGGTGGTGCTGGTACCAGGCCTGGTTGTGCTGGTACCATGGTTGATGGTGTTGGTACCATGGTTGGTGGTGCTGGTACCATGGTTGGTGGTGCTGGTACCATGGTTGGTGGGCTGGTACCAGGGTTTTGGGTTGTGCTGGTACCATGGTTGGTGGTGCTGGTACCATGGTTGATGGTGTTGGTACCATGGTTGGTGGTGCTGGTACCAGGCCTGGTTGTGCTGGAACCATGGTTGATGGTTTTTGGTACCATGGTTGGTGGTGCTGGTCCCATGGTTGTTGGTGTGGGTACCATGGTTGGTGGTGCGGTACCATGGTTGATGGTGTTGGTACCATGGTTGGTGGTGCTGGTACCAGGCCTGGTTGTGCTGGTACCATGGTTGATGGTGTTGGTACCATGGTTGGTGGTGCTGGTACCATGGTTGGTGGTGCTGGTACCATGGTTGGTGGTGCTGGTACCATGGTTGGTGGTGCTGGTACCATGGTTGATGGTGTTGGTACCATGGTTGGTGGTGTGGTACCAGGGTTGGTGGTGCTGGTACCATGGTTGGTGGTGCTGGTACCATGGTTGATGGTGTTGGTACCATGGTTGGTGGTGTGGTACCAGGGTTGGTGGTGCTGGTACCATGGTTGGTGGTGCTGGTACCAGGCCTGGTGGTGCTGGTACCATGGTTGGTGGTGCTGGTACCATGGTTGGTGGTGCTGGTACCATGGTTGGTGGTGCTGGTACCATGGTTGATGGTGTTGGTACCATGGTTGGTGGTTTTGGTAACCAGGGTTGGTGGTGCTGGTACCAATGGTTGGGGGTGCTGGTACCATGGTTGATGGTGTTGGTACCATTGTTGGGGGTGTGGTACCAGGGTTGGGGGTGCGGTACCAGGTTGGTGGTGCTGGTACCAGGCCTGGTGGTGCTGGTACCATGGTTGGTGGTGCTGGTACCATGGTTGGTGGTGCTGGTACCAGGCCTGGTGGTGCTGGTACCATGGGTTGGTGGTGCTGGTACCATGGTTGGTGGTGCTGGTACCATGGTTGGTGGTGCTGGTACCAGGCCTGGTGGTGTGGTACCATGGTTGGTGGGCGGTACCATGGTTGGTGGTGCTGGTACCATGGTTGGTGGTGCTGGTACCATGGTTGGTGGTGCTGGTACCAAGGTTGGTGGTGCTGGCCCCAAGGTTGGTGGTGCTGGTACCAGGGTTACCTACCAGGAGTCTACCTGGAGGTTATTCAGGGGATCAACGCCCCCGCGGCCCGGTCCACGACCAGGCCTCCCGGTGAACTAGGGCCTGATCAACCAGGCTGTTACTGCTGGCCGCACGCAGTCCAACGTATGAACCACAGCCCGGCTGATCTGGCACTGACTTTAGGTATCTGTCCAGATCTCTCTTGAAGGCAGCCAGGGATTTATTGGCAATTCTCCTTATGCTTGGTGGGAGGTTGTTGAACAGTCTTGGGCCCCGGACACTTATTGTGTTTTCTCTTAGTGTGCCAATGGCGCCCCTATTTTTAATTGGGGGTATTTTCCATCGCCTGCCCAGTCTTTTACTTTCGTAGGGTTGGTGGTGCTGGTACCATGGGTTGGTGGTGCTGGTACCAGGGTTCGTGATGCTGGTACCAAGGCTTTTGGTGCTGGTACCTAGGAGTGGTGGTGCTGGTATCAGGGTTGGTGGTGGTGGTACCAGGGTTGATGGTACTGGTTCCAGAGGTGGTCCTGGTGGTACCAGGAGTGGTGCTGCTGGTACCAGGGCTCGTGGTGCTGGTTCCAGGGTTGGTCGTGCTGGTACCAATGTTGGTCGTGCTGGTACCAGGGTTGGTCGTGCTGGTACCAGGGTTGGTCGTGCTGGTACCAGGGTTGGTCGTGCTGGTACCAGGGTTGGTCGTGCTGCTGAGGGTGGTGGTAGTTCCGAGACTGGTGGTGTTCTTGAAACTGGTAATGGTGAGTCCCCGGGTGCATTGGGTCGTCTCCACGGGCCCCCGATAGCGCTGCGTCGTCTCCACGGGCCCCCAGTAGCACTGCGTCGCCTCCACGGGGCCCCGGTGAGGCTGGGTCGTTTCCATGGTCACCCGGTAGCACTGCGTCATCTCCATGTACCCCTGTTAGCGCTGGGTCGTCTCCACTGGCCCCTGATAGCACTGCGTCGTCTCCACGGGCCCCCAATAGCGCTGCGTCGTCTCTACGGACCCCCATTTGGCGCTGGGTCGTCTCCACGGGCCCTGGTAGCGCTGGATCGTTTCCATGGACCCAATTGAAGCACTGGATTGTCTCCAAGGGCCCCCGGCAGTGATGGGTCGTCTTACAAGGTCACTCAGGCGAACAGAACTAACACACTCCAAGAACTTTATATAATTCACATTAGTTAGTCCCCTTCTTAGTCCCTGTGTGTGTGTTCCACTGAGCAGTTTCTCTGCATGACGCCGAGGAGACTGGTATTGTGCCTGGTTCCCGAGCGTGTCGTGTTCCCACACAATAACACTGACGGAATTTACGCAAATTATCATATAACAGCTGTCTTAATAAATCTGTTCTGTTAGGGGGGACTCGTGAGGATTTGTCGTCATTTTGACACTTGGAGGGATACCTTAATGCCGGTGGAGGACTAATCATCCAAAGAATTAGGGCTATTCTCCGTTTCCTTGGATCAGATTTGATTACCTCCCATTCTCCAGGTGTTGTGTGACACCCCTTAGAATGTGGCTGTGATTATAATATTGTGATTCGCCTTTCAACATTAAATTTGAGACCAGTGAAACACAATCTGTAATGAGATGGTACCGGCCAGACCTTGTAGTAATTGGAAATTCTAACCTTATTTTACGTTTCGCTTGTGCATCATGTTTTTTTCAAGTCAATCAATCATGTCCGGGGTCGTGTCATATAGCAAGTAGTAGTAGTAGTAGTAGTAGTAGTAGTAGCAGCAGTTGTAGTCGTTGCAGTAGTAATAGTTGTAGTAGTAGTAGTAGTCGCTGTCTTAGTAATAGCAGCAGTAGTAGCACGAGCAGCAGCAGCAGAGGTAGTAGTAGTAGTAGTAGTAGTAGTAGTAGTAGTGGTGGTAGTGGTGGTGGTAGTGGTGGTGGTGGTATCATTATGCTGAGTGGTGTGTGGTTCACGACAATCTATTCTTTTGACTAACTATTGCTAAGGTTTGGTCAACTGAAAGATTCCTTGGGTCTGGATAAGTGTATAGGATTGCTGTGATGAGCAAGCTTTCATAATAATGTCTTTTATGTCGCTTTGTTTTAGGACTAAAATGACATCAGACCTTCTCAGATGGTTTCGTGAGTTCCTGTACTGGATGCAAGCATTGTTCAAATTATTGGGTCGGGTCGCATACTTGTGTTGATATGTGTGGTTAAATTCATGACAGTTTCACCCATGTACATTTTGCTACAACCTGTACACGGAATTTCGTAAACTCTAGCATCCACTGTATGGTTGTGAGTGTTCTACTTCTGTCTTACAATTCTGTATGCAGTGACAACTGCTTGTCAAGTTAACACATTTTTATGAATGTGAAGCGACTTTAACTAGTGAAAAAGACTGCATAGCTAATTTGTCATCTGTTTTAGGTGTTAATTTTTCTTGTTCTCTACAGTTTAGAATAAAAAAAAGTGTATTGTAGTTTACTTTGATGTACACTCATCTTCCTGAATACTGGAATTGCAAATTCTACATGCAAGAAAAGACCGGTTAGAACACCTTTCTGTTTTTGTGTCATGGTGTGATACGTGGTGTATGAGGTGTGTCTTACAGGCGATGATGATGATGATGATGCCCAGCAAGGCTATTTCTCTGTCCACCCCAGTTTCTAAGGTGATTTCAACTGACTGTTCAGTATTGTTCAAGTTGTCCCACAGTTGATGATCCAATTGTGCAGGAGCGACGATCGTCGCCGGTATGTTACATACACCATACACACACACACACACCACACACACACACACACACACACACACACACACACACACACACAGGATGATCCAGCAAGACTGGACCTTGTGTTCACCCTGAGTAGCTCAGACATTGAGCACATCACATATGAAAGGCCCCTTGGAGCTAGTGACCACGTAGTTGTGAGCTTCGAATACATCGTGGAGCTAAAAGTGGAGTGGGTAACAGGAGTAGAAAGGAAAAAGCTAAACTATAAAAGAGGGGACTACACAGGAATGACAACCTTCCTGTAGGAGGTTCAGTGGGAACAGGAGTTGGTAGAAAAATCAGTAAACGAAATGATGGACTTTGTAACAACAAAATGCAAGGAAGCAGAGGAAAGGTTTGTTCCCAAGGGTAACAGAAATAATGGGAAGGACAGAACGAGCCCTTGGTTTACCCGAAGGTGCAGGGAGGCAAAAACTAAGTGCTCTAGAGAATGGAAAAAGTACAGAAAGCAAAGGACTCAGGAGAATAAAGAGATTAGTCGACGAGCCAGAAACGAGTGTGCACAGATAAGGAGGGAGGTGCAGCGGCAGTATGAAAATGACATAGCATCGAAAGTCAAGTTTGACCCGAAATTACTCTACAGCCACATCAGGAGGAAGACAGCAGTCAAGGACCAGGTAATCAGGCTGAGGAAAGAAGGTGGGGAGCTCACAAGAAACGACCAGGAGGTATGTAAGGAGCTCAACATGAGATTTCAGGAAGTATTTACAGTGGAGGCTGAAGGGACAATGGGAAGACAAAACAGTGAGGTACATCAACAAGGGATATACCAATAAGAGTTGGATGAATTACACACAACTGAGGAGGTGGAGAAGCTCCTAAGTGACCTTGATACCTCAAAGGCGGTGGGACCGGACATCTCTCCGTGGGTCCTTAGAGAGGGAGCAGGGACACTATGTGTACCACTAACCAAAATCTTCAACACTTCCCTTGAAACTGGGCAACTACCTGAAGCATGGAAGAAGGCAAATGTAGTCCCCATCTTTAAGAAGGGAGACAGAAATGAAGCACTAAATTATAGACCAGTGTCACTGACGTGTATAGTATGCAAAGTCTTGGAAAAGATTATCAGGAAAGCAGTGGAGCACCTGGAGCAGAACAAGATTATAAACGACAGCCAGCACGGATTCATGGAAGGCAAATCCTGTATCACAAACCTACTAGAGTTTTATGACAAGGTAACTGAAGTAAGAAGTGAGAGGGAAGGGTGGGTTGATTGCATTTTCTTGGATTGCAAGAAGGCCTTCGACACAGTTCCTCACAAGAGGTTAGTACAGATGCCAGAGGAACAGGCACATGTAACAGGAAGGGCACTGCAATGGATCAGAGAATACCTAACAGGGAGGCAATAGCGAGTCATGGTCCGTGATGAGGTATCACAGTGGGCGCCGGTGACGAGCGGGGTCCCACAGGGGTCGGTCCTGGGACCAGTGCTTTCTTGGTATATGTGAACGACATGACGGAAGTGTCCCTGTTTGCAGATGACGCGAAGGTAATGAGGAGAATTAAATCAGACGCGGACCAGACAGGTCTACAAAGAGACCTGGACAGACTGGATGCGTGGTCCAGAAACTGGCTCCTAGAATTTAACCCCGCCAAATGCAAAGTCATGAAGATCGGAGGAGGGCAAAGAAGACCGCAGACAGAGTATAGGCTAGGAGGCCAAAGGCTGCAAACCTCACTCAAGGAAAAAGACCTAGGAGTGAGTATAATACCGAGTACATCGCCAGAAGCACACATTAACTAGATAACTGCTGTGGCATATGGACGTCTCGCAAACCTGAGAATAGCGTTCCGGTACCTCAGTAAGGAATCGTTCAAGACTTTATACACCGTGTACGTCAGGCCCATACTGGAGTATGCAGCGCCAGTTTGGAACCCACACCTGGTCAAACACGGCAAGAAATTAAAGAAAGTGCAAAGGCTAGTTCCAGAGCTAAGGGGAATGTCCTATGAAGAAAGGTTAAGAAAAATCGGTCTGACAACACTGGAAGACAGGAGGGTCAGGGGAGACATGATAACGACATACAAAATACTGCGTGGAATAAACAAGGTAGACAGAGACAGGATGTTCCAGAGATGGGACACAGAAACAAGGGGTCACAATTGGAAGTTGAAGACTCAGATGAGTCAAAGGGATGTTAGGAAGTATTTCTTCAGTCATAGAGTTGTTAGGAAGTGGAAGAGTCTGACGAGCGATGTAGTGGAGGCAGGAACTATACATAGTTTTAAGACGAGGTATGATAAAGCTCATGGAGCAGGGAGAGGGAGGACTCAGTAGCGGTCAGTGAAGAGGCAGGGCCAGGAGCTGAGTCTCGACACCTGCAACTACAATTAGGTGAGTACACACAGTTAATGCCCAGCACTGCAGTATCAATGTGTACCATTAGTTAACCAGAGTGTTTTAGCTGTTTTTTTTTTTACTCATTATGCTTTAATTATAGTCATAACCTAACAGAAACATTCTACACAAACCACACACACAGACACACACACACACGCACGCACGCACGCACGCACACACACACCACACACACACACACACACACACACACAACACACACACACACACAGATACACACACACACACACACACACACACACACACACACACACACACACACACACACACACACACACACACACACACACCATTCACAACAGGTCAGGTATCTGTTAACAAGTGCCTTTGACAACCGTAACTAACACACGCAGGCAATTGCACATTACACACATCTACACAAATTGTATCAGCCTACCTGCGAGAGAAAAGAACCACTTACAAAGCCCCAAGGGGAGAGCTCGAGGAGGATTTTTTTTCTTGCTCATAAATTGGAATAAGTTCGGTCACACAATTTTCCGATCCAGCACGGGACAGCCTTGCTAATGGTTGGCGTCTGGTCACAAAACAGTAGAGCCTTGTAATCCCCTTCAGGCTGGTCTCCCATGGGATTCACTACCCTACCGCCATACATATCGCTACACATTACAAAACACCACTTAACACTTTTTCCCCTTTACGTAAAAAACTATTATAGATTTTATTTTGCGCAAGGCCTAACGTGAGGAGCGGCTGGAGGCGTGATTACCACTCTGGGTTTGATGTGAATATCTCAAGACCCCTTATTACACAGTTGTATATTATTGGTCGTCAGTGTCGTATATTAGCCTAGGTGGTTGACCCTAAGTGACCAGACATCTTCATGTTAGTTACATTGCTTACGCTAGTATCTGAGTGTATGTAAAGTGACATACCCTGTGCATATACCTTGACCTAGACAATGAGTTTTAATTCTAACCAAGATCTAAATATAATTAGAATCTGAGTGTATGTAAAGTGACATACCCTGTGCATATACCTTGACCTAGACAATGAGTTTTAATTCTAACCAAGATCTAAATATAATTAGAATTTTGTACAGCTATATTATAAATGTATAAAGTAAACAGTCGTGCTTAATGTGAAATAGCAATTTTAAATTTTATTTTAGAAATTTTCAATACTATTATTGGATTTATTTTAAACGATTTCGTCATATTTTTTTTCTCAGCCGGATTTGACTTCCTTACCAGTCAACTGATAACACTGAATATACTCTGTTTTGTAGCGGAATATAACCTTATATAACTCAATTTATACTGTATTAAACTGAATATAAACTATATAATTGAATATACGATGTATATGATTAAATGTGCACTGTAAACAACCGAATATAAACCAGATATTTTTTAAACACGCCAGCCGTCTCCTACCAAGGTTGGGCGACTCAGAAAAGAAAACAAATTTCATCAATGCTCATTCAATCGCTGTCTTGCCAGAGGTGCATAGACATCAAAATTCGAATGACTGTACGAACTGCGATATCCCCACCCTTCCTTCAGGGTGCAGGCACTGTACCTCCCACCTCCAGGACTCAAATCTAGCTAATTGATTCCCTGGATCCCTTCATATAGGTTACCTTACTCGTAATCTAGCAACATGTCAAACCATAAAAACAATTTGTCTCCATTCTCCCCAATTTAACAAGCTCACACAAACCCCTAGCACTCAAAACTTTCTTTATCTCTCCCAACTTTTTCTTGGACGGCCCCCTATTTCTCTTTCCTTCCACGCCAGATTTATACAAAATCTTCGTCATCCTGTTCTTTTCCAGCCTCTCTAAATGACCAAACCATCTTGACAAACCCTCGTTAGCCCTTTGAATTATATCTTTGGTAGTATCACTTTGTCTTCCAACTTATATGCCTCAGTTTCTCTACCACACATTTCTACCAAACATCCTATTGCCTTCAATTTCCTATTTGCTTCAACGTTGACAGCCCATTCTTCACACTCATCATCATCGTCACCAGTCCTATTTTACAAAATAGTTCTGGTGATGCTAATGATTATTTCGACAGTCTGGCGAGGGGATTATGGGGACATATTGAGGAATCCATTAGGGATCTGTAATCGTAAAAAGGTTAAGATCTTTTGTATTAAACAAATACACCTGCTACCTACTTTTAACATCGTTGTCATGATGCCGTGTGTCCCAAATACTTTACCCGCCAATCATTATTACCACCACTTCACGAATTTTCTCCAAACAAACATCTACTTCTTCTTACTCCTATAAGTTTTTTTTACCCCGCCCAGTGCGTTGTATCACTGCCTCCCATTCTTTATCAACGCTTAACAACTCCACAAAATATTACGTAAATTCTCCCAATACCTCTACCTCCACATCTAACATCTCCCATCTTTCTTTTCTTTACTGCCAAGTCCATTTCCTTCACAGGCTTTAAAATTAATTAATCACATTCTAAAACACATTCTCTTACTGGGTCTCTCTTGCACTCTCTCACCACTCTTTCAACCTCTGTATATCATTCCTACACTGGAAAAAACTATGGTAAAAATTTTTCCCTTACAACCCTCTTTTCTTCATCATTCAACCAGTCATTCTTTTTTTCCACCTACACCCACTCTCTAATACCCACAAATTTCTGCTGTACACTCTAGCAGTGAATTTGTAAATTTACCCCATACCTCTCCTTCATTACCTGTACTCTCTAGTCCACCTTTGTCCCAAGAGTTGCTAATATCTTCCTCTACTCCTCCTCTAGCTCAGTTACTGTTGCCTTTCTCCTAACCACTGATGCTTAAACTAGATTTACCACTTACTCTCATTGTAGCTACCACTTAATGATGATTTGACAAGTGTCGCCCCTCCTCAAACAACGTACATGATATAGCAATGGGCTAGTAACCCCTTCTCCTGTAGACATTTACTAAAAAAGAGAAGAAGAAAAACTTTATAAAACTGGGATGCTTAAATGTGCGTGGATGTAGTGCAGATGACAAGAAACAGATGATTGCTGATGTTATGAATGAAAAGAAGTTGGATGTCCTGGCCCTAAGCGAAACAAAGCTGAAGGGGGTAGGGGAGTTTCGGTGGGGGGAAATAAATGGGATTAAATCTGGAGTATCTGAGAGAGTTAGAGCAAAGGAAGGGGTAGCAGTAATGTTGAATGATCAGTTATGGAAGGGGAAAAGAGAATATGAATGTGTAAATTCAAGAATTATGGGATTAAAGTAAAGTTGGATGCGAGAAGTGGGTCATAATAAGCGTGCATGCACCTGGAGAAGAGAGGAATGCAGAGGGAGAGAGAGATTTGGGAGATGTTAAGTAATGTATAGGAGCCTTTGAACCAAGTGAGAGAGTGATTGTTTGGTAGGGGATCTGAATGCTAAAGTAGGAGAAACTTTTAGAGAGGGTGTGGTAGGTAGTTTGGGGTGCCAGGTGTAAATGATAATGGGAGCCCTTTGATTGAACTTTGTATAGAAAGGGGTTTAGTTATAGGTAATACATATTTTAAGAAAAAGAGGATAAATAAGTATACAAGATATGATGTAGGGCGAAATGACAGTAGTTTGTTGGATTATGTATTGGTAGATAAAAGACTGTTGAGTAGACTTCAGGATGTACATGTTTATAGAGGGGCCACAGATATATCAGATCACTTTCTAGTTGTAGCTACACTGAGAGTAAAAGGTAGATGGGATACAAGGAGAATAGAAGCATCAGGGAAGAGAGAGGTGAAAGTTTATAAACTAAAAGAGGAGGCAGTTAGGGTAAGATATAAACAGCTATTGGAGGATAGATGGGCTAATGAGAGCATAGGCAATGGGGTCGAAGAGGTATGGGGTAGGTTTAAAAATGTAGTGTTAGAGTGTTCAGCAGAAGTTTGTGGTTACAGGAAAGTGGGTGCAGGAGGGAAGAGGAGCAATTGGTGGAATGATGATGTGAAGAGATTAGTAAGGGAGAAAAAGTTAGCATACGAGAAGTTTTTACAAAGTAGAAGTGATGCAAGGAGGGAAGAGTATATGGAGAAAAAGAGAGAGGTTAAGAGAGTGGTGAAGCAATGTAAAAAGAGAGCAAATGAGAGAGTGGGTGAGATGTTATCAACAAATTTGTTGAAAATAAGAAAAAGTTTTGGAGTGAGATTAACAAGTTAAGAAAGCCTAGAGAACAAATGGATTTGTCAGTTAAAAATAGGAGAGGAGAGTTATTAAATGGAGAGTTAGAGGTATTGGGAAGATGGAGGGAATATTTTGATGAATTGTTAAATGTTGATGAAGATAGGGAAGCTGTGATTTCGTGTATAGGGCAAGGAGGAACAACATCTTGTAGGAGTGAGGAAGAGCCAGTTGTGTGTGGGGGAAGTTCGTGAGGCAGTAGGTAAAATGAAAGGGGGTAAGGCAGCCGGGATTGATGGGATAAAGATAGAAATGTTAAAAGCAGGTGGGGATATAGTTTTGGAGTGGTTGGTGCAATTATTTAATAAATGTATGGAAGAGGGTAAGGTACCTAGGGATTGGCAGAGAGCATGCATAGTTTCTTTGTATAAAGGCAAAGGGGATAAAAGAGAGTGCAAAAATTATAGGGGGATAAGTCTGTTGAGTATACCTGGCAAAGTGTATGGTAGAGTTATTATTGAAAGAATTAAGAGTAAGACGGAGAATAGGATAGCAGATGAACAAGGAGGCTTTAGGAAAGGTAGGGGGTGTGTGGACCAGGTGTTTACAGTGAAACATATAAGTGAACTGTATTTAGATAAGGCTAAACAGGTCTTTGTAGCATTTATGGATTTGGAAAAGGCGTATGACAGGGTGGATAGGGGGGCAATGTGGCAGATGCTGCAGGTATATGGTGTAGGAGGTAGGTTACTGAAAGCAGTGAAGAGTTTTTACGAGGATAGTGAGGCTCAGGTTAGAGTATGTAGGAAAGAAGGAAATTATTTCCCAGTAAAAGTAGGCCTTAGACAAGGATGTGTGATGTCACCGTGGTTGTTTAATATATTTATAGATGGGGTTGTAAGAGAAGTAAATGCGAGGGTCTTGGCAAGAGGCGTGGAGTTAAAAGATAAAGAATCACACATAAAGTGGGAGTTGTCACAGTTGCTCTTTGCTGATGACACTGTGCTCTTGGGAGATTCTGAAGAGAAGTTGCAGAGATTGGTGGATGAATTTGGTAGGGTGTGCAAAAGAAGAAAATTGAAAGTGAATACAGGAAAGAGTAAGGTTATGAGGATAACAAAAGATTAGGTGATGAAAGATTGGATATCAGATTGGAGGGAGAGAGTATGGAGGAGGTGAATGTATTCAGATATTTGGGAGTGGACGTGTCAGCGGATGATCTATGAAAGATGAGGTGAATCATAGAATTGATGAGGGGAAAAGGGTGAGTGGTGCACTTAGGAGTCTGTGGAGACAAAGAACTTTGTCCTTGGAGGCAAAGAGGGGAATGTATGAGAGTATAGTTTTACCAACGCTCTTATATGGGTGTGAAGCATGGGTGATGAATGTTGCAGCGAGGAGAAGGCTGGAGGCAGTGGAGATGTCATGTCTGAGAGCAATGTGTGGTGTGAATATAATGCAGAGAATTCGTAGTCTGGAAGTTAGGAGGAGGTGCGGGATTACCAAAACTGTTGTCCAGAGGGCTGAGGAAGGATTGTTGAGGTGGTTCGGACATGTGGAGAGAATGGAGCGAAACAGAATAACTTCAAGAGTGTATCAGTCTGTAGTGGAAGGAAGGCGGGGTAGGGGTCGGTCTAGGAAAGGTTGGAGGGAGGGGGTAAAAGGAGGTTTTGTGTGCGAGGGGCTTGGATTCCAGCAGGCATGCGTGAGCGTGTTTGATAGGAGTGAATGGAGACAAATAGTTTTTAATACTTGACGTGCTGTTGGAGTGTGAGCAGAGTAATATTTATGAATGGGTTCAGGGAAACCGGCAGGCCGGACTTGAGTCCTGGAGATGGGAAGTACAGTGCCTGCACTCTGAAGGAGGGGTGTTAATGTTGCAGTTTAAAAGCTGTAGTGTAAAGCACCCTTCTGGCAAGACAGTGATGGAGTGAATGATGGTGAAAGTTTTTCTTTTTCGGGCCACCCTGCCTTGGTGGGAATCGGCCAGTGTGATAATAAATATATATATATATATATATATATATATATATATATATATATATATATATATATATATATATATATATATTATATATATATATATATATATATATATATATATAAAGAGAGAGAGAGAGAAGAAATTGTCATATTTCTAATTTCCTTATGATTTTCTTGTGATGTGCTCTCTCTCTCTCTCTCTCTCTCTCTCTCTCTCTCTCTCTCTCTCTCTCTCTCTCTCTCTCTCTCTCTCTCTCTCTCTCCTCTTCTCTCCTCTTTTACACAGGGTTTGACAAGGTTAAGGATCCATAGCTTTATTGACCAGCTATTTACAGGTTAAGGATTCCTAACTTTATTGGCAAGCTAAGAGCTGTTACCTACATCAGCTCATTAGAAAGCATTTTTATTGTTATGAGACATACAAGTAGGGAACAGGATGAAGTTGGAGCCATCTGTGGCCAGCATTTTCATTGATCAACTGACTTTATCTCGTTGACATCATTATGCTGTACGAATGTGTTCTGCTCGATCTCCTGGGTATTATATCTTTCTCTTCTCTCTCTCCTCTCTCTTCTCTCTCTTCTCTCTCTCTCTGTCCTATTTCCTATCACTCTTTTTTTCTGCTTATTCTCGAATTTTCTGTTCTTTCTCCCTCTTTATGATCTTATTTTCTTTTGTTTTCCTTTCCCACTTATGTGAGATTATTATTTTTTCACTTTTCTCTCTTGTTTTATTCTCATGCACTCTTTATCTTGTCTGTTTCTTATCCACAATTTCTTACTATCCTTTTCCGCTCCTTCAGTCTCCTCTTTTTTTCATCCTCGCAATTTTCATGATCATATTTGACTCTCATCATCATCGCGACTATGACCACCATCATTATCGCATCACCATCTATTCTCATCACCATCATTATCAGCATCACATCATATTCTCATCACCACATTATCACCATCACATCATTTCTCATCACCATCATATCACCATCTCACCATTATTCTCATCACCATTATCATTCTCACCACCCATCATTCTCACACCGCATATCTCACCAATACCATCATTCTCACCACCACCATCATTCTCCACCGTCATCATTTACCACCACACTCAATTTCTTCACCACCGTCATATTCATCATCACCACTATCATTCTCACCACCGTCATCATTCTCACCACTACCATCATCTCACCAATACCATCATTCTCACCACCACCATCATTCTCACCACCGTCATTCTCACCACCACCATCATTCGCATCACCGTCATCATTCTCACCACCGTCATCATTCTTACCACTGCCATCATTCTCACCACCACCATCCTTACTCACCACCGTCATCATTCTTACCGCCGTCATTTTTCTCACAACCACCATCATTCTCACCACCGTCATTCTCACCATCATTCTCACCACCACCATCATTCTCACCACCACCATCATTCTCACCACCACCATCATTCTCACCACCACCATCATTCTCACCACCGTCATCATTCTCACCACCGTCATCATTCTAACAACCACCACTTCCTGTCTGGCAAAAGTGGAGCGAGCGTCATCAGTGAGGGTCGTAGGGGTAAAGCATTTATGGAAGGATGTGGTGATGTAAACACTTAGCTGCTGTACAAACACTGCCTTGGTTCCTTTTGTAGGGCTCTTGATCCAAAAACTCGGAGCTACATTATCCTCCTTGTAATCAAACCTGATTACCTCCCTTTAACCAGGCGCTGTACAACCCCTTACTAATTTAGCGCTCCCACCTAATAAATGACAAAACAAAAATAATAATAAGAATTATAATAATAATAATAATAATAATAATAATAATAATAATAATAATAATAATAAATAATAATAATAATGACAATAGTATATGATAATAATAATAATAATAATAATAATAATAATAATTAATAATAATAATAATAAATAATAATAATAATAATAATAATAATAATAATAATAATAATAATTGCTAGACACTGGTTTAAATGTTTGTTATATTTTAGTATATTTCGTGAACTCATTTCGTTTGTAAACGAAATAACCTGCTTGTGGAAAATGACACTCGTGTACTGTTCAGGACATTTAGTAAAGACAACGTTTCGCCATGAGTGTCTTGTTCAGGTCTAATGAAGACACTCGTGGCGAAACGTTTCCTTCAATAAATGCCCTGAAGTGTACGTAAGCGCACTTGAACCACATTGTCGGTATCACCGTACCATTTACTTCGAGAAATACCTGTCATGGACTTCTTGGTAAATATTAAATAATGTACACTGTCATCCGTCTGACAGCCTTCCCGTCTGACAGCCTTCCCGTCTGACAGCCTTCCCGTCTGACAGCCTTCCCGTCTGACAGCCTTCCCGTCTGACAGCCTTCCCGTCTGACAGCCTTCCCGTCACACGGACGACTGAGTGTACTTATTCAGTAGTTGGATATTACAAATTTACATTTATTTTATGCAATTTGAAATTCAAGACAGATTTTTGATATATAAATTGATAGAATTTACCCTCAATTTTTTTAGTTATTATAGGACTAAATACGCCATCTGTTGGTCTGACGTTAAGACCTGACTTCCGTCAGGAAGCGCTGACGTATTTGGCCTCAGTATAAATGACCTTCACTATATTCTAATATGGAATTTAGGAATGTATGGAAGAGATTTTTGCATTACTTTATAGTGCTTATATCTACCAGTCCACTATTTAACTTGTATCTAATATTAACTTGAAGTACACGAATACCCACACACAGGAGAAAAATTTATGACGACATTTCGGTGCGACTCGGACCATTAATTAGTAAAACATAAAGGTAAGGGAGCCAGTATATAGAGGGGAGAAGAGACGGGACAAAGAGAGGAAAAGGAAGAAAGAAGTAAATAGAGATAGTGTGTCGTTCCAGTCAGGGTATTGTGCCATTCTGTTCTTTCTAAACTTAAGTATTTGAACTTTATTTTGTCTTTAATATTTATAATCGCTATATTAAGCAGCTTGTGCGTTATCAGGCCCACTTAACAAAGTCTCACTCTAGGCAGAGGTGACATCTTGTATCGCTTTTTATTCCTTACTTCCTCGCTTGACATTTATGTCGCATCCTGAGAAAAAATTCTATTACATTGTATCAGAAACTCCTGTCCTGCTGGAAGTCATATTTTAGGAGAGCTTGTCAAGAGCGCTGGAAGGAGTGTGTCTCTGCTCAGCTTCCAGCGCCGCGGGTCCGCCTCTCCTGTTTGAGAACGCTGGTTAACTTCTGTCATGATCTGAGCAATAGTTTATCCCTGGGTACCGGGAGGCAGAGCTCCATCAAATTTTCACTGTATTGGACATTCAAATCAAACAATAACAAATGACCACATACACTACGAGATGTCTCTATCTACATTAACTGACTGAGGATCGAACCGCCACCGCTCCTGGAGCTGAATGACTCACATACGTTGAGAGAATTATGAAATTAATCAGTAATGGTGATGAATTGAGGAAACTCACATGGAGACAGGAAAGGTGTAGAACGAGACTACATATTCCGATCTCCGTCTGAGATCTTCAGTTATACCATTCCACTGTACATTAATGTTTCATTAACGTTCATCACATCTGAGGACACCGGCACTGTGTAAGTAGTCTCATGAGTGAGCTTGACGCAGTGTAAGTAATTTCAGGAAAGAGTCTGAAACAGTGCGAGTAGTCTCACAAATGAGTAAAGCGCGCTGCGAATAAACTCACGAGTGAGTTTGAAACACCCTGTGAGTAGTGTCGTGAATGAGTTTGAAACACTTCTACAGGCGAATGAGAACAGGAACTACCCACTGTGTTATGTGCTCGACGTTTGGTATTGTGCCTGACGTTTGTATTCAAATTATATTGAAAGTTCATTCGATAAGTTGGTGTGTGTGTATATACATAGAGTTGACCTTTACACTCAATATCTAGCTCCTCCGACATGCACGGACACACACAGCACTATGTATGCCCTCTCCATCTTTAGTCGATGGACAATAAGTTGCGTATTGATGCTTGTTCACAGCACATGTTGCGTATTTTTTCCGCAGTGTTGATCTCTGCTACGGACACAACCCCTCAAGGCAACCAGCTGCATTTATAATAGTGAAGGGCTCTTAATGTAAATAAATAAGGCTACCCTCCTTTTTCTGGTATCAGTCTTGATAACCTACCATTCCCCAGGTGCCTTATAACACTATAGGACTAGCACTCTCTCGTGATTTATTACTTACATTACAAAGTCAAGCCCAGTTTAGCATCACCAGCAGTTGGGGCAACTCCTAATAGGTACTCCGCCAGCTAGTGAGTAGTTTGTTTAATTGTAGCATGTCCTGACGTGCCATACCTGGTCTAGTAATTGGTGCTGTATTTATGATCAGGCTAAATCATGTTTTTTTTTATATTTTACACAGTTCACAGATGTCAGGTTTGATGAAATCAGTTTCTTCTAGGTATTTTTTGTATTATTTTCTACCTGTTCATTAAGATAAACAATATTTCTGGAAAGAAGTGTGGTTCTGATACGGGTATATCCATCGTGAAGATAGAAACACTGCTGGAACAAGTGCAGAAGTTTTCAAGAGGAAACTGGACAAGTATCTTCACCAGGTGCCAGATCAACCAGGCTGTGATGGATATGTTGGTCAGGCCTGATTGGTCAAGCAAGCACCAAACGAGCCTAGCCCAAGGCTGGGCTATGGGAGTAGAAAAACTCTCGGAATTCATCAAAGGTATTGTTTTTTAAGGAGAAGATTGTTGTCTTGGCTAAAGTATGATTTTGCCAGAGGTTAATACTTCGTCCTTGCAATAACTACAAGGAAACCCCGTTTGAACGTCACGAAATATATTTTATTGGTGCTAAAGAATACTAACCAAATATTAGGTGACCTAAGATGGGTTGAAGAGGATCAAGATAAATTATATTACGTTAATTTTAGGAAGGTTAGGAATAGATGATGAGTTAGTTTTGGCGAAAATTTAAAAAAAAATGAATACAATATTAATTCACAAAATATACTTCAGAACATAACAATTTTGGGCGAGATTTATTTTCGCTTGACCAACTCTGCATAAATAAAGTACTGCATATAAACATATGTGACTGGAACATATTGCAATATTGGATTATACAAACACTTTAGTTGGAGCTTCCTTGTTTAATTTCTTTCCAGTAGATTGGAAAGACGAGAGATATATAACTCTGCCTTAGTGTTACTCAGGGTTACCCAGCCTCATACTTTACATGTACGTGTGTAATGTCAACACGGTTTAGAAAGACACGTAAGCAAACACTATGACATATTTATTAGAAAACGTTTCAGTCCTGAGACCTTGATCACTTCTAACATACAGAGGTAGAAAGACATTATATATATAGGCGGAGAGTGAGGTGTGACGCACGTGACCTGAGGAATGTCATAAGAACATAAGAACATAAGAATGGAGGAACACTGTAGAAGGCCTACTGGCCCATGCGAGGCAGGTCCTTATCAAAAACAACCTCTACCTATGATGAGGATGGGTAGACGATGAAATCATGTGACTCCTGTGTTGTTGGGTTGGTGGTGCTTAAGTATCATGTATGCCAATGTTTTTGAAATTTTGTAGTTTCCAGTGTTGCGTTCTATAGTGTCGGTGACGGCGATTAGTGAGGCTTCTAGGCACCGTCGGCGTCTGAGGTCTGGTTCGGTGAGAACGAGTTGTGCCTCATTCCAGTTCATCAAATGCCCCGTGGAGTGTCTGTGGAGGACACAGGCGTACCTTACATCGTCCCTGTTAGAGGCATTTCGATGCTCATTCAGGCGGACTGCAAGATCTCTGCCTGTCTCGCCTACATATTTCTTGGGACAGAACCCACAGGGGATGGTGTAGACGCCTGCTGTAGAAGTTAGAGGTGTGGGGCTGCGTTTCGTAGTGAGGTCTTTGATAGATGATGTGTTTATGGTGGAAACGGTGTTACTCATAGCAAGTGCCCGGCGAGTATTCGTGGCAACATCACCACATGGGAGTACTATGAACTGCTTAGGGGGCTGTTCCATGGGCGGTTTGTTGAGGATAGCTTGTGCCTCGAGTCTGCAATCTCGGATGAAGAAAGATGGGAACTGAAGACGTGTAAAGGCTTGTGTTATGTAAGTGCATTCTTCTTCTAGAAAACAAGGGCTGGAGATGCGAAGACCTCTCAAGAAGCCAATGAGGACTCTTCTCTTAGTGCGGGTGTCTTGGTGTGAATAAAAGTGTATAAGATCGTCCTTGTTGGTAGGTTTTCTATACACTTTGAAGAGAAGTTTGTCACTGTCGGGAGATCTGCACAGTAGAACGTCGAGGAAAGGAAGTTTGCCATCATTTTTGAGTTCAAGTGTAAACTTTATTGATGGTTCAACTGCATTGATCTTGTTGAGAAGGGCCTGGATATTGAGACGTCTCGGATAGAAAACCAATACATTATCAACGTATCTTAGCCAGGTAACGGTGTTGGGAATGAGGGTACTGAATTTCTCTGTCTCCAGGTTTTCCATGAAGAGGTTGGCAAGCACAGCACTGAGCGGGCTGCCCATTGCCATCCCAAAGCACTGTTTGTAATAGTTGTCCTGATACTTGAAGAAGTTGAAATTAACACAAAGTTCCACTAGATTGATGAAATCTAGAAGAGGTAAAGGGAGGTCGTGGTTTTCAGTGAGCCTCTGTCTCAGAATGTTGATTGCAGCGTCAGTAGGAACGTTGGTAAAGAGGGCTGTGACATCGAAGGGAGCCATGCTTTTGTTTTTGACATTCAGGTTGGAAATTCGGAAGAGAAGGTCACCTGAGTGTTTGAGGTG
This sequence comes from Cherax quadricarinatus, assembly GCF_026875155.1. Lineage (NCBI taxonomy): Eukaryota > Metazoa > Arthropoda > Malacostraca > Decapoda > Parastacidae > Cherax > Cherax quadricarinatus. Next base: position 14,951,195 of record NC_069450.1, read on the forward strand.
GGCTTGACTGATGGTGCCCAGAAGCGCTGAAAGGTATTTGGCAAGGTGGCCGGCTAGTCTGTGTGGTGCACTCCCTATGCCCAAAGTGATAGGCCGTAGTGGGATGCCAGGTTTGTGTGTCTTAGGAAGGCCATACAGGCGTGCTGGTGGATATGGTAACCAAGAACCAACCTTTTGGAGGCTATGAGTCTCAAAAAGGCTTTGTTCAAGGAATTATCACTGCTGCAGCTACTGAGCCTTCAAGACCGGTCATTCCCAGAAGATACATCCAAGCACTCACGGACTTGGCCAACAACGATGATATGGTCATTACAACCGCTGACAAAGGAGGTGGTGTGGTGTTACTCAACACTGTCGACTACAACTATTACAAAAACACTAATTGGGTTTTACATTAGTGTTAGTAATATAAAAGTTCGGGATACATATATTCACATTAAAATAAATGAATCTTTAATATTACATAAAAATCAATCTTTGGTCTAGAGGTATTTAAAATATATATATATATGTGTTACAATAATAAATTATTAGCATCTTAAAATAATAATATATATATCTATGCTAAAATAAATTATAAATAACATTTGTATAATAATAAATTATGATCAACTCCGTGTCTCACACGACACTTATAATGACGCTCTGTGTCTCACACAACACTTATAATGACGCTCTGTGTCCCACACAACACTTATAATGACGCTCTGTGTCCCACACGACACTTATAATGACGCTCTGTGTCTCACACAACACTTATAATGACGCTCTGTGTCTCACACAACACTTATAATGACGCTCTGTGTCTCACACAGCACTTATAATGACGCTCTGTGTCCCACACGACACTTATAATGACGCTCTGTGTCCCACACACTTATAATGACGCTCTGTGTCCCACACAACACTTATAATGACGCTCTGTGTCCCACACAACACTTATAATGACGCTCTGTGTCCCACATAACACTTATAATGAAGCTCTGTGTCCCACACGACACTTATTCGAGTTGTGACGCTCCTTCTCCACCGTGTCACTCGACACCCTTTTCGCCGTGTGATGACGCTCCTTCACAACCGTGTTCCTTGACACCCTTTTCTCTGTGTCACCAGACACTCCAGCTCTCCGTGTCACACGACACCCTTTTCTCTGCGTCATCCACACGTGTACTTAGTCAGTGGTGACGTGTACTTAGAGTGGTGACGTGTACTTAGTCAGTGGTGACGTGTACTTAGTCAGTGGTGACGTGTACTTAGTCAGTGGTGACGTGTACTTAGCTCTGTGAAGACCTGTTTGTGTACTCTTGTGAATCTGTACCAGGATGCCTTCTCTTGAGCAACTTTACCAGCAGCTGAGAGAGGAGCTCAGAGTTGCTAAGATGGAGATACGGCGATTAACGGAGGAGAACAAGAGGATTCGTAGTAATCCTTCTGTTGTGAGTCCCCAGGTTAAGAGGGGAGCTTGGTCAGTGGCCGGGCAACATGGAACCAAGCTGAAGATCAAGAAAACGGTTGGAGAGGCGGAAACAACGAGAAACCAGAAGACTACCGTGGAAACTTCCAACTCATTCTCGGTGTTACCTGACGAATGTGAGTGTTCTGCTGGGAATGCCACAACGACCACCAAAGAAGCATTGGCAGACGTGAGTAAGACATCCCTAGAAACCCCAACGAAGACCATCGAGAACGTCTTGACGAATTCTACAAGTGGTGTAATGCTACCTGGCGAATGTGAGTCGACTACTCGGAGCATCACGACGGACGACGCCAAGGAAGGTAAAAACATTGTTGTTGTTGGGGATAGCCAGATTAGGTACATGGATAGGGCATTCTGTTTGAAGGATAGGAGTAGGAGGCAGAGAGTGTGTTTTCCTGGGGCTGGATGAAGGATATTGTTAGCCGTCTGGATGACATCATGAGAGGTAATGGGAGCAATCCTATTATCTGTCTCAGTGCTGGAGGCAACGATGTTGGCAGACGTAGGAGTGAGGACCTGATTAGCAGGTATAGGTCAGCAATAGAGATAATTAGGAGGAAGGGTGGGAAACCTGTCATATGTGGCATTTTGCCAAGGAGAGGAGTTGGAAATGAATGGTTGTCCAGAGCAATTGGTGTCAATTGCTGGCTGGACAAGTACTGTAAGGAAAATGCGGTAACATTCATTGACAACTGGGACCTCTTCTATGGCAGAAATGACATGTATGCCAGGGATGGGGTTCACTTATCTAGGTGTGGGGTGGGAGCACTGGCCAACGCAGTGGAGGGAGCTGTTAGGTCTTTAAACTAGGAATAGTTAGTGGTATGGGTTTTGGCGGGAAAACTGTGAAGTCGCAGTGTAGTAACATGAGTACTAGGAGAACTAGTAATAGGCAAAATGAGGTGGATATTGGAAAGCCAGTGGCACTAATTGACAAGGACAGTAATAAGTTTAGTGAATAACAGAAAGGAGCAGGAATGATAAAGAGAAAGGAGGGTCCTTAAGTATATATTACACAAATAGTCGCAGTGCTAGGAATAAGATGGACGAGTTGAGACTAGTTGCTAGTGCAGGTAACATAGATGTATTTGCCATTACTGAGACGTGGTTTAATTCAAAAAGTCGGGACATGTCTGCAGAATGTCACATTCAGGGTTTTAAATTGTTCCAAGTAGATAGAAGTATCGGGAAGGGGGTGGGGTGGCATTGTATGTCCGAGATCGCTTGAACTGTTGCATAAAAACGGGTATTAAGTCTGAAGTAACACATACAGAGTCTGTTTGGATAGAATTTTCAGAGGGGCATGAAAAATTAATTTTAGGTGTGATATATCGTCCCCCAAATTTAGATAGGGACCAAGGGAGACTACTATGGGAGGAAATTGTTAGGGCCACAAGGCACGATAATGTAGTAATTCTAGGAGACTTTAACTTTAGTCATATTGATTGGAATTTCTTGACTGGGAATTTAGAATCATACGATTTCTTAGAAGTAGTTCAGGATTGTTTTTTGAAGCAGTTTGTGACAGAACCTACAAGGGGAAATAACCTGCTTGACTTAGTTCTGGCAAACAATGAATCCCTTGTTAATAATTTAGAAGTTTCAGAGGAACTGGGTGCTAGCGACCACAAATCAATTACATTTAGAATTGAATGGAAGTATGATAGTAGGGATAACTCAGTAACAGTCCCAAATTTTCGCTTAGCAGATTACGATGGGCTTAGAGAACACTTATCATCTGTTGACTGGGGTAACGAAGAGAGCTATCAATATGACAGTTTTCTGAACACAATACATGCTGCTCAAAGAACGTTTATCCCTTATAAGGAAATTAGATCAAATAGAAATGACCCAAAATGGATGAATAATAGGCTGAAATATCTACTAGGGCATAAGAAAGGAATTTATAGGCGTATCAAAAGAGGTGAGGGTCACCTTATGAATCAGTATATTGACATTAAGAGGGACATTAAAAAGGGGATAAGAAAAGCTAAAAGGGACTATGAAATTAAAGTTGCTAGGGATTCTAAAACTAACCCAAAAAGTTTTTTCCAGGTATATAGAACAAAAGTCAGAGATAAGATAGGTCCCCTTAAAAATAACTATGGGCATCTTACTGACAAAGAGAATGAAATGTGCTCGATTTTAAATAATTATTTTCTCTCGGTTTATACACAGGAAGACACTAATAATATTCCGGTAATTAATTTTTATAGTGGATCAGAAGAAGATAAATTATGTAACATCACAGTCACTAGTGAAATGGTTGTGAAGCAGATAGACCGACTGAAGCAAAATAAGTCACCGGGTCCTGATGAGGTTTTTTCAAGGGTTCTAAAGGAATGCAAATTGGAAGTCTGTGAACCATTAACTAATATTTTTAATTTATCTCTTCAAACAGGTGTAGTGTCTGATATGTGGAAGATGGCTAATGTAATTCCTATTTTTAAAACAGGGGACAAGTCGTTACCGTCAAATTACCGCCCAATAAGCCTGACCTCAATTGTAGGCAAGTTGCTAGAGTCAATTATAGCTGAGGTTATAAAAAGCCATCTCGATAAGCATAGCTTGATTAATGATACTCAGCATGGATTCACAAGAGGCCGGTCTTGTATAACTAATTTATTAACTTTCTTCAGTAAAGCTTTTGAGGCTGTTGACCACGATAAAGAATTTGATATTGTTTACTTAGATTTTAGTAAGCCATTTGATAGAGTTCCACACCAAAGACTGTTGAAGAAAGTAGCAGCTCATGGCGTTGGGGGAAGGGTGCTCTCGTGGATCGAATCATGGCTCACAGACAGGAAGCAGGGGAGTGTCCATAAATGGGGTTAAATCCGAGTGGGGATCAGTAACAAGTGGCGTTCCACAGGGATCAGTCTTGGGCCCGTTGTTGTTTATAATATATATCAATGATCTTGATGAAGGAATTGCTAGTGATATGAGCAAATTCGCCGATGACACGAAGATAGGTAGGATAATTGATTCAAACGTAGATGTTAGGGAACTTCAGGAGGATTTAGACAAACTCTACTCTTGGTCAGAAAAGTGGCAGATGCAGTTCAATGTAGATAAATGCAAGGTTCTGAAGCTCGGGAGTGTCCATAACCCTAACACTAATAAGTTAAATAATGTAGAACTTAGCCATACAGATTGCGAAAAGGACTTGGGGGTTATGGTAAGCAGCAACCTTAAACCAAGACAGCAATGCCTAAGCGTTACGTAATAATGCAAATAGATTACTGGGATTTATATCAAGAAGTGTAAGCAACAGAAGTCCAGAGGTCATACTGCAGCTTTATACATCATTAGTAAGGCCCCACCTAGATTATGCAGCTCAATTCTGGTCTCCATACTACAGAATGGACATAAATTCCTTAGAAAAACATTCAGCGTAGGATGACTAAATTAATACATAGCATTAGAAATCTTCCTTATGAAGAAAGATTGAAGACTCTTAAGTTACATTCACTTGTTAGATGAAGAATGAGGGGAGACCTGATCGAAGTGTATAAGTGGAAGATAGGTATTAATAAAGGGAGATTAACAAGGTCTTGAGGATATCTCTCCAAGAGAGAACCCGCAGTAATGGATTTAAATTAGATAAGTTTAGATTCAAAAAGGACATAGGAAAGTATTGGTTTGGAAATAGGGTAGTTGATGAGTGGAACAGTCTACCTAGTTGGGTTATTGAGGCTAGGACTTTGGGTAGTTTCAAATTTAGGTTGGATAAGTACATGAGTGGGAGGGGTTGGATTTGAGAGGGACTTGCACATCGGAGCTTGTTTCTTGGGTGGCATTGAAAATTGGGTTGGTCAAATATTTGTTAGTGGGATGAATTGTAAAGGACCTGCCTAGTATGGGCCAACAGGCCTGCTGCAGTGTTCCTCCTTTCTTATGTTCTTATGTTCTTATGTTCTTTCTCAACTGTGTCACACTTGACACCCTTGTCTCTGCGACACACACTCACTATCCGCGTAGCGTCTTTCGTCTTAAAAGCCAGTCACATGACACTATTCAATGTACACTACAACCAGGCCATCTTCAGTGTCACACGACACCCTTTTCTTCTCAGTGTTCCACTACGGTCCTGTAGCCTATCTCAGTGTTCCACTCCATCATACTTCCCTAAGTGTAACACTCCAACCTTTTCTTCATGTAATGTCCCACTAAAACAGCATCAGATGACTCCGGCCCACAGTTGACCAGCGTAGGCGGTGAGTCAGCAGACATCACGGGTAGTCCTATAAATACTCTCCAAGGCCGGTAGAAGTACACCGTAAGATGGTCTCGTGAGTACTATCTACCACCTTCAAGACCAACTGATACACCGCAAGGTGGTCCGATGAATTACTAGCAGAACACCATGCTGCAAGCTCACTGAGTGCGGCCGTCAAGTAACTGAGGTCATCAGACTCAGTGAGCTGCGGTGAGCGGCTCTTCTAAAATCAGTAGAAGCCAGTAGAATACCAAAAGATGGGCAGGAGAATACTCTCTACTGCCAGTAGATCTATACTGTAAGGTGTTCTGGTAATTACTGCTTGGATGCATACCATGAGGTGTTCAGGTACTTACTGCTGCTAAGGCCAGTAGATGTGTACCATGAGGTGTTCAGGTACTTACTGCTTCTAAAGCCAGTAGATGTGTACCGTGAGGTGTTCAGGTACTTACTGCTTCTAAAGCCAGTAGATGTGTACCATGAGGTGTTCAGGTACCTACTGCTTAGATGCATACCGTGAGGTGTTCAGGTACTTACTGCTTCTAAAGCCAGTAGATGTGTACTGTGAGGTGTTCAGGTACTTACTGCTTGGATGCGTACCATGAGGTGTTCAGGTACTTACTGCTTCTAAAGCCAGTAGATGTGTACCGTGAGGTGTTCAGGTACCTACTGCTTCTAAGGCCGGCTCAGCAGTCCCCACATTGGGTTTGATGATGTACCCAGTGGTACTCCTGGCCGGCAGGTTAACCATTTAATCACTAGTTTGGTAGGGGGCCGCAACACCCCCACCACTAAAGGACCGACACAAAGATTAATGTAATAGATATCTCAAACTGTCATCCCGGATATGATCATAGAAATCATTCTCAATGATCACTATCACCCCGGACAGGCTCCCATATATTACAAAAACACTAATTGGGTTTTACATTAGTGTTAGTAATATAAAAGTTCGGGATACATATATACACATTAAAATAAATGAATCTTTAATATTATATAAAAATCAATCTTTGGTCTAGAGGTATTTAAAATATATATATATATATATATATATATATATATATATATATATATATATATATATATATATATATATATATATATATATATATATATATATATATATATATATATATGTGTGTGTGTGTGTGTGTGTGTGTTACAATAATAAATTATTAGCATCTTAAATAATAATATATATATCTATGCTAAAATAATAAATTATAAATAACATTTGTATAATAATAAATTATGATCAACTCCGTGTCTCACACGACACTTATAATGATGCTCTGTGTCCCACACAACACTTATTCGAGTTGTGATGCTCCTTCTCCACCGTGTCACTCGACACCCTTTTCGCCGTGTGATGACGCTCCTTCACAACTGTGTCCCTTGACACCCTTTTCTCTGTGTCACCAGACACTCCAGCTCTCCGTGTCACACGACACCCTTTTCTCTGCGTCATCCACACCCTTTCTCAACTGTGTCACACTTGACACCCTTGTCTCTGCGACACACACTCACTATCCGCGTAGCGTCTTTCGTCTTAAAAGCCAGTCACATGACACTATTCAATGTACACTACAACCAGGCCATCTTCAGTGTCACACGACACCCTTTTCTTCTCAGTGTTCCACTATGGTCCTGTAGCCTATCTCAGTGTTCCACTCCATCATACTTCCCTAAGTGTCATACTACGGTCCTAGCCCAGTTCAGTGTAACACTCCAACCTTTTCTTCATGTAATGTCCCACTAAAACAGCATCAGATGACTCTGGCCCACAGTTGACCAGCGAAGGCGGTGAGTCCGCAGACATCACCGGTAGTCCTATAAATACTGTCCAAGGCCGGTAGAAGTACACTGTAAGATGGTCTGGTGAGTACTATCTACCTCCTTCAAGACCAATTGACACACCGCAAGGTGGTCCGATGAATTACTAGCAGAACACCATGCTGCAAGATCACTGAGTGCGGCTGTCAAGTAACTGAGGCCATCAGACTCAGTGAGCTGCGGTGAGCGGCTCTTCTAAAATCAGTAGAAGCAAGTAGAATACCAAAAGATGGGCAGGAGAATACTCTCTACTGCCAGTAGATCTATACTGTAAGGTGTTCTGGTAATTACTGCTTGGATGTATACCGTGAGGTGTTCAGGTACTTACTGCTGCTAAGGTCAGTAGATGTGTACCGTGAGGTGTTCAGGTACTTACTGCTTCTAAAGCCATTAGATGTGTACCGTGAGGTGTTCAGGTACTTACTGCTTCTAAAGCCAGTAGATGTGTACTGTTAGGTGTTCAGGTACCTACTGCTTAGATGTGTACCATGAGGTGTTCAGGTACTTACTGCTTGGATGTGTACCGTGAGGTGTTCAGGTACTTACTGCTTCTAAAGCCAGTAGATGTGTACCATGAGGTGTTCAGGTACCTACAGCTTAGATGCGTATCGTGAGGTGTTCAGGTACTTACTGCTTCTAAGGCCGGCTCAGCAGTCCCCACATTGGGTTTGATGACGTACCCAGTGGTACTGCCGGCCGGCAGGTTAACCATTTAACCACTAGTTTGGTAGGGGGCCGCAACAACAACAAAAAAGTTTTAAATCTTCTCAACGATGCCAACACACACCAGCCTGTATCAGAATCAGTGCTACTTCAAAGTACCCAGACTTTTCTTCAAAAGGCTCGTAGCATCTTACGAAAATCAGAACAAGGCAAAAAACTACTTAAACTTTTACCAGGTCAACCGGAACCAGCACGCCTGTATGGCCTTCCTAAGACACAAACCTGGCATCCCACTACTGCCTATCACTTCGGGCATAGGGAGTGCACCACACAAACTAGCCGGTCACCTTGCCAAATACCTTTAGCGCTTCTGGGCACCATCAGTCAAGCCCACCTCAAACACTCAGGTGACCTTCTCTCCCGAATTTCCAACCTGAATGTCAAAAACAAAAGCATGGCTTCCTTCGATGTCACAGCCCTCTTCACCAACGTTCCTACTGACGCTGCAATCAACATTCTGAGACAGAGGCTCACTGAAAACCACGACCTCCCTTTACCTCTTCTAGATTTCATCAATCTAGTGGAACTTTGTGTTAATTTCAACTTCTTCAAGTATCAGGACAACTGTTACAAACAGTGCTTTGGGATGGCAATGAGCAGCCCGCTCATTGCCTGGAGACAGAGAAATTCAGCACCCTCATTCCCAACACCGTTACCTGGTTAAGATACGTTGATAATGTATTGGTTTTCTATCCGAGACGTCTCAATATCCAGGCCCTTCTCAACAAGATCAATGGAGTTGAACCATTATAAAGTTTACACTTGAACTCAAAAATGATGGCAAACTTCCTTTCCTTGGCGTTCTACTGTGCAGATCTCCCGACAGTGACAAACTTCTCTTCAAAGTGCATAGAAAACCTACCAACAAGGACGATCTTACACACTTTTATTCACACCAAGACACCCGCACTAAGAGAGGAGTCCTCATTGGCATCTTCTTGAGAGCTCTTCGCATCTCCAGCCCTTGTTTTCTAGAAGAAGAATGCACTTACATAACACAAGCCTTTACACGTCTTCAGTTCCCATCTTTCTTCATCCGAGATTGCAGACTCAAGGCACAAGCTATCCTCAACAAACCGCCCATGGAACAGCCCCCTAAGCAGTTCATAGTACTCCCATGTGGTGATGTTGCCACGAATACTCGCCGGGCACTTGCTATGAGTAACATCGTTTCCACCATAAACACATCATCTATCAAAGACCTCACTACGAAACGCAGCCCCACCCCTCTAACTTCTACAACAGGCGTCTACACCATCCCCTGTGGGTTCTGTCCCAAGAAATATGTAGGCGAGACAGGCAGAGATCTTGCAGTCCGCCTGAATGAGCATCGAAATGCCTCTAACAGGGACGATGTAAGGTACGCCTGTGTCCTCCACAGAGACTCCACGGGGCATTTGATGAACTGGAATGAGGCACAACTCGTTCTCACCTAACCAGACCTCAGACGCCGACGGTGCCTAGAAGCCTCACTAATCGCCGTCACCGACACTATAGAACGCAACACTGGAAACTACAAAATTTCAAAAACATACATGATACTTAAGCACCACCAACCCAACAACACAGGAGTCACATGATTTCATCGTCTACCCGTCCTCATCATAGGTAGAGGTTGTTTTTGATAAGGACCTGCCTCGCATGGGCCAGTAGGCCTTCTACAGTGTTCCTCCATTCTTATGTTCTTATGTTCTTATGATATTCCTCAGGTCACGTGCGTCACACCTCACTCTCTGCCTGTATATATAATGTCTTTCTACCTCTGTATGTTAGAAGTGATCAAGGTCCCAGGACCGAAACGTTTTCTAATAAATATGCCATAGTGTTTGCTTACGTGTCTTTCTAAACCAACTTGTCGGTATTTATTACCATGGTTTATACCAATGTCAACACACACAGCTTGGTTCTCGACACGTTAGCGATGTCAGCTCAACCTTCGAATGGCTTACTACTGGTATTTATATGTATTTATTTATAGGTATTTATAAGGGCTACGTATGCTTTTTTTTTTTTGCATTATTATTATAAAATACCAAAGGCAGGTTGATTATCTCTTACAGGAAGCTGTACACAGATTCTCCTTGCCACACTGCAGTATATGAGTGTTGCTTAACTTGAACTGTCCCATAAACAGTTTAGCTAAGTGGTGTGTTATTGTAGTCCAGCACTAAGAAGGTGAACTTGGAATTGCTGTAACCTTAGCGGGTCTAATGCAGGATCCGACGTCACCACCGCAGCAGTGAACATTTTGTAGATTTGGCAAAAATCCAAAATGGCACACTTGAGAATATGTATATGAATTGTCATGCATAAATAAACTGAATTTCTAATATTCTATAAATTGTGTAAATTGCAATATAAGATGTGAATACCAGATAATTTTACTTACTTAATTCACTTGTACGTCAGCTCTGTTCTTCTCTGAAATGTAAACTGTTCTATGATCTCATCATTCAATGAGTCTCTTTGCTTCAGTTGCATCAATACACTTCTTTTCAGCAGAGAGTAAACTGAGGGAATTTAGTCTTTCCTGGGTTTGTAATCCACGGACGCAAGTATTTATTCGTTTCAGGGCGGAAATGTGCGTTCTGCTGAAGCAGTGTTGCTAGATATATTTAGAAATGACTTGCCCAGTCGAAATACGTACTTCTTTAAAACCATGATGCGAGACTTTTCTACCATCAACTCCATTAGTTCATGCACATAGATCAACACTAATACACACTGGCATATAAAATACACATGAAAATCATGAAACTTTTTGAGTGAGCATATCAACACAACTAGCCACTGCGCGAATTACAGTAATAAAAAAAAAATATGCTTAAAAAAATCACATATTACTGTAATTGTATAGTATTTAAGATTACCGTTAATAAACTCTGGCATATAAAATGCAGAAGAACGCAAGAAAATCATGAAACTGAGCAAGCATATCAACACAACTTTCCAGGACAGTTCATCGACACCATGCCAACCCTTCTAGGGTAGGGTAGGTGCCTGAGCCCGAGCCTTTAGCTCACAAGACTGTCATTCCCATTAGCCCCCTTGGGGCGGGGATGGCAGACCAGAGAGGCCTAGCTTGTGGCTAGGCCTGGGGACAGTTGGTCCCAAAGATGAGGAGGTGCTTGTGCCTCCTCCCATGGGAGACTTAGGTCTCAGACACTCCCTAAAGAGGGAGCCAAGGCCGGGCCACCACTTGGACAAGGCCCGGGCCGGGAGAATACCGGCTAATCTTTAACTAACTAACCAGGACAGTTCATCGACACCATGCCTAACCCTTCTAGGGTAGGGTAGGTGCCTGAGCCCGAGCCTTTAGCTCATAAGACTGTCATTCCCATTTGCCCCCTTGAGGCGGGGATGGCAGACCAGAGAGGCCTAGCTTGTGGCTAGGCCTGGGGACAGTTGGTCCCAAAGATGAGGAGGTACTTGTGCCTCCTCCCATGGGAGACTTAGGTCTCAGACACTCCCTAAAGAGGGAGCCAAAGCCGGGCCACCACTTGGAAAAGGCCCGGGCCGGGAGAATACCGGCTAATCTTTAATATAATAATAATAATAAAAGGACAGTTGATCGACCATCTAACCTCTAGGGGTAGGGCTGAGCCGAGCCTTAGCTCATAAGACTGTCATTCCTTGCCCCCTTGTGCGGGGATGGCAGACCCAAGCCTAGCTTGTGCTAAGCGGGACAGTGTCCCAAAGATGAGAGGTACTTGTGCCTCCTGCAAGGGACTTAGGTCTCAGACACTCCTAAAGAGGGAGCCAAGCCGGCCACCACTTGAAAAGGCCCGGGCGAAGAATACCGCTAATCTTTAACTAACTAACAACAACCAGCATCAGTTTGATCGACACCTGCTACCTTCTAGGGTAGGGTAGGTCTGAGAACATTAGCCATAAGACTGTATTCATAGCCCTGGGGCGGTGCAGACCAGAAGCCTATTGTGGTAGCTAGGACAGTGCAAAGATGGAGTATGTGCCTCCTCCCATGGGGACTTAGGTCTCAGACATTCTAAAGAGAGCCAAGGCGAGCACCACTTGAAAAGTCCTGGGCCGGAAAATACGGCAATCTTTAATATAAAAACACAGGACAGTTGGTCCCGAGGTGGAGGAGGCTCTTGTACCTCCTCCCATGGAACATATTTCAGACACTCCCAATGATGCGCGCATCTGAAACCGGCCGGAAGAGTACGCAATCAAGACAACAACAACACTAAACTGTAACCGTCGGCTAATGTAAACAACAGCTGATATTGTTACGTCAGCAGCCCCAGGCTTCAAGCTTTAATCTTTGTTTCTGAGTGTGTATTGTCAGATCTGAAAACAAATTACCATAAGATTATATCATGATACTGCAAGAACAGAATTATTATAAAGAAAATGGATTAGGTCTCCCCCATGACTAAAATAATAATTATAAAGAAAATCAATGTCAGCTAATGAATTTTCAACGAATTTATACATACAACTTCTGACCATGAAGACGAACACAGGCTGTGTGCTGGTGGAATGTAGCTTACTCTTCGGCCCTTACTTTTGTCACTCCAATTATCCCACCATCCACCTAGTGAAATACCATGAAATATCTAAATATCTAAAGCTGTGGGGTGTGCATTGCTATCTCACAACAACTGCCACAATATTTCATAACAGGGAACAGAAAAATTAGTTCCCTATTATGATCCATGATTATATTAATGATTGAGCTTAATATATATGATGAATTTACCATCTTTGGTGGGCGTGAACACCCAGAATATATGTCCCAGTTCATTTTAATGGAGGCCATCTTGGACTTCCGCGAATTTGCAAAACTTTCGAAACCACCAAGGTGAGGTTTGAATCCTCGATCAGGGACCATTTAGAACAATAAATCTGCAAATGAATAGGATTACCAACAATTCCAGGTTCACCAATGAACTGAAAGTGACTGCCAGACTTCTGTTATAGGTTGTTATTGCTATAATATCCGTCAGGAGACAATACAAGTGTCTCCTGAAACTTGCCTCGTTTTCTTCCTTAGCGATTCTGTTATGGGTGCGTTTCACACACTGTTCTATACATTTGCTCAAGAAATCCTTCTATAATTAATCATTTTGTCTTGTAAAAATGCTTAAAAAATACATCATGTATTTATTTGTCTCACATAGTTTTTATATGTACTATGAGAACACGTTAATAAGATCAATGGAAAAAAGCTTTTTACAATTAGAGTGCAACTGGAATTTTAACATCCGTATTATCGTACAGTTTACGAAGCTTACATATTTATGAATGAAAATTTTGCTTAGGACAAGGCAGGGAAGTAGCAGGTGCAGGTACGTACACATGTTTACTACAAGGCTGGGAAGAAGCTCGTGTTTATACACACATGTGCTTAGAACAAGGCATGAAATAAAATATGTTATCTAAAGTTGTTTACGTATTGTCTTGGTGTAGTTTGCAGGTCTCCGAATGTAATATGATAAGCAACCAGGATGCAGGTGAGGGTGACGCCTGATTGGGTGATTGGCAGACTGTCAGATTAATGATAGTGATAGGTCAATGGATGGATATTGAATTTAAAATATAGATAGATGAAGAGATCGATGGATAGGGCTTTAGAAAAAAAATGATGGGCAGACAGAGCGAACATTCTTTCCCGGTGTTGCAGACGTGTTGCAAGCGACATTCTCTCCCGGATGTTGCAAAAAAAAACATGCAGGTGTAGAACAAGTTTATTTTCTGAAAAAGTTTCGTTCCATGTATAGTTTTATCTAATCAGTGATAAAGCATTTAGCTTGCTAGACTTAAAGCTTTACATAGAACGACACGTTGTCACAAACTGCTCACACCTACTTATCATTACCGTCAGCAATAAGTTGCTGTATCCAGCCGTTGAGGGTACATTATTAGTATCAATGGTTGGTGTCCACCTTCAGAGACAAACGTGTTGTGTATAACGTGAGGGAGACGCGCCGTCCACCTGAAGGCTCTTAGAAAATTGATGCTGGGAACTCTTAGTGTCGAGCCCTCCAGAGTGTGTTGCCTCTCTTCTCACCCTTCCTGTTCCCTACTCCTCATACATCTCTTATTTTCTTTCTTCCGTCCATCTCTCTCTCTCTCTTTCTAGATCCAGCATTCCTTCCCATCCTTTCCTCTTGCATCTCAACTAACCAACACTGGACAAAATTGCTCTCCACACTGAAGATAAATTTCTTGCTGTCTAACAATCCGGGGATGTGGATGTATTGTTGTGTCCAGACAAGTGTAACTGTTAAGTAGTACTGTAGTGAAGAATGGTTATAAACCTTTTCTTGCAATTAAAATATAAAGCTTACTACTATTGCTTAGTATGGTAATTAATTTTAAATTTACATACATTTCAGTCTGAGAATTGAGGAAATCTGTAAAGCCTTATGACAGAAGCCCTTCACTGGGTGCCCTTCACTGGGTGCCCTTCAGAAGATGCCTTGATGCTTGTGAAGGGCTCTTCATCAGAGAAATTTGAGCTACCCTCTGTTTCCTTGGCTCAAATCTGATTACCTCCCATTCCCCCAAACAATACATGACCTATACAAATTGAGTTCTCCCCGAATACAATACTAATATTTTCGCTATATACACGTTAAATAATATTGACTTCTGCAGGTGTGGCGTACTCCATGTAGACGCGAAGTGACTGTGAGTAATCTTTGAACAGCTGCAAAAGATATTCAACAAATATCTACATTCATGGCAATGAAAATACAAAAGAATTAATGACCTTCCAGATCAGTGAGGAATAATCACCCTGAACACCACAGGTATACTCGTGGAACATTCACAACGAACTTAATACGAGATCCACGGAGCGATTGGGCGAGTGAACATTAGTGATCCTTCACAACCAACCCACAAACATGAGAGAAATCTTCAGACGATGAAGCGGTAGGTCCTCTTCAAATATAAAGTCACAGCTAACCAATTCTGAATGAAGGTAACACGGGTGAACAATGGCTTGTCACAATTACAGATATTTCATCGCTATTCGACATCTCACAAACTCTAAAAAAAAATATATCAGCCAGCGAGTTACTGCAAGTCATAGATGATGGTTGCAACTTGGAACCTTAATTCGCCCTAGTTTGCCCACGTGGCGATTGATACTAATTATTATCGACAGGTTTAATAAAGATGGCAAGAACCTAACGAAGCAATGGTGTATACATTGAAAAGTATACATCTCCGGATATTAGCTAAGTCTATTTTAATCTCCATTTTAGGGATAAATGTCTTCTTGGTACTACGCGGGTGACATGCAACCTTAATGACCCTCGTGTACTCGGTAGTCTTCAACCCGGATAAGCCAACCTAAGTAAATAAGGAATCTCGCAGGCGGTTCTAATACACAGTTATCAATATGAAAAATTCTTATAATTTTCAGTGGAGCCGCATCTAGCGTGAGCTGCGCTGCAGTTCACTGAGAGGTCACTGATGCAGCTGGCTGGCCTCAATAGCATGATAAGCTGAGTGCAATATAGATATTTATGTTGACACTAAGGAGTTTTAACACTTATGTGTTTAATAACCCTCCTCCCTCACCCACCCCTTCACTCTCCCACATCCTTGCTCACCCTTCACACTCCCACATCCTTGCTCACCCTTCACTCTCCCACATCCTTGCTCACCCTTCACACTCCCACATCCTTGCTCACCCTTCACTCTCCCACATCCTATGCTCAACCCTTCACACTCCCACATCCTTGCTCACCCTTCACACTCCCACATCCTTGCTCACCCTTCACTCTCCCACATCCTTGCTCACCCTTCACACTCCCACATCCTTGCTCACCCTTCACTCTCCCACATCCTTGCTCACCCTTCACTCTCCCACATCCTTGC
Organism: Cherax quadricarinatus; assembly: GCF_026875155.1. Taxonomy (NCBI): domain Eukaryota; kingdom Metazoa; phylum Arthropoda; class Malacostraca; order Decapoda; family Parastacidae; genus Cherax; species Cherax quadricarinatus. Next base: position 14,967,307 of record NC_069450.1, read on the forward strand.
TCACCCTTCACTCTCCACATCCTTGCTCACCCTTCACACTCCCACATCCTTGCTCACCCTTCACACTCCCACATCCTTGCTCACCCTTCACACTCCCACATCCTTGCTCACCCTTCACACTCCCACATCCTCTGCTCACCTTCACACTCCCACATCCTTGCTCACCCTTCACACTCCCACATCCTTGCTCACCCTTCACACTCCACATCCTTGCTCACCCTTCACACTCCCACATCCTTGCTCACCCTTCACACTCCCACATCCTTGCTCACCCTTCACACTCCCACATCCTTGCTCACCCTTCACTCTCCCACATCCTTGCTCACCCTTCACACTCCCACATCCTTGCTCACCCTTCACTCTCCCACATCCTTGCTCACCCTTCACACTCCCACATCCTTGCTCACCCTTCACTCTCCCACATCCTTGCTCACCCTTCACTCTCCCACATCCTTGCTCACCCTTCACTCTCCCACATCCTTGCTCACCCTTCACTCTCCCACATCCTTGCTCACCCTTCACTCTCCCACATCCTTGCTCACCCTTCACACTCCCACATCCTTGCTCACCCTTCACACTCCCACATCCTTGCTCACCCTTCACACTCCCACATCCTTCCTCACTTACATCTCCTTTTCCCTCCCGCATCCCTTCCTCATCCTTCCTCCCCTTACACATCTCTCCCCTCACACATCTCTGGAAATAAATGGTATAAAATACCGACACAATGGAAATATAAACACTTAAGCAGTATATGTAAACCTTTATTGACAACGTTTCGCCTACACAGTGGACTTTATCAAGTCACCAACAGATCTGCTTGTTACTCGATAAAGCCCACTGTGTGGGCGAAATGTTGTCAATAAAGGATCACATTATACTGCATATGTGCTTATATTTCCACACATCTCTTCTCACATTCGACAAGTACCTTCAACAACCGGTAACTAACATAACATTCCTCCCCTCAGTGCCATACACATCTCCTCTGTTCCCCTATTGCAACAACGAATTTTTGTGTGTATTTTTACATATTCTTTGATATGATGCAATAAGATCACACTAAACAGGTAATGTCACAATATTCAAAATAACCACTGTGAAAAAAGAGTGAAATTCAAAGCGATTTAATGATTTCACTATATTTTCAAAGTGATTGTTTTGCATATTATTTGATATATAATGCAGTCATACTTTCCAATTCTTGTTTTTTTACACTCCTATGCTTAATTTTTGTTGCCACGATTTGTGATGAAGATATCTTCATAAAGAATTTATTTTTTTCGTATGCATAGCAGAGGCCATCCTCAGATATGGTAATTTGCAAGTAATATCTCGAGCTATGATGGAACGAAACTTTTGACTGCCCTGTTGAAGTCTCCCACCTCAGGCTGACAGATCTGACAGTGTGTATATGACCCATCTTGCATGGGGGGGGGGAGATATGACTGGGAAAATATGCTTTTGTTTTCGCTGACTAACTGTCATATAGACTAAGGTAGCATCACACTGTTGATGTATCTAATTTTGCTTAAATATGTCAATAAAAATTTAATCCTAGGTTTGCATATCTCTTCTCCCGCCCAGTCTACCCCTTCCCCCCATCCCACATTACCCTCTCACATGTGTCTCCCTGCCAGTCTCCCACATGTGTCACTTGCCAGTCTCCCACATATGTCTCCCTGCCAATCTCCCACATGTGTCTCTTGCCAGTCTCCCACATGTGTCTCCCTGCCAGTCTCCCACATATGTCTTCCTGCCAGTCTCCCACATATGTCTCCCTGCCAGTCTCCCACATGTGTCTCCCTGCCAGTCTCCCACATGTGTCTCCCTGCCAGTCTCCCACACGTGTCTCCCTGCCAATCTCCCACATGTGTCCCCCTGTCAGTCTCCCACATGTGTCTCCCTGCCAGTCTCCAACATGTGTCTCCCTTCCAGTCTCCAACATGTGACTTCTTACCAGTCTATACCATTGTGATTCCTACCAGTCTCCAACATTGTTCTTCCTACCAGTCTCCAACATTGTTCTTCTTACCAGTCTTAAACATTGTTCTTCCTACCAGTCTCCACCATTGTACTTCATATCAGTCTCCAACATTGCTCTTCCTACCAGTCTTCAACATTGTTCTTCCTACCAGTCTCCAACATTGTTCTTCCTACCAGTCTCCAACATTGTTCTTCCTACCAGTCTCCAACATTGTTCTTCCTACCAGTCTTAAACATAGTTCTTCATTCCAGTCTCCACCACTGTTCTTCCTACCAGTCTCCAACATTGTACTTCCTACTAGTCTCCAACATTGTTCTTCCTACCAGTCTCCAACATTGTTCTTCCTACCAGTCTCCACCATTGTACTTCATATCAGTCTCCAACATTGCTCTTTCTACCAGTTTCCAACATTGTTCTTCTTACCAGTCTTAAACATTGTTCTTCTTACCAGTCTCCACCAATGTACTTCATATCAGTCCCCAACATTGTTCTTCCTACCAGTCTCCAACATTGTTCTTCTTATCAGTCTTAAACATTGTTCTTCCTACCAGTCTCCAACATTGTTCTTCTTGCCAGCCTTAAACATTGTTCTTCCTACCAGTCTCCACCATTGTACTTCATATCAGTCTCCAACATTGCTCTTCCTACCAGTCTTCAACATTGTTCTTCCTACCAGTCTCAAACATTGCTCTTCCTACCAGTCTTCAACATTGTTCTTCCTACCAGTCTCCAACATTGTTCTTCCTACCAGTCTCCAACATTGTTCTTCCTACCAGTCTTAAACATTGTTCGTCCTACCAGTCTCTAACATTGTTTTTCCTACCAGTCTCCAACATTGCTCTTCCTACCAGTCTTCAACATTGTTCTTCCTACCAGTCTCCAACATTGTTCTTCCTACCAGTCTCCAACATTGTTCTTCCTACCAGTCCCCAACACAGTTCGTCCTACGAGTCTCCAACATTGTTCTCCTACCAGTCTCCAATATTGCTCTTCCTACCAGTCTCCAACATTGTTCTTCCTACCAGTCTCCAACATTGTTCTTTCTACCAGTCTTTAACATTGTTCTTCCTACCAGTCTCCAACATTGTTCTTCCTACCAGTCTCCAACATTGTTCTTCCTACCAGTCTCCACCACTGTTCTTCCTATCAGTCTCCAACATTGTTCTTTCTACCAGTCTTCAACATTGTAAATTTTCCTACCAGTCTCCAACATTGTTCTTCCTACCAATCTCCACCACTGTTCTTCCTACCAGTCTCCAACATTGCACTTCCTACCAGTTTCCAACATTGTTCTTCCTACCAGTCGCCAACATTGTTTTTCCTACCAGTCTTCAACATTGTTCTTCCTACCAGTCTCCAACATTGTTCTTCCTACCAATCTCCAACATTGTTCTTCCTACCAGTCTCCAACGTTGTTCTTCCTACCAGTCTCCAACATTATTCTTCATACCAGTCTCCAACATTGTACTTCCTACCAGTCTCCATCAATGTTCTTCCTACTAGTCTCCAACATTGTTCTTCCTACCAGTCTCCAACATTGTTCTTCCTACCAGTCTCCAACATTATTCTTCATACCAGTCTCCAACATTGTACTTCCTACCAGTCTCCATCATTGTTCTTCCTACTAGTCTCCAACATTGTTCTTCCTACCAGTCTCCAACATTGTTCTTCCCACCAGTCTCCAACATTATTCTTCATACCAGTCTCCAACATTGTACTTCCTACCAGTCTCCATCATTGTTCTTCCTACTAGTCTCCAACATTGTTCTTCCTACCAGTCTCCAACATTTTCTTCTTACCAGTCTAGAACATTGTTCTTCCTACCAGTCGCCAACATTGTTCTTCCCACCAGTCTCCAACTTTGTTCTCCCTACCAGTCTCCAACTTTAATCTTCATACCAGTCTCCAACATTGTACTTCCTAAAAGTCTCCATCATTGTTCTTCCTACCAGTCTTAAACATTGTTCTTCCTACCAGTCTCCACCATTGTACTTCATATCAGTCCCCAACATTGTTCTTCCTACCAGTCTCCAACATTGTTCTTCTTATCAGTCTTAAACATTGTTCTTCCTACCAGTCTCCAACATTGTTCTTCTTGCCAGTCTTAAACATTGTTCTTCCTACCAGTCTCCACCATTGTACTTCATATCAGTCTCCAACATTGCTCTTCCTACCAGTCTTCAACATTGTTCTTCCTACCAGTCTCAAACATTGCTCTTCCTACCAGTCTTCAACATTGTTCTTCCTACCAGTCTCCAACATTGTTCTTCCTACCAGTCTCCAACATTGTTCTTCCTACCAGTCTTAAACATTGTTCGTCCTACCAGTCTCTAACATTGTTTTTCCTACCAGTCTCCAACATTGCTCTTCCTACCAGTCTTCAACATTGTTCTTCCTACCAGTCTCCAACATTGTTCTTCCTACCAGTCTCCAACATTGTTCTTCCTACCAGTCCCCAACACAGTTCGTCCTACGAGTCTCCAACATTGTTCTCCTACCAGTCTCCAATATTGCCTTTTCCCACCAGTCTCCAACATTGTTCTTCCTACCAGTCTCCAACATTGTTCTTTCTACCAGTCTTTAACATTGTTCTTCCTACCAGTCTCCAACATTGTTCTTCCTACCAGTCTCCAACATTGTTCTTCCTACCAGTCTCCACCACTGTTCTTCCTATCAGTCTCCAACATTGTTCTTTCTACCAGTCTTCAACATTGTATTTCCTACCAGTCTCCAACATTGTTCTTCCTACCAATCTCCACCACTGTTCTTCCTACCAGTCTCCAACATTGCACTTCCTACCAGTTTCCAACATTGTTCTTCCTACCAGTCGCCAACATTGTTTTTCCTACCAGTCTTCAACATTGTTCTTCCTACCAGTCTCCAACATTGTTCTTCCTACCAATCTCCAACATTGTTCTTCCTACCAGTCTCCAACGTTGTTCTTCCTACCAGTCTCCAACATTATTATTCATACCAGTCTCCAACATTGTACTTCCTACCAGTCTCCATCAATGTTCTTCCTACTAGTCTCCAACATTGTTCTTCCTACCAGTCTCCAACATTGTTCTTCCTACCAGTCTCCAACATTATTCTTCATACCAGTCTCCAACATTGTACTTCCTACCAGTCCCCCATCATTGTTCTTCCTACTAGTCTCCAACATTGTTCTTCCTACCATCTCCAACATTGTTCTTCCTACCAGTCTCCAACATTATTCTTCATACCAGTCTCCAACATTGTACTTCCTACCAGTCTCCATCATTGTTCTTCCTACTAGTCTCCAACATTGTTCTTCCTACCAGTCTCCAACATTTTCTTCTTACCAGTCTAGAACATTGTTCTTCCTACCAGTCGCCAACATTGTTCTTCCCACCAGTCTCCAACTTTGTTCTCCCTACCAGTCTCCAACTTTAATCTTCATACCAGTCTCCAACATTGTACTTCCTAAAAGTCTCCATCATTGTTCTTCCTACCAGTCTCCAACATTGTTCTTCCTACCAGTCTCCAACATTATTCTTCCTACCAGTCTCCAACATTGTTCTTCCCACCAGTCTCCAACATTGTTCTTCCTACCAGTCTCCAACATTGTTCTTCCTACCAGTCTCCAACATTGTTCTTCCTACCAGTCTCCAACATTGTTCTTCCTACCAGTCTCCAACATTGTTCTTCCTACCAGTCTCCAACATTGTTCTTCCTACCAGTCTCCAACATTGTTCTTCCTACCAGTCTCCAACATTGTTCTTCTTACCAGTCTCCAACATTGTTCTTCCTACCAGTCTCCAAAATTGTTCTTCCTACCAGTCTCCAACATTGTTCTTCCTACCAGTCTCCAACATTGTTCTTCTTACCAATCTCCAACACTGCTCTCCGCTTCAACTCAAAAACTTTCCATTTTCAAAGTCTTGAAGGAGAGTTCGTCATCCCCTTTACTCTTGCTCCACTTCATCGCCCTCTTTTCTTCATTTTTTGTCACTCTCTTTTTTTTATTTCCGTTCCCCTCTTAGTTTATTTTTTTACATACATTCCCATTTCTCTCGTCTTACCCCAGCAACAAAAAATCAACTTATTCCTATTATTTTTCTCCCCATGCCTCTCTCTCTCTTTCTCTCTCTTTTTTTTCTTTACACAGGGTTTGATAAGGTTAAGGATCATAGCTTTATTGACAAGCTATTTACAGGTTAAGGATTCCTAACTTTATTGGCAAGCTAAGAGCTGTTAGCTACATCAGCTCATTTGAAAGCATTTTTATTGTTATGAGACATACAAGTAGGGAACAGGATGAAGTTGGAGCCATCTGTGGGCCAGCATTTTCATTTGATCAATTGACTTTATCTCGTTGACATCATTATGCTGTACGAATGTGTTCCATACTCGAGTCATCCTGGGTATATATGATCTCAAATGGAGTGAAGTTCTGGAGAAGGGTACAGCCAGAGTGAAGTTGCTGCTTTCTGCCCGTCTTGTGGCATAAAAGCTTGTTCACGCTGTCCTCGAAGTGGATCCAAGTGTGGTACTTTGACAATATTGGCCTTGAACATAACAGTAAGGCCACCCACATCCTCCTAGCTGAAGGGTCTGCTGAAATGACAGATCTATCCAGGATGGGTCCAGGCGAGAGATGAGACGTCTTGCTCTGTTCTCTACTCTGTCAAGCAGTCGCAGATGAGAGGGGGGGGCAGGCAAACCAAGAAAGTGGAGCATACTCAAGGTACGAGCGTACTTGTGCCTCGTACAGAATCTTGCAACCCCTACTGTGAAGTAGATGCGAGATACGGCGAAGTGCTGTAAGCTTCCTGGCTGCCTTGTTTGCAAGATTTACAACATGGTTCTTCATGGTTAGTTTGGAGTCAAATTTCACCCCAATGATATCAACTTCTTCTCCAGGTGCCAACACCCTCCCATTCATCCTTACTACTGCACCAGCATTACCATCATGGTGCCTAGAGACGATCATCATTTGCGTTTTATCTCTCTCTCTCTCTCTCTCATATTTTCAATTATTTTCTCTTTGTCCCCCCTCCCTTTCTTCTATCTCCCATCTCTCTTCTCTTTTTCTCCTTATTCCCTATCTCTCCCTTTTCTTCTTTCTATTCTCCTACATCTTACCTTCCTTTCATATCCCACCCATCTTTCTCTGCGTATTCTCCAGTCCCTGAAACTCGTGTAGACAGACTGTGAGTGGATTCATTTGATGCAGTCAGCAGTTCCCTGGGCACCAGTCCAAGAGTCTCGCCGCTGTGCTCGCCACCCGGTGATCTCATTTGTGTTAATATTTTTATATTCTTATATGCAATAAATGTGGCGTTTGTACCTATTCCTCCTGTGGGCTTTTTATGTTATTTTTTTAATTGGAATTATGAATAATCAATCGTCACTTAAATCTAATAAATGTTGAAGTTGTTCACAAGACAAATTGCAAAATTTCATTTGTTGGATTGCAAAACAGTTCTTCTCTTCTCTTCATATTAAAAATACTGGTATTTTTCTAAATGCATGATTTTTGCTTGCTAAATTAGTTTATTGGCTTATTGTATTTTAAACCTATCGACTATATGTGGGTCATCATGCAACCTCTACACCACTAGTCAAGGACGCTTTAATTTTTAAAATAGGGATTAAATTAAGCTCTCAGAACATATACATTGAGAGACAGACATCTCTTGGTGTATATATCTCTGGAACCCGTGATTATAAGAAATGTTTAAAATTATACATCTGAAAGCTCCTGAGGTGATAATGTGAATAAGGTGGATCAGGACTGTGTGAAGGACTTTGCAGAGGTTAAAAATGAAGGCATCTCTAATTATCTTTGGTGATCAGCGTCTTGTGAAGCTTCGAGCTGCTCAACTGAAACAGCTTTCATTTCAGCGAAATATTGTCCAATTAAGGCTCACCTTTGTATTGCACAGAGTTCCTCATGTAGTCATCCAAGCAATTTGGTTCGACCAGGCTGCTTATGCAGATCTTCATCTCTTCTCGCCGCGTTAACAAGGCGATTGATGAGTCGGAGATGCTAAGATCCAGCTGTCAGGCTTGCAAATTGTGGCTCACTGTTCCTATAGAGATAATATATTTCTTTCGGTTTCCAGTATCTCCTAGAAAAGAACTTTTTTGTGGTAGCAAACTTCACTTATTAGCCTTTGTAAGGATTACTTTAATTTTTTCGTATATTTAAGTATAATGGATTTGCAGTAATAGCTGATTGTGTTTCAGTGTCCCAGATTCTCTCAGCTCTCATCATCCTTCCTTAGGAGATTTCTTTAAATATCAATATCCTTCCTGGACTTTACCAGGATTCTTCCCGGGTATCCCCAGCATTCTTCAACCCACACCTCCCACCCAAGGATCATGTTTACTCCTCCCAGGAGCACTCCCAAAGACTTTCTGTGCTACTGCTCACAACTTCCTAAGAATCATTTTGCACGAGCCTTCTCACCACCCATACTCTAGAATACCTCGCCCTACCTATTCTCGTCTTTCTCACTGCGTCTTTCTCTATATTTCACAAGGTCCTGCTCGACACCACCTTTGAGTCTTCTTCACACATCTTCCAAGAAATGCATTCCTTCAGACCTTCCTCATCATACTTAACTATATACTTTCCTTAGGATCCTTATCATCATGGTTTCACAAGAATCATTATACACACTAATTCTTCGGCATCCTTCTCTCGGAATCTGACTCGGAATCCGCACCTCCACGACTTCCTGTTTTGTTTTTTGGAGTCCTGTGGCTCTCGAAGATCTCCCTGTGTTCCCGTGTCTTCCTGGAGAAGACTGCTGCTGCTGTCGCCGACGTCCCCTGGTTTGTTGTACTCAGCTTCCTGCAGTAGCTTAGCCACGACTCACGAAATCGTAATGACACGATTGCAAACAAACCATTCCACGGGCGGGGATAGAACCCGCGATCAGAGAGTCTCAAAACTCCAGACCGTCGCGTTAGCCACTGGGCCAGCTAGCCACCTCACTATCCCAAACATACCAGAAAATAACGTTGCCCTTGTGGAAGGTTTCTCCGCTATGCTCTCCTTTGTTTCGTTTATTACCTAACCTGTGTGTAAGTCAAGCGTGAATTATAAAATAATCGATAATTTTCAGTCTTGCGTATCATAAGTGTGCATGAATACGGCTCTAAGACTGACAACACCCTTATTAAAATTTAATTACATGTAATCGTAATCGTACACACAGCGTGTAAATACTACAGAGGGAAACATACCCGTCTATCTCAACGACAGTATCAGGGAGCATCATCACGACGCGCCGTAATGACGACCGTCCATTCATGAATATAAAATTCTTGCGCTGCCAGTGGCCGTTCATGGGACCGTGTGTGTAATGGGCCACTCCATCAGCTGCTCCATTATAGCAACGCCCCCAGACCCTCCCACAGCCACACTTAATTGATAACACTGCGATAAGATCTCTTGGGACTTTCTTCAACTCCTCCCGTCTCTTCACTTAAATACCCCTTACTCTTCCCTCTTTCTCATTATCCCTTACTTTAATTTTATCCCATTCTTTTAATTTTCCTCTGTCTTTCTCCTTCCCTCCCATTCCCTCCATCTTTTCTTATCTGCCTTCATCCCTTCTCGTTTCCTTCCCTAATTCGTCCCTTCTCGTTTCCTTCCCTCCTTATCCCTTCTCCCGCCTCATTCTTCCTCTCTCCTTCCCTCCTTCCTCTTCCCCCTCTCTTCTTCCCTCCTCTTCCTTCCTTCTATCCTTTCCACCTCTTCCCTCCTTTCTCTTCTTACCCTCTCTCCCCTCCTCCAGCCCCTCCTCGTCCTCCCTACAAGATTCTATATCCTTCCTCAACTTCCCCTCTTTCTCCCTCCTCAACTTAGCCAAACTGGTATTGGGACCTCCAAACAAGCGGGGAATAATCAACAACTGAGGCTGATCACAAAGTCAGTTTGCTCAACCCACTCAAGAGATCCAGGCATCACACGAGCCTTCTGGATATTATAGAATTAAATCAATTGTTCTTCACTCCTGTCCATTAAATGATAATGTCACTGTGTGGTCAACGTAATAAATTGTTTATTGGTGCATTGGGTACCGTACTGCTGACCTTGTAATTGCTAGTTCGCTACTATACAGACTAAACCATAATGTGAAAATTATGACAGTTAAAATCTCTTAACAATAAAAGTACTTTAGCTAGTGAGAAAACCTGGAGCTACAGGTCATCTAAAGACAAATGACGTGAAGGATTGAGGAATATAAAATAAATTGTATTCCTTTTCTTAAAAAAAAAAAAAAAAAAAAAAAAAAAAAAAAAAAAAAAAAAACATGCGCCGCGTAGTGCAAAAATAAAATCAATTGTGTCATACATCATTACGCACAAGAAGTGAACTTGTATGAAGCTTCAGGATAATAGTCAACCCATTACAAAAAAAAAAAAAAGTCATTAAAACAAACTGTTTAACAAAGTTTATTTTGATGTAAACAAACGCTAGCGGGTGGGACGTCAGTATGTGAATTTCTCCCCGATTTTTCTCTGTATCCCAGTCCATTTGAGGTTAACAATCTTTGAAAAAATAATTCACTTCAGTTTCGACTCGGAGATATAAATAATGGAACAAGAGAAGGGTATGAGGGTTGATATTCAACAAAGTTAAGAAGCAGTAGTAGTAGAAGATAAAATGTTTGAAGGGACTTCTGAAGTAAACGAATCTAAATAAAGACGTTGCAACATTTTTTGTGAAAGGATTAGTAGTGGTAACAAGGGAAGAGTGAGGGGGATTGTTTGCGAGTGTCAAGACCATATCACTGTGGAGATGCAGGTTATATTTTCAATCGTCTCTTATTTCCGAGGAGGGAAATTATGGTTGTATCTAGGAAACAAATGTGTACCCTTCATTACGGGTGCAGGAAGGACATTTACTTAAGATACTGAAAAAACGATGAGGGAGGAATTGTTAGACTTCTAAGAGAAAAAGGTATCCTCGAATACTTATATTCCTTTGTATGATGTCATTGTGCTCAATACGTCGAATAAGTCCTTCATACTCTGGCCTGGTATAGCTGATAGTATATTACACATCTGTGTGTTATCACCTATATTACATTCGGGTGTATTTTGTAGGAAAGTGTTGACGGTGGTTCAGTGTTATATTAGTATTCAATCTTGGATTTATTGAAATAAGGCAGGATAAACAGTAATCCAGCCACCGTACGTGAGTTGATGGCAAAATAAGATCGTTGCCCTTGCTCAGACTGGCTAAACACGAGCGGTGAGGAGGATAAACTAGGAAGTGCTATACTGGGTTATAAAAGCGGTGGCAAGCGTGAACGGTGGAAATGTTAAAATGATGTAACCGAAAGGAAAAGCTAAATATTTTATTTGTTATGTGTTTAACTGCTTTCCTTGCATCTTTGTTTTATTTAAAGTAATATCACAAAAATATATAATTTAATGCAAACGAATTGTTCGCTGTCAAAGATTAGTTTAAACACTCGTGTAGTACGTATCGAATGACCTAATTATAGAGGCGCTGAGAAATCTTAAAGCTTGGATCGTAAATGTGGTGGTGGAGGTGCTTGTGTGGCCGGAAAAGGTCACTATCCCTCCTTTTGGGGAGAAGGTCAGTAAGTCAGTGTTGGAAGCAGGAGGCAGACCACACACCGCTCCGGTGTAACACTTCGTATTGATTATTTAATTTCGTTTTTTTCCGCGTGGAGCGAGTTTTACCGGGTAATGTTAATTATCACTGGGTAAAATATAGCGGAGTTAAAAACGGTTTATACATGTGCAATACATTCCAACAAGACGAGTATTTATCTTATCACTTGTACACAGACTCAGCAGAGATTCACTAAATTGAAATTATTGAATATTCAATAATCCACATAAAATATCTTTCTTAATGAAACAATATAGAGTTTCCAGTACTACAACTGACTCTCAATTCTGCAAAGCAGAGCAGTATAGTACTTTCAGTTTGACGCCTTTTCATGCTGCACCCATCAATTTCCCTGGTCTAAATTTCCTTGTTGTCAAGACGAGGCTTGCTCATGGATTAGCTGACTTGTCCTCCACCTTTCCACCCATAATGTCGTAGGTCATCAGCTACCAGTATTACATAAATACAAAGAATCACTGACTTACTCTTCTGCTCTTTCTTGTGATGACACATTAGATTTGAAGAATGATTTTATGGATTAAGAATGACCTCTTGTCCTTCACCTATCGGCAGAATACCTCAATCCCTGCCACAAATTTCTTCATACGAAGGCTTTCACTAGAACTTCATCTTCTACATTAGATGAACAAAATTTTCATAGCTTTCTTGATTTCAAAATTTGCCCTCCGGGAGAGTTAAGTGATTAATTGAGGAACTGTATGTCAGTGGTATTCAATACCGACAAGATAAATCAGATATATGTGCAACATCTGGGTATCTTGTAGACTACAATGCTTATCACTTGCTCCTAGACTGAGGAAGTGATTATCTCATCTTCCACTCTACTATCTTCACACTATGTCCATGTTCTATATTGATAATCCACTGGATGGCGAAACATCTACAGAAAAGATACCCAGATGTTTCACATGTATTTAATTCATCAGCTGAGGAACCGTTGAAAACATATGAACACTTATCTACTGTTAAGCAGAGATGAGGTTCACTCAGGAGTTGATCTACGACCAGTTTTTAAAAATAAGTTAAAAGGGGTGTAAACAAGATATTTTTTTTTTCAGTGTTCCCCGAAATGGAATGATTGAAGTTGTCGGAGATTTTTTTCCCCTTAAATTTGTTTTGGGTCTTCCGTGGGATGGGTTCGAGGTTCGAGGTTCTGACCAGAGCTTTGGTAAGAGGGGAGGGGGGGAAGAAGGATGGGTAAGGATGGAAGTTGGGAAAGGTTGGGGAGGGAGGAGGGGTTGGTGGGGTTATAAAAGGGTAGTGGCCTATCCACTTTGGTGTAATTTGAATATTCGTGTGTGCATATTGACTAATTTATAAAGAGGTTGGTTTTATGAGTAGGGTATACCTCCTGCCCATCAATTTCGCAATGCTATATTGTGTTATACCAGTGCGTCATTGAATTGGAAGGATGCATACTGCATACAACTGCTTGCCTTTTTTTTTTTTTTCGCAAGAGGTTGGTCAGGAGGCGCAGCTGCAGGCGAAGGTTGCCGGGCATTCGATGGAGGTTGGTTGCTCACCTGGGGTCGGCCAGCGAGGCAGTGACTGAGGTGGTATCCTGCTGTATTGTAGTAGTAGGTGCAACGAGGTAGTTGTGGGATGGGTTGAGAATGCCTCTTCTGATCGACCTCAAAATTTATACTTGGATTTATCTTAAATTAAGATTTGCGTACATGCCAATTTATCAACTCTTAACAAAAATGGGTAGTATTATCACATAGCAATTTGGAATGATATTAGGCTATGGTTATAGGAGTTGAGGGAAAACCTCGGATCAAGCAGTGACCGAAAATCATCTAGTCTTCCTCTTAGGAGCTGTGGGACGGGAACTGTCTCAACCATCAGTTGAATGAAGTTTCATACAAGGTCGAGGTTAGGTAAGATTTATCAAGAAACAAAACTAGTGTTTCTTGACGCGGGTCTTAGTCATAAGATGACCTGCCACTGGATCTTTTGGTCATCTGACCGAGGCCTTCCACTGGCTTGCCAGTCCACCCCTTTAAAAATTAATAATAGCTATATAATATTGTTATAATATAAACATAGGGGCCAGTAAAAGAAAATCGCAAGGTGGGCGACTGTCTGAAAAACTGCTGAGCAGAATGCCAGTGTTAAGTTTGTATTCACAGTCTTGTAACTGTTATCACACAACTGTTTATTCTTCACTGGATGGGAAACTATGACGAGGTGAGCTTAAGAATTAACAGCTTGACTTCTAAATTACAAGTTGCCTTCCTGGTAGTGTTAGAGTGAATTTGTAACAATAAGTCTGAACTTCTCGATAATAACTAACGAAATAAATATTCTGTCAGCTACTGCTGGTTAGTAATTAGACGGCTGCCGTGATGTGACCAGCGGTTTGTCAGCAAAGTCTCCCTGTCAGCTGGCTCACATTGTCAGCTGGATCTTCCAGTCAGTAGGGTCTTCGTGTCAGTAGCGTCACCCAGTTAGTAGGGTCTCCCTACCAGCTGGGTATCCCTGTCAGCTGTCATCTGGTTAAAACAAAATCCCTGAACGTTCATTTGCTTGTTGTGACTGGATCCGAACACATAACTTGAAAGATAACTGGGCCAGCTAACCTCATCTCAGCGCCATCTATGTGGAAATTTGGACTAACTCACTCTAAACTGAGGCCGCAGTCAGGTACTGTAGGTATGATAATGGAAAGAAAAGACAGAGGCGACTGAAAAAGGAAAGAAGAGAGGGGGAAGTGAAGAGGGAGGGTAGAGAGAGTGAACAGGAAAGACAAAGAAAGGGGAAAGTAGAGACGCCGGGAGTAAATGAGCACATTCACAGTGCGTTGCTGCACTATTCTGTACGAAACTTACAAAGAAAAAAGAAACTAGCGATGACGACCAGAGAGAGGCGATAAAGGAGGGAGAAACGAGATGAAAGAAAAACTGGGATGATGAGAGCAAATTTGATTTCCATTTTGATTTAGCAACGAGGAATTTTTTTTTTTTTTTTTTAGGTAACACGACTTATCCTTTCAGGGAAAATACCGAAATCAAGGCAGGTTGTTAGCAAGAAACAGTTGACATGCCACGGACGTATCAACTAAGCCCTTAGATATTAGCTGCAGCGTTCAGATATTATTGGTGGAAATCCATTGTTATGATAAGACGATAAAATTATAATTTATGAGTATATAGGGACTTAGCCGCTGAGAACGACACAACTGCAATTGTCGTCTCCAAGATTCCTCACGTATAACTTATTTATTAAATTATTTATATATTTATTTATTAACACACTGGCCGATTCCCACCAAGGCAGGGTGGCCCGAAAAAGAAAAACTTTCACACCATTATTCACTCCATCACTGTCTTGCAAGAAGGGTGCTTTACACTACACTTCAGAGTGCAGGCACTGTACTTCCCATCTCCAGGACTCAAGTCCGGCCTGCCGGTTTCCCTGAATCCCTTCATAAATGTTACTTTGCTCACACTCCAACAGCACGTCAAGTATTAAAAACCATTTGTCTCCATTCATTCCTATCAAACACGCTCACGCATGCCCGCTGGAAGTCCAAGCCCCTCGCACACAAAACCTCCTTTACCCCCTCCCTCCAACCTTTTCTAGGCCGACTCCTACCCCGCCTTCCTTCCACTACAGACTGATACACTCTTGAAGTCATTCTGTTTCGCTCCATTCTCTCTACATGTCCGAACCACCTCAACAACCCTTCCTCAGCCCTCTGGACAACAGTTTTGGAAATCCCGCACCTCCTCCTAACTTCCAAACTACGAATTCTCTGCATTATATTCACATCACACATTGCCCTCAGACATGACATCTCCACTGCCTCCAGCCTTCTCCTCGCTGCAACATTCATCACCCATGCTTCACA
Organism: Cherax quadricarinatus; assembly: GCF_026875155.1. NCBI lineage: Eukaryota > Metazoa > Arthropoda > Malacostraca > Decapoda > Parastacidae > Cherax > Cherax quadricarinatus. Next base: position 14,982,793 of record NC_069450.1, read on the forward strand.
CCCATATAAGAGTGTTGGTAAAAACTATACTCTCATACATTCCCCTCTTTGCCTCCAAGGACAAAGTTCTTTGTCTCCACAGACTCCTAAGTGCACCGCTCACCCTTTTCTCCTCATCAATTCTATGATTCACCTCATCTTTCATAAACCCATCCGCTGACACTTCCACTCCCAAATATCTGAATACATTCACTTCCTCCATACTCTCTCCCTCCAATCTGATATCCAATCTTTCATCACCTAATCTTTTTTGTTATCCTTATAACCTTACTCTTTCCAGTATTCACTTTCAATTTTCTTCTTTTACATACCCTACCAAATTCATCCACCAACCTCTGCAACTTCTCTTCAGAATCACCCAAGAGCACAGTGTCATTAGCAAAGAGCAACTGTGACAGCTCTCACTTTATGTGTGATTCTTTATCTTTTAACTCCACACCTCTTGCCAAGACCCTCGCATTTACTTCTCTTACAACCCCATCTATAAATATATTGACAACCACGGTGACATCACACATCCTTGACTAAGGCCTACCTTTAGTGGGAAATAATCTCCCTCTTTCCTACATACTCTAACTTGAGCGTCACTATTCTCGTAAAAACTCTTCACTGCATTCAGTAACCTACCTCCTATACCATACATCTGCAACATCTGCCACATTGCCCCCCTATCCACCCTGTCATACGCCTTTTCCAAATCCATAAATGCCACAAAAACCTTTTTAGCCTTATCAAAATACTGTTCACTTATATGTTTCACTGTAAACACCTGGTCCACACACCCCCTACCTCTCATAAAGCCTCATTGTTCCTGCTATCCTATTCTCCGTCTTACTCTTAATTCTTTCAATAATAACTCTACCATACACTTTACCAGGTATACTCAACAGACCTATCCCCCTATATTTTTTGCACTGTCTTTTGTCCCCTTTGCCTTTATACAAAGGAACTATGCATGCTCTCTCCCAATCCCTAGGTACCTTACCCTCTTCCATACATTTATTAAATAATAGCACCAACTACTCCAAAACTATATCCCCACCTGCTTTTAACATTTCTATCTTTATCCCATCAATCCCGGCTGCCTTACCCCCTTTCATTTTAACTTCTGCCTCACGAACTTCCCCCACACTCTCAACTGGCTCTTCCTCACTCCTACAAGATGTTATTCCTCCTTGTCCTATACACGAAATCACAGCTTCCCTATCTTCATCAACATTTAACAATTCATCAAAATATTCCCTCCATCTTCCCAATACCTCTAACTCTCCATTTAATAACTCTCCTCTCCTATTTTTAACAGACAAATCCATTTGTTCTCTAGGCTTCCTTAACTTGTTAATCTCACTCCAAAACTTTTTCCTATTTTCAACAAAATTTGTTGATAACATCTCACCCACTCTCTCATTTGCTCTCTTTCTACATTGCTTCGCCACTCTCTTAACCTCTCTCTACTTCTCCATATACTCCTCCCTCCTTGCATCACTTCTACTTTGTAAAAACTTCTCATATGCTAACTTTTTCTCCGTTACTACTCTCTTTACATTATCATTCCACCAATCGCTCCTTTTCCCTCCCACACCCACTTTCCTGTAATCACAAACTTCTGCTGAACACTCTAATACTACATTTTTAAACCTACCCCATACCTCTTCGACCCCATTGCCTATGCTCTCATTAGCCCATCTATCCTCCAATAGTTGTTTATATCTTACCCTAACTGCCTCCTCTTTTAGTTTATAAACCTTCACCTCTCTCTTACCTGATGCTTCTATTCTCCTTGTATCCCATCTACCTTTTACTCTCAGTGTAGCTACAACTAAAAAGTGATCTGATATATCTGTGGCCCCTCTATAAACATGTACATCCTGAAGTCTACTCAACAGTCTTTTATCTACCAATACATAATCCAACAAACTACTGTTATTTCGCCCTACATCATATCTTGTATACTTATTTATCCTCTTTTTCTTAAAATATATATTACCTATAACTAAACCCCTTTCTATACAAAGTTCAATCAAAGGGCTCTCATTATCATTTACACCTGGCACCCCAAACGTACCTACCACACCCTCTCTAAAAGTTTCTCCTACTTTAGCATTCAGGTCCCCTACCACAATTACTCTCTCACTTGGTTCAAAGGCTCCTATACATTCACTTAACATCTCCCAAAATCCCTGTCTCTCTCCTCTACATTCCTCTCTTCTCCAGGTGCATACACGCTTATTATGACCCACTTTTCGCATCCAACCTTTACTTTAATTCACATAATCCTTGTATTTACACATTCATATTCTCTTTTCTCCTTCCATAACTGATCCTTCAACATTATTGCTTTATTAAATGACTGTAATAATACAAAAATACTCATTCATGAAGAATTAGACACATGTGCAACATCTGGGTATCTTTATTTGTAGAGGTTTCGAAATGCAGTGGCTTTATCAATGCAAATTCAAGGACATAATGGAAAGCCTGTAGAACTATATACCAAAGACGAGGTAATCGGTCCTTCTGCCTCGGAGATGGTGAAGAACATCGTAGTGTTGAAGAATCTGAGAATCTTCAAGACTACGGTGCTCTTCACCAGCTCCAATGCCGAGGGACTGATTACCACGTCTTTTGTATATAGTTCTACAGTCTTCCCATTATGTCTTTGAATTTGTATTGATAAAGCCACTGGATGGCAAAACGTCTACAAATAAAGATACCCAGATATTGCACGTGTCTAATTCTTCATCGATGAGTATTTTTGCATTATTACAGTCATTTAATAAAGCAATAATGTTGAAGGATCAGTTATGGAAGGTGTTTTAAGAAATCACTATGTTGACCTCTGTAACCCTGTCTCTGCGCTGCCGCTGACGGGAAGAGTGTGGGGACGCAGTGCTCAATAAAGTTGTCTCCCAGGCGGCGCTGTGTAGTATTGGGCTATTGTAAAAAATAATTTATCGTTAATAAATAAGTCTTATATTTATTTGGTGAACTGTATATAAATATATTTTCAGTTTTTAAGGAGTTGGTAAAGACATCTAAAAGATATTTGAGGGAATTGTTGACGCTTCGGATATTGCTTCAGCCATCATCAGAATTTAAATTATTTCAATAACATTAAAATACCGTTTTAAAACAATTTTTTAATATTATTGTAATATTATTTTCATTCATGTGATTTGCTTTACAAGTTAAAAAATATACTCATATATTCGAGGCTTTTTTTCATCCTTCGAAACACCGTAGACTTATGTCTGATATCACATATTTAAACATGTATGGTTGAATTACCATTTCCAGTAACACACTCTTACATGTAATTTATAATTAAATACCTGAGTTTATCTAGGCCCCTCTGACAAAAATTTGAGGAAATAACAGCTAAAACGGAATGCAAAGCTAATTCTAACCACACAACACATCGACAAATGAACGTGAATGACTTAGGAGAGCTAATGTGAGAGGAATCTCACTTTCAAGGTTCACAAGAGTGTCATTATCACAACCGGATGGATGATGATAAAATTTAAAACAAGGGATGCCAAGGCAGTGATCATCTCTCTAGGTTGGAATACTGCTGTGAACCAAAAGTCCCTTTTAAGATAGGCAAAACTGCAGATCTAGAGAACATAAGAACCTTCACTGCATGTATAAGTTTAGTCATGCACTTTAATTACTGGAAACGTTTGTAGTCCTTTGACCTGTACTCCTCGGAACACAGGTGAGAAAGACACCAAAACTCACACCTGGAAAATTCTCGAGGGACTGGTCTCAAATTTGCACAATGAAATCACTCCCCACTAAAGCAGTAGGCTAGGCAGACTATGCAATATACCCACAATGAAAAGCAGGGATGTTATGAGCAAACCTAGAGACAACACAGTAAGTATATGGGGTTCAGTTATCTGGGAGACACTTCAGAGAGGGTACCGTTGAGCTGCTCCTGGCCTTGGATAACCCAGATGAACTCCGAGTTTAGTGTGTTAAGCGCTTTCCAGACAATATAATAAAAAAAAATCCTATCAGCAAAATATTTAGAAAAATGTTGTGATTAGGTAACACGATCAGATGAAATCTGTTGTAGTGGAAGACTGGGGATGAGGTGGTGGAATAACGTGATGGCTGGTACCATCCTAGTTTACTATTGTCATCCCTACCTCCTCGTGTCACCCCAGCTTCCTCGTGTCACCCCAGCCTCCTCAGGGAGACATTCCACTGTCACAGACTTAATTGCTTATTTGAATATCGCTCAAGACTTTGATTGGCTGTTTGCATACTACTTAATACTTAAATTGGTGTCCGGATAGACACTTACCGCTTAAATTGTGTTGTTGACCTGTGGCCCAAAGGCTCAACCGGTGATGGACTGTGATAAAATCACGAGGGTAGATTTAACCATATTTAAGCTCTGTTGACTCTAAGCTTCTGGCCACAAGAAAAGAATTCCAATGCATTACTTATTACTTATTTTCTTTGTAAGCCTGAGTATTGTTCATGCAAACTCTCAACGGTGTTGAGAAAAGTGAAGAACATAAGAAAAAGCCTTAGGGAGAACCTGTCTTCAAAAGTACAAAGAGGAGCACGTAGCAGCTAAGATGAAAAAAATTTTTGTTTCAAAATAATGCAGTACTCGAGACGACTGAACAGATTGTTTTTAGCTAAATAGAAACATTATTTCTTAGCAGATTTATGTTAACTTCCAGTATATTTTCAGATGCTAATCGAATAATTTGAGAGTAGGTCTGAACCTTGGTCTGGCTTGCCTTTTGTTACACATTCTGTTGTTTATTTGGAGACCTCCGATATAAACACTGAAATCTACTAAGGAATGACCGAGCGCCACACGACTCTCTCTATAAACCTGAGTCAACTGACCACTTGAAATACTCCGTCCAAGTGGCTCTCAGGTGTCCTCTCATAACTGTGTTTATTTTCTTTGGTGTGATTCATATAAATAATTTGCTGGCTGCATGCTCATTTTTTTCTAGTGAACTTCCTAGTCGTCTCCCTCACTTAACCTAACCTTACCTGCCTGCCTGCCTGCCTGCCTGCCTGCCTGCCTGCCTGCCTGCCTGCCTCTGCCTGCCTACTTTTCTACCTGAGTGCCTGCTTGCCAGCCTGCCTCTCAACCCCACTCCAACCCTACCTGCATATCTTCCCAGAGCCTTAAACCTGCCAGTCAACTTACCTGATTGCCTGTCTTCCAACCTACCAGTCCTCTACCACTTAACCCCACCAATTTGTCTACCTTTTGGTGAGTAAAGCGAAGAATGAAAGAATGTTGATATGGTGATGTGCTAAAGTTAGATACAACCAGAGAGAATTTATTCATGATAGTTACTGGAATCATCCTAAATTTGGTACTTGTACCTTTGCAGCAAAATAAGCTGCCGGTAAAACATCCTTTTCTTTCCTGCTGGCTGCGACATTCATGACACGTCAATTTAATTACAAAATTGTGTCCTAGCGTGAATTTCTGTCGGTCTTTGACCAGAGACCATGGGACTATGATGGCCACCCTCTAGATTCCAATTTTATTTTGTTGCGTCTGCAACTCTTTGATATATGGCTCAGACTGTACTTCATTCGTCTGCAGTTTCAGTCGTGAAATTCCTGTTAAGGTGTAGAAGAATTCCTAAACACCATATATGATTCTTGGCAAACCACCAATATCCTCAGAACAACTGAAAAGAAACATAAACACAAGAAGTAATGGTTAATACCCAAAGAACTAGCAAAAGGTACACATTATGTATTATTCCAGAACGTTCCAAGGTATCAAAGAGGCCTGGTAAACCCGTTCTTAAATACTGGGTGCACACAAAATTACTCAGACCTAATGAGCGTCCCATCCATCTTGTTTAGACACTCAATAAACTTAATGATTTCTTCTCAGCTATATGATTAACCTTGTCAATCAAATCCGGAACTCCATTGTTTAGGTTAGTGGTATTAAATGCACTTAAAAAGAAAGTTGGTAATAAAGCAAGTTTACCACCATTCATATATTACAGAGTTGCCTATGTGTTATCACCAATCATTGCACATGACAAGTGCTGATAGACATCAGCATGTGACTATTAATAATACTACCTTATCATCCTATACTATCAAAATAGGAGTGCCGCAGAGTAACTTTCTTGGCCCATATACTTTCCCTCATCTATATTAACGACTTACCTGAGGAACTTAAACCAGTCCTGTGTGCAGGTGACAACATTCTTCATGCCAAATCCAGTTCATGTTCTCCTGAACAACACAGTCGAGGAAATAAAAATTATGCATTGCTTAATTTTAAATTATTTAGCTAGCAAATAATTAATTCTATTTCACTAATCACCACCACAAATATTATACCAAACTGTTATATACAATCCCAAAGTCATAAATCCTTAACCAAATTGTTGAATACACTATCAAATGTTGCAAACCAGCATTCTAGTAAATTAATCTAATTACTAATTGCTCAGTAGTTATAAGATAATTTTAATACTGCCTGAAGTGTTCTGTGCAATCAGGGGCTTTCTATGAAGTATGCTAATCATGTTAACTAAACCTATATTAACTGCATACTTATAGAAAATAAATATCAATTTAAATTTGAAATCGGCTGCCTCACCCAAGTACCTGAACGGTATGCAAGTAGGTCAGTAAGTCTGGGCTGAGAGAAGAGCAAAAGATGTGAGTGGGAAAAGTTGATAGTTTTAAAATTAGAAAACAGCGAATTCATCTGATTACCTCTGTTTGAAGAACCGATTTAGGCCAGCCACAATTTTAATGTAATGACAGTTGCCATTAAGTAGAACAGAGACTGTTGTCCGTCAGAAAGATGATTGGAACTGCACCTTATCAAGGAGTTTCTGGATTATACAGAGTAACATCACGTCCAAGCATTTACACATACCCTTAAAAATCCTTATGTATGTGTTCGTGAATGAAAAAGTCATTATTAATAAAGTTTCTTAGGTTTTCAAAGGCATCCATATCTCGCGTCCAATCCCGAAATTGCATATCGCCGGCTCCAGGTGACAATGTAATGGGCTGCTTCTAATGACTACCGGCTGTCTACCCTTAAGATTGCGGCCATCCATTTTTTTCGTGGGAGAGGTAATCTACCTAGCCATGTGCTGGTCAACCGAGTTGTCCTCTACTATTAGGATCAGGTGATTTTCCTGAAGATGATCCATGACTTGATACGATATGGGCCTTCACTCTGAAGTAGCTGAAAATGAATGTTCTCGGAGCCTTAGATATCTTCAAGGTCTTCTCATACAATACCTAGAAAGCGTATTAATGATATCATTCCAGGCTGGAACATGGCGGCTTGCCCTCTCTTACCATGCTGGATTCTGTTCACCAACTGGAAATTTAACTTTGCACTGGCTCAGCCAGTGCATCCACTTTTGAGAGTCTCAGTCTATACTGGCCAATTTTCCCCGAATCTCCACCATGAGCAGCTGATCCTGTTACGTATTTTGGGTTCAGTGTGCACATGACAACCCGACTAAGGCTAGGTTCTCATCGCAATAAAGATACATTCTTTGCGGTTAAACTAGGCTTGTCACGCCATTTGTATTCGGATGCAAGTTACACATGCTTTGTAGCCTAAATATGTTTGTTGTCAAGGAAGTTGGGTTCTTTCCTGCTCTGCTGCCCTTCGTGGACAGTACAGTGCCTGGGGGACTCCTAAGTCATGTCGCTGCCTTATTTCCTTCAGCATGATTCGGTTTATACTTCAAGGCGGCTTAAAGGTCTTTATTGGCGGATAGCATAATAAAGTAGCATTATCTTGGGAGAAGAGGAGTCCGTATCCACTGTGGGCTCCATGCAGTCCATACTGTTCTCATCCTCATAATCGGCCTGAGTGTCTCTCATTTCACTGTCTACATCAGGAGTTCTCAACCTTCTCTATGCCCAGCACAACCCTCAAGGGAGGTTTCTTGACGCTGGTGAGGGGCTCTTGATCTAGGGAATTGGATCTGTGCTCCAGTTCCCTGAACTGAGCCTACCTTCCATCGCCCCCTACAGGTGCTGTATAATCCCTACGGGTTTAGAGCTCCCCATGATCATAATAATAATAATAATAATAATAATAATAATAATAATAATAATAATATGCCCAGTACCCCTAGGAAATGTTCGATTAATGTTAAACCCACAAAATAAGTTTTTAATTCAGTGCATAAACTGCAAACATAAATTGAGCAATTTAGAAAAGTTTTTTGGTAAAATAAACGGAATTGTGCTGTTCATTAGGACTCTGTCGCACCTTCTGAAATGCCCTCTCGCACCCCCTGGGGGTTCATGCAACCCAGGTTGTGAACCCCTGGTCAATCATAAACATTTAGGCGCGTTTTGCAGGTCTTGTTCCAATACGCTTCTGTTTACTTTGTGGTCAAGAAGATCTAGAAGTGGTTAACCCGTATTCATGCTATGCACCGAAAATTGCGTTCTAGACAAGTCTAGAAGACCGAGCGGCTGCCGTGGTGAAAACTGCTGTATGAAACTCGATCTATAGCAGACTTCAGCCGCATTAACAACATGAACCTTATACATTAATATCTCCATTGTGAGGAGGCGAGACCAGCAGCTAAGCATCAAGTTATTTTGTTTTTTTTTAATTTGAAAGGATTATTTGTAGACTGAGAATAGGTGGCACACATCCTCCCGATAGCTGCCGCCTTGCAGGTGTTCCTACCTGTCTCTGTGTCACCTGTGTGTGGCTTGCTGACCCTTGAGCACAGTGGAACTGTTAGCCTTTTCACCATGACCATGTTTTTCATAATTGCCGAGGTACTTGTAGGTACCTAGGTGGAGGGATTAAGTATAAGAATATTTTTGCATTAACAATTAGTGAGTTTACGATGCAGATTATTTTAACTTAGTGTCACCGTAATTATTTTTTGCTGTTTACTTGTTAGTTTAAATATTTTCTTAGTTAAACGTGGTTATATTAAACGTGTCAAAAAGCGTTGAATTACTTTGTAGGTCAAAGTTTTTTATAAATCTAAAAGCTTCATTCCTCGGCACCTTACGTAATTAGTCACTGGGTACCTAATTTTCTAATATTAATCACTTGGAACAGTTCCACATAACCCCTCCCCCCCTCACCTCAGTTTATTGCACTAAATAAAAATTATCAGAAGCAATTAAGAATCAAAATTATTAATGGAGGTTAGTGCTCTGGGATAAATAGAACACAAAAAGAATTAATGTGAAAATGGAATTGATGAACAGTTTACAGTCACTTTCAACTTAAGTGCAACGTGCGAGCGCATATTCACTCCTAAATGGTTAACCTTGTGTTAGTTAAAAGGACACAGATTCAACTAATGTGACATTTAATTATGGCAAGCTCCTGCACAGCGAAACGTTTCCAAAATAAAATATCCCATTACTTGCATCTGTGTCCTTTTACCTAACACTTTTGTCAGTAATTCTGCCATTATTACACATGGTTAACCTTATTAAATATTCTGTCACATTCCTTAATGTTTCCAAGTCAGAGCTTAACTGAAGTTCCTTTGTTCCTTTTACTCTCCTATCTTGATTCTCTTTTTCCTCAGTTTTATACATTTTTTTCCACTAGCGTTCACGAGGGTTCTTAACAAAATAAAATTATTACAAACCCCACCTACTGTGAAACTTGTTTGTAATAGACGCTTTTATTATCTGTTTCTAATGGGTCAGTAGTGTTTTTATCACCCTCGATCTCAGTGGTACTGGCATCTTTCTTCTGGACTTAACTGTGAGTCACATCTACTACTTATATACAAAAATCACTTACTTTAGTACATTTGAAGTTAATAAATCTTACAACAATGCTAAACATTACAAGTTGAAACTGGGTTATGGGTGAGGCTCAGTCGTGGGTGAGATTGGTTTGTGGGTGAGACTGGGCCATGTGGGAGACTGGTTTGTGGGTGAGATTGGTTTGTGGGTGAGACTGGTTTGTGGGTGAGACTGGTTTGTGGGTGAGACTGGTTTGTGGGTGAGACTGGTTGGGCGAGACTGGTTTGTGGGTGAGAATGGTTTGTGGGTGAGACGGTTTGTGGGCGAGATGGTTTGTGGGTGAGACTTTTTGGTGAGAATTTTTGGGGTGGGCTAAGGCTAGGTCCCCTTGGGTAAGGTGGGGATCTAAGTGTAAGTAGAAGTAGCAAGACGTACCTGAAATCTTGCATGTTTATGAGACAGAAAAAAGACACCAGCAATCCTACCATCATGTAATCAATTACAGGCTTTCGTTTTACACTCACTTGGCAGGACGGTAGTACCTCCCTGGGCGGTTGCTGTCTACCACCTACTACCTTTAATTTATATATATATATATATATATATATATATATATATATAATATATATATATATATATATATAATATATATATATTTTATTATTACACTGGCCGATTCCCACCAAGGCAGGGTGGCTCTAAAAAGAAAAACTTTCACCATCATTCACTCCATTACTGTCTTGCCAGAAGGGTGCTTTACACTACAGTTTTTAAACTGCAACATTAACACCCCTCCTTCAGAGTGCAGGCACTGTATTTCCCATCTCCAGGACTCAAGTCCGGCCTGCCGGTTTCCCTGAACCCCTTCATAAATGTTACTTTGCTCACACTCCAACAGCAGGTCAAGTATTAAAAACCATTTGTCTCCATTCACTCCTATCAAACACGCTCACGCATGTCCGTTGGAAGTCCAAGCCCCTCGCACACAAAACCTCCTTTACCCCCTCCCTCCAACCTTTCCTAGACAGACCCCTACCCCGCCTTCCTTCCACTACAGACTGATACACTCTTGAAGTCATTCTGTTTCGCTCCATTCTCTCTACATGTCCGAACCACCTCAACAACCCTTCCTCAGCCCTCTGGACAACAGTTTTGGTAATCCCACACCTCCTCCTAACTTCCAAACTACGAATTCTCTGCATTATATTCACACCACACATTGCCCTCAGACATGACATCTCCACTGCCTCCAGCCTTCTCCTCGCTGCAACATTCATCACCCATGCTTCACACCCATATAAGAGCATTGGTAAAACTATACTCTCATACATTCCCCTCTTTGCCTCCAAGGACAAAGTTCTTTGTCTCCACAGACTCCTAAGTGCATCGCTCACCCTTTTCCCCTCATCAATTCTATGAGTCACCTCATCTTTCATAGACCCATCCGCTGACACGTCCACTCCCAAATAAATGAATACATTCACCTCCTCCATACTCTCTCCCTCCAATCTGATATCCAATCTTTCATCACCTAATCTTTTTGTTATCCTCATAACCTTACTCTTTCCTGTATTCACTTTTAATTTTCTTCTTTTGCACACCCTACCAAATTCATCCACCAGTCTCTGCAACTTCTCTTCAGAATCTCCCAAGAGCACGGTGTCATCAGCAAAGAGCAACTGTGACAACTCCCACTTTATGTGTGATTCTTTATCTTTTAACTCCACGCCTCTTGCCAAGACCCTCGCATTTACTTCCCCAACAACCCCATCTATAAATATATTAAACAACCACGTGACATCACACATCCTTGTCTAAGGCCTACTTTTACTGGGAAATAATTTCCCTCTTTCCTACATACTCTAACTTGAGCCTCACTATCCTCGTAAAAACTCTTCACTGCTTTCAGTAACCTACCTCCTACATCATACACCTGCAACATCTGTCACATTGCCCCCCTATCCACCCTGTCATACGCCTTTTCCAAATCCATAAATGCCACAAAGACCTTTTTAGCCTTATCTAAATACTGTTCACTTATATGTTTCACTGTAAACACCTGGTCCACACACCCCCTACCTTTCCTAAAGCCTCCTTGTTCATCTGCCATCCTATTCTCCGTCTTACTCTTAATTCTTTCAATAATAACTCTACCATACACTTTACCAGGTATACTCAACAGACTTATCCCCCTATAATTTTTGCACTCTCTTTTGTCCCCTTTGTCTTTATACAAAGGAACTATGCATGCTCTCTCCCAATCCCTAGGTACCTTACCCTCTTCCATACATTTATTAAATAATAGCACCAACCACTCCAAAACTATATCCCCACCTGCTTTTAACATTTCTATCTTTATCCCATCAATCCCGGCTGCCTTACCCCCTTTCATTTTACCTACTGCCTCACGAACTTCCCCCACACTCACAACTGGCTCTTCCTCACTCTTACAAGATGTTATTCCTCCTTGCCCTATACACGAAATCACAGCTTCCCTATCTTCATCAACATTTAACAATTTCCTCAAAATATTCCCTCCATCTTCCCAATACCTCTAACTCTCCATTTAATAACTCTCCTCTCCTATTTTTAATTGACAAATCAATTTGTTCTCTAGGCTTCCTTAACTTGTTAATCTCACTCCAAAACTTTTTCTTATTTTCAACAAAATTTGTTGATAACATCTCACCCACTCTCTCATTTGCTCCCTTTTTACATTGCTTCACCACTCTCTTAACCTCTCTCTTTTTCTCCATATACTCTTCCCTCCTTGCATCACTTCTACTTTGTAAAAACTTCTCATATGCTAACTTTTTCTCCCTTACTACTCTCTTTACATCATATATATATATATATATATATATATATATATATATATATATATATATATATATATATATATATATATATATATATATATATATATATATATATATATATATATATATACATATATATATATATATAATATATATATATATATATATATATATATATATATATATATATATATACATATATATATATATATATATATATATATATATATATATATATATATATATATATATATATATATATATATACAGTGGAACCTCAAATATCGAACTTAATCCGTTCCAGGAGCTAGTTCTAAATTCCAAAAGTCTGAAAAGCGAAGGAATATTTCCCATAAGAAATAATGGAAATGCAATTAATCCGTTCCAGAAACCCAAAAAGATTCACAAAAAATGCATTTTATAGAGATTAGTTACAGTTTTACATACACACAACAAATATAGTGTTCAATTGTGTATCAATAAATGTAAATTAACATATAAAATAACAGTTTTTACTTAACTTTATTGAAGATTGGTGATGGCATCTGGACGATAGGGAGGAGGAGAGAGAGAGAGATGGGGTTAGTGTTTGGAAGGAGAATCTCCCTCCATGAGGACTTCAGGTATCAAAGCTCTTTCTGGGGTTACTTCCCTTCTCTGTCTTTTAATGCCACTAGGACCAGCTTGAGAGTCACTGGACCCCTGTCTCACAAAATAACTGTCCACAGTCCTCTGTTTCTGGCGCCTCTTTAAGATTTCCCTAAAATGGGACATGGTTTTTGTCACTGAACTTGTTGCAAAGATGGCTTGTTTCAGCTTGCTCAGGGTGGTACTCCTGCACAAACATTTGGACATCATTCCATTTGGCACAAATCTCCTTAATCTTTGAAGAAGGCACCTCATCCACTCCCTCTTCCTCCTCTTCTGAAGCAAGGTCCTCAGCTGTAGTCTGATACTCTTCGAGAGGAAGCTCTTCCAGCTCTTCAGTGGTTAGCTCTTCCCTGTGGTCCTCCACCACATCCTCATGACTCACCTCCAGCCCCAGGGTGCTCCCCAATGCCACAATAGAGTCCACAACAGGCAGAAGGTCAGCTGTGTCAGGGACAGGGTCAAGTCAGCCTCAAACCCTTCAAAATCCCTCTTTTGGACACAATCTGGCCACAATTGTCTCCAAGCAGAGTTCAAAGTCTTGGAAGTCACTCCCTCCCAAGCCTTACATATAAGGCTTATGGAGCTGTATATATTGAAGTGATTCCTGATTCCTCCAGAACTCTCTTAGGGTCAACTTAGTGTCTGTGGTCACTTCAAAGCACTTTTCAAACACTGCTCTTGTGTAGGAGTTTTTTGAAGTTAGAAATGACCTGCTGGTCCATGGGCTGGAGGAGAGGAGTGGTGTTAGGAGGTAAGAACTTCACTGTCATCAAACTGAAGTCCCTAGATAAGAGGTCTAATAAGTTTGGAGGATAAGCAGGAGCATTGTCCATTAACAGGGAGCACTTGAGTGGCAAATTATTGTCTAGGAGGTATTTTCTCACACTGGGGCCAAACACTTCATGGACCCACTCTTTGAAAATTTACCTTGTGACCCATGCCTCATTATTTGCTTTCCACAAGACACGTAACTTGTTCTTTATGACATTGCTTTTCTTAAACACTCTGGGATTTTCTGAATGATACACAAGTAAAGGCTTCACTTTAAAATCACCGCTAGTGTTAGCACAAAATAAGAGTTAGCCTGCCTTTCGCAGGCTTGTGTCCTGGTAGTGCCTTTTCCTCCTGAGTAATGTAGGTCCTCTTTGGCATTTTCTTCCAAAACAGGCATGTTTCGCCACAACTGAACACTTCTTGGAGTTTTAATTTTTCAGTGTCTACATAAACCTTAAACTCCTGTACAAACTTCTCAGCCGCCCGTTTGTCTGAACTGGCTGCCTCACCATGCCTTACAACATTGTGTATGCCACTACACTTCTTAAATCTGTCAAACCAGCCTCTGCTGGCCTTAAATTCACTATCAGCACTGGTTCCAGGAGTTTTCTGTGTCAGATCGGCATGCAACTTCCTTGCCTTTTCGCAAATAATGGTCTCTGAAACACTATCACCTGCCATCCTATATCCACACCAGCAATAACTTCTCAACCTGATCGATTGTCTGTGGTCTTTTTTGGTTAGCATATTAACATCTTTCCCAAAATCAGCTTCCTTGATTTGTTCTTTCTTTGCCAGGATAGAACCGAGGGTCGACTTGTTTTCCCATACATACTGGCAATCTCAACAAGTCTCACACCACTCTCATACTTCTGTATTATTTCCTTCTTCACATCTATGGTGTTTCTCACTTTCTTTACCACAGGGGTACCACTAGCAAGTTTCTTTGGGCCCATGGTAACTTATTTCACAGTCCCACAAGCACTAATCATGATGAAATAATCGTAAAATGTTTGAATGAGAGCGCAGGTTAGTGTTCACTCAAGCATCAACAAAACAAGACTGGCTCGTGATGCCTGCGTGGGGAGCTGGCTGCCGGACAGGTCCGGTACCCGGCAGTTCGAAAATAGGGGCGAGTTCAATAATAGGGACAAAGTTGGTTCGAAAAAAGCGTTCGTTCGATTTTCGAAGAGTTCGACAAGTGATACGTCCGAAATCTGAGGTTCCACTGTATATATATATATATTATATATATATATATATAATATATATATATATATATATATATATATATATATAACAATGGACAGCCAGGCGAGTACAAAATAGAATAAGTAAAACTTGCAATTTTGGTTTAAACAGCAATGCTCTTCTTGCCGAATAAGGCAAGCGAAAATTTGTGTATGCAATAATTTCACAAAAATCATTCTGAACCGACTAGCCGGGGGATCGAATGCATGTTGTTTTAGCCGGCCTCATGGTGAGCGAAAATTCACGACATTGACTCAGTGGACCATACAATCTACAAAGATCATGCACCCAGCAGAGCTAGGTGGTGTACCGTGATCTGCGGACATACAAATTGTGGGTGCCTCAGAGATAATTTCATTCTATATAAATATATATATATATATATATATATATATATATATATATATATATATATATATTTTAATATATATATATATATATATATATCAATAACAACACTGCACTACCCAAGGACTCGAACCCATGCTGCTTTGGCCTGCCTCATGGTGGGCGAAAACACATGACGCCCGAAACCACTGGACCATACGATCCTTAAGAATGGCGCATCCAGCGGAACTGGATGTTGTACTCGCTACTCAAGGACACACGATGGTGTAGATGAATCTAGGCTAAATTAATTTCATTCTAGTCCCTGTTTGGTGTATTAGTACAACGAGCAGTATTTTACATTTTTGTGACCACGAACGAGTGGTATTGATCAGTAACAACACTGCACTAGCCAAGGACTCGAACTCATGCTGCTTTGGTGGATTAGGGCGTCATGTGTTTTCGCCCACCAAGAGGCAGGCTGAGCTGGAAGACCCCAGTAGGTCAGTGAGGTTACACTATGAAATCAGTAGGCATAGGAGGCAAGGTGGTTTCGTTCCAGTAGGGGTGAAGTTACTTTGACCCAGTGGAAGAGTGATGATAAACCAGGGAGGAGAGAAGCGGACTTGACCAGACATACAATCCGCCACACTTGATCCTGAAGTTAGTAATGACACAGTTTCGTCCCATATACGCCGGGCCCTAAGTTAACATTACCTCTCTGTTATTATGCGTTATTCCCGAATGGGTGAATGACGCAGGCGGGCGTAACGGAAGTAACGTGACCCAGGCTGTGATTTACATTATGAGCAGATAACTACTACGTTGTCAGGTAAGGGCCTCACAAGGTTCCTGTGCAGAAGGGAAGAAGTGAAGGGAAGACAGGGAGAAACTGACATATTGTGTCCTTCATGATTCTGATACTCAAAGAATTATTAAATTTAATTATTGAGAATGGAAATTTATAGCTAAACTTCCTTATGCAAAATGCAATAAGGCAAGGAATGTTTTTTTTTTATTATTATCACACTGGCCGATTCCCACCAAGGCAGGGTGGCCCGAAAAAGAAAAACTTTCACCATCATTCACTCCATCACTATCTTGCTAGAAGGGTGCTTTACACTACAGTTTTTAAACTGCAACATTAACACCCCTCCTTCAGAGTGCAGGCACTGTACTTCCCATCTCCAGGACTCAAGTCCGGCATGCCGGTTTCACTGAATTCCTTCATAAATGTTACTCTGCTCACACTCCAACAGCACGTCAAGTATTAAAAACCATTTGTCTCCATTCACTCCTATCAAACACGCTCACGCATGTCCACTGGAAGTCCAAGCCCCTCGCACACAAAACCTCCTTTACCCCCTCCCTCCAACCTTTCCTAGGCCTACCCCTACCCTGCCTTCCTTCCACTACAGACTGATACACTCTTGAAGTCATTCTGTTTCGCTCCATTCTCTCTACATGTCCGAACCACCTCAACAACCCTTCCTCAGCCCTCTGGACAACATTTTTGGTAATCTCGCACTTCCTCCTAACTTCCAAACTACGAATTCTCTGCATGATATTCACACCACACATTGCCCTCAGACATGACATCTCCACTGCCTCCAGCCTTCTCCTCGCTGCAACATTCATCACCCATGCTTCACACCCATATAAGAGCATTGGTAAAACTATTCTCTCATACATTCCCCTCTTTGCCTCCAAGGACAAAGTTCTTTGTCTCCACAGACTCCTAAGTGCACCGCTCACCCTTTTCCCCTCATCAGTTCTATGATTCACCTCATCTTTCATAAACCCATCCGCTGACACGTCCACTCTCAAATATCTGAATACATTCACCTCCTCCATACTCTCTCCTTCCAATCTGCTATCCAATCTTTCATCACCTAATCTTTTTGTTATCTTCATAACCTTACTCTTTCCTGTATTCACTTCCAATTTTCTTCTTTTACATACCCTACCAAATTCATCCACCAATCTCTGCAACTTCTCTTCAGAATCTCCCAAGAGCACAGTGTCATCAGCAAAGAGCAACTGTGACAACTCCCACTTTATGTGTGATTCTTTATCTTTTAACTCCACGCCTCTTGCCAAGACCCTCACATTTACTTCTCTTACAACCCCATCTATAAATATATTAAACAACCACGTGACATCACACATCCTTGTCTAAGGCCTACTTTTACTGGGAAATAATTTCCCTCTTTCCTACATACTCTAACTTGAGCCTCACTATCCTCGTAAAAGCTCTTCACTGCTTTCAGTAACCTACCTCCTATACCGTACACCTGCAACATCTGCCACATTGCCCCCCTATCCACCATGTCATACGCCTTTTCCAAATCCATAAAGGCCACAAAAACCTCTTTAGCCTTATCTAAATACTGTTCACTTAAATGTTTCACTGTAAACACCTGGTCCACACACACCCCCTACCTTTCCTAAAGCCTCCTTGTTCATCTGCTATCCTATTCTCCATTTTACTCTTAATTCTTTCAATAATAACTCTACCATACACTTTACCAGGTATACTCAACAGACTTATCCTCCTATAATTTTTGCAGTCTCTTTTGTCCCCTTTTCCTTTATACAAAGGAACTATGCATGCTCTCTGCCAATCTCTAGGTACCTTACCCTCTTCCGTACATTTATTAAATAATAGCACCAACCACTCCAAAACTATATCCACACCTGCTTTTAACATTTTTATCTTTATCCCATCAATCCCAGCTGCCTTACCCCATTTCATTTTACCTACTGCCTCACGAACTTCCCCCACACTCACAACTGGCTCTTCCTCACTCCTACAAGATGTTATTCCTCCTTGCCCTATACACGAAATCACAGCTTCCCTATCTTCATCAACATTTAACAATTCCTCAAAATATTCCCTCCATCTTCCCAATACCTCTAATTCTCCATTTAATAACTCTCCTCTCCTATTTTTAACAGACAAATCCATTTGTTCTCTAGCCTTCCTTATCTTGTTAATCTCACTCCAAAACTTTTTCTTATTTTCAACAAAATTTGTTAACATCTCACCCACTCTCTCTTTTGCTCTCTTTACCTCTCTTAACCTCTCTCTTTTTCTCCATATACTCTTCCCTCCTTGCATCACTTCTACTTTGTAAAAACTTCTCATATGCTAACTTTTTCTCCCTTACTACTCTCTTTACATCATCATGTAAATTAAGAAATTGCAGGAGGTTATAACTAGAAAGATTGAAGTGACTTTATGCATGAGTTGATAGTAGAGAAGTGGACACAAAAATTAAATTATAGAAAAAGCATATGAAGAAATTAGAATAAAGCAAAGTAAAGATTTATAGAAATATATGCAAATGTTTGATAAAAGAACACATGAACACTTAATAATACATTTATTGTTCATATTGACTTTAACAAAGCATATTTGTCGGGGATTCTACCAGTACTTCTGCAATGCAAATGTTGCAAAAAAAAAGTAAAAAATAAACAAATGCTAATGAAGTAGAAAAGCCAAAATAAAATTTTTATTTTTATCAAAAAATTCAAGTTTGAAAAAAAAATTAATCCAAATTAAAATTTTTGGGGTAGAAAAAAAATTACTCAGAAGAGAAACCCCAAGAATTTTTAAAAAAAAATTAAATTAGAAAATAAGTAAACAAAAGAAAGAATAAATACTAAATAAATTAAAGTTTGAATTAAAAGTGCACTTGACTAACTAAAAAAACAAGATATAGAAAAACTAGTGAATTCAAAAAAACAAAGGGTAAAAAAAAAATTTTCAAATGAAGAAGAGAACCAGGGAAATTAAAACAAAAATGAACACAAAGTGAACTGAACCTGAACAGTGAAACACTAAAGTAAACACAAATAACATAACTAAATAAAAGGGAAAGTAATGAAACAGTCACGAACATGAAAAGTTAATTTACACTACATTTGAACCTGAACGGGAATAAAACTAACTGAAAGTGAAACTAAAGTAAAACTAAAGTAACAAACACGAACAGGGTGAAAAAAATAAATGATACAAAAAGAAGGAACAAGAAACTAAAACATGGAACTAACCATGAACAGTGAACAGTGAACACTGAACACTGAACACTAAAACACTGAACATAACATGAAACATGGAACACTGAACATGAACATTGAACAGTGAACAGTGAACATAAAACAGTGAACAGTGAACACTGACACTAAAACACTGAACATTTGGAACATGAACACGAAACATGAACATGAACTGAACAGTGAACACTGGAACTGAACAGCATGAACAGTGAACACTGAACATAAAACATGAACACTGAACAGTGAACACTAAAACATGAACATGAACACTAAAACAGTGAAACACTGAACATGAACAGTGAAACATGAACAGTGAACACTGAACACTGAACAGTGAACACTGAACACTGAACACTGAACACTGAACAGTGAACAGTGAACACTGAACACTGAACACTGAACAGTGAACACTGAACATTGAACAGTGAACAGTGAACAGTGAACAGTGAACACTGAACACTGAACACTGAACAGTGAACACTGAACACTAAACACTGACACTGAACATGAACAGGGGAACAGTGAACACTGAAAAAGGAACATGAACTGGAACAGTGAACACTGAACACTGAACACTGAACACTGAACAGTGAACAGTGAACACTGAACACTGAACACTGAACAGTGAACAGTGAACACTGAACACTGAACAGAACACTGAACATGAACATGAACACTGACACTGAACCACTGAACATGAACACTGAACACTGAACATAAACCCCTGAACATGAACACTGAACACTGAACACTGAACAGTGAACAGTGAACACTGAACACTGAACACTGAACAGTGAACAGTGAACAGTGAACACTGAACAGTGAACACTGAACAGTGAAAGTGAACATGAAAAAGAACATGAAACACTGAACACTGAACATGACATGAACAGTGAACACTGAAATGAACAGTGAACACTGAACACTGAACACTGAACACTGAACACTGAACAGTGAACACTGAACACTGAACAGTGAACACTGAACACTGAACACTGAACAGTGAACACTGAACACTGAACACTGAACACTGAACAGTGAACAGTGAACACTGAACAACACTGAACCTGAAACACTGAACAGTGAACACTGAACACTGAACACTGAACACTAAAACCAGATGAAACACTGAACTGAAACACTGAACACTGAACACTGAACAGTGAACACTGAACACTGAACACTGAACAGTGAACAGTGAACACTGAACACTGAACACTGAACACTGAACACTGAACAGGGGGAACATGAACACTGAACACTGAACACTGAAACAGTGAACACGAACATGAACAGTAAAACACTGAACACTGAACACTGAACACTGAACATGAAATGAACACTGAAACACTGAACACTGAACACTGAACACTTGAACATGAACAGTGAACACTGAAAAATGAACATGAACATGAATAGTGAACATTGAACATGAATTGAACACTGAACCTGAAATGAACACTGAAAGTGAAAGTGAACATAAAACACTGAACATGAAATGAACATGAACACTGAACAGTGAATAGTGAACACTGAAACATGAACATGAACACTGAACAGTGAATAGTGAACATGAACATGAACAGTGAACACTGAACAGTGAATAGTAAGAACAGTGAATAAGTGAACATGAACAACGTGAAACTGAACAGTAAAGTGAACACTGAACAGTGAACATGAAGTAAAACAGTAACAGTGAAATAAACCCGAACAGTGATAGTGAACACTGAACAGTGAATAGTGAACAGTGAACACTGAACAGTGAATAGTGAACACTGAACAGTGAATAGTGAACAGTGAACACTGAACAATGTGAAAGTGAACACTGAACAGTGAAATAAGTGAACACTGAACAGTGAATAGTGAAACATAACACTGAACATGAAACAGAACATGAACAGTGAATAGTGAACAGTGAACACTGAACAGTGAATAGTGAACACTGAACAGTGAATAGTGAACAGTGAACAGTGAACAGTGAATAGTGAACACTGAACAGTGAACAGTGAACAGTGAAAGTGAACAGTGAAAGTGAACAGTGAACATGAACACGAAGAATAGTGAACACTGAACAGTGAATAGTGAACAGTGAACACTGAACATGAATAGTGAGCATTGAACACTGAACAGTGAATAGTGAACAGTGAACACTGAACAGTGAATAGTGAACAGTGAACACTGAACAGTGAATAGTGAGCAGTGAACACTGAACAGTGAATAGTGAACAGTGAACACTGAACAGTGAATAGTGAACAGTGAACAGTGAATAGTGAACAGTGAACATGAAAGTAAACACGTAAAATAGTGAAAGTGAACAGTGAACAGTGAACATTTGAACACTGAACAGTGAACAGTGAAAGTGAACAGTGAACAGTGAAATGAAAAAACAGAACACTGAACAGTGAATAGTGAACAGTGAACACTGAACAGTGAATAGTGAACAGTGAACAGTGAACAGAGAACAGTGAACAGTGAACAGTGAATAGTGAACAATGAACAGTGAACAGTGAACAGAGAACAGTGAACAGTGAACAGAGAACAGTGAACAGTGAACAGTGAACAGTGAATAGTGAACAGTGAACAGTGAACAGTGAACAGAGAACAGTGAACAGTGAACAGCACACTTGATAACAACAAGAAAAAACGGTGACAAGCTTTTTAAGTATTTTTAGCCAAAAATATGTGGGTTAATATACGAAATAAGAGTTATACCTGAAAAAAAATAAAAAAAGTGAGTTAACAAGAGCTGCCGCAAAGCAATAAAAAAAAAAACTTGGAAGCAATACAGAAAACTTCTTAACTTAATCCTTCAAGAGCAAGCTTCTGGATGCTGGTGAGGGTGACTCTTGATCCAAGGAGCTGGACCTGTCATCCCCTTTGACAGAATCTGAGTGCTTCCCATTCTCTCATTAAACTCTTATGGGTTCATCTCTTCCCTCATGAATTTAATCATTCCTAATTCACAAAAATACAAGAAATTCAATCAGGCCAGAATCGAGATTACTTAAATAAAATACAAAAAAAAAAAAAAAAAAAAAACCCTGAAAAGGAAAAAAAGAAAAGGTAAAAAATAAAATTTCCAACAAGTTAGGTGCAAATTCCATTTAAAACTCATATGTTAAAGAATGGGATTTTAAAAAAGTACACAAATTTCCAGAGATCACAAAACAAGCAGAATTTTGAAAAATAGAAAGTGAAGTACACTAAGGCCCTAACTTTCCCCACTTTTTCCCTACTACCAAGGGGGGGGAATTGTTCCCCTTTGCCCCACCAGCTGGCAGGTGGCCCCCCTGCCCCCCTCACCCACTGATTTCCTCCCCTAACCCTGTGAATTTTTGTCACCTTTTTAACTATCTGCCCATATTTATGTTATTTTGATGTTCTGTGCATTGTCCGTCTTAGTAAATTTTACATTTGGTACTTAATTTTTACATTAGACTTTCCTATGTGCGTTTTGCACTTATTTTTCCTTCCAAGAATGTTAAATGATCTACCAGGTTAAAGCTTCAGTCAACTTTTAAAACTTTCTTCCTGAAAGTCGAGGCAGAAGAACTCGGCTTGAATAATACACAGACTTTTTTCCTCGAAGAAGCTAACTTGGCCAGTAAATAAAAAATGTTGTATTATATTAAAAGAATGTTTGGAAGATGACTGTAAATACCTGTCTTAATGAGTAAGACACTTGTGCAACAGTTGAGTAACCTTCTGCCTACAATACATTTTCCTCTGTATTTGACTGAAGACGCCTTTTGCGTAGGCGAAATGTTTCGAAAATAAACATACCAACTGGTGCATATGAGTCTTGCTCATGGAGTTGGCGATATTTTACCCCATTTTCAACATAGACCTATATTAGCCATGCATGTAGTTTAAATACTGGAAAAGGAAGAAGAAAATAAAAAAATTATCGTATTTTTTAAAGGGGTGGACCGGTAAGCCAGCGGAAGGCCTCGGTCAGATGACTATAAACTCCAACGGTGGGTCATCAGCTGATTAAGACCCGTGTCAGAAAACACGTCATGTTTCCTGACGAACCTTACCTAATTTAACTGGAAAAAGTCACAAGAGAGACTGGGAACAACACCTGAAGAGAAACTAGTAAACAATCCAACAATTCGGTTAAAAAAAATCAAAATCTTGAATATCAAATCTATTAAGTTTCTATATACATACAGATAAATTATGTAATATAAATGGAAGGGTAACTGTATACTTTTGGACATTTAAAAGTCAGGTGATAGATATCTATTTAACACACCAGTTTGGAAATAAAATGTATGAAGTAATGAAGAAATATGTTGATAACAGGGAAATTTTCCTGGTACAGTTATTACTATTTCAGTCAACAAGATAACTTCTTAATTATATAAATAACCTGCCAGAGTAACTACCTCTAGGAATGTGATTGTCGATGATATCAAAATTTTATCTATAGTAGACAATAACTGGTATTAAACCTATGAAAATATAATTAATTTTTCAACTAAAGCAGTTAATGAAGGGTGAATATTAATATAAACAAACGCCGTGTAATGTAATGAAATTTAACGAACAGCTAATAGTAAAAGATATAAACAACATTATAACCAGTAAACCTCACAATAATAGTGATAGATGGCTCGTTATTCAGTGGAAAGACTCGGCTGAAGCAGACCCCAGGGAGGGTCGGGATATTTTGCTCAGTTACCTCTATATCCCTTCGAAACAAACAGATACTCATGTTGATGAATAAGACACGTCTGCAACACTCCGGTATCTTTATTGCCAGTGTTTTGCATATATGTCTTATTTATCAACTTGTCTGCATTGTAAACCATCAATAATATGATAAAGGAACTCAGATGTTAGCCGGCGGTTGAAGTGCCTCGTCTTGAGACGAAGGTAGTGATCCTATAGTATACTTGGAGGAAATGTACTTAAGCTACGTCGCTTAAGTTTTGAGTTGACGCAGAGTAGCTTTAGAATGATAGAGTTGACATGGCAACTTAACTGTGACTATATTCGATTACCTCATTGTGATTAAAAAAACATTTTTGCTATTATTAGGATGATACAGCACCATAACTGTGATTAAGGAGACGGATCAACTGAAAAAAGTTGAAAGACATGCTGACGACACGAGGTTGTTACATCAGAGTAATTCGTCCAGGTTCTCTAATTACTTAGCACACTGATTCTGAGAGTAATGATATGTACTCAGTAAGTGGAGGTGGTGATGAACGTGTCAGTTAAACTCTCAGTACCAAACACAGTGCTACATTGTTTATCATTTGGTCATAATCAGTAAGATCTGAGACGGAGGGAGGCTTGAGCCAGTGGCTTGGCTCTTTCGTATGTATGTAGGCTAGGTTTGGTAAGGTTTGTCAGGAAACAGGACAAGTGTTACCTGACGTGGGTCTTAGTAATATGATGATCCACAGCTGGAGCTTTTAGTCATCTGGCTTAGGCCTTCCGCTGGCTTACATGTCCACCCCTTTAAAAATTATGGTTACGATCATAACCATTAGATAAATTTTTTCGTGTATACTCGCCTGTCTGTGGTTGCAGGGGTTGTACCTGTGGAAATGTTTAGTTATGTGAAGATATGATGTAAGTGTATACAGATGCATGTAGATATGTCTTCATCTATATGTATGTGTACATGTACGGTAGTGTGTATCCTATTGATACATTTTACACGAATGAGTGAATGGAGTCAAAGCTATTACTTTCCCTTTATGAAGGCAACAAGATCCAAGTCTGGCACTTGATGGATTAAAGTCAGTCTTTAATGAGAAGTGAAAACAAATTTAGTGATAATTACATTATTATTTAGCTATCCCCTCGCTCCAGTGTGTATTCCTGAGGCCAAACAGTTTTTTTTTTAAGAAAGTTATAGTAATCGAGGTCTTCAACATTACTGTGCATTATTAGAGTTTTCTCGTCTTCCCATGTCTCTCACTACATACCATACCTCGCTTGCCCCTACATACCCATACTTAACCCATACATTCTATATCCCATAACCCATTCCGCTTCCCCCCTCCCCCCCAACACACATCCACACATGGTAAAAATAAGACTT
Source organism: Cherax quadricarinatus (assembly GCF_026875155.1). Classification (NCBI taxonomy): domain Eukaryota; kingdom Metazoa; phylum Arthropoda; class Malacostraca; order Decapoda; family Parastacidae; genus Cherax; species Cherax quadricarinatus. The sequence continues at coordinate 15,008,473 of NC_069450.1, forward strand.
GCAAAATTAAAATCTTACAAACTCCTGTTCGTAGTTGTATGAATCTGCTTTTTAATCTGTCACTTTCTAGATTTACTTACCTCTTATGTCTGCTTTTTAAAACTATGAAGGCTGCCTCCACTACATCACAAAGAAATACTTCGTGACATCCCAGTGACTCAAGTGACTCATCAGTGTTTGCCCCCGTGTACCTTGTTTCCGCCTCAAACATTATATCCACGTCCACCCTAACTAGTCCACTGAGAATTTTGTATGTATTATTACTTCTCCCCAGGTTTTCTTATCCTCTAATGTCATCAGGTTCAGCTCCTTTAGTCATTCCTCATAGCTCATTTCCCTTAGCTATTGGATACGTCTCGCTGCATACCTCTGCACTTTACCTTGAGTATACCTGGAGGGTATTCCAGGGGTCAACGCCCCCGCGGCCCAGTTCATGACCAGGCCTCTCTTTTTGTCTAGTTCTTTAACAATCTTTTTTAGGTGAGGGTTTTATACTGGTGCTTTATACTCCAAGATAAATCGGTCGTGTGTCGGAAATAGATTACAGAACGTTAGTGGCAGATTTGTCAAACGAGTATATAACTGCCCAGGACAAGATAAACAGCAATGATCATGACAGAAATAAGATGTGTAATAAGTCCCCATACTAATTTACATCCCACATATCCATGCATTGATCACATAACACCACACCTGAGTGCAGAGCTGAAACGTAAAGTGAAGCCCAGGATAAGATGAATAGCAGTGATCATGACAGGAATCAGATGCTGTAGGATGTATGATATATGATGATATACAGCATAAAAGTTTTTAATGTGTAATAAGTCTCCATACTAATTACATCCCACATACCCATGCATTGACCTATAACACCCACACCTGCATGCAGAGCTGAAAGATAAAGTGAAGATCAGGTTCTTGTGGTACCCAGTTGCAAATAGGATACAAGCAGGATGGCAGTACAGTATACCTGTGGGACATGTGAAAAGGCTCTTGGGAAAAAATCTAGAATCACATGCAACCTTTGCTTTTCAAAACATCATGTTACCTGTACAAGAATAAATACTGCAACCAAAAATGACATCTATCTAGATAGGTGTTTCTGGATCTGCAACAGGGATGTGGAACTATGGACAGATATCAGGAAAGCACTCAGGTTAATAAACAATAAACACGAATAAAAGAACTATTGAATAGTCTACCTGGAATATATAAAGCATGGGAAGATAGGAGAGGAGTAAAGTCTAACACACAGAATGCCCAGTCTACAACAACTGACCCAAAAATTAGCAGATACACACTGGAAAAAACACAGGAAACAAAAATAACAGCTAGCTCAATCCCCAGCCTTAGGGCTGACCCAGACCCAGCCCACAGCCATTGTGAAAATCCGGATTCAGTTAGAGACTCCTCCACAGCCACCAACGCCATAGCCCTTAGTACAGATGTAGTACAGGAGCCCTCCTCTACTACACCTAGTACAGATGTAGTCGGGGAGTCCCCTTCCAGGAAAAATGTTGGTGCCATGACAACAGATGGTGGTGTCTCTGGTTTGGCTATGGAGGACTGTAGCGCAGCTCTAGGGCCGGCACAGATTAGGAATACATCCAGAACGAATTGTACCCAGCCAAAAACAAAATGGTGCAAATTCTATATTTGGGGGATCTGTAAACATAGAATATCAGGGAAAACGAATGGGGCATGCAACTCTGAGCATCCCTAAAAATGCTGTGACCTCCTGTCACCTCTTGCAAATACTTCCACCCTGAGATGTGTCAGTCTTCAGTCCTTGAAAAGCAATGTTACGATACCAATTGCACTGCATACCATCTAAATGTGACCAGGAGGCACACACTCCGTACAACACATCATAGCTATGGTAGCTATGACGACACCCAAAGTGATTTTTTAGTGGGAGGAAACGAAGAAAGAAAATAGAAAGAGATAACCAAAATAGTCCACCACTTTGGAGCCTTGTTGGACTGGAGGCACAGCCAGTGGCCCCTCCGGGCTCACAGCTACTGATACCAATAGCAAAATCCCCCAACCAACATGCAACACAACCTCACTTATATTTGCTAATATACAGGTCCTTAAGCCATCCACCAACAACAAAATACCTTTCATTAGTGGACTTCTAGGGGAGTCAAATGCACTGTTGGCAGCCTTCACAGAGACCCACGCAAAAGATTACTTTGACAGTGAAATATGAATACCTGGATACAACCTTTTCAGATGCGACAGAAAGAACAGGCAACAAGGGAGTGTTGGCCTGTATGTCAAAGAGTCTTTCATTTGTACAGAGATACTGAACACCACAAATAATGTAGTTAAAGTTCTGACAATAAAAATCGAGAACCAAAACTTAATCATTGTACTTGTATATAAGCCATCGGATGCAACTTCCCAACAGTTCAAAGAACAACTGTCAAAAATTGACTCCTGTCTGGATAACTTTCCAGCTCCATCCCCAAACATCTTGCTGTTTGGTGACTTCAATCTAAGACACACAAAATGGAAGAATATAGCAAATAATGTTGCAGCAGAAATAATCCCTGGAGGTAGCTCAGATGAAAGGTCACACACGCAGGAGCTGCTGAATTTCTGCAACAAACACACCCTAAGTCAGCAGATAGTGGAGCCAACAAGACTGGAGAACACACTGGACCTTATTTGCACAAATAATGAGGACCTGGTAAGGAATATAACAATATCCAAAACAACAAATTCTGATCACAATCTAATCGAAGTCCAGACTTGCATGCACAGGAGTCCTGATCGGCAAGATGCATACAGTTATGAGGTACCTTTACCAAATTCAACTTCAACAACAAGAACATCATCTGGGATCAGGTAAACTATGCCCTAAGTGAAACATGCTGGGAGGATATCTTAAATTACATGGACCCTAACCAATGCCTCGAAAAGATCACCCTCCTGGTAGCTGAAGTATGTTCAAGGTATAATCCTATAAGACAAAAGAATTAAGAATTAAACTGGAAAGAGAGAGACGCTCCCTCTACAGGAGAAGACGAAGAATCATTGAGCTCCTCAAGAATGCCAGATTATCTGATACACAGAAGGAAGTGCTAACCAGGGAAGTGGAAAATATTGAGCTAAAGTTAAAGAACTAATACAGGATCCAGGAGAGACAAGAGGAGCTAAAAGCGATTAATGAAATTGAAAGAAATTCGAAATATTTCTTTTCATATGCCAAAAAAAGTAAAAAACCACTTCTAGAATAGGGCTCCTGCTCAGACAAGACGGATCCTACACAGACGACAACAAAGGAATGAACGAGATACTGAAATCGCAGTATGACTCAGTGTTCAGCGAGCCACTAAACAGTTTAAAGATAGACAATCCAAACAATTTTTTCATGAATGAGCCTCAAAACCCTGCCAATGTAGGCCAGATTTATGACATAACCCCAACTCCACTAGACTTTGAGAAAGCCAACGACGACATGCCCATGCACTCAGCCCCAGGCCCAGACTCATGGAACTCAGTGTTCATTAAAAACTCTCACGGGCCCTAAGTATGCTATGGAGAAGGAACTTAGACACAGGCGACATTCCACAGTCACTAAAAACAACATATATAGCCCCACTCCATAAAAGCGGCAGCAAAGCAGTAGCTAAGAACTATAGACCAATAGCCTTAATGTCCCACATCATAAAAATATTTGAAAGAGTTCTAAGAAGTAGGATAGCAAACCACCTGGACTCCCAGAAATTGCACAACCCCGGGCAACATGGTTTCAGAGCAGGTCGCTCCTGCCTCTCGCAACTGCTTGACCACTATGATATGGTCCTAGATGCACTGGAAGACAAAGAGAATGCGGATGTAGTATACACAGACTTTGCAAAAGCCTTTGACAAGTGCAACCAAGGTGTAATAGCACACAAAATGCGTGCTAAAGGGATAACCGGCGAAGTAGGCAGATGGATCTTTAACTTTCTAACCAATCACACACAAAGAGTAGTGGTAAACAGAGTTAAATCAGATGCTGCCATAGTGAAGAGCTCTGTCCCACAAGGCACAGTACTCGTTCCTATCCTGTTCCCTATTCTCATATCAGACATAGACAGAGATGTAAACCACAGCACTGTATCATCTTTTGCAGACGATACTAGGATTTGCATGAGAGTGTCATCCATTGAGGACACGGCAAAGCTCCAAGAAGATATAAACCAAGTTTTCCAATGGGCAACAGAGAACAATATGATGTTCAATGAAGAAAGTTTCCAACTTCTCCGTTACGGAAAACTGGAGGAAATAATAACTAGGACTGAGTATACTACAAACTCCAATCACACAACAGAGCGGAAAAGTAATGTGAAGGACCTGGGTGTGGTAATGTCCGAAGACCTCACATTCAAGGACCACAACAATGCCACTATCACATCTGCTAGGAAACTGATAGGATGGATAATGAGAACATTCAAGACAAGAGATGCTAAGCCAATGATGATCCTTTTTAAATCACTTATTCTCTCTAGGCTGGAATACTGCTGTACATTAACATCCCCATTCAAGGCAGGTGAAATTGGAGAGCTAGAGAATGTACAGAGAACCTTTACTGCACGTATAAGTTCCATCAAACACCTTAACTACTGGGAGCGCCTGGAAGTACTTGACCTGTACTCACTAGAGCGCAGACGAGAGATATCATAATCTACACCTGGAAGATTCTGGATGGACTGGTCCCTAATTTGCACACAGCAATCACTCCATACGAAAGCAAAAGACTTGGCAGGCGATGCAACATACCCCCAGTGAAAAGTAGGGGCGTCACTGCTACACTAAGAGAAAGCACAATAAGTGTCCGGGGCCCAAGACTGTTCAACAGCCTCCCACCAGCAATAAGGGGCATTACGGGAAGACCCCTGGTTGTCTTCAAGAGAGAGCTGGACAGATACCTAAAGACGGTGCCGGATCAGCCGGGCTGTGGTTCGCAAGTTGGACTGCGTGCGGCCAGCAGTAACAGCCTCATTCATCAGGCCCTGATCCACCGGGAGGCCTGGTCGTGGACCGGGCCGTGGGGGCGTTGATCCCCGGAATGCCCTCCAGGTAGACTCCAGGTAGGTGTGCGCATCTGGCAATATGCTCGGCACTATGCTCACCCCTAAGTCTTTCTCTTTGAATGAGTCAGTGCACTTTTTCCGTTCTTACTACTTTCTGAATTTTCGTAAGTTTGCATTTGCTGATGTGTGTGTGTGTGTGTGAGTGTGTGTGTGCGCATGTGAGTGTGTGTGTGTGTGTACTCACCTAGTTGAGGTTGCGGGGGTCGAGTCCGAGCTCCTGGCCCCGCCTCTTCACTGATCGCTACTAGGTCACTCTCTCTGAGCCGTGAGCTTTATCATACCTTTGCTTAAAGCTATGTATGGATCCTGCCTCCACTACATCGCTTCCCAAACTATTCCACTTACTGACTACTCTGTGGCTGAAGAAATACTTCCTAACATCCCTGTGATTCATCTGTGTCTTCAGCTTCCAACGTGTCCCCTTGTTACTGTGTCCAATCTCTGGAACATCCTGTCTTTGTCCACCTTGTCAATTCCTCTCAGTATTTTGTATGTCGTTATCATGTCCCCCCTATATCTCCTGTCCTCCAGTGTCGTCAGGTTGATTTCCCTTAACCTCTCCTCGTGGACATACCTCTTAGCTCTGGACTAGTCTTGTTGCAAACTTTGCACTTTCTCTAGTTTCTTTACGTGCTTGGCTAGGTGTGGGTTCCCAAAACTGGTGCGCATACTCCAATATGGGCCTAACGAAACACGGTGTACAGGGCCTGAATGATTCCTTATTAAGAGTCGGAATGCTGTTCTGGGGTTTTTGCTAGGCGCCCATATGCTGCAGCAGTTATTTGGTTGATGGGCGCTTCGAGATGTGCCTGGTGTTATACTCACCCCAAGATCTTTTCCTTGAGTGGGCTTGTAGTCTCTGGCCCCCTAGACTGTATTTCCGTCTGCGGTCCTTCTTTGCCCTTCCCCAATCTTCATGACTTGCACTTGGTGGGATTGAACTCCAGGAGCCAATTGCTGGACCAGTCTGCAGCCTGTCCAGATCCCTTTGTAGTTCTGCCTGGTCTTCGATCGAGTGAATTCTTCTCATTCAACTTTACGCCCATCTGCAAACAGGGACACCTCAGAGTCTATTCCTTCCGTCATGTCGTTCACAAATATCAGAAACAGCACTGGTCCTAGGACTGACCCCTGTGGGACCCCGCTGGTCACAGGTGCCCACTCTGACACCTCGCCACGTACCATGACTCGCTGCTGTCTTCCTGACAAGTATTCCCTGATCCATTGTAGTGCCTTCCCTGTTATCCCTGCTTGGTCCTCCAGTTTTTGCACCAATCTCTTGTGTGGAACTGTGTCAAACGCCTTCTTGCAGTCCAAGAAAATGCAATCCACCCACCCCTCTCTCTCTTGTCTTACTGCTGTCACCATGTGTGTGTGTGTGTGTGTGTGTGTGTGTGTGTGTCTGTCTGTCTGTCTGTCTGTCTCTGTGTATGTCTCTGTTTCTTTCTGAATTTATCAGAGCCTATGAGATGAAGTTCATCTCCATCAGGATTAGGCAGTCCTTTTCTTTTTAGCAGTGATCAGCAGTTTCAGATTATTCTCTGCTTGTAAGGAATTTTGCTGCTTACTGAGTTCTGTAGCTTTACTTACAGAATTCGCCGAGGTTTTTCGTGATTGCCGAGGTGCCTGCCAGGACCTCGGTGATCTTTAAGGGCTCAAGTTTAATGAATTCCATACGATGACTTCTTTGTTAGCCAACATGGAATGCTTTAATCTATAATGAAATTATGTATTTTGTGTGCACGTGTATAAATGGTTCTTAATTGGCAGTGGTAGTATTAAATTAAAAGTAAAGACTCAGCGTCCATGCAAGTGTAAGACTATTGCATAGAGCGTGGTTGACCTTTTGGTCCCAGTACACACTAAGTTTTTAACTCTTCCAGCAGTCTGGCAGTGCTCCCGTCTCCAGTGACTTATTGTTTATTTACCAAAAACCCGCCGTGGGGAAAGAGCCTCATGGCAATCCGTTCTGGACCATTGTCCAGTCACCACTATGGGTTTTGATGTACTGTTCCAGCAATGGTATTGTGACTTATTTTTCCTCTATTTGATTATTCTTGCAGGCGACTCACTCAACAGCGTGGGTCCCTTTAGTACCCATCACGGAAAGAGCCATAATGCTGGTGAAGGGCTTATCATTCATGAAACTGGAATTATCCTCCCCTTAGCTAAATTTGATTACATCCCATTTCCCAAGCACTGTATGACCCCTTCATATTTAGAGCTTTCCCACGAATATATCCTCTTTTTTTCCGATAACTATTTTTATATCTTGTCTGTCTCCAGCTCACTCACTTACCTCAGTAGCACTGTGTTGACATAAAGTAGCTAACCTAATAGTTTACTCCTCTCCTAATTTCCAACACTGGCTCTTATTTCATCACGAAGTCCTAAAAAGTTCTAGGTCGCTCTTAAAAGAAGTCTTTATTTTTAGTGATAAGTCGGGTGTTTCAGTCTTACCATCTGATCTTTTACCATGTTACTCTCCTGATTGTGTGATGGTTTTGACCGAGTATTTGTCTTGGCTACTATGTCGGTCTCAAATTGCTTCTCTGTCTCCCTTCTTAATCGTACGTACTCGGTCTTAGCTCTCCGCTGTGTTTTCTATTTGGCGTGGTCCCAAGGGACTCTTGGTTTCTTTCCTCACTCTCTTTTTTCTTCAGACCTGATCACAAGGTTAGCTGGCGTCACAGGCCTAAAACAATTGATAAGCGGTGAACAGTGACTGGCTACCTACCTGGACCTACCTGGAGGGATTCCGGGGAAACAACGCCCCCCGGGGCCCCGGGCCAAGACCAGCCTTTCCCGGTTTGATCAGGCCTGATCAATCGGCTGTTACTGTTGGCGCACGTAGTCCAACGTACGAACCACAGGGCCGGCTGATCCGGCACCGACATTAGTAAACAACCCAGTTCCCTCTTGAAGGCCGCCAGGGGCCTATTAGTAAATTCCCCTTATGCATAGTGGGAGGCTGTTTAATAGTCTTGGGTCCCGGACACATTATGGTGTTTTCTTTTAGTGTACCAATGGCGCCCTACTTTTCATTGGGGGTATTTTGCCCTCGCCTGCCCAGTCTTTACTTTCGTAATGTAGTGAAATTTTTGTGTGCAGATTTCGGGAAAATTCCTTCTAGGATTTTTTCCCAAATGTTTGATTATGATATATCTCTGGGCCCGCGTTCCAGCGAGTACAGTCAAGTGCTTTATAACATAAGAAAGGAGGAAAAACTGCAGGAGGCCTGCTGGCCCATACTAGGCAGGTCCTTTACAATTCATCCCACTAACAAAACATTTGCCCAACCCAATTTTCAATGCCACCCAAGAAATAAGCTCTGATGTGAAAGCCCCACTCAAATCCAACCCCTCCCACTCATGTACTTACCCAAACCCTAGATTTGAAACTACCCAAGTCCCAGCCTCAATAACCCAACTAGGTAGACTTTTCCCACTCATCAACAACCCTTTTCCAAACCAATACTTTCCTATGTCCTTTCTAAATCAAAACTTGTCTAAATTTAAATCCATTACTGCGGGTTCTCTTTTGGGAGAGACATCCTCAAGACCTTATTAATATCCCCTTTATTAATACCTATCTTCCACTTATACACTTCGATCGGCTCCCCTCATTCTTCGTCTAATAAGTGAATGTAACTTAAGAGCCCTTCAATCTTTCTTCATAAGGAAGATTTCTAATGCTATGTTTTAAATTTTAGTCATCCTACGCTGAATGTTTTCTAACGAATTTTGTCCATTTTGTGATACGGAGACCAGAACTGAGCTGCATAATCTAGGTGGGGCCCTTTACTAATGATGTATAAAGCTGCAGTATGACCTTGGACTTCTGTTGCTTACACTTCTTGATATAATCCCAGTAATCTATTTGCCTTATTAACGTCGCTTTGGCATTGCTGCTTTGGGTTTTAAAGGGTTTCTGCTTCCCCCTAAACCCCCAAGTCCTTTTCGCAATCTGTATGGGTAAAGTTCTACATCATTTAACTTATAATACTAGGGTTATGGGCACTCCCAAGCTTCAGAACCTTTTCATTTATCTACATTGAACTGCATCTGCCACTTTTTTTGGGCCAAGAATAGAGTTTGTTTAAAAACCTCCTGAAATTCCATTAACATCTACGTTGAATCAATTATCCTACCTTTTCTTTGTGTCATCGGGGAATTTGCTCATATCACTAGTAATTCCCTTATCAAGATCATTGATATATATTATAAACAACAACGGGGCCCAAGACTGATCCCTGTGGAACGCCACTTGTTACAGATCCCCACTCGGATTTAACCCCATTTATGGAAAACTTCTCTGCTTCCTGTCAGTGAGCCATGACTCGATCCACGAGAGCACTTTTCCCCCAAAAGCCATGACTGCCACTTTCTTAACAGTCTATGGGGCGGAACCTATCAAAAGCCTTACTAAAATCTAAGTAAATAATATCAAATTCTTATTGTGGTCAACAGCCTCAAAAGCTTTACTGAAGAAAGTTAATAAATTAGTTAGACAAGCCCGGCCTCTTGTGAATCCATGCTGAGTATCATTAATCAAGCTATGCTTATCGGGGGATGGCTTCTTATAATCTCAGCTAAAATTTGACTCTAGTAATTTGCCTACAATTGAGGTCAGGCTTATTGGGCGGTAATTTTTGACGGTAAGGGACTTGTCCCCTGTTTTTAAAAATAGGAGTTACATTAGCCATCTTCCACATATCAGACATTTACACCGTTTGAAGAGATAAATTAAAATATTAGTTAATGGTTCACAGAGTTCCATTTTGCATTCCTTAAAAACCCTTGAAAAAACCTCATCAGGACCCGGCGACTTATTTTGCTTCAGTCGTCTATCTGCTTCACAACCATCTCACTAGTGACTGTGATGTTACATAATTTATCTTCTTCAAGCCCACTGTAAAAATTAATTACTGGAATATTGTTAGTGTCTTCCTTTGTAAAAACTAGAGGGAAAAAAATTATTTAAAATCAAGCACATTCATTCTCTTTGTCAGTAAGATGCCCATAGTTATTTTTAAGGGGACCTATCTTATCTCTAACTTTTGTTCTATTAGACCTGGAAAAAACTTTTTGGGTTAGTTTTAGAATCCCTAGCAACTTTAATTTTCATAGTCCCTTTTAGCTTTTCTTATCCCCTTTTTAATGTTCCCTCTTAATGTCAATATACTGATTCATAAGATGACCTTCACCTCTTTTGATACGCCTATAAATTCCTTTCTTATGCCCTAAATAGATATTTGAGCCTATTGGTTCATCCATTTTGGGTCATTTTCTATTTGATCTAATTTCTTTATTTTGGGATAAACGCTCTTTGAGCAGCATGTATAGTGTTCAGAAAACTGTCATATTGATAGCTCTCTTCGTTACCCCAGTCAACAGATGATAAGTGTTCTCTAAGCCCCTCGTAATCTGCTAAGCGAAATCTGGGACTGTTACTGACTTATCGCTACTATCGTACTTCCATTCAATGCTAAATGTAATTGATTTGTGGTCGCTAGCACCCAGTTCCCCCTGAAATTTCTAAATTAAATTTAAAAAGGGATTCATTGTTTGCCATAACTAAGTCAAGCAGGTTATTTCCTCTTGTAGGTTCTGTCACAAAACGCTTCAAAAAACAATCCTGAAATACTTCTAAGAAGTCGTAGCTTTAAGTTCCCAGTCAAGAAATTTTCCAATCAAAATGACTAAAGTTAAAGTCTCCTAGAATTACTCATTATCGTGCCTGTGGCCTTAACAATTTCCCCCCCATAGTAGTTTCCCTTGATCCCTTCTAAGTTTGGGGACGGTTTATCCAAAATCTTTTTCGCCCCGAAAATTTTTCCAAAAGACCGGGTCAGTCTCCGTGATCACGAACAGCGTCTCGTGCGTCAAGTCCTCCCGGTGATCACGAACAGCACCTCGTGTGGTGTGTCAGTCTCCGGTGAATCACGAACAGCGTCTCGTTGCGTCAGTCTCCCGGTGATCACGAACAGCGTCTCGTGGCGACAGTCTCCGGTGATACACGAACAGCGTCTCGTGTTCAGTCTCCCCGTGATCACAAACAACAGCTCTCCGTGTGGTCAGTCTCCGGTTGATCACGAACAGAACAGCGGCTCGTGCGTCAGTCCGTCCGGTGAATCACGAACAGCGTCTCGTGTGTCAGTCTCACCGTGATCACGAACTGCGTCTCGTTCTCGAGTGCGTCAGTCTCCGGTGATCACGAACAGCGTCTCGTGGCTTCAGTCTCCGGTGATCACGAACAGCGTCTCGTGTGACCCAGCCTCCGGTGATCACGAACAGCGTCTCCGTGCGTCAGTCCACCGGTGATCACGAAACAAGCGTCTCTCTCGTGTGCCAGTCTCCGGTGATCAACGAACAGCGTCTCGTGTGTCAGTCTCCGGAGGATCACGAACACATAGGTCCTCATGTGTCAGTCTCCCGGTGATCACGAACAGCGTCTCGTGGCGTCCAGTCTCCGGGGATCACGAACAGCGTCTCTCGTGTGTCAGACTCCGGTGATCCACGACCAGCGTCTCGTGTGTCAGTCTCTCCGGTGATCACGAACACAGGTCTCCTGTGTCCAGTCTCCGGTGATCACGAACACAGCGTCTCGTGTGTCAGTCTCCGGATCACGAACACAGCGTCTCTTGTGTCAGTCTCTTCGTGATCACGAACACAGCGTCTCGGTGTCAGATCTCCCGGTTATCACGAACTTAGCGTCTCGTGTGTCATCTCCGATGATCACGAACACAGCGTCTCGTGTGTCAGTCTCCGGTGATCACGAACACGGCGTCTCATGCGTCAGTCTCCGGTGATACACGACAGACCGCGTCTCGTGTGTCAGTCTCCGGTGATCACGAACACGGCGTCCTCAGCGTCAGTCTCCGGTGATCACGAACACAGCTTCTCGTGTGTTCAGTCTCGGTGACACGAACCACAAGCAGGTCTCGTGTGTCAGTCTCCGGTGATCACGAACACATAGCGTCACGTGTGTCAGTCTCCGTGATCACGAACACAGAGTCTCGTGTGTCATCTTCCGTTGATAACGAACAACAGCGTCTCGTGTGTCAGTCTCCGTGATCACGAACACAGCGTCTCGTGCTTCAGACTCCCGTAGATCACGAACAGCGTCATCGTGTGCAGTCTCCGGTGATCACGAACACAGCGTCTCGTGTGTCCCAGTCTCCCTGATCACAAACAACAGCGGTCACAGCGTCGTGTGATGATTATGACCTCGGCCTGACGAACATCGTCTCGGTTACCTTCATTGATTAAGGGCGTTTTTCGTCTCTTTTTCACATTAATCTCGTTGCTTACGAGGAATTTTGCAAAGCGGGAGAAACTGTTTACTTCATGCGATGCAAGGAGCTTTTGTAAAATTCTATCGAACTGCCCATAAACCCATACCACATTACTATCCTAGTTTTAAAAGTCCTAACTCTCCCTCCACTGCAAGTTGCAGTGCTCCCACCCCACACCTAAAAGTGATCCCCACTCCTCCTAGCATACATGTCATTTCTGCCATAGAAGAGGTCCCAGTTGTCAATGATGTTACCGCATTTTCCTTACAGTATTTGGTCCAGCCAGCAATTGACACCATATTGCCCTGGACAACCATTCCTTTCCAACATCCCTCCTGACAAAATACCAAACATATGGAGAGGGTTCCACCCTTACTCTAATAATTTCTACATTGCTGACCCTTATACCTTCTAATCAGGTTCCTCACTCCTGACGCTGCACAGCGTTGCCTCCAGCACTGAACAGATAATAGGAATGCTGCTGCTCCCATTACATCCTTCTCATGATGTACCTTCCAGACGGCTAACACTATCCTCCATCCCATCCCAGAAAGCAAACTCTCTGTCTCCTACTGCTCGTCCTTCAAGCAGAACGCCTTATGCAAATACCCAACTTGCTATCCCAACAAAAAACAATATTCGTACTTCCTTAATGTCTTTCGTCGTGACTTCCCAGTATTTCGACTCACATTCGTCGGAAGCACTGAGAATGTATTGGATGTTTCCACAACAGTTTCCAACAGCAGTCTCTTCTCTTCTTCATCGTTTTCTGTTTCTACCTTTCCATTCGTCTTCTTGATCGTCCAACTTCTTTCCCTTGCTTCCATTGACCACTGACCAGTTCCCTTCTTGACCTGAGGACGCTCAACAGGAGGACTACACCGAATCTTTTTGTTTCCCGTTCGCGTCAGTCGCGAATTTCCATATTCGCCAACCTCAATTCTTCCTTAAGCTGTTGGTAAAGTGATCGATGAGGGCTCTTCTTCATTCTAGAGAGCCTGCAAACAGGTCTTCACAGAGCCAAGTACACGTCAACACTGCGCAAAAGCCAACTCAATCAGGAGCTACTGCGCAGCACGTCCGCACGGCCCAAATAGCGATGCGAAACACTTCCAGGTGTCCCCATCTGTTGAGTGTTCGATGGAACGTGACAAGGAAATTTTAAATGGGATAATTTGATAAACTTTATTCCTCAACTATATTGACAACTTATGAGAACCTTGGTTTTAAACTATTTCAGCAAGTTCTTCAAAACTTGTTTTTAAGCGCCAACACGACAAAGTCAGATCTGGTACGAAGGAACTTTATGATGAGATTTACAACGGATTTCCTTAATTTTTTATATTAGGTTGTCCATGTCTTGTATGTTTAAAATGTCGAGCGCCTACATCTTTGCTACACATCAAACCCGGGATTATTTAATATATCCAGAACAAGAAGCCTCTACGTGGGGGGGGTGGGGTAGTGGTTTATAGGTAGGGGGGGGGGAGATTCCAAACTTTTTTTTTCCCTGCTACTACTTTTCTCCTTTTAGTATATGGTACCCTCAGGAATGATAGCATCATTATTACTCCCGAAAGTTCGGTCTACGTGAGAGAGAGACATCACGTGCGTCCCCATATTTCTTTCCTGAGGCTCTCTGTCCTTGTTTTGTGGTCCATCGCGGTTGTATATACTCAGAGCTCGTTTCTTGCTCACCTCCCCGCCTGGCTGTCCTTCCAATTCTAGGTTGCGGAGGTCCCTGGCGAGTCTTGGCGGGAGACCATGATCACTCGGTGAGTGTGGATGGGTGATCGTGATCTCTGAATGGCTTTGGGTGGGTTATAATTGTGTCTGAGTGTGGGTGAGTGATCTTGGTTCCTGGGGTGAGGTAGGGTGGGTACCATGATCCTTTGGTGAGTGCAGGTGGGTGATCATAGTTGCAGGGTGAGTGTGGGTGGATTACTATTATCCATTGGTAAGTAGCGGTGGGTTATCATGATTTCTGGATGAGTGTAGGTGGGCTTTTATTGTCCCATCGGTCAGTGTGGGCAGCGTTAGCTGAAATGTGCGCTACTACCATATCCTGTCGGTTATGTAGTGAGAACATCCGCATTGTTTAGCTAACCTATTCCACGTGATAGTTATAATGTGGGGAGCAAACGCTAGTTATGTTTCTCTGACATACTCCACACAGAATGGGTGTCATACACGAGAAAATAAAACATGTTAGCCTGAGCTGGGAGACTTCAAATGACAGCAAACATCACTGAATCATCACAAGAGTCTCATTACCACAACTCGAGAAGCCATCGGGAAGAGGGAACCTCTAAGTAAACTGTACTTATAATAATAAAGGGTAATAAGGATCTTGTCCTGAATTTCACCGTTTGTTCTGTAACTACAACAAGTATGAAGGTTTCTTTCCAGCAGAGCTGCAGCAACTGTATGTTACGTGAGCATTATCATAATGGTCTATTATATATAAGAGTAGTGGAACTTGTGAGGATATCCTCATGACAAACATTATAAGTGAGTATATATGCAGTACAAATACGTTTACAAAGGACAGGGGAAGAATGGGAGGGGTTTATGTGTGAACATTAAGAGACAGACTGGTCAGGTAGTTCCGAGGGTCGCCGGGCAGTGAGGGTTAGAGTGGAGGAAGAGTGAAGTATTGGAGGGTAAATGGAGCAAGTGTATTTTAATTTTGTAGGATGGGGTTGTCTAAAGGGGTATAGAAGGTATTGTCTAAAGTGGTATAGAAGGTGTTGTCTAAAGTGGTATAGAAGGAGGTTGTCTAAGGTGATATAAAAGAAGGTTGTCTAAAGTGGTATAGGAGGTTGTCTAAAGTGATATAGAAAGTGTTGTCTAAAGTGGTATAGAAGGAGGTTGTCTAAAGTGATATAGAAGGAGGTTGTCTAAAGTGATATAGAAGGAGGTTGTCTAAAGTGGTATAGAAGGAGGTTGTCTAAAGTGATATAGAAGGATAGTTGAGAGAGACCTTATTTTGTGTATGATTATCTATTTGTTATTATCAGTCTGTAGTTACAGTAGCAACGTTGTTATCCTTCCTGACTAAATTTATTCAAGTATTCACAAACAATATTTTTGAAGAAAAACTTTCTTGTATCATGTCGGCACAGCTTTAACTCTAATAATAATTATGAATTTTTGTCCTTCCTACTGATGATACAAAGAAATCTAATTTTTCCAATTTTCATAACCATTTATAATTGTTCTGTGTGTATCGTACCTCCTCTTATCCCTCTAATTTATCAATGATATTTTTACTGTTTTCAGTCTGTTCCTATAAATCAAATTTTAGTTTAGTTCAGTTTTCGGTTTAACATACATTATGAACAGATTTTTTCATCTTTTTATCTATGCATCAGAACGGTATTTGAAAGTTTTCCAGTGGAGGCTGTGTATGTGTCCTCGTGTCGTTACTGTCTTCGTCGGGGGGACCGCATTACAACTGATCGCCCTCATACAGGAGCCAGGGGGGGACACATTACCGTGCTGTGTATGTCCGTGTCTTATTGCCTTCGACATCGGGGGGGGGACACAGTACAATAACGTTTTTGACGTCCTCATATAGGTGCCACTTTTCTGATAAGGATCCACCCCCAACATCCCTTAAAGGATCTTGCGTGACTACGTACGAGCTCAGCAGCGTTTTTTTCGGCATAAATGGTGAAGATGTTTTCCTTTTCTGTCTAAATTCGATGCCTTTTACGACCAATAAAACGAGACACTTTATGGATATGGATTGCAGAATGTGAAAAATATTTGAATAGTTCTACATGGATTGTTTTGTGATTTATGTAATAAAAATAGCCTGGTCACATAACCGGGCCGCGGGGGTGGGCGTTGACCCCCGAACCTCCCAGTAAACCTCCAGGTATAGTACCGTTACTAATGATAATGTAAATTATCACTTGTTCCAGCAGTGTTCAGAAACACTGCCGGAATAAGTGTAGAAGTCGTTAAGAGGAAACTCAGCAAGTACCTTGGTAAAATTCTGGATCAACCAAGCTGTTATGGATATGTGGGCCAGCGGGTCACCAGAAGCAACACCGGGCTGACCAGGCAAGTGCCGGCAAGCCTAGACCAGTGTCAGGCTACAGGAGTAAGAAAAGACTCGAAATCCATCGCATGTACAAGGCAGTAAATAACCAAGAGGTTGTAGTGATTTGAAAATCAAATGAGACTAAAGGGCGAGTGTTTGTCAAGAATTAACTACTGCAGTGTGGTGCTGTCAACCAACTGCTGTGTAGCCACTGGTCCAAGCGACCACTGCAGTGGTGTTGCTTGTCAACTGCTGTCAAGTGGTAGCCACTGGTCCAGAGTGACCACTGCAGTGTGGTGCTGTCAACTGCTGTCAAGTGGTAGCCACTGGTCCAGAGTGACCACTGCAGTGTGGTGCTGTCAACTGCTGTCAAGTGGTAGCCACTGGTTGGTCCAAGAGCGACGCACTGCATGTGTGCTGTCAACTGCTGTCAAGTGTAAGCCACTGTCCAGAGTGACCACTGCAGTGTGGTGCTGTCAACCTGCTGTAAAGTGTAGTCCACTGGTCAAGAGCGACACTGCAGCGTGTGCTGTCAACAACTGCTGTTCAAGTGGTAGCCACTGGTCCAGAGCGACCACTGCAGCGTGGTGCTGTGAACTGATGTCAAGTGGTAGCCACTGGTCCAGAGCGACCACTGCAGTGTGGTGCTGTCAACTGCTGTCAAGTGGTAGCCACGGTCCAGGATCGACACTGCAGTGTGGAGTGCTGTCATCTGATGTCAGTGGTCCCACTGTCCAGCAGAGCGACCATCTGCAGTGTGGTGCTGTCAACAGATGTCAAGTGTACCACTGGTTCCAGAGCGAACACTGGAGCGTGGTGCTTGTCCAACTGCTGTCAAGTGGTAGCCCTGACCAGAGCGACCACAGCATGTGGTGCTGTCAACTGATGTCAAGTGTAGCCACTGGTCCCAGACGACCACTGCAGTGTGGTGCTGTCAACTGATGTCAAGTGGTAGCCACTGGTCCAGAGCGACCACTGGAGCGTGGTGCTGTCAACTGCTGTCAAGTGGTAGCCACTGGTCCAGAGCGACCACTGCAGTGTGGCGCTGTCAACTGATGTCAAGTGGTAACCACTGGTCTAGAGCGACCACTGCAGTGTGGCGCTGTCAACTGATGTCAAGTGATAACCACTGGTCCAGAGCGACCACTGCAGCGTGTTGCTGACAACTGATGTCAAGTGGTAGCCACTGGTCTAGAGCGACCACTGCAGCGTGGTGCTGTCAGCTGATGTCAAGTGTAAGCCACTGGTCAAGCGACCATCTGCCAGTATGGTGCTGTCAACTGATGTCAAGTGGTAGCCACTGGTCCAGAGCGACCACTGCAGCGTGGTGCTGACAACTGATGTCAAGTGGTAGCCACTGGTCCAGAGCGACCACTTCAGCGTGGTGCTGTCAAACCATACCACGGGCAGGGTTAGAACCCGCGATCAGAGAGTCTCAAAACTCCAGACAATTGCTGTCAAATGGTAGCCACTGGTCTAGAGCGACCACTGCAGCGTGGTGCTGTCAACTGATGTTAAGTGGTAGCCACTGGTCCAGAGTGACCACTGAAGCGTCGTACTGTCAACTAATGTCAAGTGTAGCCACTTGTCCAGAGCGACCACTGCAACGTGGTGCTGTCAACTGATGTCAAGTGGTAGCCACTGGTCCAGAGCCACCACTGCAGTGTGGTACTGTCAACTGATGCCAAGTGGTAGCCACTGGTCCAGAGTGACCACTGCAGCGTGGTTCTGTCAACTGATGTCAAGTGGTAGCCACTGTCCAGAGCGACCACTTGCACCGTGGTTGCGTCAACTGATGTCAAGTGGTAGCCACTGGTCCAGAGCGACCACTGCAACGTGGTGCTGTCAACTGATGTCAAGTGGTAGCCACTGGTCCAGAGCGACCACTGCAGCGTGGTGCTGTCAACTGATGTCAAGTGGTAGCCACTGGTCCAGAGCGACCACTGCAGCGTGGTAACGTCAACTGATGTCGAGTGGTAGCCACTGATGTCAAGTGATAGCCACTGATGTCAAATGGTAGCCACTGATGTCAATTGGTAGCCACTGATGTCAAGTGGTAGCCACTGATGTCAAGTGGTAGCCACTGATGTCAAGTGGTAGCCACTGATGTCAAGTGGTAGCCACTGATGTCAAGTGGTATCCATTGATGTCAAGTGGTAGCCATTTATATCAAGTGGTAGCCACTGATGTCAAGTGGTAGCCACTGTTGTCAAGTGGTA
>NC_069450.1:15032126-15287126 GCF_026875155.1 Cherax quadricarinatus
ACACAAGCCTCTCATGTTCAGTATCCGGTGATCACGAACACAGGGTCTCATGTGTCAGTCTCCGGTGATCACGAACACAGCCTCTCATGTGTCAGTCTCCGGTGATCACGAACACAAGGGTCTCATTGTCCAGTTCCTCCCGTGATACGAACCCGCCTCTCATATATCAGTCTCCGGTGATCACGAACACAGCCTCTCATATGTCAGTCTCCGGTGATCACGAACACAGGGTCTCATGTGTCAGTCTCCGGAGATCACAAACACAGCCTCTCATGTGTCAGTCTCCGGTGATCACGAACAGCGTCTCGTGTGTCAGTCTCCGGTGATCACAAACACAGCGTCTCGTGTGTCAGTCTCCCGTGATCACGAACAGCGTCTCGTGTGTCAGTCTCCGGTGATCACGAACACAGCGTCTCATGTGTCAGTCTCATGTGTCAGTCTCATGTGTCAGTCTCATGTGTCAGTCTCATGTGTCAGTCTCATGTGTCAGTCTCACGTGTCAGTCTCATATGTCAGTCTCATGTGTCAGTCTCTGGTGATCCATGAACACAGCTCCATGGGTCCATCTCATGTGTCCATCCATTGTCACTCTCATGTGTCAGTCCATGTGTCAGTCTCATGTGCAGTCTCTGGTGAGCATGAAACACAGCGTCTCATGTGTCCGACTCATGTGTCAGTACTCGATGTGTCATCCTCATGTGTCAGTCTCTGGTCAACATGAACTCAGCTGTCTCATGTGTCCAGTCTCCTGTGATCATTGGAACACAGCGTCTCATTGTCAGTGCTCCTGTGATCATGAACCACAAGCGTCTCATGTGTCAGTCTCCGGTATCATAACACAGCGAACTCATGTGTCAGTCTCCTGTTGATCAATGAAACACAGCGTCCTCATGTGATCAGTCACGCTGTGATCATAAACACAGCGTCCTCATGTGCAGTCTTCTGGTGAATCAATGAACACAGCGCCTCATGTGTCAGTCTCCTGTGATCATGACACAGCTCACAGTGTGGCAGTCCTCCTGTGATCATGGAACAAAGCGTCTCATGTGTCAGTCTCCGTGATCATGAACACAAGTGGGGGGCGTCTCATGTGTCAGTCTCCTGTGATCATAAACACAGCGTCTCATGTGTCAGTCTCTGGTGATCATGAACACAGCGTCTCATGTGTCAGTCTCCTGTGATCATGAACACAGCGTCTCATGTGTCAGTCTCATGTGATCATGAACACAGCGTCTCATGTGTCAGTCTCATGTGATCATGAACACAGCGTCTCATGTGTCAGTCTCCTGTGATCATGAACACAGCGTCTCATGTGTCAGTCTCATGTGATCATGAACAACAGCGTCTCATTGTCCAGTCTCATGTGATCAATTCATGAACACAGCGTTTCATGTGTCATTCTCATGTGATCATAAACACAGCCGTCAGCGTCCTCATGAGTCAGTCTCTGGTGATCATGAACACCGCATCTCATGTGTCAGTCTCATATGATCATGAACACAGCGTCCCTCATGTGTCATCTCATGTGATTCAATGAACACAGCTCCTCATGTGTCCAGTCTCATAGATCATGAACACAGCGTCTCATGTGACAGTTCCTGTGATCATGAACAGCACGTCTCGCTCGTCATCTCCGGTGATCTAACACAGCGACTCATGTGTCAGTCCTCCGGTGATCACGAAACACAAGGGACTCACGTTCATCTCCCTGTGATCATTAACACACGGTCTCATGTGTCAGATTCTGAGGATCATGAACACAGCGTCTCATGTGTCAGTATCATGTGATCAGACACATCGTCTACATGTGTCCAGTCTCCCTGTGATCATGAACACAGCGTCCCACATGTGTCAGGTCTCAAGTTATCATGAACACAGCGTCTCATGTGTCGTTCCTCATGTGATCATGAACACAGCGTCTCGAATGTGTCAGTCTCAGTATCATAACACAGCGTCTCAATGTGTCCAGTCCTCATGTGATTCAATAAACAACAGCGTCTCATGTGTCATGTCTCTGTGACATGACAACGTCCCATGTGTCAGTCTCATGATCATAAACACAGCGTCTCATGTGTCTAGTCTCATTGATCATTAACACAGCGTCTCATGTTCAGTCTCCTTGATCTATGAACACAAGCGTCTCATGTGTCAGTCTCCTGTGATCATGAACACAGCGTCTCGCTTGTCAGTCTCCGGTGATCATGAACACAGCGTCTCATGTGTCAGTCTCCGGTGATCATGAACACAGCGTCTCATGTGTCAGTCTCTGTGATCATGAACACAGCGTCTCATGTGTCAGTCTCCTGTGATCATGAACACAGCGTCTCGCTTGTCAGTCTCCGGTGATCATGAACACAGCGTCTCATGTGTCCGTCTCCCGGATCACGAAACACAGCCTCACATGTGTCAGTCCTCTGGTGATCATGAACACAGCGTCTCGCCTGTCCAGTCTCCGTGGATATGACCACAGCGTCTCTTGTTCCGTCCTCCGGGGATCACGAACACAGGGTCTCATGTGTCGGTCTCCTGTGATCATGAACACAGCGTCTCATGTGTCAGTCTCCTGTGATCATGAACACAGCGTCTCATGTGTCAGTCTCTGGTGATCATGAACACAGCGTCTCATGTGTCAGTCCTCTGGTGATCCATGAACACGCGTCTCGCATGACCAGTCTCCGTGATCATGACACAGCGTCTCATGTGTCAGTCTCCGGTGATCACAACACAGGTCCTCATGTGTCGGTCTCTGTGATCCATGAACACAGCGTCTCCATGTGGGTCAGTCTCTGGGTGAACATGAACACAGCGTCTCGCTTGTCAGTCTCCGGATCATGAACACAGCGTCTCACATGTGTCAGTCGTCCGTGATCAACGAACACAGCCTCTCATTTTCAGTATCCCGGATCACGAACACAGGGTCTCATGTGTCAGTCTCCGTGATCACGAACACAGCCTCCTCATGTGTCAGTCCTCCGGTGATCACGAACACAGTTCTCATGTGCAGTCCTCCTCCAGTGATCACGAACACAGCCACTTCATAGTTCAGTCCCGGTGCTTCACGAACACAGACTCTCATATGTCAGTCTCCGGTGATCACGAACACAGGTCTATGTGTCCTCTCTTCCGGAATCACAAACACAGCCTCTCATGTGGTCAGTCTCTCCGGTGATCACGAACAGCGTCTCGTGTGTCAGTCTCCGGTGATCACGAAACCTGCGACACGTACGTCAGTCTCCGGTGATCACGAACATCGTCTCGTGTGTTCAGCCTCCCGTGATCACAACACAGCGTCACGTGTGTCAGTCTCCGGTGATCACGAACAGCGTCTCGTGCGTCAGTCCTCCGGTGATCACGAACACGTCTCGTGTGCAGCCTCCCGTGATCACAGAACACAGAGTCTTCGTGCGTCAGTCTCCGGGATCCACGAACAGCTCCTCGTGTGTCAGTCTCCCGTGATTCACAAACACAGCGTCTCGTGCGTCAGTCCGTCCGGTGATCACGAACACAGCGCTCGTGTGTCAGTACACCCGTGATCACAAACACAGCGTCTCGTGCGTCAGATCTCACGGTGATCACGAACACACGTCTCGTGTGTCAGGCTCCCGTGATCACAAACACAATGCGTCTCGTGTGTCAGTCTCCGTGATCACGAACAGCGTCTCGTGCGTCAAGTCCTCCCGGTGATCACGAACAGCACCTCGTGTGGTGTGTCAGTCTCCGGTGAATCACGAACAGCGTCTCGTTGCGTCAGTCTCCCGGTGATCACGAACAGCGTCTCGTGGCGACAGTCTCCGGTGATACACGAACAGCGTCTCGTGTTCAGTCTCCCCGTGATCACAAACAACAGCTCTCCGTGTGGTCAGTCTCCGGTTGATCACGAACAGAACAGCGGCTCGTGCGTCAGTCCGTCCGGTGAATCACGAACAGCGTCTCGTGTGTCAGTCTCACCGTGATCACGAACTGCGTCTCGTTCTCGAGTGCGTCAGTCTCCGGTGATCACGAACAGCGTCTCGTGGCTTCAGTCTCCGGTGATCACGAACAGCGTCTCGTGTGACCCAGCCTCCGGTGATCACGAACAGCGTCTCCGTGCGTCAGTCCACCGGTGATCACGAAACAAGCGTCTCTCTCGTGTGCCAGTCTCCGGTGATCAACGAACAGCGTCTCGTGTGTCAGTCTCCGGAGGATCACGAACACATAGGTCCTCATGTGTCAGTCTCCCGGTGATCACGAACAGCGTCTCGTGGCGTCCAGTCTCCGGGGATCACGAACAGCGTCTCTCGTGTGTCAGACTCCGGTGATCCACGACCAGCGTCTCGTGTGTCAGTCTCTCCGGTGATCACGAACACAGGTCTCCTGTGTCCAGTCTCCGGTGATCACGAACACAGCGTCTCGTGTGTCAGTCTCCGGATCACGAACACAGCGTCTCTTGTGTCAGTCTCTTCGTGATCACGAACACAGCGTCTCGGTGTCAGATCTCCCGGTTATCACGAACTTAGCGTCTCGTGTGTCAGTCTCCGGTGATCACGAACACAGCGTCTCGTGTGTCAGTCTCCGGTGATCACGAACACGGCGTCTCATGCGTCAGTCTCCGGTGATCACGAACACAGCGTCTCGTGTGTCAGTCTCCGGTGATCACGAACACGGCGTCTCATGCGTCAGTCTCCGGTGATCACGAACACAGCGTCTCGTGTGTCAGTCTCCGGTGATCACGAACACAGCGTCTCGTGTGTCAGTCTCCGGTGATCACGAACACAGCGTCTCGTGTGTCAGTCTCCGGTGATCACGAACACAGCGTCTCGTGTGTCAGTCTCCGGTGATCACGAACACAGCGTCTCGTGTGTCAGTCTCCGGTGATCACGAACACAGCGTCTCGTGCGTCAGTCTCCGGTGATCACGAACAGCGTCTCGTGTGTCAGTCTCCGGTGATCACGAACACAGCGTCTCGTGTGTCAGTCTCCCGTGATCACAAACACAGCGTCACAGCGTCGTGTGATGATTAACTCGCCTGACGAAACATGCTGTCTCGGTTACCTTCATTGCATTAAGGGCGTTTTCGTCTCTTTTCACATTAATCTCGTTGCTTACTGAGGAATTTTGCAAAGCGGGTGAACGTTACTTCATGCCGATCGAGCTTTTGTAAAATTCTATCGAACCTTATTGCAAATTGGTCAAGCCTTTTAAATCGAATCCAACAGCCAGTCGGAAAAGCAAAAGCCGTAGAGAGAGTCGGCCGAGCCTTATTGCGAGTTTAGCCGAGCCTTATTGCAAGTCTTAATCAGTGTAGGTCGAGGTTGGTAGCAGCGGTGATCAAGAGCAATTTCTTGTGAATTAAAGCCTGGGAGACTTGAGGATCATCTTGGGAGAGTTGAGGATCATGGGAGAATAGAGGATGTTCTTCCCTCCTCCAGATAAGCCTCTGAGAGGCTGGACGCTGCCCACAATCCCACAAAGGAAACTAACACCCTTATCTGTGACCAGCAGCTGCAGGGGTGAGGGTGTCACGTGAGGGTGCTAGATGAGGGATGAGAGGGGAGGGAAGGAGCGAGGGGAAGGGACGTAATGGGGATAGTGAGTGACTGGGGAAGTGAAAAGGCATGAGGAAGAGAGGATTCATGGAAGACTTGTAAGATGGAGGGGGCTAGGGAGAGGAGGGGTTCATGGGGAGGAGTCTGAAATGGAGGGGGCTAGGAAGAGGAGGGGGATCATGGGGAGGAGTGTGAAATGCAAGGGGCTAGGAAGAGGAGGGGGATCATGGGGGTAGTGAGTTGTAGAACACAGGAATCGATTCTGATACTGCTTCAAGAGATACTACTTGTGATCACATTGACCGGGAAACTATTATTTACGAGCTTCAACTGATTTAACTAGTAAAGAACACAACTTTCCGGCACCAGCTGCGAGTATACATCAAGAATATACACCAGCTCTCAAACACCAGCTGTGAGTACGTACCAAGGGTGCTCACACCAACTCTCCAACGCCAGCTGTCATTACCAAGAACACTTTACTCAACCTCCACAACACAGCTTTTGATGTGTGTTTATTCAAGATTACTCACACTTTCCATACGTTTATCATTAAGATAAGTAATGTCAATACAACAAGTGGGGTGATAACACCACCACCATAAACATTTCACAGGGAAAAATAGGCGATAAACGTCTCTCTGACCAAGAGATAAAGGTAATTAGAACCTTCACCTAGAAAGGATTTTTAGAAAGCTTTCGAAAAATAGTTGTTCAATTTTTTTTTATTTTTTATTTTCAGGAGTTTTCCTGTTGAGAAGCTAAGATGACAGAGAGGTGTATAGTCTATTTTCGGTACTTTTCTTCTCGATCTTCGGTGAGATCTCGGTCTACTCAAATTGTCTTTGTTGGGGTCGAGGCTCAGTTCTTCTGCCCGCTTTTTTTAACATCTGACTGGCATTGCTGGTTTCTTGTTTCTTACACCCTATCCTACCTACTCTTGAAAGGTATTTATATAGTTTACCTCAACTACCGCATCCTTCAGATCATTCTACTGGTTTGTCACCTTTGGAATGAAGCAACATCTCTGAACTTTCCTCCGACTCCTCTGTGTTCTTAGCTTCCACATCTGCGCTCTCGCTCCTGTGTCTTTTATTTCAGTTTGTCCCTGTGTGTTATGTCCAATCAAGTACCTCGTTATCCTGTATACCTGGTTCATGTACCTCGTTATCCTGTATACCTGATTCATGTACCTCGTTATCCTGTATACCTGGTTCATGTACCTCGTTATCCTGTATTCCTGGTTCTCATGTACCTCGTTATCCTATATTCCTGGTTCATGTACCTCGTTATCCTGTATACCTGGTTCATGCACCTCGTTATCCTGTTTACCTGGTTCTTCTATTGTACCTCGTTATCCTGTATACCTGGTTCATGTACCTCGTTATCCTGTATACCTGGTTCTTCTATTGTACCTCGTTATCCTGTATACCTGATTCATGTACCTCGTTATCCTGTATACCTGGTTCATGTACCTCGTTATCCTATATACCTGGTTCTTCTATTGTACCTCGTTATCCTGTATACCTGATTCATGTACCTCGTTATCCTGTATACCTGGTTCATGTACCTCGTTATCCTGTATTCCTGGTTCTTCTCATGTACCTCGTTATCCTATATTCCTGGTTTATGTACTTCGGTATCCTGTATACCTGGTTCATGTACCTCGTTATCCTGTATACCTGGTTCTTCTATTGTACCTCGTTATCCTATATTCCTGGTTTATGTACTTCGGTATCCTGTATACCTGGTTCATGTACCTCGTTATCCTGTATACCTGGTTCTTCTATTGTACCTCATTATCCTATATTCTTGGTTCATGGTCCTTGTTATCCTGTATTCCTGGTTCATGTACCTCGTTATCCTATATAGTACCTTGTTCTTGTTATGTACCTCGTTAGCCTGTATTCCTGGTTCATGTACCTCGTTATCCTATAGAGTACCTTGTTCTTGTTATGTACCTGGTTATCCTGTATACCTGGTTATTCTCATGCACCTCGTTATCCTGTATACCTGGTTCTTCTATTGTACCTCGTTATCCTGTATTCCTGGTTCATGTACCTCGTTATCCTGTATTCCTGATTCACGTACCTCGTTATCCTGTATACCTGGCTTTTCTATTGTACCTCGTTATCCTGTATACCTGGTTCTTCTCATGTACCTCGTTATCCTGTATACCTGGTTCATCTCAGGCACCTCGTTATCCTGCATACCTGGTTCATCTCATGTACCTCGTTATCCTGTATTCCTGGTTCATGTACCTCGTTATCCTGTATACTTTGCTCTTGTTATGTATCTGGTTATCCTGTATACCTCGTTCATGTACCTCGCTATGCTGTATACCTTCTTATTATATACCTGGTTATGCTGAATACCTGGTTCATGTACCTCGTTATCCTGTATACCTGGTTCATCTCAGGTACCTGATTATCCTGTATACCTGATTCATGTACCTCGTTATCCTGTATACCTGGTTCATGTACCTCGTTATCCTGTATTCCTGGTTCTCATGTACCTCGTTATCCTATATTCCTGGTTCATGTACCTCGTTATCCTGTATACCTGGTTCATGCACCTCGTTATCCTGTTTACCTGGTTCTTCTATTGTACCTCGTTATCCTGTATACCTGGTTCATGTACCTCGTTATCCTGTATACCTGGTTCTTCTATTGTACCTCGTTATCCTGTATACCTGATTCATGTACCTCGTTATCCTGTATACCTGGTTCATGTACCTCGTTATCCTATATACCTGGTTCTTCTATTGTACCTCGTTATCCTGTATACCTGATTCATGTACCTCGTTATCCTGTATACCTGGTTCATGAAACCTCGTTATCCTGTATTCTGGTTCTTCTCATGTACCTCGTTATCCTATATTCCTGGTTTATGTACTTCGGTATCCTGTATACCTGGTTCATGTACCTCGTTATCCTGTATACCTGGTTCTTCTATTGTACCTCGTTATCCTATATTCCTGGTTTATGTACTTCGGTATCCTGTATACCTGGTTCATGTCCCCTCGTTACCCTGTATACCGGTTTTCTATTGTCCCTATTATCCTTATCTTGGGTTCATGGTCCTTTTTATCCTGTATTCCTGGTTATGTCCCTGTTATCCATATAGTCCCTTGTTTTTGTTATGTACCTCGTTACCTGTATTCCTGGTTATGTACCTCTTATCCTATAGGTCCCTTGTTCTTGTTATGTAGGGTTTCCTGTATACCTGGTTATTCTATGCACCCCTTTACCCTTTTAAACCCGGTTCTTCTATTGTACCTCTTTTATCCTGTATTTGGTTTGTACCTCGTTACCCTGTTTTTCCTGATTCAGTACTCGTTATCCTGTATCCTGGCTTTTCATTGTACCCGTTATCCTGTATCCCTGGTTCTTCTCATGTACCTCTTATCCTGTATACCGGGTTCATCTCAGGCACCTCGTTATCCTGCATACCTGGTTCTTCATGTCCTCTTTATCCTGTATTCGGGTTTTCATGCCCCTCTTACCTGTATACTTTGCTTTGTTATGTATCTGGTTATCCGTATACTCGTTCATGACTCGCTATGCGTATACCTTTTATTATTACCCGGGTTATGCTAAATACCTGGTTCATGTACCTCTTTACCCTGTATACCTGGTTCTCTCAGGTTTACCTGATTACCCTGTTTTTCTGGTCATGTCCCTCTTTACCCCGAGAAAAGGGTTTTGTTATGTAGGTTTATATGTATTCCCCTGATCTTCTCTTACATCATTTCTTGTTTTCCCTTTCTTCTCATGTAATCATTTCTTGTACCCCCTGATTCTTTCATATAATCATTATCATTATTCCCTGGTTCTTCTATGTATACATTTTTTTTTGGTTCCCTGGTTTTCTCATATCATCTTATTTGTTTTCCCCGGGTTCTTCTCACGTAATCATTCATGTTTTCCCTGGTTTTTCAAACTTCCAAGGGGGGTTAAAGCCCGGTCTTGTGTAGGCAATAGCTCTGACAATTTTTAGCCCCCATACAATATTCTAAAAAAAAATTGTGTTAAGGCTTCTGAAAGTAGTTCTAAAATGTTAAAGACTGAAGATGCTGCGACGACATGCAGTTTGTAGTATTCTTGGTGATAAAATCGGTGTTCGTTTTCTCGTAATTTTTCCTTTCGCATTTGTGCAATTTCTTCCCTACTGGTATGGGAACATCTCCATTCCCCAAAAAAGGTGAAATCGAGATTTGGAGTGTACAGAATCCTTTATGAAAGTTAAATTTGTCAAAACCTTAATACTGGGAAAAACTTGGAAAACTTGACTTTTACCGTTGGGAAAGCAGGAGGGAAGATATACATAAAACTCACTTGGGAAAATTTGGAAGGAATGGTCCCCCAAAACTGCACACAGAAACACTCCCCACAAAAGTAAAAGACGGGCAGGCGATGCAAAAAGCCCCCAATAAAAAGTAGGGGGGCCATTGGTACACTAAGGGAAAACACCCTAAGTGTCCGGGGGCCCAAAACTGTTCAACAGCCTCCCTCAAGCATTAGGGGGGTTGCCCTAAACCCTGGCTGCCTTCAAAAAGAGAGCTGGGGCAGATCCCCAAAGTCAGTGCCGGATCAGCCGGGTGTGGCTCGTACGTTGGATGCGGCGGCCGCAGTAAAAGCCAGTTTATCAGGCCCCATCCATCGGGAGGGGGTCATGGACGGGCCGCGGGGGCGTTTATCCCCGAATAACCTCCCGGGAACCCTCCAGGTAACCTTAATTTTTCATGACGTTTTCTTGTTGAATAACCTGTCAAACATTGTTTTGACCAACTTGCAACCTGTCAAGTTTTTTTTTAGCCGTCTCCGCCCCTCTCTTGTTTTTTTTTTCTATTTAGTTTATGCGTAAGTAAAGATACGAACGGATGGTTCCCCGGGGCACGCGCGTCCCAGTCCCTCGTCCCTACGTAGAGTTCTTTTTTTCCTCTATTTTAAATGATGCTGGGGGATTCCCTGAAGGAGGATTCCTTTCTCTTCTTCTCTCTTCTCTCTCTCTTCTCTCTCTTCTCTCTCTCCCTCTCTTTCTCTCCTTTTCTTCCCATCCTTCTCTCTCTCTCTCAAAATTTCCAAAAAATTTCGATTTGTAATAAAAATAATCTACACTTGGAAAAAAACCGGAAGGAATGGTCCCAAATTGCACACAGAAACACTCCCCCAAAGTAAAAGACTGGGGGAGGGGGATGCAAAAAGCCCCCAAAAAAAAGAGGGGCCCCTTGGTACACTAAGGGAAAACACCCCTAAGGTCCGGGGCCCAAAAACTGTTCAACAGCCCCCATCAAACATTAGGGGAATTGCCAATAAACCCCTGGCTGCTTTTAAAGAAGCTGGACAGATACCAAGGGCAGTGCCGGTCGCCCGGGGTGTGGTCGTACGTTGGATGCGTGCGGCCCAGTAACAGCCTAATTTATCAGGCCTGAAATCCCATCGGGAGGGGTGGGCATGGACCGGGCCGCGGGGGCGTTTTTCCCCCAATAAACCCCCAGGTAATCCAGGATCGTCGCATGGGCCTCATTATCGTTACTGGACCCCTATCACATACCCGGGGTTTCCCTATTGTGGACCGCACCACATGTGGACCCACCCCTCATAACTGGGGCCATCACCATCATACTGGACCTCCCCCCCTAGCTGGCATCACCTCAAGTTTTTAAAATTTCCCACGTGGGGCCTCACCAATTTAAGCTGGGCCCCTCCCGTTATAAATGGACCTCACCATTTTTAGTGGGTATCACCACCAAGTTGGAAACCCACCATCTAGTGGACCACACCATTATGGGGTGAAACCCTCACCCTCAAACCGGGCCATCACTATCATACTGGGCCTCACCACTGCTGGGGCCTCATATCATAAAAATGGACCATCACCAAAAACTGGACCACAAAATTTTAAAAGCTGGGGCTATCAAAATTATAAAAGGACCCTCACCATTACAGTGGCAAAAAACCAATCACAGTGGACCCATTCACTTCAGGCTGGACCACCTCACAAGGGGGCCCACCCCATAGTGGAACATCTCTAACTGGACCATCACCATTATAGCTGAACCAAACCATCACAGCTGGTCCATCACCATCATAGCTGGACCATTTATTTATTTATTTATTTATTTATTTTAAATTTGTGCACACATACAGAGGTACAAAAAAAAATACAGATAAGAGCAGTATGCCAAAGCCACTTATACTATGCATAGCATTACGGGCTGGCTTAAAATTAACTTAAGATTAACTAAGCAATGATGAAGTCAGTGATAAAACATTAATGTAAACAGATTACTATAAAGCACAAGTGAGTATTACAAAGACAGGTCATATGAAGGATTCTGTTAGGTAGTGTATTTAAAAAATAATAAGTTAGATTCGGTTTTTTAGGTTTAACATTTATGTGATATAATTGTGAGAAACATTTAAGATATGCAATTTATAAGGTTCAGTTATTCAGTATTTATTTGGTTTTGGGGTGAGTAAGTGATCTTTGAGTAGAGACTTGAATTTATAAAAGGTAGTGTTTCTTTTATATTTACAGGTAATGAATTCCAGATTTTAGGGCCTTTTATGTGCATTGAGTTTTTGCATAGTGTGAGATGAACACGAGGAACATCAAAGAGTGATCTGTGCCTTGTGTTTATGGTCATGTGTTCTGTTGAGGTTGGCAAGGAGATGTTTGAGGGGAGGGTTAATATCAGAGTTAAGTGTTCTATGTATGTAATAGGTGCAGTAATAAGTATGGATGTTTTGTATGGTGAGTAGGTTTAGTGTATTGAATATTGGTGGAGTGTGCTGCCTGTAGTGAGAATTTGTTATCATTCTAACTGCAGCCTTTTGTTGGGTAATTAGTGGTCTGAGATGGTTAATTGTTGTTGAGCCCCATGCACAAATTCCATAGGTGAGATAGGGGTAAATAAGAGAGTGATATAGGGCCAGGGGGGCTGACTGTGGAACATAGTACCGTATCTTCGATAGTATGCCTACAGTCTTGGAAATTTTCTTAGAAATTGTTGTATTTTGTTATGAAATTTGAGTCTATTATCAAGGTGGATTCCTAAGAATTTTCCCTCTGTTAGCTTTGTGATAGGTGATCCGTTTATCATTATGTTAAAGGGGACATCTGTAGCTCTGTTACCAAAACTGAATGAAGTAGGTTTTGTCAATGTTTAGTGTAAGTTTGTTGTCCTCATCCAGGTAGATATTTTCTGTAATTCGGTATTTACAGTATTGGCTAGTGTGACTGGGCTCGGGTGAGAGAAGACGTATGTAGTGTCATCTGCAAATAGTGTGGGTTTGAGTAATTGCGAAGCATTTGGAAGGTCTTTTTATGTATAGGAGAAAGAAAAGAGGGCCAAGGACACTTCCCTGTGGGACACCAACTGTAATTGGTTGCGCAGAAGAGTTTGCTCCATTTGCATACACATATTGGCTTCTGTTGCTGAGGTATGACTTGAGGTAATTGAGGGAGTGGCCTCTTATACCATAGTGTGACAATTTTACGTGGAGCAAGTCATGGTCAACTGTATCAAAAGCTTTACGTAAGTCAATGAAGATCCCCAGTGGGACTTCTTTTTTCTCTATTGCAGTGTATATATGTTCTAGCATGTGTATAATAGCATCATTAGTATTTTTATTAGGCCTGAATCCAAATTGGCAGGGGTTGAGTATGTTTTGGGAGATAAGGTAGGAGTAGATTCGTTTATGAATTAATTTTTCGAAGATTTTTGAGAGAGGGTGTAAGTTGGATATTGGCCTATAGTTATTCAACTCTGTTTGGTCTCCTCCTTTGTGGATCGGGGTGACCCTTGCTATTTTGAGTACTGTAGGGAAGGTGGAGGATTCAATGGATTTGTTAAAGAGTGTTGCAATGATTGGAGATAGCACTTGTGACACTTTTTTGTATATAAAGGTTGGTAAGGTACTTAAATCTCCTGCCTTGTTTTTTAGTGCATTGATAATAAGGGAGACTTCGTATGGGTTAGTCGGAGCTAGGAACAGTGTGTTCGGGTAGTTGCCGGTGAGGTAGTCATTTGGTGGGGTATCTGAGCTTGGGATTTTATTGGCAAGGTTTTGTCCTATAGTGGAGAAGAAATCATTGAGTCTGTTTGCTGTTTCTGTTGGTGGGAGTTGGGGTTCATCTGATTTTGCTAATTTTATTTCGCTATTTCGTGATATCTTTTTTGTTCCCAGAATTTCAGATAGGGTTTTCCAGGTCTTTTTTATATCACCTCGTAAGTTGGATAATCTGTTCTCATAATACAATTTTTTTGCCCTTCTTATCAGGCTGGTTTAGGATTGACGAGTAACGTTTTGTTTGGTCTCTGGTTATGTGACCCATTCTGTACTGTTTTTCATATTGGTGTTTTGTATTTATGGATTTGAGAATGCTGGGTGTTAGCCAGGGACTGTTCAGTCTCTTTGCTGTCATCTGTTAGTTTTTTTAGGGCAGTGCTTGTTATAGAGGTATTGGGTCTTTTTTAGAAAATTATTAATACATTCGTCAATATCTGTATAGATTTCTAGCTCAGTGTGCCAATCAATGTTTGCAAAATGCTGTTGTGAAGTTATTAATGGCTGCCTCATTGTGAAGTCTGAAGGTGACTTTAGTAGTGTCTTGGGGTAGTTTACCAAGAGTTGTTATGAGGAAAGTAGGGTAGTGGTCTGTGGTATTATCTGTAATTATGCCTGATTTTAAAGGGGATATGGTGTTGGTCCAGATGTGGTCAAGTAGGGAAGCACTAGTCTCTGTAACTCTTGTAGGTTTTGTTACTGTTGGTAGTAACATACAGTTACTCATTGTGTTTGTGAATTCAGTAACGTGTGGGTCCTGGTCTTGCAGGAGAATTTATATTGAAGTCACCTGCGAGTAGTAAGTGATCTTTGTTCATGCGTGCATCAGTTATCATACTTCCTAGATTTTGACTAAATTGGCTAATGTTTGACTGTGGAACTCTGTAGATGTTTATCAATGTGAGAGGTTTTTGTAGGTATTTGGATTTGAATTTAGCTATTATATATTCCCCATGTTCATCCCTTGTGCAAGTATTAGTGATACATTCTAGTTGGTCTGAGTAGTATATGGCTGTGCCACCCCCTTGTTGGTCTGGCCTACAGTTGTGTATGGCTGTGTAACCAGGAATGGCATAGACATCTGTACTATCAGGCTTTAGCCAGGTTTCAGTTAGTGTAATGATGGACATATTGGCATGTAAGGAATTTAGTAATGCTATGAGGTCATCGTAATGCTTGCTTAAAGATCTGATATTGTAGTTAAAGATGTTATGTTGTTGTTGGCACTGAGAAGTGCCTTTGATTGTTCTGCAGTGTAGTAATTACAGTAACTGTTTGATTCATTTAAGTCATTATATAAGAGGTTGGTATCAGGATCAATGCTTGTAATCATAAGATTTGTAGTGAATCTATAGTTAGAATTAAGTTTTAAAACAAAGTAAATAGTCTTAAGCTAAAAAAGAGCACCTGAATTATTTAACAAATGTAAAATAATGAGCTAAGGGACTAATACAAATAAAGTGATGATCATATAATAGTGCTTGGGAATATGATAGTAGGTAGTACTATAAAAGTAATTTTTTAAAGTTATAATTATAGTTTAAAATTATAATAAAAAGGGACTAATATAGGTTGTGAATAAATGAGCTTTGGAATATAATGGCAAAATTGTGAGCTTATTCTACTTTAGCACCTGAGAATAGCACCTTGATTATTTTAACAGTTGTGGATATATAAACTAGGATAGTTATATAAAGCTAAAATAAAGGAGAAAATATATAAGGGACTAAAATTAAGTAATGGTAAGCAAAGTTAAATGGACTGATGGTAGGAATTATAATATAAACTTATAATATAAAAATACAATTTGAAATGGTACTTGCAATTGCACTAGAGTCTGGTATAGGTTGTTGACAAGATCAAGGTTATAACTATAGATTTAAATTGACAAAATAAAATTCACAATTAAAGTACCAAAAGAATAATAGTAAAAAATCACAATGGTAATGTCTTGGTTATAATATGATAGTAAGATGGTAGACAGGTACACAGGTACAAAGGATAATACAAAGGTTGGGGTTGAATATAAAAACTTGAAAATTTGGCAACAAAATGTTATGGGAAGTATAAAATAATGTTTAATGTACAAAAGTAAAATTGACTGGTAGTAAATATGGTGTTTAATAAAATTTTAGTAAGTAATAATGATTCACCTTGATTATTTTAACAATTGTGAATGTATAAACTAGGGTAGTTATATAAAGCTAAAATAAAGGAGAAAATATATAAGGGACTAAAATTAAGTAATGGTAAACAAAGTTAAGTGGACAGATGGTCACTATGAAATAATATTGGTTTAGGAGTAAGATCTGATTTGTAATATTAGATAAATTGAGCAGTTTATTGCACAATAAAAGTAAAAAAAATGAGGTAGTTGGTACTAGCTAGCAAATGATAGTTTTGGTACTTGCAAAAAAGTAATTGGAATATACACTAATTGCATACACAATGTAAAGTGACTAAAAAACAAGTAGTGATAAACAAAATTAAATGGACAGGTAAGAAAAAATGAATATTATTAATTTGGAGTAAGATTTGACTTTTAATTTAAAATTATGAGCAATTAATAGCAGTAAGAAAGTTATAGAGTATTGGAGGTAGTTGCATTAGCTAGTGATGAAAAATAATAAAAATAATAATGTACAATATAATAGTAACGTACACTATATGTTTCCACACGTATATATGTATTAAGGGCACTTATCTAATCTGTTACAGAAATGTCAGCTTTTCTAAGGAAGGTAGAGAAATCATGTTCGTTTGAGATGGTATATTGTTGTCCTGTTGATGTTTTCCTTACTAGTATTTTCCCATCTCGCGTGAAACACTGATGTATTTTGTTTTCCTGTTTAAGTTTTCTCAGCCTGAACAGAAGGTTTTGACGTTTTTTTGTTAGACACTCATTTATGTACACTCCATTTTTCATTGTAATTGCTGATTTAATTAGGTCCTTTCTTTATTTGTATGAATGAAGTCTGATCATTATACTGTGTTTACTTCCTGGTTTTCCTAACAAACGTGTTTCTTTGATTTCATTGTTTTGCACGATGACTTGTACGTGGTTCTGTATTATCCTGACAGCAGTTTCTTTGCACTGTGCTTGTGTTTATTGTCACTAGGAATGTGTGGACTGTTTATTATAACTGCATCAGACAACTTATCTTGTTCAGTTTTGTCGTCTTGGAAATCAAGGTATTCATTTAGTCGAGTGTGCATGTTCCCGATTCCAGTCCTTGATTGCTTCTTCAACCTTCATATTTATTGTTGTTATTTGCTCAGTGTGACTGGCTATAGCTGCTTTTAGAGTATTTTCTGTGTCAACACTTCCCGATGTAATCTTCTCTTCAAGGTTTTGGATCTTATTCTCGAGGTTGGTTATCTTGGAATCTCGTCGCTCGAGTGCAGCTTTGATATCTTTGATTTCATTTTCTAGAGCAACGATGTAGTCCTTGATATTGTCAGGAATAATCATACCTGAGTTATCATGGGTGAATCCTTTGAAGGGAGTGGAGTTGGAGGGGGAGTCAGCCATGTTTGTTGTTGTTGTTGTTGTTCCCTGGATGGCGGCGGTAAGGGGGGTTGATGATACACTGGCGTCCTGCTGGGTAGACAAGTTGAGTTCTAGGGTCCTTGCTGTTATTCTTTTATTACTGATGTTGTGTCTTCTGCGATATCCTTTCATAGTATCACTGAAGTAGATACTGTGTAGCAATGGAGGAGAAGGCTTGTTTTCTCGGAGCTTGGGTTAAGTGATTGTCTGGCAGCGGAGGCAGTGTTTGGGTTAGCAGGGCTGTCTTCCTTAGATCTTCTAATTTTGTCAAGATTTGGGTTACATTCTTAGTATTCTTGGGTCATGTTGTGGTCTACGTGGGTTCATGTAGTTGAACTTTCACTTAGGCCATCACAAGTTTTGATGGGCGATGTTTTATGAGAAAGAAGAGCTGGTAGGATACCGTTGCTGCCGCTGCTAAAATAGCTGGACCATCACCATCATAGCTGGACCATCACCACTATAGCTGGACCATCACCATTAGAGCTGCACCATCACCCTCATAACTGGACCATCACCATTATAGCTGAACCAAACCATCACAGCTGGTCCATCACCATCATAGTTGGACCATCGTCATAGTTGGGCCACCATCACAGGTGGACTATCATCGTCATAACTGGACCATCACCATTATAGCTGGACCAACACCATCACAGCTGGACCAACACCATCACAGCTGGACCAACACCATCACAGCTGGACCATCACTACCATAGCTGGTCCATCACCGTCCCGATTTCCGAACGCAGAATTTTCTGAGTCACTTGTCACAGTGTTCAAATGTAACTAAATGCATCGCCACAGTTTGTTCTTGTTTGTATGTATGTATGAATAATAATGTGGTGAGCTCTAGCTCCTGGTGCTGTATCGCAGCTGTGTGTCAGAGTTGTGTAACCCCCAAAGGCTCGCATAATCTTCCTCAAAGTAGTCCTTTACAGTCCACATTATTTGACTCTAGCCCCTCACAGGCTAAGGTCTTGTAGTCAGCAGTAATACTGCTAGCTAGTTATTGTCATGCACACAGAAGTTAGGCTGCTGGCTGGTTACTGTCATGCAGGCAGAAGTTAGGCTGCTGGCTGGTTACTGTCATGCAGACAGAAGTTAGGCTGCTGGTTAGTTATTGTCATGCACACAGAAGTTAGGCTGCTGGCTGGTTACAGTCATGCAGGCAGAAGTTAGGCTGCTGGCTGGTTACTGTCATGCAGACAGAAGTTAGGCTGCTGGCTGGTTACTGTCATGCAGACAGAAGCTAGGCTGCTGGCTGGTTATTGTCATGCAGACAGAAGTTAGGCTGCTGGCTAGTTATTGTCATGCAGACAGAAGTTAGGCTGCTGGCTGGTTATTGTCATGCAGGCAGCAGTAATGTTGCTGGCTGGATGCTGTCATACAGGAAGCAGTCATGTTGCTGGCAGTAGTCATGCTAATGGCTGCTTACTGTGGTACAGGACGCAGTGATGTGGGTGGCCGGTTACTGTCATACAGGCAGCAGTCATGCTGCTAACTGGTTAATATCATGCAGGCAGCAGTGTCATGATGCTGGTTTGGTCAAAGTTAACTACGTCTAGTCTCGGAGTGGGTCCTCCATGAGTATGTTTATCACATCACTCAACGCATCAAGCACTGTAAATTTACCTTGGATAATATCAGTTGCGTTCGGCAGTCTCTCAAGATTTAATAATGGTAATGACTTTAACGTACTATCAGCCAAGCAGCGGTGTAGCCACAGGTTGCTAATGAGGCTAAAGTCCACCCAAATGCAGGTACATTTATAGTAATAATGGTAGAATTACCGACAAAATGTAGCAACTGTGTCCATTTTCCAGGTTCATTTTTATCAGTTAATGGTTAATTTTCGCTGTATTAAATTAACCCGTGACTACGAAATTCCGAAAGTTCTAGAAATTTTTTAAATACTGAAAACCAAATACATTTTTTTAATGATTTCTTTGATTTTTTTCAGTATCTTTTGACTGCCCCTTCCCCGCAGTGAGACTCTGGCTGCCCCACTGCGCCCAAAGCAAAACTTTATGTATGTATACTACGAGTGTTGACGGAGAAAGCACTGGGAAGATGCGATGGTTTTTAAGAGCAATGAGTAGTGGGTATTGTTAAATTAATTTTCAAAACTTGGGCAAAACAAATATTAAATCGTAATTTCATGCCTTACAAAATATGGACATTATGTTGAACGGAAGTGTTCTGGCTGCAGTATGATTATTATAATCAAAATAAAGCCCTAAACGCACTAGTCATAAAGCACTGCAGGGTAGCGGGGTGTTATCACATAGTGAGAGTGGAGAGGAGAACATAGGTAGAGATATAAAGGGCTGTGAGGAGTGATAAAGTATCACTAAATCTTGTGTGGTATATTTGTTGCTGTCAAAAAGTCAGTGAGGGAGTCTGAGTCAAAGGTGGGGCCGTCAGCAAGGAGGGAAGATAAAGTAAGGGCGTGAGAGCGGTGACGGTGAAGGAAGCAAATTCTACGTGCTCGTTGATAGACCAGAGTGTCCAACAGAATATGGCAAACCGAAACTGGAACCTGACAATTCCCACAAAGTGCATCAGGGCGCTTCTCCATGAGATACCCATGAGTAAAACGGGTGTATCCGATGTGAAGATGGCATCGATGGCAAGAAGGCCAGAAACCTAAACTTGGTTTGATAGAATGTAATTTGTTATGAGCCATATCAGACCAGCATTGTTGCCAACGGTTGCAAAGGGGGTTAGAGATTACAGCAAAATAGTCTGTGAATGAAATACCTGTATGTGAAACTGGGAGTTCGTGTACTGCTGACCATGCAGCAGAGTCTGCCTGCTCATTGCCCTGAACATCAACATGACCGGGGACCCAGCAGCCAGCCCTTCTACAAAATCAGATACTTCTACGATTAGAAGTTCTTCCAAAACACCAAGACTCTTGCCCTCTCCGCCACCATGGCCCTCCCTGACACAATGACCCTCCCCGACACCATCACCCTCCCTGACACCATCACCCTTCCTGACACCATCGCCCTCCCTGACACCATCACCTTCCCCGACCATCACCCTCCCTGAAATCATCATCCTCGACGACACCATCACCTTCCCCGACACCATCCCTCCCCGACACCATCACCCTCCCATGACACCATCACCCTTCCCGACACCATCGCCCTCCCTGACACCATCACCTTCCCCGACACCATCACCCTCCCTGAAATCATCATCCTCGACGACACCATCACCTTCCCCGACACCATCACCCTCCCTGTCACCATCACCCTCCCTGACACCATCACCCTCCCTGACACCATCACCCTCCCCGACACCATCACCCATCCCGACACCATCACCCTCCCTGACATCATCACCCTCCCTAACACCATCACCCTCCCCGACACCATTGCCGAGAAAAGTTCTGTACCCTGTATGGATGGCCAGGATAAGAACGAAATACGTCAGGACAAGAAAGGAAGTCGTCAGGACTAGAAAGAAAGCAGCGAAGACTGGAAGAAAAACTGGAATGAGGGGATGGAGTAACTAAGATGGAGTGAGATCACCGAGCTGGTGTGAGCTCACCAGTGCCATGAACCATAGATAACACTGAGCTCTGTATCATTTATTATTTTTATTATTATTATTATTATTATTATTATTATTATTATTATTATTATTATTATTATTATTATTATTATTATTATTCATTTATTTATTTATTTATTTATTTGCAATTGTGTTATTGCATTTTCGTGAGAAAGAACATTTCTTGTAGGTAGAAAGGGGTCACTAAGTAATAGTAATATATAGAGGTGAATATTGTATCTGTGATATGGAACATGACCTTGATCATAATTAATGAGAAACAATTTACTGTCTTTGAGAATATTAGAGGTAATAATTCCAAGAGAATTATCTGTTATTAATTCCACCACAAGAGGAAGTAATGTAAGTTAATGGGAGTATAAGACGTAAGAATTTGCCCCAAGTTACCATACACGAGGGTTGAAAATCTGAAGCTTGTTTCCCAGCTGCTAGAGGACCTCTGAGTTTAGCGCTTCTCTCTGTTTGAAATAAAAAAAAATTGAACGGCATCACTTTTATGGGTGATGTCTCTTGTATAGTGAATGAAATGTTGTTTGGG
This sequence comes from Cherax quadricarinatus, assembly GCF_026875155.1. NCBI lineage: Eukaryota > Metazoa > Arthropoda > Malacostraca > Decapoda > Parastacidae > Cherax > Cherax quadricarinatus. The sequence goes on from NC_069450.1 coordinate 15,053,400, forward strand.
TTTAGGGCAGGGATTCTCAACCAGGGGGAATTTCCCCCTGGAAAAACTTTAGGGTGTTTCAGGAGAACTGGGACCACTACTCAACAGTGTGATGTTATGTAGATTAATTATTGAATATCACAGATTCAGTTAAAAATAAAGATAAATATTTGACTTTTTGATTAATTTATTCTTGATAAGTAAGACACAAATGCAACAATTAGGTATCTTTATTCCGAAACGTTTCACCTACCGTAGGCTTCTGCGTAAATACAGAAGATTTAGCAAAAAGCGTGAGTTTTTAAAAGACATGTAATCATTCCACCCCCCCTGAAGGCAAAATTTTGAGGTGATCAGCCCCTCAGCCTGGAAAAGTTTTGCCCCGTTGGAACGTGTGAAGTTTAACAGCAGTAATAGACATATACTTCAAAGGGGTAGATAAATTTCATATAGAAAAGAAGTTCATCTCTGAAGGTCACGTCTCTCTCAAATCCATCCCTTCTCACTAGAAAAAGTTGTCAAAGCTGTTTTCTGGACCAAGATACCGTTGTTTTGCAGTGTCTGACAGAGTGAATAAGAAAATGCTATATAATACAGACAAGTTGATAAGTAAGACACATATGCATATGCATGTGTCTTAATTTGGAGCCTATAATGAGTGTCAAAAAAAGAGGGTAAGTTGATTCTTATAATCAATATGGAATCACATCTATCATCATCACTGGAGAAGAAAAACTTCACTGTGTTACTTGTTGCAAACCCTTGTCAAATTATTGTATGCAACAATCAAAGTTGAAAAAAATTTGCCAAAGTTAACCCCAACACAAGGACAAAGGGAGTTTGAAAGTCTTTTCAAAGCTGTCAACAAGATGAAGCTGGATTCAACATGGGTATTCCAAGAAATAAACCAAAAGGTTATTAACGCTTCTGATATCGTAGCACAGGGATAGCAAAGCAGAAAAAAACATACAATTGGGTAAACTTTGATCATACCTTGCATTCTCAAAATGGTAGTTGTTATGGTAAATGGACGGGAGAATAAACTCGGAGCTGTTTCACTATCAAATATTACTGCTCAAACGAGGATCAGCAACATTGCCATTGACATCAAGTATCAAGTTATACAGATCAAGTTTGCAACATTTGGCTTATTTTCATTTCAACTTGATGAATCGACCGCTGTGGCACAGTGTTCCCAGTTGCTGGTGTTTGCAAGATATGTTCACTCAGGTTCATTTAAAGAGGAGGTTTATCTCTTATTCTCCTCTTGAAACAACTACCAAGGCCTCAAATATTTTGGAAAAGGTTTCACTTTCTTTGAACCAAAAAATCATTTGTGGGATAAAGTCTTTGGCTGTGGGTGATGTACAGAAGGAGCGCCAGCTATGTTGAGGACAAAATCTGGATTTTAAGTTTGTGTGAAAAAGCGATCTCCAAAGGAGAAAGGCATTTACTGTGTGAGCCATCGTCAAACACTGACCTCAAAAATACTTCCAGCTTAACTAGGGAAGAGTTTTGATCAAGCAATTCAAATTGTGAATTTTGTCAAAGGAGGAGCTCTCAACTCACGACTTTTCAAGCAATTATGAACTGACATGTATGCAGGCCAATATTTACTTCTTTTCCACGCAAATGTACGATGGCTTTCAAGAGGTAATATAACTGAGCTAGTATCTGAGCTCAAATTATTTTTTTGAAGCTCAGGGTAAGATGGATTTTTTTGCCTGGTTTTATCATGGTGGATCAAGCGCCTTGCCTATTTTTGATCAGCTGAATGCCCTGAATCTTCAGATGCAAGGAATACAAACATCATAAAGTTCATGGATTTTTTGCAAAGTTTTCATAAGCTGGAAAACTGGAAAAGAAAGATTAAAATAAAAAGTGTTGCAATGTCTGAGAAACTGTCATCAGTTCTTGTTGCTGGTGAAGACCAAGTACTTCCAGAATTGGCAAAAAAATGGAATTTTACACTGCTGGAAAATGAATTCTGCCGCTCATTTCCTGAAGTCAGTGATGAGATGAAACTTAGTGCGAAATCCATTTAAATTGGCCCTTGATGTGCGATTCCTACCCAAAAGTGACATTCTATTGAACTTTTTGTTTATTGATAAATGTTTCAGTAAATTTAGTCTATGTCATAAGTTATGAATATGAAGAATACTTTTATTCAAATCTTAAACTCCATCAACATTTTGTATTACTCTTAAATTTGTAAAACTCAACTATAAAAATAATCCAAATGTATATGTACTAATATAGAAAAAAAAATATTTTCAATATAATATGCATATTATTTGGACTGTACCTTTTGAGTCAAACAATCTTGAGGAGGAATGACATTTGATATATAGTGAAAAGGGTGAATGGGGTCAAAAAAGGTTGAGAGCCATTGTTCTACAGTAACAGACTCATAGTAATCAGACTCAGACATCACAGTGACAAATGCGTTACATCACAGACGCAGAAGCAGATACAACATGGAAAGGGGCAAACACCAGCCACACATACGCAGACATCACAGTGATAGACGTAGGCATCATAGTTATACACATGCATTATAATCGACGCAGACTCTAAACTTACATATACGAAAGCATCACAATGACAGACATGGATATCATCCAGATATAAGCTGGTATCACATTCAGATATAAGCTGGTGTCACAATCAGATATAAGCTGGTGTCACAATCAGATATAAGGTAATATCATACAGATGCAACAGCAGGAAAGGGGAAGGGCAGAGTAATGCAACAGAGGAAGAAGGGTCTGCGTAATGCAGTAGGGATGAGGGAAGAAATTCTGGGTAATGCAGTAGGGAAGGAGGGAGAAGGTCGGAGAATTGGCGACAAAGCAGGTCAATGGTCATGCATTATATATTTGGGTGAGGCCAGAATTCTCACAGCAGCCGCCTTTAGGTGGTTGTGTCACCTGGGTATTCATGCTGGTGGTGGTGGTCGTGGTCGTGGCGGTGGTTTAGGTGGTGGTCGTGCTCCAGTGTTTCGAATACCACCATTAAAAAACTGTTAGGTAAAAGGACTTAAGTGCAACTAATGTGACAGGCAAAAAGAGATGAGAAAAAGATTATATAAACCTTAAAAGACTGAAATCTGCTGTGGAAATGCATTTGGTTATAGTGTATATTGTGGCAACATTGGTATTTGGGTATGAATATTAGACAATTTATGGTGGTGTTAGATAACACTGTTGGCATTATTTTTATTTTTTGTTGTTGATGGTGTTACTCATGTAACTTGGTATTACTGGTGTTAATGCTGCTGCTGAGTCGCAGATGATGACACTATTAATAGTGATTATCAAGGGAGTGTTAGCCTTGCTGGTTATGAAGTTGATATCTCAAAACTGGCAACACTTTAGGAGTGAAATTCCTTGACACCAAAGGAAGGTACAAAAAAATGTCGAAAGTCACAGCGGTGAAAGCCGTCGGTACCAGAGGTAAAAATTATCGACACATAATGAAAATTTCAACGCTAAAGTGCAAGTGCCCCCAAAAGGTCCTAAAATGAATGGTTTAGTAAAGCGTAGTGTACCCTGTCCCAAGATATTCCGTTCTACACAGACCGGGACAAATGGTTCAGTGGTTCGACGTTTCGAGAATACGTACAACATTCTTATCCGCGTCGAACTTATAAAATCCCTTGTGGACAAAATAGCCTCACGATAAAATGTTTTAATCCGCAGTGTGTGTGTGTGTGTGTGTGTGTGTGTGTGTGTGCGTGTGTGTGTGTGTGTGTGTGTGTGTGTGTGTGTGTGTCTTATTTACATCCAAAACAAGAAACATTACATGTCCAAGGTTAAAATATGCTATCTTTTCTTTGCGTGGAAAATTCTAATGTTATTGTACCTGAAAGAGGATTTTCTTCATCTCACATTGCCTTAAGCCTCCTGGAAAAGTGTCCCTGAAATTAGTTATGTAATCACTGTACAAGCTGATAGCCAGTAAGATTGTTATGACAACACTAGTATACCAACTTGCAAATTGCATATACGCAATATTATCGTAATAAAAATATTACATTGTTGAGACTTGGTAAATCCTTTTATTAAGACAGTGTAATAACTCATCAAGACTCTGACATACTTAATCTCAGACTACTTATAGACACTAAAGGGAATTAAGTGAACTGTTTGTTTACAAATATTCGATCAGTTCTTACTATATTCTGTTCAGTGCATGTATTAAGAAAGTTATAGCTATTATAGAAGTATGTATACGTTCATAAGATCTAATTATATTCAACCTAACATTTCTTGCTCCGGTGGGATAATAATAATAATAATAAATAATAATAAATAATAATAATAATAATAATAATGCTATTATTATTATTATTATTATTATTATTATTATTATTATTATTATTATTATTATTATTGTTGTTGTTGTTATCATCATCATTATTATTAAGCGCTAAATCCTTGTGGGTCTTTCAGCACAAGGAGTTGAGGCTCTATCCTCGACTCGCTAAATTCGAAACTGACGTGAATGTACATTATTACCTGCTACCACATCTAGAATATTATTTTTAATATTCGCTTTCAGATTATCTAAGAAATATTTGATATTTAAAAGGCTCAGTGAAAAAATGACAATATAACAGAAAATACGACAGCACACTTATATTGTGGCTATGTTTCTTGTCTACCAATTTGGTGTATGAGATTATGTCAGTGACTGGTGACCCAGTGTTGCCTTTCTCTGCGATTTTTGTGATTGCAATTTTGGTTTAAAAGAAATGCTGGAATCCTTATCTTGCTGCCTTTTCGATGGCCAATTGTTATTCATTAACATGTGAGAGAATATATGGTAGGACTACAAGGGCAGTAAAAGTGAATGTAAGGAGAGCATAGGTGAGCCCGTTTTTAAGCAGCATTTATGACTTGTTAATTGGCTTTGGCCAGACAGGTTGGACGTGTTTATGATTTTCAGGCTTCAGGTAACTCAGAATTCGCCTAAATAACCCGTAGGCGAATTCATCTGGTTAGCGTATCCAAACATGACAGAACGTACGGGCAAGCTTGTTTCAACCTCCCTACCAGTGCTCGTCTAGTTGGAAACGTACCGGGTATCAGTCGAGGTAGGAAAATACGGCAGCGCCTGTGAAATGATTTGTGTACAAAAACAAGCAAACGAATAGGATATTTAAAGGAGGAAACACTTCGGTCCTGGGACCTTAACTCCTATACATGTAGAAGCATAGTTATATGTGAGCAAGGAGCATGCGACTAAAGGAGCCGTGGAGAGGTCAGATGAGGAGCTGTAGTGAGGTTGTTGGGAGGTCACCGGATGACCTTGTTTTCAGGTGGGCAGGATGAAACATGATCCAGAATTACAGGGCCAGCGTGGTAGCAATGTTATAAATTCCTGTCTGAGCTACCTTATTCATCACCACTGTTAAGACTGCTTATTGGAAGTGGTAAGTACGGTGCCAACACTCTGAAGGAAAGATGGGGATATTGTGGTTATGATATATGATATATCTTTAAACGTATAAGAGAAAAAATTAGAAAGAACTTAATTTTAAATGAGCTCATGCTAATTGACCAGTTTTACCTATTCGGCACGACACACACACACACACACACACACACACAGGAGCTCGGACTCGACCCCTGCAACCTCAACTAGGTGAGTACACACACACCACACACACACACACACACACACACACACACACACACACACACTCACACACACACACACACACACACACACAATATATATATATATATTATATATATATATATATATATTATATATATATATATATATATATATTAATTATATATATATATATATATATATATATATATATATGCAAAACAACCGTGGGGGAGTTGTAAAATAATTCTAGGCCTTTTGTGTTGAAATCAACACATTATCAGGAGCCTGCAACGTTACAGGAAAGAGGATAAAATCTGAGCAAACACGTTCAGAGTTAGTGTTTTTGCTAGAATGAAGGAGGAGGGAAGCAGAGAGTAAGAGCCCAAACATGCCACTTATGCCAGTGCTTGGTGCCTGGAAGGATGACTGGCTTTTAAGGCATTATAAGACCGCCATCCCACAAGCACTGATACTGTCATGGCACCCTGACTAGCGTAACAATTAGTGGCATGAAAATTATCAAGAATTCTGTAAACTTCGATATGATGTAAAAGGCTAAACATTCTAAATATTGATATCTGGCAACTGTCTGGATATTTTCCATACATTAGATAACGGTTCACGGCGACTCATGTAAAGCAGGAACTCATTTAAAGGAGGAACTCATTGAAAGGGGAGACATTTATAGTTTACCCACAAGTACAATGGCCATAGTTAGGACAAAGTTTTAACCCACAAGGTTTTTAGGCAAGCTCTGGTCTAGCCATCAGAACAGACCCTATATCCCTATACAATCCATCGCATTCGTATAGGAGTCCTGTTTTAGGCTATGGACTATAGCCTCCACTGTGAACGAATCTAATTTGAATAAGCCACCACTATTATCATATAATGAAAGTTTATCATGTTTTATGATGGGTGAGTCTACAATGTTTCGCCCAAGCCAGGTGGAACAAGGAACAATGACTTTACCTTCTAGCCAATTTGCCATGTTAGTGCAGATTCTAATGTGGCTAAAAATGGCATTTGAATCTTGGGCAGTTTGTATCGAATATTTGTGTTGTGATATTCTAAGTCTTTTCCCAGTTTGACCATAACAAACTTTATATTTTTTACATGGAATTTTGTAGACACAGCCGTCAGCATTTTTGGGGGGAATTTTTAATCAGAATTCTTTTACTTTATCAAGATAGCTAATGATGTAAAATGCCCAAAACATTTAATTGAGAATTTCTTTAAAACTGCTAGAAATGCTTTTTATAATTCTAAAAATGGCAAACAGTCATTCAATCAAGAGTATGTTGGTTCTTCCTTATCACTAAAACCTTCTTGATATTCCTTTTTTGTCTAAGAATTTTATTAAAAATCAAAATTGTTTTAAAAATCTCGATACGATAAACAAATTTCTGATTAAAAATTCACCAAAAAATGCTGACAGCTGTGTTTGCAAGATTCCTTATCAAAAATATAATAAAGTTTATTACGGTCAAACTGGGAAAAAACCTTGCACTAAGATTACAACAACGTAAATATAGCATTAGAATTGGACACGAGTTGAATGCTCTGTTTATTCATGCGAAAGATTTTAACCATCCAATTGATTTTCAAAAGGCTGGGAGAGTTGCATCAAGCAGGTCTATGGTTGAAAGAAATATAATTGAATCAAGCTTCATAAAAAATAGTTTTGATTTTAATGATAATATTGGTTTAGGACTATACAAATTAGATTCATTTATAATTAATAAAATTCGGGAAGAATTTAAGCCATATTTGGCAAGTCCTTGACCATCTCACCTACATCATCTTTAAGGAATGGATGAGGCGTCGAATGTTGACCGTGAGGTGTTATCTTGTCCTTATAAGCCTTTTGTTTCCTTTAAAATGTGAGAAATCACAAAAGAGCTTGGAAGTTCACTATTTTTTTTCACAGTGGTTGTTCTGCATATTGTGATATCACCTGTTTATTGACATCTTTCTGCTATTCTGTTAATCTGCAGGATTAACAGAATGAAAATTTGTTTTTGTCACAGATCAGCAGAAATCAATCTGAATATTGCAAAAAAAATATATATATAATTGTTTTTAAGTAACATTAAATCAATTTAAACTGAGCTTTGCTATACATAGTAGAATTTATCTAAAAATAATTGCGCTAGTTGAAGTTGGGTTAGGTTTACTAGTTTTTTGAAAGCTAATGAACACTCGTTACTTTTTTGAGAGTTGTCGTGCGACTGGAATCCCCAATAATAATATCCTGCTACATGCTCCATAAGAAGTTTTTTGAAAGTTACCACAGACACCGATTGTAACTTTCGTAAGTTATACGGAAATCTTATCTCGCCCAGCAGACAGTGATCTGTCGCCATCTTGCCATCTTCAATCACTCTGTTATGCCTAAAATAATCAGTCATAACATTTTCATAAGTTTTCTAGAGAGACAAGTCATGTCAGGTGACATGTTAGGTGGTGTGTCTTCTCGTTCTAATTACCAAGAAAACAGCTCTACCTAACAAGTGATCCTAATATAATTAGAATTTGCAAAAGAGGATACAAATGGAAGTCACCTACATGAATATATTTAATGAGTCATAACACGAATTCACTAAACATCATTCGTGTCTAGCAAATTTAACGACTTTCTTTCAATAAGGCTTTTGAGACAGCAAACCATGATAAATAATATGTTTTATTATCTAATTATCTGAAAGATTCTTAATATTCATATAAAAGAACCTGTTAAAGAAAGTGGTAGCACATGGTATTGGAGGAAAATTTCTGTCAAGGCAAAAAGTTCCGTGAATGTTGAACATCAGAATAGGGAGTAGTTGTGATAAATGGTTTAAAAAGCCGATAAGTTGAAGATTGAGATACTTGTGCAACATACGGGAATCTTTGTTGAGGAAACGTTTCGCCACACAGTGGCTTCATCAGAAAGTGGGGGTACCACAAAAATCAGTTTTGTGCCCATTGTTCATCACCTAAATTATTGATCTTAATGAGGGGTCACAAACGACACAAAAATAAGTAGATTATGAATTAGGAGGAGGATACTGCAGAACTTAAGAATGCTTAAACAAATTAATGCTATGATCGGAAAAAGGGAAGAAGTAAAGTCCTATTCCTCAGTAATGAAAATAACTCCGGTAGTTATTATCTAAATAATGTGAAACTTGATCATATCGATGAGGGAGATAACAACATACCCATAGCTGCCTTCCAGAGGAATCTTCTTAACTTCAAGTTAGTTGTGCATATGTGGTGCATATGTTGGACTGCGTGAGGCTAACACCAACAGTCTGGGTACATGAACAAGACATATGTACATCTACCTATCGGCACTATATTTCATTAATATAAGGATACCAACAGCCTGACTGATAAAGTCATCCACCAGGAGGCCTGACCTGGGACCAACCGCTGGGATATTAACACCTGGAGCACTTTCCAGGTAAACTCAAGGTAACCCGACGTGAAAAGGACTTAGGAGTCCTCGTTAGCAAAAATCTAAAATCAAGACTGCAGTACTTACGAGTCTGTAATACAGCACATAGACTCCTTGGATTTAGATTAATATAAATAACATGAAGCCTTAAGCTTATTCTACAGCCAAATACATGCTTGGTAAGGTCTCATTAAGAATATGCGTCATGCAGTTATGATCGCCATACTACAGAATGGATGTAAATTATGCGCAAAATGCGCGCTATGGAATTTTGTTGTAAAGATATTTCAGGTCACACAGAGAACAAGACGTGAGAATTTATAGGGGTTGCAGAGAGGTCTCGAAGTGAAAGAATGGCGTCTGAAGTCACGTGTGAGTTGTCAGCCGAATAAGCGAGGTTATGTGATCATTGAATCAGGTTTTGATATTATTTCGGATTCTAGACACAATCTGCTGCGATGGTCACTTTATTGTATGATATGTCTTGCCTCTGGGAAGTTCATAAGCTGGTTTTCGGTGTTTCCGTGTAGAGTGCATGCGTTCTTAGAATATTGGCGTTCTGGCAAACGTTAATATTTTCTCTGACTCTGGTATCTAAGTCTCTGAAGTTGCACCTACATAACGTGTGTCACAATTTGTCACATCCTCACTGCTTTACAGTTTAGTAGTTGTAATGTAAAACAAATGAATAATTAAAATTCCTTTCTTTTCTTTAACATTATAGCACAAAGATGACTTTCAGATTAAATTAACAATATTAACTCTAGAGATTAACTTCCACTAATCCCATGATCAACACTGTTGTACCTCAGTTCAGTCCCTGCCTAACTTGCACAAGATTATAGACTCCAGTCTACATGAACAAAGTGGGAAAAATAGACTTATATGCGCTCCAGGTCTTTCTCTGTATCTCTGGGGATCTGGTGTCTTGGATTTCTTGTAACGTCAAGCACTCGGCTTAATGACAACATGTTGCAGAATCTGACGTTATTAAAATATAGTTGACAGTCACTTAGCACTTGCACAGATAAATTCCTCGGAATCAAGTAAACTTCCAAGAACGTGGGTTCCGTAATAAGTCAAGGAAGTCCACTGACTTAAATGAATCTTGGAAATATCACGCAAGTCACTGAATAGACGTTTGAAGCACACATCAAATTGTGGTGCGTTTTGTATGGCACAAAACCAGAGACTACTGGCCCCAGGCTTTCAAAACCCGACCTACAAGTTTCAGTGATGCCCTGGAGCAATATTGTTAAATGAATGTCAAAGAGGAATGTTAATTTATCACTCAGTACAGCAGAACGTCAGTCATTATGACAAACTCATCAAAGTTCTGAAATTTAGTAACAGATAGGACTCATTTTCTAATATCAATTAAAAAAGCCACCTGCCAATCTGAATAAATAAAAACAATTACACCCTGTATCGGCACAAATTTGGAATTTTAATGAAACTGTTAAAAAACCTTTATATCAATTGATTCAGAGCAATTACAGGAGAATGCCTTTTCTTATAGGCTTCAAACCTTTTATTAATGGGCATTATTAAAAAGGAAATGTGGCTTTCATGCTGAGTTCTGTAAATTTTAAATTACCAGTTTTATTAAATGGCTTCCATTTAATAACCGAAGTATACCTCTCCAGGTCTGTTTCAAATACTTATATGTTGGTGTATCTTAAGAAGTATTTTTTTATTGAATTTTGTTTTCATACATGCCAATTTTGTGAACTTTTTACTCAATTGGACATTCTCAAAAAAATTCTTATTGGATTCTAGATAATTTTAAAGAAAATGGAACTTTAAGAAAAGAAAATTGAGACGTACTGAAAAATTGAAGACTCATATTTATATAGCAGTGTTATTTTTCATCAGTTTAGTGAATCCTTAAATACTGAAGAGTGTTCATGTCCCGTCTAACTTCCTCCAAGAGTTTCATTTATAACTTCAGAATGCTTTATGTGATCGACTTGAAATTTTCAACTCTAGTCAACTAATACTAGACGAAGGTTTGTTGTGCAATATACAAGTGCAGGCTTCCTCTTCTTAATTTTATTTAGACCATTCCTGGAATTGATTTAGATGAGATAATTTTAGAAAGCTTCTTTTGATCGGCTTAAAATTTCATCACTGGTTTATCTTACTTAGAATGTTGGTATTGTTAATGGAGTATGTTGGTGCCTTTTTGCCACTTATAATCTCAAAATTGCTTAATAATATTTTGCATTATGTGACTGGACTATCCATTTTGAATTGTGTCATAAGCCCTTGATGCTGATGAGGGCTCTTCATCCAAGGAATTGAAATTATTCTCCTTTTCCTTGTATCAAATCTGATCTGCCTATGTTTGCCTACTGGATTTAAGTAACTGGCATATATCTTTTAACATGATAGAGGTTGATTGATGGACTGTACACGAGTATAGATTTATCAGCTTATTGTGGTAGCGTGAAAGGGTTGGCAATTCTCTTACTGAGTGGTCCAAACTGGGGGTAATGTAGGTAAATGTGGGTATGGTAGAGTAATGCTCTTCTGACTTAAGAGAGCATACTTCATTACTACATGCCCAGTTGGGAACCACTGTCTTACTGGGATGGATTGTGAAGGACCTGCCTAGTATAGGCCAACAGCGTGCTGCAGTGTTCCTCCTTTTTTATGTTCTTATGTTCATATGAAATAGATGAAACCTTTGTAAGGGATATAGGATTCTGAGCCAGAACTGAAGCATGCGTCTTCTGATCACTGCTGATGTTTTCAACACAAAAAAAATTCGCCTTGATTTTGAAATGTGTACGTTTTAAAGTGGTAATTTTGTTATGAAATTAATTACTGTGAAATAACTGGAGAATGTCTCTTCCGATCAGGCTAGTTTTACATTTGCGTTTTTATGTGCCCATTACAGTTCTAGAGGCCATTGTAAAAATTAAATTACTATTTTAAAATTAAATTACTTTCTTAGAGAAAAGTTTGGATTGATATTGGGGTCTATTGGCTTTTCTTACGGAAGAAATTGGTAACATTGAACACTACTTGTCAAGTTGAATTATCAACGTAATAATACAACTTCTGAGCGGCTTCAAACTTAGTGATAATCCTCTTCATGCCACTTTTTTTTTTCTCTCTACTCTGGAATACCGCTGTACACTAACAGATCTTAAGAAAAAACTGCACATCTAGAGAATGTACAGAAAACCCTAAATTCACGTATTAGTTTAGTCAAGTACCTTAATTACGGGGAAAGTTTGAAGACCCTTGGATTGTAGTCCCTGGAAAGCAGGCGAGAAAGATGCATCATAATCTTAGCCTGGAAAATCCTAGAGGGACTGGTTCCAACTCTGCACACAAAATTCACTCCCTAAGGATACAAAAGACCCGACAGACGGTGCAACATTCCCCCAGTGAAAAGCAGGGGTGCTCTGAGAACACTAAAATACAATAAATGTAAGGAGCCCAAGAGTGTTCAACAGTCTCCCATTATGCATAAGGGAACCACCAACAGACTCCTGACTGTCTTAAAGAGAGAATTGGACAGGTACCTAAAGTCAGTACCCGATCAGCCGGGCTGTGGTTCGTTTGTTGGATTCTGTGCAGCCACCAGTAACAGCCAGGTTGACCAGGCCCTGATCCACCAGGAGGCGTGGTCGGGGACCGGGCCGCGGGAGCGATGACCCCCGGGGCTAATACCTAGAATGGGAACGCTACTGATTGGTAATCACGGGGATACCAGCGTTTGCTAGCCACTGAGTTGTTCATCATATGACTTAAGGCCCGCCACCGGAGACAATTTCCTTAACTAAAACACTACCACCATCACGATCTGAAATGTAACATTTATTCAAACGCTGTTCTCAAGAAACAAGATATATCATTTTATCTAAACCAGATGTGATGGTGAGTAAGGTTACCTACTAGCTAGGGAGCAACAAAATGCTGATAAGCAGTTTTGGCACAAACGTCTCATCGTTTCTTCTCAGGGCAGAGTTCCCTCTGAAGCCGTGACCGACAATCTGAGAAGGAGAAAGCCCAAGAAAGAGGAGGAAGACCAGGAAGGGGGAGAAAGGAAGATGAGGAGGAGCGACGAGCCAACTTGTCTCAACTGCGAGCAGTAGTCAGTTGTGTCGCAAACAGCGAGGTGAGCAGACATACGCCGCTCCGCTCTCCTGGTCCCCTACCTGAGCCCTCTCACACGCTTCCTCAGATTGTTAGTAGTGCCGTTCACAGTGCAGAGACCTGGAGCTCCGCAGGTGTTGCTACACGGCTCTCGGTGCTCTGACACGCTCAGCAAGAAGAAAGTGTTGCCCAAATAATTTGCAAACCGAAACGTGGGATGTATTGCAGTATCTTGCCCAGATGGTCTGAACTTGGGATGTGATAATTCTTGATCGGCGTTTGGTGGGCTTTGAATCGACATAGAAAAAGTGATTGTGTGTGTGATTTAAAGTGTTTTAAAAAAGTTTTTAAATGTTTACATACCCCTAAGTCCGTGAAAGTGTCGCGTTTTGCACTGTGATCCCAAAGTGTGTATGAAGAATATCTTGTACAATTCGGTTACCGGACTTTAGTCGTGTCCGGTATGGTGGTGTGTCCATGGTAATCGCCTTAGTGACCATGGGCTACATGGCTGTACGAGCCGTCATGGGCGTGTGGGCGTGGCTGGCGCTCATGGGCGTCCTCCCACAGACCCTACCTCAGGTGGAGAGCTCGGGCATGGGTATGGGCGGCACCGTGGGCGTGGGATCCCTGTGTCCTGCCCGCTGTGCATGCTTCGGAACTACAGTTGATTGTGCCAAGCGTGGCCTCACTCGTCTGCCCCGTGGAGTTTCTCCCGACACACAACGACTGTAAGTATAATAATAATAATAATCTTTGTACTATTAATGTGTACAAAGTCATAAGCCCCTTATTAAGTACTTGTATGTTAGCCGATTGCTGTGGGTCGCGTCAAGGGAAAGAGGGCTAAAGAGCTTCAATGGAAATAAGCCACATTGATTGGGTTTCTTGAACTAGTCTAGGTTACGAAACCTCATTTTATGTATTCTCGCCGCAAGTTAGCGGTGTTGCTGGGTGTCGTCGTCAGGAGGGAAGTGCTAGTAGACCACGAACTGTTTCATGTTTACAGGTGATTACCGACACTAACTGCTAAAATCTTGGAAACGTCGAATGTGTTGCTAAGACGTGTCTAGGCACATTAATTACATAGTTTCTCACTAGATGCCATGGTTAATCATCTCTATATTAAATTAATTAAATTATTAATTCCAGAAGGGTTAATTTCCCAGGGTAACCCAATACAGCCAGGCAGTGGGACTTATTTCCAATCGGGCACTTAAGTCCTCTTTTAGAATGCGACTTGTAAAAGCCGACTTGCTTCTAGATACCCATCATCTGCTGGGTGACAGAAGCCGTCGGTGTAACTGATTTTCACATCGCTGAGTTACTCAGCTGTTTTTAGCATTTAAGGTTTAAATATTCAGTAATAAGATACGAAGAGGACCCCAATGCAAGTAAGTCACTTTGAATTCTTTTTGTTATCCTAAATAATATTATGCATATGTTACTATATATGATAATTTGTGTAACTGTATTTGTGTATCTGTACGTATATAAACTTGTCCAGTTGTTTCCTCCCGTCCTTGACTGAGCCCGGGCCGGGTGCTATCGTCTACAAGCTACGAGGTACCTGCATAGGGATTCTTTATGATGTGTTGCTGCTTAATAAACGTCTTGCTTTTTCACCACCAGTTACATTTACTTTTTAATATAAAATGTGCATCACATATATAATTATTTATAATTTACATTCGCATTAAAATTTGCGGAAGTGTTGCGTATAACACTGTCATTATCAAAACAAAATCCACACTTAGACTGTAAATGGTGAGTCTGTCCTTGTCAAACCTGTTTAATAAATCATTAGGTCGAGAATCATGGCTTGGTAATCTAATACCATTTTTTTAAGGGGTGTTAGATTATTAGTTTCAAACTCTTTGGCCAGTTGTGAGGAAACTGAGGCACAGTTTATGTAATTCGCACTCTCCATGAAAAATAAATTAAAAGATTCAGGGAATGGCTGTAACAAAAAAAAATCTGATTAGGCCATTAACGAGGAGACCCGATATGGAATAGGGCAGTGGGGGCGGTGACCCCGGAATCGACAAAAGGCTCGGCAGACGGTGCCTCATACCCCGAATGAAAAGCGGGGATGGCATGAGTACACCAAGAGAAAACACAGTAAGTGTCCGGGACCCAAGACTGCTCAACAGCTCCCTAGCATACGGAGAATTGCCAATAGACCCACTGGCTGTCTTCAGTAGGGAGCTGAACAGATACATAAAGCCAGTGCCGGATCACGCAGGCTGTGGTTCGCATTTTGGATTTCGTGCGATCAGCAGTAACAGCTTGGTTGATCAGCCCTTGCTCTACTCTGAGGTCTGGTCGAGGACCAGGCCGTGGGGGCGTTGACCCCCAGAACAACTTCCAGGTAGATAGGGAATATTATTTTAATTATTTTACTCTCGTTCTCTTCAGATTTTAAATATTAGATAACGGTAAAAATTACAATATTATATACTCAGTCAGGTGGAACATCATAGATGAAGGTTATCTGAGAGATCACTATAGTTAGAATGGGAGGTAAACCTGAGTGGAACAACAGTTGCATGTGGAGTGCCCCAGGACTCACTCGGTACCTATTCCACTTTATACAGTTGATCTGATATAGAAATTAATATAGACATCAGTAAATTTGAAAGAAAAAAGGACGACTTTCTTTGTATTATTACCCCGGTATTACATACTGACAAGTATATTAATAAAACACAGTATGTTGTTATGGATTTTATTGAGAAGACTTTTTGTCCAACAGAAACAGTTATCAATTCTCACGAGAATTAATAGTCTTTGGTGAACGAAATTTCTCAGCAAAATACCATTAAAAACGCTTGTTTTATTAACCTAAACTGGGATAACCCAAGATAGCCAGGTAGTGTGCCGTATTTCCGTTCGAATTTTAAAGTTTCCCAAGGATACGACCCATGACTAAGGGTTAACTCATATCCATGTCTTTTGTGAGCCGAAGGTAGATAATTAATACATCACATAGATTGAAAATCGTCGAATGCGCTTTAGTGTAGACGGGTGTAAAGTGACGGGTGTAAAGTTATAAGTCGGAGAACCTTAATACAGGATTCCCTGATATCAACCAAGGACACCAGTGGAAATAAATCATTCTGACTTTTTTTTCGGTTATCCTAGGTAATTTACACATATGTTACTATGTAAAACAACCATTGTGAAAAAAAAACAGTAAACTTACAAGCGCTTTTGTGATTTCTCCCATTATACAGGTCCTTGATAAAGTGAGAAATCACGAAAGCGCTTGGAAGTTAACTAATTTTTCGAAGTGGTTATTTTGTATTTTGATATTTCCTGCTTACCGTGATCTTATTGTATATGTTACTGTGTATGATAATTGTGATTACACGGACCTATACCTAAATAAACTTAATGAGCTAGAGAAAGATTCATACCTGGAGTTTACCTGGAGAGAGTTTCGGGGGTCAATGCCCCCGCGGCCCGGTCTGTGACCAGGCCTCCTGGTGGATCAGCGCCTGATCAACCAGGCTGTTGCTGCTGGCTGCACGCAAACCAACGTACGAGCCACAGCCCGGCTGATCAGGAACTGACTTTAGGTGCTTGTCCAGTGCCAGCTTGAAGACTGCCAGTTCAAATGCGAGAAGGATCAAGAAATAACTGTTAGTCGGTGTTTGAAGCCAATAGAACGTGCATCAACGTATGAAATCAAATGAATTCGGTAGTTTGACTTATCTTGAGAGATGTGTACAGTAAGTGAAAGTATTTAGTAAAGTGCTATGAATAGGGTTCTAAAAATATAAAATAAGCGTAGAACTCAAAACAATGTGTTTCAGTTAACGCTAAGATTTATAGGATAAATTGGTACCAAGAAGTAGGGTGTAATTGTGTGGAACAAGTGACCAGGTAGCTGCAGACGTATGGAACAGGTGACAATGGAGCAGCAGTTGTGTGGAACAAGTGACCAGGTAGCAGCGTTGATGCCAGAATATTGAAAATTTTCAAGAACAGGTGAGACAAGTTCAAGAGTGATAATGTGGAGTGTAAATTGGAAATTTCTTGTTGGAGCAGAAACATACTCGTGTAAGAGACCCTACGTTTCCGTCTGACTTGGACCGATATGTCGTCCTAAGTTTCTCCTATGTGCGGGTTGTTTGTGTATTGCTCCAGTCACGGTATTGTGTCTTCTTATTCTTTAAGTCTCTAAATTTAAGATTTTTCGACCGCTGTGCATTTTTTATTGACAAAATCCCACAGAGGGCGAAACGTTATTAAATAGCCTACTCTCTGACTATGATCGGTTGCCATTAGGCCTTTTCGATTCTCAGTTTTTAAAACGTCCCTCAATCTATGTATTAAAAAGGGGACTCTTTTTGTACACAAAATCAGTTTTACAAGCTAAGAGCTATTATCCTACATAGCACATTTCAAAGCCCATTCCTATCCAGGGTATATATATACTACCACCGCGTAGGATGCGACCCATACCAGTCGGTTAACACCCAGGTGAACAGGGGCAGCAGGTGAAAGGAAACACACACAACGTTTCCACCTGTAAAGGAAATCGAACTCCGTTGCAAGCAGACTCTGGGATCACCTTCAGCAGCTTATCGAGTATGACCACCGCTTGGTACACAAGGAAGTGGGATAGTGGGCGTGTTACTGGTCCAGGTATCACGCGTGGTGAGGTCACGTAAGGTTACTCCTCGGTCGGAGTTCATCATGGCTTCCTATTGTTGCATATCAGTCTTGATCTGATAATCCACACGGAAGTTCTGCCTCGTGTCAACTCTGCCATATCGGGAATGAATTAGGATTTTTTTTTATAAACATAATAACTGTGATTTATTTCTGACCCGTTTGGGGAGTTTTCCTGTTGCCGTGGTCCAGTCCAGGCCACCCTGATGACTGCCTGGGCTACCAGGATGTTGCTCTTGGTGGTCCGCCGGCCACTGGCCGATCTGGTATGCTGCGAAATCATATATCCAGTTTCCTCTAGGAAACCTATTGTTTCGTTCCTTTACTGTGGATATTAATTTTTGCACAAATTACTGTTAAATAAATATATAATATTGTAATATATCTTAGTGTCCCAAATCTGCACACAGAAATCACTCCCTACGAAAGTAAAAGACTGGGCAGGCGATGCAAAATGCCCCCAAATAAAAGTAGGGGCGCCATTGGTACACTAAGGGGAAAACACCATAAATGTCCGGGGCCCAAGACTGTTCAACAGCCTCCCATCAAGCATTAGGGGAATTGCCGATAAACCCCTGGCTGCCCTCAAGAGAGAGCTGGACAGATACCTAAAGTCAGTGCCGGATCAGCCGGGCTGTGGCTCGTACGTTGGACTGCGTGCGGCCAGCAGTAACAGCCTGGTTGATCAGGCCCTGATCCACTGGAAGGCCTGGTCATGGACCGGGCCGCGGGGGCGTTGATCCCCGGAATGACCTCCAGGTAACCAGGTACATAAGATTTTGAAAGACTTTAAGTAATATGAAATGTTAAGCTGTTTGTACTGGAATGTTATCGAAATTCGAACATTACTACAAGACTAACATTTTGGGACTGTTATCTTGGGATATTTAAGATATTAATCAAGGACATGTGACAAATGGGGTGTCTAGCCTCAGACTTACTTACACTGACATGGCCCTCACAACACTTGTGGCTTATTATCCAGTGTTATTTTTTCTCCACTGAAGGTAAGTAATGGACGATAATATGATATTTTTGGATAACCTGAAGATTCGTGTTTCTTCATCCACCTAGATAAATTCTTCAATAAATGTATCCAACCTTACTTTATTGCGTCAAAACTGACTTAGCAACTAACCTTGCAAAAATTTACAAAGTATATAGCAAAAATTTATCTAACTTATTAAGGAATTTGCATAACTACATTAAATTTTACCTGAAAGAGACAAGGAGCGAAATAACTTTAACACTAAATAAGTATATTTACCACAGTAAGTTTTCTTCGTAAAATACACGAGGTTAAAAATTCAAGACACAACGCTGGCCAACACAAGCAAGACACAATGCTGGCCAACACAAGCAAGACACAACGCTGGCCAACACAAGCAAGACACATCGCTGGTCAACACAAGCAAGACACAATGCTGGCCAACACAAGCAAGACACAACGCTGGCCAACACAAGAGACACAAGTGGCAAAACAGAATCAAGCTGGCCAACAACAAGACACAACGTGGCAACACAAGCAGAACACGCTGGTCAACACAAGCAAGACACAACGCTGGTCAACACAAGCAAGACACATCGCTGGCCAACACAAGCAAGACACAACGCTGGCCAACACAAGCAAGACAACGCTGGCCAACACAAGCAAGACACAACGCTGGCCAACACAAGCAAGACACAACGCTGGCCAACACAAGCAAGACACAACGCTGGCCAACACAAGCAAGACACATCGCTGGCCAACACAAGCAAGACACATCGCTGGCCAACACAAGCAAGACACAACGCTGGCCAACACAAGCAAGACACAACGCTGGCCAACACAAGCAAGACACAACGCTGGCCAACACAAGCAAGACACAACGCTGGCCAACACAAGCAAGACACAACGCTGGCCAACACAAGCAAGACACAACGCTGGCCAACACAAGCAAGACACAACGCTGGCCAACACAAGCAAGACACAACGCTGGCCAACAACAAGACAACGCTGGCAACACAAACAACGCTGGCCAACACAAGCAAGACACATCGCTGGCCAACACAAGCAAGACACAACGCTGGCCAACACAAGCAAGACAACGCTGGCCAACACAAGCAAGACACAACGCTGGCCAACACAAGCAAGACACAACGCTGGCCAACACAAGCAAGACACAACGCTGGCCAACACAAGCAAGACACAACGCTGGCCAACACAAGCAAGACACAACGCTGGCCAACACAAGCAAGACACAACGCTGGCCAACACAAGCAAGACACAACGCTGGCCAACACAAGCAAGACACAACGCTGGCCAACACAAGCAAGACACAACGCTGGCCAACACAAGCAAGACACAACGCTGGCCAACACAAGCAAGACACAACGCTGGCCAACACAAGCAAGACACAACGCTGGCCAACACAAGCAAGACACAACGCTGGCCAACACAAGCAAGACGCAACGCTGGCCAACACAAGCAAGACACAACGCTGGCCAACACAAGCAAGACACATCGCTGGCCAACACAAGAAAGACGCAACGCTGGCCAACACAAGCAAGACGCAACGCTGGCCAACACAAGCAAGAGACAACGCTGGCCAACACAAGCAAGAGACAACGCTGGCCAACACAAGCAAGACACAACGCTGGCCAACACAAGCAAGACACAACGCTGGCCAACACAAGCAAGACACAACGCTGGCCAACACAAGCAAGACGCAACGCTGACCAACACAAGCAAGACGCAACGCTGACCAACACAAGCAAGACGCAACGCTGGCCAGCACAAGCAAGACACGACGCTGGCCAACACAAGCCAGACACAACGCTGGCCAACACAAGCCAGACACAACGCTGGCCAACACAAGCCAGACACAACGCTGGCCAACACAAGCCAGACACAACGCTGGCCAACACAAGCCAGACACAATGCTGGACTAAACAAGCCAGACACAACGCTGGCCAACACAAGCCAGACACAACGCTGGCCAACACAAGCCAGACACAACGCTGGCCAACACAAGCCAGACACAACGCTGGCCAACACAAGCCAGACACAACGCTGGACTAAACAAGCCAGACACAACGCTGGCCAACACAAGCCAGACACAACGCTGGCCAACACAAGCCAGACACAACGCTGGCCAACACAAGCCAGACACAACGCTGGCCAACACAAGCAAGACGCAACGCTGGCCAACACAAGCAAGACACAACGCTGGCCAACGCAAGCCAGACACGCTGCTGGCCACACAAGCCAGACACAACGCTGGCCAACACAAGCCAGACACAACGCTGGCCAACACAAGCAAGACGCAACGCTGGCCAACACAAGCAAGACACAACGCTGGCCAACGCAAGCCAGACACGCTGCTGGCCACACAAGCCAGACACAACGCTGGCCAACACAAGCCAGACACAACGCTGGCCAACACAAGCAAGACAACGCTGGACTAAACAAGCCAGACACAACGCTGGCCAACACAAGCAGGACACAACGCTGGCCAACACAAGCAAGACAACGCTGGACTAAACAAGCCAGACACAACGCTGGCCAACACAAGCAGGACACAACGCTGGCCAACACAAGCAAGACACAACGCTGGCCAACACAAGGCAGACACAATGCTGGCCAACACGAGCAAGACACAACGCTGGCCAACACGAGCAAGACACAACGCTGGCCAGCACAAGCCTGACACAACGCTGGCCAACACAAGCCTGACACAACGCTGGCCAACACAAGCCTGACACAACGCTGGCCAACACAAGCCTGACACAACGCTGGCCAACACAAGCCTGACACAACGCTGGCCAACACAAGCCTGACACAACGCTGGCCAACACAAGCCTGACACAACGCTGGCCAACACAAGCCTGACACAACGCTGGCCAACACAAGCCTGACACACGTGCAACAAGCTGGCCAACGGCACACAAGCCTGACACAACGCTGGCCAACACAAGCCTGACACAACGCTGGCCAACACAAGCCTGACACAACGCTGGCCAGTACAAGCAAGACACAACGCTGGGCAACACAAGCAAGACACAACGCTGGCCAACACAAGCAAGACACAACGCTGGCCAATACAAGCAAGACACAACGCTGGCCAATACAAGCAAGGCACAACGCTGGCCAACACAAGCAAGACACAACGCTGGCCAACACAAGCCAGACACACTGCTGGCCAACACAAGCCAGACACACTGCTGGCCAACACAAGCAAGACACACTGCTGGCCAACATAAGCAAGACACAACGCTGGCCAACACAAGCAAGACACAACGCTGGCCAACACAAGCCAGACACACTGCTGGCCAACACAAGAAAGACACACTGCTGGCCAACACAAGCAAGACACAACGCTGGCCAACACAAGCAAGACACAACGTTGGCCAACACAAGCAAGACACAACACTGGCCAACACAAGCAAGACACAACGCTGGCCAACACAAGCAAGACACAACGCTGGCCAACACAAGCAAGACACAACGCTGGCCAGTACAAGCAAGGCACAACGCTGGCCAACACAAGCAAGGACAACGCTGGCCAACACAAGCAAGACACAACGCTGGCCAACACAAGCAAGACACAACGCTGGCCAACACAAGCAAGACACAACGCTGGCCAACACAAGCAAGACACAACGCTGGCCAGTACAAGCAAGGCACAACGCTGGCCAACACAAGCAAGGCACAACGCTGGCCAACACAAGCAAGGCA
Organism: Cherax quadricarinatus; assembly: GCF_026875155.1. Classification (NCBI taxonomy): domain Eukaryota; kingdom Metazoa; phylum Arthropoda; class Malacostraca; order Decapoda; family Parastacidae; genus Cherax; species Cherax quadricarinatus. The sequence continues at coordinate 15,075,953 of NC_069450.1, forward strand.
CAACGCTGGCCAACACAAGCAAGACACAACGCTGGCCAACACAAGCAAGGCACAACGCTGGCCAACACAAGCAAGACACAACGCTGGCCAACACAAGCAAGGCACAACGCTGGCCAACACAAGCAAGGCACAACGCTGGCCAACACAAGCAAGACACAACGCTGGCCAACACAAGCAAGACACAACGCTGGCCAGTACAAGCAAGGCACAACGCTGGCCAACACAAGCAAGGCACAACGCTGGCCAACACAAGCAAGGCACAACGCTGGCCAACACAAGCAAGACACAACGCTGGCCAACACAAGCAAGGCACAACGCTGGCCAACACACAAGCAAGGCACAACGCTGGCCAACACAAGCCTGACACAACGCTGGCCAACACAAGCAAGACACAACGCTGGCCAACACAAGCAAGGCACAACGCTGGCCAACACAAGCAAGACACAACGCTGGCCAACACAAGCAAGACACAACGCTGGCCAACACAAGCCAGACACACTGCTGGCCAACACAAGCAAGACACAACGCTGGCCAACACAAGCAAGACACAACGCTGGCCAGTATAAGCAAGGCACAACGCTGGCCAACACAAGCAAGGCACAACGCTGGCCAACACAAGCAAGACACAACGCTGGCCAACACAAGCAACACACAACGCTGGCCAACACAAGCAAGACACAACGCTGGCCAACACAAGCAACACACTACTTCCAGCATTATTAAAGCGCATGTTACATGCCGTAGGCATTGCTGATTTATAATGAAATCTGTCTACAACGAGTATAAAATAAAGAACTAAAAGGCACAATACCGTGACTGGAACAATACACAACTAACCCGCGCATAGAGAGAGAGAGAGAGAAAGGGAGAGGGAGGAGCTTACGACGACGTTTCGCTCCGACTCGGACCATTTACAAAGTCAAGCGCCAAACATGTGTGGGTCATTTCAGTGCAAGATTTGGTGGAGGTTTGATCCTCCGTCTGCTGAGACGCGTCTACAACAAGGCTTGACATTCAGGAGGAAAACTAACTTGAACAATTCCACTCAGTATTATAATAAACTTCTGATGAGTGTTTCTGCCACAGCCCCCCCCCCCAAAAAAAAAAAAAATCTGTAAACCATAATACTTATGTGACTGATAACATCTCCGAGACGCCGTCTTCAGTATCGTGAACAATCATCCAATGAGATATTGACTTGCCGTAATATGCTTTTTCGTTTTCTCCTGTCACTGCGGTAAGGAGGAACCAGGAGAATGGGCGTGACGCCCACGTGTGTGAGCGTCAGGGTGGAGAGGTGAGCCACGATCGCATGCTGGTGCCTCCTTCAACTCAGAGTTCCTTTACAGAAATCAATTGCGGGTTGATGTGACACCCAGACTCGGGTTGTTGCATGTGTGGTAGTAGTTAGGGCCTAGGTGTGGCTAATGCAGGGTAGGTGTGGCTAGCGTTGTAGTGTGTGGTAGGTGTGGCTAGTGCTGTAGTGTGTGGTAGGTGTGGCTAGTGTTGTAGTGTGTGGTAGGCGTGGCTAGTGTTGTAGTGTGTGGTAGGCGTGGCTAATGTTGTGGAGAAATATTACTTTAGTATATGTATGGATAATCATAAGATTTTTCACATTATTAACCCCTGAAGGGTAAAAATCTATGACAATCACAGAAAGCCATGGAGTGTGGCTTATTTCCACTAGAGGTTCTTTTTAGGTCCTTCCCAGAATACGGCCGACAACACTCAACTATAAAATGGTATAAAATACCGACAGGTTGTTAGGTAAGACACATATGCAACAGTTAGGTATCTTTATTTCGAAACGTTTCGCCTACACAGTAGGCTTCTTCAGTCGAGTACAGAAAAGTTGATAGAAGCAGAAGAGACTTGAAGACGATGTAATCAGTCCATCACCCTTAAAGTTTTGAGGTGGTCAGTCCCTCAGTCTGGAGAAGAGCATTGTTCCGTAGTCTGAAACAATATGTAGTAGAAGTGACAGGATGGAGCCTTATATAGCGCCAGGAGGTGAGACGTAGGTCACTTTGGGAGGTCAGGTCCCTCTCAAATTACATCGTCTTCAAGTCTCTTCTGCTTCTATCAACTTTTCTGTACTCGACTGAAGAAGCCTACTGTGTAGGCGAAACGTTTCGAAATAAAGATACCTAACTGTTGCATATGTGTCTTACCTAACAACCTGTCGGTATTTTATACCATTTTATTGTTCAATCTGTCAGACACTGCAACACAAGGGTATCTTGGTACAGACCTAAAATCAACTTCGACAACCTCTGCTAGTGAGAACGGCTGGATTTGAGAGGGACCTGACCTCCCAAAGTGACCTACGTCTCACCTCCTGGCGCTATATAAGGCTCCATCCTGTCACTTCTACTACATATTGTTTCAGACTACGGAACAATGCTCTTCTCCAGACTGAGGGACTGACCACCTCAAAACTTTAAGGGTGATGGACTGATTACATCGTCTTCAAGTCTCTTCTGCTTCTATCAACTTTTCTGTACTCGACTGAAGAAGCCTACTGTGTAGGCGAAACGTTTCGAAATAAAGATACCTAACTGTTGCATATGTGTCTTACCTAACAACACTCAACTAGTTGACTCATGAAATCTGTGTTTTGGTCTAGACATCATATACAAGTTCCTTCTTTCGCTTGTTCAAAAGTTTATTTTTTTTCACCCTAATAGTTTTTTTTAATCTTAGTTATGAGAAATTACTGCATTGTGTTCTTTCCGTACTTTTTCCTTCTGATTTGAGGCTTTGTAATATAGCCTGACTGTTTGTTTCATTATTTAGGCATCCGCGAAGGAGTACCTTGAAGCGACTGGTTGAATTTTTTGCCTTCCTCTACGTTTTCGCATCTAACTTAAGGACGTCTCATCCTATCGGTTTCAAACTTTCAACGCTGGTGTAATCTATTTACTCTAGGAGGAGGTTGGGATTGTTATTGGAATATGTAGGTGCCAATTTTCTAATTTTATTAGAAAAAAGGAAAATCGAACTACTGGTTCACATGTAATAATTTGTGAATGTCTCTCATCCGATCGGGTTCAGATCTTTAATGTCGATAAAATGCAATTTCTGAGGAGCTTTAAACACACTTCAAAATTTACACTCTTATGAGTGTAAATTTTGAAGTGTGTGGGTGCTGATCTGACATTTTTGTTGAATCAATGGGTTATTAGTTTCCATTTGATAACTTATGAATGCTTCTTCTGACTGGCTTCAGATCTTCAGTGCTGATTTAACTAGACATTTGTATCGCACCCTGTACTAGTCCTTTTACATGCATGAAGTAGAGGCGGCTGGGCTTATTAAACACGAGGATTTCTTTCTTAGATGGCACATCGACCGAAACACATCTAGCTTTTTAATTCATCCTTTTTTTTCCCCCCGTACTGGAGTAACTGAATATTTTTCTTCGTAAGACATAACTTATGTGGTCCATTAGTAGACTTTGTTTACATTAACTTAAAGGTTTACCCGCCTAAAAGATATTTTTCATTCGTGCTGACTGTTGTACGTGTAAATATTGACTGTCGTTGTAGATAAACATTAACATGAGGGAACGACTTACTGGGTGTCATTCTTGCCGGTCACGTCACGCTCTGGACACCACTCTCAGGATTGTTATGATGCTTCACTGTTCATTTGCTTGCAGTCTTAGTTATCCTGGCCGAAGATTAACACGAACACCATGTAATAATGGAATATTTAATTTCTAATCTAATTTGAGTGGCAGAGGGAATATCAGAAAAGACTGCATGTCTCAGCGCCTCTGTGCTTAACATAACATTTAAAAACAGGTTAGATTATCATTTATTAAATAAATGCTAGATATTTATGAGAACATAATAACACGAATGCAAATAAATCACAGAAAGAGGGGGCCTTAAACCCAGGGCAAAGGGTCCTAAAATTGTGGGCCCAGTTCCCAAAACCTCGGGCCCATTCCTGCCTAACAAAAATTAAACCAAAAGGGTAAAATTTTCTGTACAGGGGAATGTTGGAAATGGGCCTCACGGTAACCTCAAATGCCAGGGTTTTAAAACCCCCAACCCGTTCTGTGATTTGTTTGCGTTGTGTTACTACATTTCGTAGTAAAGAGGGGCGGTTTGAAGGGATTTTTGACCTACAGTATGCCCCACCCCACGCTGGTAGGGGGAATTCTTTTGTAAAACCCTTTGCTTTTTGTGGTCACAGTGGTGGCTCTTTTCAAACTTCCCTCTGGTGTATTGTAAATACTATTTTGGATGAATCTTGGGGGGCCGGGGAGGACTACTAGTTAGCACACCGGCCGCAAGTTTTAAAACCCTCCTTGTAAGGTTTCGAACCCCTCGCTTTTTGTGATTCATACCACACACTACCTCTTTTTTTTTCCTTTCCTTGGCCCCCGTCCCGTCCCCCCCCATAAAATTACTGGCTCCTCCCCTTTTTTGTTTTTGTGGGGATTTTGTAATTATCCAACAGACCAAAACATTGCATAAGTTTTTCCTCTACACTGCATTTTTTATGTATTTATTGACTTTTCCCTTTAAAAACGGGATTGAGAGTCTAGGGAAAATCACCCTTGCCGGGCCCCGGGAAATGTCAATTTTTTTTGTGAAAAACGCTGTTAAGACGTAAAAACCGGGAAATTTAAATTTCTTTCCTGGGAAAGCTGTACAGTAAAATGTATCAAAAAAAACGTTTTAAAAAAATTTTAACCTGAAAAAATAAAGTCGGAAAATTTAAACCTTTAATTTTTGTTTTCCCGATGTATGGTTTTGGGCCCCAATTCCCCGGTGAACCTTTTTTTTAAAATTTTGTAAAACTTTAAAGTACTGGTAATTTTCGAAGTTCCTTGAACTTTTTTTAGAATAGGCGAAAAGTTACTTTCATAATGCCCCCCTGGAAAAAAACGGGAGGGGGCCCCCAAATAAACTGGGAAAATTTCTCCCAAAAAATTTGCTAGAAGGTCCATTAAAACCTTTTGTGATAAGCGGGGGACACGGGGGGAAAACACTAAGGGGAATTTTTTTTAAATTTTGAAAGGGGCCCAAAACCCTTTTCCAATGCATTCTCTTCGTGTAATAAGGGGGAATTTAAACCATAAAACCTGGCTGTTTTCCCAAAAGGGGAAATTTTTTGGGTTAAATTCATTCCCCCCAAGTAATTTACCTGGGGTTGTCGTGTGTGCGTTGGTCTGCGAGTGTCGGGCCCCCCAACCCCTTTGGGCCCGGTCAGGCCCCAACCGGGGGGCCCTAGTCGGGCCCTTGCTAGGGGGGCACTGCCCCGGGAAATTTGTTTCCAGTTTAACTACCGGGTTAGGGAACATTAATCAAAAGGGGCGGGGGTTGAAAACATGCTTAACTGGTCCGGGATGGGGTTTTGTGGGGAGTACGGAAAAAATGGGAAAACCCCCAAAAGCTTGACCACAAGAGTAAAAAATAAAATTCTCGGACTGATCACACTGACTTGCTATCTTCGGGGGGCCTTGCCACGGGGTCGAACCCCCCCACTTTCGCCCGGGATAAAAATCTAATCCTCGTTCCCCAAAAGGGATTTTGTAGCTTTTAAAGTAAAATAAAATGAATACCTCTTTCCCCTCTTTTCGCCCATTGTGTATGGGAAAAAACAATATACGTACTTTATTTTCCCCCCCTTGATCTTTACCTTATACCCCTGGTCCCTTCAAGAGGAGCGGACAAACCTAAAGCCCAGTCCCGGGATCAGCCGGGCTGGGGCTCGTATCGGACTCGTGGGGCCCAGCGTAAACAGCCTATTTGCAGGCCCTGATCCATGGGGACCTGGTAAAGGGCCCGGGGCCGGGGGCTTTGACCCCCGGAAATCCCCCCCTTTCCAGGTAACATCCTCCAGGTATAGTAGCCGGGTTGCTAGGCTAATACCAGACAAAACCAAGCCCATGCCCGGGCTCCGAGAGTAGTAAGACTCTCGAAACTCATAAAGGTATTTAAAAAATAAGTGGCAAAGGGTGACTTTGTGGGAGAGGTTGACGTGGGGAAAGGGTGTGACGGGGTAGGAGAGGTTTTATTTTTGGGGAAAGAGGTTGCATGTAGGAGAGGTGTAAACTGAAAGGAAGGGTGAGGGTTGGGAAAAGGGGGGTGTACAGTGGGAGGGGTTTGGGAAACGTGTGGGAGAGGTGTGCCGTGTGGGGAAGGGGGTGACGGAGGAAGGTGTTACATGTAGGAAAAGGTGGGGACGTGTGGGGAAGGTGTACGTGAAGGAGAGGGTACGTGTGGGAAAGAGGTGTAAAGTGAAAGGAGAGGTGTACGGATATATAATTATTCTGCTTTTCATTTAAAAACCCATAAAAGAAAACGGGAAAGATTTTTTATCGGGTAAGATTAAAATGTTTTTTTCCCCTAAAATAATTTGATATCATTAAGGGAAAATTTTGGGTTTTAGTCAGCTGATCACAAGAGGGGGTCAGTAATTTTTGGGCTCCCCTTTGGGAAATTCGTTTATTAAAAATTTTGTTTCGTAAATGTGCTAAAGAAAAAAAAAAACTGTAGCCCAAAAAATTATGACAAAATTTAACTTGTAAATTTTTTTCCACTTGTAATTTATTTATAAAATCATTTGTCATTTTTTTTGGAAAATTTTAAATTTTTATCCTGGCTTCCAGAGTTTTTTTTTTTAAAAAAGGCCCAATAAATAAAAACAAAAAGGCCTTACAAAGTTTTTTTTAATATGTTTGAGAGGTCCCCCTTAAAAAAAACATTTGGGGGGTTAGAGCGGGGTATTGCTCATCGAAGTCAGTCATCGCACACTGAAACTTGATGTGATCTCTGGAGCCTTTTTTCTTGTTACTTACCCCCAGCGTAAAGAGGAGAGAAAGAGAGAGAGAAGAGTAAAAAAAATTAAGAAGAAAAAGGGGAGGAGGGGACTGGGGACTGTCCCACTGGTTCTTGTGCTAATAAAAGTGAAGGAGTTTTCAAGGAAACCACTTACCCCTATAATTTGCTACTGTAACAAAATACCCCCGCCGGGTGCCTAATCTCTCCACCTGCGAGCTCGCACTTCCTTGTAAAAACCCCCCGGGTATTAACTTTTTTTCCAACGATGTTGTTTTCACTGTGGGGTAGTGTTTGGAGGCAAACAAGCCCATTTTTTTAAAGAATTGATATACGGGGCCGGGAAAGGTCTTAATCCAAAAGGACCAAAGCTATCATAAACCCCTGCAAATACAAAGGTGCCCCTGAGGCCGGAATTTCTTGATTCGCCTTCAGACTTTTTTACTCTGCCCCACATTTTGGGGAAAATTATTTCACCAGTTTTTTTAGGTACAAATTCCACCTTCAAAAATTTTTGTACCTTTTTCCACATTAATTTAATAGTTTGGGGGGAAAATGAAATTGCAAAAACCTTGAACAAAGAGGGCTAACAGTGCCCATGGCCCCCCCCGTTTTTTACTGGCCTTTTTCCCTACATTCCCTTGTTATATATCTAATCCAGAAATTTAAAGTAGTGACATACGGGGAGATTTTACCTTCAAGTTTTTTTCCATATGTTTTACCCAAAATCTTTTTCTCCATTCCAAAGAGTACATTTAAAGTCTTGAGATATTAGAAAAGCTACGATGCTGGGGGGTATTTCGTTCCAAGACGGGGGTTCTTATTTCCTGATAACATTTTTTTGTCATTAGCCAAAAACTGGCGTACGGGGTTTTGGTGCCTGTGATTGCTTTTTTTTTGGTATACTGATGACGAAACCGGGTGATGCCCACCCCTATGGTGAAACCGGGTCCCAAACCCGAATTCAGTAAATTGTGTACTATTGGGGTAATATACCCCTGTTTTGTACAAAAAAAAGTGTATTCCAAAAATTTATGTAATTATATATGGAAGCTTTTGTTAAAAAGTTTGGTGTTTTTGTTTCCCTTTTGGGAAGTATATGTAGTCGAAAGGAAATGGGGGACATGGCAGCAATTTTAATTGTAGATTGTGGGTTTGTGGGTAGAAGGGGCAGTTGTCCGATAGAAAGGAAAGTTGGGTTTAGTGGGGAAAAACGTAGAAAAACCAGGGGATCAAAGGGGTCTAGGAGCATCGTTTTGAATGGGAACATCATAAGAAAAGGGACAAACCGTAGCACTTTCAATGAAGGACATAAAAGGGGGGAAACCCTATCACACTTGAGAGTACCCCCTGATTCCTCATAACACACAAATTTCTAGCTTTAAAATTTTTTAAAGAGATGGGGAAAGGCCCTGTCAATGTAATGTCCCCATTTCTGAACCCATAAAAAAATTCCTCTATCCCAAATTTTTAATTAAAAGGATCTTTTGTAAAGGGTTTCAGTAAGTCTACTCAGCAGGCGGAAAATGACGGGCCCTGCGTCCCCCAAGCCCTTTGGGTTTATATCATAAAAACGCTTTTGATAAATTTGATTCACTCGAAAATTAGTTTTAAAAACGTCTTTATTTCTTTTTTAGAATAGAATTTTTTTCTAATGTCAATACATTTTATGCGGGATCTCATTTCGAGCCCTGGAACGCTGGGGCGCCACTAAAAAATTTGTAAAATTTGTAACATTTGGCTGTTAAAAAATGTTTCCGATCCAGGGTTTTAAAACTACAAAAAAAAATTTATGGTTTTTTTCTTAAATTAAAAAATTTTGAAGAATTTGGGGGTCCCGGGGTTTAATAAAAGGGAGACTTGGGCAAATTTCCCCCAAATAAGGAGGACTTGGAACAGGGGTACCCAAGCGGGGGAGAGAGAGGGGAACAATGGTCCCAAGACTTTAAAACAGCGCTCCCTAAACGGAAAAGTTTTGGTGTCCCGTTAGGAAACAGTGACCACCTCGGAAAAGGCACCTTCTCAGGGGGGAAGTTTCAAAAAAATGTGCGTAATGGGAAATTAATTAAATAACTCGCTTTTTTTTGTTCATTTTTTCAAAATTTAAAGACTATCTTCTCCCTTTTGAAAAAATGATTGTGAAAATAAACCCTCCCTCAAACAGAACAAATTCTTTGAAATTTTAGTAAATTGGCAATTAGGGGACTGGGGAAAGGGAAGGCCCTTTTGGGGAGAAGGGCCCACCTCCCAAGAAAGGCAGACTTTTCCCCAATTTTTGTGTAATAAAATTATTTACGCGCTATGGGTTTAAGAGAAAATTTTTATCAAATGATCCCCGAGAGAAAAAAAACAATTTAATCGCTGTTTACCCTTTTGGGCCCTCCCAGTCTTTAACAAGGTGGGGGGAAAGAGGAAAGGGGGGGGCAGTAGCTCCCGGGCCCCTTTGTGTTCCCAAAAACTGGAGTTCCCCAAAGGGGTTCATGATTTTGGGCCCCATACCTGGGGGAAAGGGGGGGGGTTTTGGGGGTTTGGGGGTTTAGGAGTGCCAGGACTGAGATCCTTGTTGGAAATCCCACGGGGGGGAAGCATTAAAAACCCCATTTAAAAAAAGAGGGTTTTTTGGGAAACATTAGTTTTAATATAAATGTCTTTTTTTGCTATTAAATTTTTCACGCTGTTTCAGCGCCTTGGGAAAATTTTTAAATTTACTTTTTTTTTTTTTAAAAACCTTAATGAGTCAAAGAAGTTTTTGTATAAATTATAGCTAAATAAAACATACCCCCTCTTGAGGGGGAATGGTGGGGGAAAAAAAATTGCCCGGGTTACGTGGTGCGGGGGAAAAAAAATTTTAAAAAGGTTTGAACAAGTAACGTGAAAGGGGTTTAAGCTCATTGTCACACAGGTCACGAGGGAATGATATAGGAATGTAAATGGTATGGGCCCACAAATGAACTTTTTAGTGACAGGGGGCCCTTTTAAACTGCTGAAAATCGCCCCTCCAGATTCATTCATTAGGGGTTTTTTCCCCGGTCCTTACCAACAAAATAAAAGCTAACCCTTTCTTGAGGCATAGTTTTCCCCGGTGTTACCCAATCATGCTGTAAAAAAACCCGCGACATTTGGTCAGTTTTTAGTTTTCGTTTGTTTTTCCCTGGGGTGAAAATTATATTTAGAATGTGTTATTTGTGTCCAAAAAAAACATTCAGAGATGAAAAGCCGTGTCCCTTTATCTAAATCTCCCGGGAGAGTGTCTCGAGGGAAAAACGCCCGGGTTTTCCAGCCCTCCCCCGGGTGGTTTGACCTGATCAATTAGGCTGTTGGAGTCAGCTTCAAAAAGGGTTAAAAGGGGAATGCCCCCTCAGCGCAGCTGATCGGGAACTAACTTGGGGAAACTTTTACCCGGGGGCCCCTTTTCGTTTTCCCCTTAGAATGTTTGAAGTCTATGGGCCTTTTACATTTTCCCCCTACCCTTTTAAAATTGGCTCACGGACCTCTTTTTTTTAAATTGTTTGGGCTTTGTATTTTGCAATTTTGCAAAGCTTCTTTTTTTTCGAAAAAGATGGTATTTTCATAAAAAGTTTTGGGGACCAGTCCCCATGGGAAATTTTCCCAGGGGTAATTTTAAAAACATGCCCATGAACTCAGCCCCGGGCCCGGGCTCGTGGAACCCCTGTGTTCATTAAAAACTCCCAAAAAAACCTTTTCCCGGGCCCCAAGAAATGCTATGGACGAGTAAAAACATAGGGAGATTCCAAAATCACTAAAAAAAACAGATATAGCTCCACATCATAAAGGGGGCAGCAAAGCAAAAACAAAGGGAACTCGGGACCAATGGGTTTTAAACGTCCCACATCAAAAAAATTTTTTAAAGAGTTCTAAGAAGAGGATTGAAAACCCCCACTTGAACCCCCAAACATTGAAAAAATCCTGGGCAACATGGTTTAGAGCGGTTTGTTCCCCCTCTCGCAACTACGGGACCTTTTTAAATGCAATAAATGCAGAAAAAAAATTTGAATTTGAAAGCGATCGCTTTTTTTTTTCCCTGTCGTCGGGCAGTGGCCGGACGGGGAGCAGATAGGGGTGTGTTTAGTTCAAAAATGGGGGGAAGGCAGCGGGTGAAGTCGGGATTGGGGGTTTGTTTGGGGTAGGAAATTTTGGTAGGGTTTTTAAAGTGTATACTATACGTGTTTGTTTTTAAAGGCCCAAATTTTTTTTGAAAGGGCCCCCTTGTATGCAGGGGCCCTTTTTTATGCGAGATTTACTGTATGGTATTTTCCCTGCTGGTAATTAGTCTCCCAACGAAGTGAAGAGGGGGTGTATGTATGGTGCCCCCCTAAATGATTTTTTTTAAAAACCATTATGCAGGGGTGCTAGTGAGCTAAGGGAAAACTGGATTTTGTAGTGGTTATTTGGAATGGTTTTTTAAGTTGTATATAAGTTACTAAAAATATAGATATTTTTTATATAGGGATTTTTTTGCCCTTCCTTCCTAAAAAATTAATTAATATTTTTTAATATACAGAAACATGGGGGCCCAAAGGTTTGCTGTTTTTTTTCATGAAATTTTTAAAAACCCCTAGACAGCATGTGGCATTTTTAAAGGACCCAAAGGGGAACTTTTTATTTAATTTACAACTTTAAAAGGCCAAAAAAACCACTATGATATGGTCTTGGATGCACTGGAAAAAAAAACGAATGCAGAGGGAAGTATAAAACAAGGACTCTGCAAAACCTTTCACGGGTCCCGACCCCGGTATAATAGAAACCCCCCCCCCCCAAAATGGGGTGTACGGGGGATAACTGGCAAAGTAGGCAGAGGGAATTTCAACTTTCAAAACAAATCAAAACGCAAAAAAATAGTAGTAAAAAAAATTAAAATGGGAAAAGCTGCGATAGTAAGGGAATTTTGCTCCAAAAGGGCACAGTACTCGCCTTTATCCTTTTTCCTAAACCCTTCTTTTCCCGACATAAAATTTGAAAACCATCGCATAAATACACCCTTTTTGCAGACGAAAAAAAAGGATCTGCACGAGGTTTCCTTTGAGGACACGGCAAATCTCCAAGAAGAAAAAAAACCCAATTTTTCCAATTTGGGCGCGGAAAACCCTTTTTTTTAAAAATGAAGACAAATTCCAACAAACTCCGTTATTGAAAAGGGGGAAAATAATAGCAAAGAACTGAGTATACTACAAACTAATCACAAAAAAAACGGAAAAGTAGTGTGAATGACCGGGGAGTGGTAAATGTCTGGGGGTCTCGCCTTAAAGGACACAACAGTCCCCAATCAATCGGGGGTTTTTTAATTTTTGCCCCCCGGGGGTTTGCGACCCCACTTCATTTGGTACCCCTTTGGGTACCTGTTATTGTTGGGGTGAGCAGGGGGCAGCAGGTGTGAAAAAAACGGGCCCAAAATTTTGATTTGTCTGTAATAAAAAATCGGGTTCAAGCTCAGGTCCCTCACAGTGATTGAATCCTTTATCAACCGACCCAGTATAACAGCAAAATTGCCTATTTCCTAAAATCTCCCCAGCCTTCGAAGTCCGAAATAAAGGGGAAATATGACTCTCCCCTTAAGGCCTTTCTAGAAAGAGTTTTAAATTTTTTTCCCTCGAAGAGGGACAGGGGTTGAAAGCCTCATTTCCCCAGTCAGATTTGGGGGGGCTGGGAGTACGCAAATCCCCCCCAGTTTGCCCTACCAGCTTTCCTTCCTCTTCCACAGCATAAAAATGAGTTAAAAAAAAAAATTTTTCCTGACAGCCCCCGTGACTCAGAAAAATTACAGGACCCCCACTACACCAGTGTCATCACGAAGGGGAGACTCTCCAGCACCAAAACCCTAGTGCAACCGGGCCCAAAAACAAAAGTAAAGGGGGGGTTTGCCCCATCGCTGAAAAGGGGGCTTCCCAAAACATGTTTAAAGGGGGGGGGGGGGGGGGGGGGGGGCGGGGGTAAACATCAACGGGGTTGACTCCCCTTCCAAGCTGGATGTATTCCCTCCGGGGATTTCAAAAAATTCCCCCTTTTCCCGGCAAGGGGAACGGCCTTAAACCCTATGACCCTCCGTATTGCAGGGGCCCCGCCCCCTTGCTGCCCCGTTCACATGGAATTTACATGTTTTTGGGGGGCGATGCAAAAGGGGCCAACCATTTGGTCTACCGGTTTAACTTTTCCCAAAACCCAAAGGGCTGGCAGCAAACAAAATTGAAGTCAACAATATCAAAAAGAGAACCCTTGCTACACTGGATGCCCACCCTTAGGGGAAAGCCCCAAATCCAAGCGGGACAACAATACCCAAAACCCCAGCAAACCACCCAGAGGGGATCATCTATTTTTGGGAAGAAGGGCAAGCTTTTAAAGCTTTTGGGACTATACCGGGTGTTCACGCTGGGTACACTTCCCACGTGTGGGCGACAGGGGGGAGCTGCGGGACACGGGGGAGGATAAAAGATCCAAGTACGGGGAACATAACCCCAACAGTATCTTTTCCCCCCAGTGGGATCAGAGCCCTTTGGGGTTCATGGGGGAAAAAAATGCCACACTTTTCCTTAAAGAACTGGGTTTCAATCATCGAAAACCACCAGGGCCCCAAAGGGGCAGCCCCCCTTTTCTGCCCAAAGCGCCTCAGCATGCCGTCCAGAGGGAAAATACTAGCTGCAAAACGGGGGCCCCTCGCCCGGTTTGGGAGGACGGGGAGATTCATAATCTTTGATATATTGTACCACTTTATTCATGTTTGTGTTTTTCTGTCAGTGTATCCTATCAAAAAAAATTTTCATAAAAAAAATAAAATTTTGGGGGGTTGGTAGGAGAAAAAAAATTTTCAAACAGCCCCGGGGGAAAAACCTTAAGTTTTCCCTGGGGTACGTTTATTGTCTTCTCTGGGGATGGGGGGGTCCCCAGAAAAAGTTTACAGGGGTCCCCCCTTTATATCTATCTTCTGCTTCTTTATTATATATATATATATATATTTATATTATATATATATATATATATTTTATAATTTCTTTCTTTTTTTTTCAACACACCGGCCTTTTCCCCACCGAGGGGGGTGCCCAAAAAGGGAAAAAAACGAAATTTTCTCCTTTTACTTTTTAGTAAAAAAACAGGAGAAGAGGTTACCCCCCCTTGCCCCCGGCATTTTAGTTCCCCTCTTAAAACCCTGGTTTTACGGGGGAAAAGAATTCTGTTCCATTTCCCCAAATGGAGTAAGAGGAAATAAAAAAGGAAAAAGGGAAATAGAAAAAAAATAGAAAAAAAACCCAGAGGGGTGTGTATATAGGGGCTTGACATTATGTGAGTGTGACCAAGTGTAAGTAAATTTAGAAAGGACGTACCTGAAATCTTGAAATGTTCATGAGACAGAAAAAAGGACACCAAAAATCCTACCATCTTTTAAAAACAATTACGGGCTTTGTTTACACTCACTTGGCAGGACGGTTTGTACCCCCGGGCGGTTCTGCTACCAACCTTTCTACCTAATATTTTATATAAAATATATATAATATATATAATTTAAAGTTTTTGTGTGTGTGTGAAAGAAAACAAGTAAGTCTACGCATATAATTTGTCTTTGAAAGTTTAAAATTTAAATTTTTGGAAGTAGAGAGGAATGGGCGGGGACACGAAAACCCTTTTTTTTTCGTACATTTTTGATGTAAAATGACTGTTTTATTATTGGGGTTTATGGGGGAGGTTTTGGGTTTTTGTGTTGATTGGGCGATTCAGAGGGTTTTCAGCACTAATGGTTGTATTGGGGGCCAAGTTTGAGTCACCCTCTTTTTTTTTTTGTTTCCTCCCTACATTGGTTCATTTACGATTTAACTTTAAGTCGGGGCAAGAAAGTTGGGGAAAAATATTTTCGAATAGGGGAAACCGGGCTTGGGTCTCCCTATAAAAATATATAAAATTTATTTAAATTTTTAAAATATTTATATTATTTTAAAAATTTTTATATAAAAAATATATATGTTGTAAATATATAATATATTATATATATATTGGGGTAATATTATATTTTTATATATATTAAAATATGTAAAGTATGTTTTGTAAAATATTATTTATATATATATATAAATTATTAATAAATTTTATATATATATAATTTTATATATAATAATATATTAAAATTTTATAATGGGATGGAAAGTATATATATAAAAATTAATTTTTTATATAATAATATATATAAATATGTTTTGTATATTATTAATTTTATATATATAAAAATTTATAAATATAAAATATATATGTTTATAAATATTAAATATAAAATATAATAATTTTAAATATATATTATATATAAACCCGTGCACAAAAAAAACCCCCACACGTTTACGACGACGTTTGGTCCGATTGGACTATTTCAAAATCACGCTAACGAAAAGGAGAAAAAGAAAAAAAGGGGTAAAATATATGCCAATAGACCGTGACCGGGGAAAAAAAGAGGTAGTGCAAATAGTAGAGTAGTAGTGGAAATCAGCAAGAGGAAACACTTCAAGGGGAACCAGGGGGCCCCCAGGGGGGTAGAAGCAAGGGGGGGAAAAAAAAAAAAGGACAAATACCCAAGAAGAAAAGAAAACCCAAAGGAGGGAAAAAGGGGAAAAAGGGGAGGGGGAAGAGGGAAAAAAGAATCAGGGTTTAAACCACGGGGGTTCTAAGTTTTGGGGGCATTTTACAATTTATGGGGAAAAAAGGATCTACAGAGACAAAAAAGAGGACTAAGATTTATACAAGGGTTGTGTATAAGGAAAAGGAAACCCAAACAGACGGCGACTAGAAAGTTGGAAGTAGGGAAAAACAGTTTTTGAGGAAAAACTAGTCAGTAGGAAAAGACTGTATCTCTGACAAGACAGAAAAAAGGGATTGTTGGGGTCGGCCAAAACCTAACACTACTTTTTTCTCCCTAAGTCTGTCAAAAGAGAAACGGCCAGTTTTTCCAAAGTTTCGAAGAGGGGCAGGGGGAACAAAAATAGATGAACACCCGGAGCATCTGTAGAGGGGAAAAGAGGTTGAAATAGAAAAAAATGCGAAGTTTTTGTCTGGGGGAAAAAAAAAAGGGTTTTATGTCTAAGGAAAAGGAGAGATTTGTTTAGAAATTTAAAAAACCGGGAAAAGTAGGGAAGACAGAGGACAGGAGAGTTTCCCCGGAAAATAGAGAATTGGGAAAAGAAAGAAATCTGTTTAGCACTGAGAAGGCAGATTTTAAAAGAAATGGGAAGGGGACCAAGCGGGGAAAAAGAATTATAAAAAGTGGAAATTTCCCGATTCCCAAAGGGAATGAGGGTCCAAATGCGTTGAAATACGAAAAAGGGGGATAAGAACCTTTTTTTTTTTAGAGGAAGCATTTATAAAAAAAAGTTAATGCACATGCCACCTGGGCAAAGGCTTGCGGGGACACGGAAAAGACAAAAACCCGTTGGCTGAAACCAAAAAATTTCTTGATGCTCTTAATAATCTTGCCCTTCCTTAAGCTTAAAGCTGAATGGGAATCTAATTCTTTTTTTTCCTCTCCCTTTATGTTCCTTTCCACCCGCTCAGGGGCAGTTTTGTCTTTTTCCCTTTTAACCCTTTAAACCCATGCCAAAAGTGGCCCCTGTAATTCACTACTTTTTCCCTTTTATGTATTTTATGGGTTCCTCTGGCAAAGAGAATTGTTCTTTTCTCCCTCCCTTTTTTCTCCCTGCTTCCGCATTTTGGATCCTCAGTTCCCCTTGGGAAACAAAAATTTTCCCCTCCTTTTTAATTCCCTAAGGTCAGGGGCCCAAGACCCTTCCTTTCCCCTCAGCTTCATAAAGGGGGGTTAATAATAAACCCCCCGGTTGTCCCTTTAAAAAGGAGCCCCGAACAGTCTTTTAAAGTAAATTTCCCCAACCCAAACCCGGGGTGCAGTTTTTTTACGTCGGTTTTTCTGCGGCCAACAGTAAAAGCCTCGTTTATAAGGGCCCCGTTCCACCCGCGAAGCCCTTTTCCCCGGGGCCGGGGCCCTGGGGGCGTTGATTTCCCCGGAACACCCTCCGATACATAGAAAAAAAAAGGGGAAAATTTAATTGAATAATCTTTTTAATATAGTAAATTTTTTCTTTTTCTTAGAAAACCATCACTTTTAAGGGGGTTTTTTGGGGAAAACCCCTCTCTCAAAAAAAACAAATTTGTGTGGGGAGAAACAAGATGGGTAATAAGTGACACGTAGTGTGAGGTTCCTTTACTCGCGAAATCGTAATGACACGAATTTCAAAAAAAACCCTACCACGGGCGGGGTAGGGGCCCCCACCAGAGAGTCCCTATGAAAGCGTCGGTTTTGGAGTTTTTTAAGACTCTCTATCCGGGTTCTACCCCCGCCCGTGGGATGGTTTAGCGAATTCTTGGGATTTACGGAAAACCCGCATAAAAGGGAATTCTTCCACCCAATCAAAATTTCACTACGCGCATCATTTTTTTTTCAAGGGTGCTCTCAAAAAATGCAAACAGTAGTATTTATTGTAGCTGAAGGCCCCCCGTAGTCTTAAAAAATGATAAAAAGAACTGGGGAAGGGAAAGGAGGTTGGGTAGTTTTACTTGGAGGGGTTCCCGGGGCAGGGGCCCTGCACCCCCGGGCCATGACCAGGGCAGTGGGGGGGGTTGGGCGGACATATGGGCGGTATTTGGGGATGTATAAAATGGGAAGATAGGGGTGCACATGAAGTTTCCCCTTACTTGTTGAGACAGGACCCGCCCCGTTTTACCCTGTGAGAAAAGGTGAACGGGAGCGTTTCCTACCTTTGGGGGTTGGGAAAAAAACCCGAATCCACAAAAATTTTTTTTTAAATTTAAAATTGGGTTTCATTAACCCGGGTGCTGTTTCCCAATTCTATTTTTTTAAAGGGTGCAGTGTGTGAACCAAAGCTTCCCGCAATTTTTCTGTCAATTTCTATACACGGGGGGCTAAAAGAAGTTTTTTATTTACTTTCGAAAAAAATTTTGATTAGCTTTTTTATTTTACACCCGATTTCGAGAGTTTTTAGACTCCTGAAGCCCGGCCCCTCGGTGAATTCCTGGTTTAACCCGGCTGTTGCGGTGGAGCCCACATATGTTTACAGCCTGCTGATCTGGCAAATTTTGGGGGGAAAATACTTATCTAGTTTCCCCCGAAGTGTTTCCCGGGCATCTTTTGATAAGGGTGTTTAAAGTCTGGGCCCACGAAAGCGATACAATGTTTTTTCATATTTTGTTCACTGCCCGGGCCCGGCCGCGGGGGCATTGATCCCCCGGGGTCCCTCCAGGTAGGCCCCCAGGGGTAGGTTAACCCCCCCGGGTTTTCACTGAATTTTACACTTTCCCCCCTCCCCACCTTTTGGCTTTTAAAGGGCAAACTGCAAGGGACTTTCTACGTATTAAAATTATCAAAGTATCCCTCTGCTCGAGTGAGACCTGTTTAGGGGTATTTTGGGGGTTTTTCCAGTAAAATCTTTTTAGTGTATTTTTAGGTTAAAAATTGTGTCATCAAATTGGCACATGTTTTCTTGTTACTTCCCCCATCACGATCATGTAGTTTATGAGCAAAAAAGGTCTCGGGAAAATTAACCCCGGAGGGTTAACTCACAATAAAACCCTGGGGAAAACTAAATAAAATGTGGCTTATTTCCGGTGAGGTCCTTAAATTTCCTTCACAGTTTAAAACTGCTGATCCAAATTCTAAAAAAGTCAACTCTACCGCTGAAACTCGGGCACCAGTGGGAGGGCCGAGATATGATTTAACTTTTCTGGAGGAAAAAACAACCCGAAGCAACGGCAGGCTATTCCCAAATTTTGGGCTTCAAAAAAATTATGCATTAGCGGGGAAGAGAAAAGTCATTATCAGGGGGGATCTCCCTAAAACAAAAAGATTTAAAAACGCCCGATATCCGGAGCCCCCAGAGTCTTTTAAAAATGGTGGGGTTTGGGAGGCAGGGGGCGGGCAGCTGTTTGGCCCCTTGTTGCCCGTGCTGGGAAAATTGGCCCCTCCGTAGGGATGGTTTTGGAGGTTGGGGGGGAAGGGGGGGGAGGGGTGGGGGGGGTTTTAAAGGGGGAAGGGGAGGGAGGTACAAGGGGCCCTTTTGGGAAGTTGTAAGTGGGAAGTCTTGATTCCTCGTGGAAAAAATGCCTGGGGTAGTGGAACCCTGGGGAACTTGAGGGGGCAATTTCGAGTCCCTTGTGGGGGGAAGGGATGTTTAGGGGCAAGGACCTTCTGGGAAGGGATTGGGTTTTTAAAGGGGAATGATCTCTTGTGGGGGAAAAGGGTCCCCTTCCCGGGAAAGGTGTTATTGGCTAAAAAAATTAACATTAATGTTTTTTGTTTTCATCCTTTTGGGTCACGATTTCCCGGGGCCCTTTAAAATTTTCCTGTCTATTTTAATTTTTTAAATCGTAAGGGGAAAAGAAAAATTTCCCATCATACAAAAAAAAATAAAAAGTGCCTGCTTTTTAAGTGATCGGGTGGGGTGAGTGGTGCATGTACGGGGGTGAAATGAAAAAAAAAGGAATGAGCGGTGCATGAAACGAAGTGGGGGGGGGAGATTAAGGGGAGTAAAAAGCGGTAGCACGAGCACATGCCACACACTCCGACGGCTTGATAAGAAGAAATTTTCAGTCCCTTGAGGTTGTTGGGTTTTTTGGGACCAAAGGAGGGGAAATGGGTTTGTTGGGAAAATTTTTGTTAGTTGAGGTTTGTTGGGGTCAGGAGGTCGTTGGGGGCGTTTTAAGTTGGTTAGTTGGGGTTTGTTTTAGGTAGTTGGGGGGCCCTCGAGGAAACTGCGTTAGTTGGGATCGTTTTTAGGTATTTTGGGGGGCATTGAGGAGTTTAGCCCGTTGGGGTCACTGAGGGGTTGGGGTCATGGAGGGAGGGTTTAGGCCCAAGGTAAATTGGATAGTTGGGGTCATGGAAAGGGAGTTGGGTTCGTTGAGATAGTTGGGGTCATTAAGGTGTTACCCGTTTGGGGCCCCTGAGATTTGTTTGGGGCATGGAGGTAGTTCAGGTTGTTGGGGGTATTTCGGGGGCGTTTAGGGGGTTGGGCTAGTTTGGGGTCATGGGGGTATTGGGGGTCGTTGAGGAAATCGGGGCACTGAGGTAGCTGGGGGTTTGTTGAGGGGGACGTTAGGGGGGAAAAAATTGAAGTAGAACATTATAAAATAAGGATTAAAAATTTGTTCCCAATTTGTTTTCCCGCCACCCAAACGGGGGGGGGGGATAGTCCCGCGGCGTTTGGTCCGTCAAAAAACCCGCGTGTCTTTTTATACAGAAGGAACAAATGCGGGGGGAAAAAAGCCCTGTTTCAAAACCCAAAAAGGGGCATATACTCCTTTTTTTAACAAACAAAAAAGGAAAAATTTATGAACGTAAATAGGAAAATATGGATTATATGGGCACATGGAGAGTGGGCCCGGGGGAGAAAAAGGTTTCCCTGGGAAAAAAGAAATACCACACTAGTGAATTTTTGCCGGGTTCGGGCACAAGGGAAATAAAACCCAATTTTCGACTATCTATAAATAATTTTAAGGGTGACAAGGATATAAAGGCAGTGACTGTAATAGAGTTTAAATTAATTATCCCCAAAATATAGCATACAAAAATATAGTGTAAAATAGGGGAAAATTTTTACAAGAGAATGGCACTAAACGAACTATTGCCCGAGGTCCATGAAGTGTTAATAACGGTTTAAATAACTACTATAGCTAAAATAAAAAAGAGTGGGGGTACATTGAGGTTTCAGGGGGAAAACCAAAACATACATAAATTGAAACATACCCAAACCCTTTAAAATCTACCCAAACAGGGAAATAATCTTTTTTCCTTTGAAGTGTAGGGGGAAAGTTAGCGTAAACCTAGCTGCTGTGTAAATAATTTAAAAAAAATGATCCCAGTATAGCGCAGTGAAAAGGGGTATTTTGAAAAAATACAGTGTTATTCTTGGATAAAAAAGTGTAACCCGCACAAAATAAAAGGAATTTTTAAAAAAAAAATAATAAAAATAATAATAGTAAAAAAAATAGCGAATGCCCGGAAAGGGGTGGGCAAGGAAACGAAAAAAAAAAATTTGGGAAAGGGAAAAAACAAAATAGTCCCCCCAACCTTTGGAGCCTTTTGGACTGGAAGGGGGCCCGCCAGTGGCCACCCATGGCCCTCCAAATTACCCAAATACTGATGCCCAAAAACAAAATCCCCCCAAAAAAACAAAGAATACAAACCTCGTTCATATTTGCTAATAAACAGGCCTTAACCATCCCCAACAACAAAATACCTTTTATCAGTGGATTCTAGTGGGTCTAATGCAATGTTTGCAGCCTTCACAGAGATCACACAAAAGATCACTTTTCAGTGAAATAAAAGGGGTAAGTGGGTTTCAACCTTTTTAGATGCGACCCCGAAAAAAAGGGAAAAAAGGGGGGGTTTTGGCCCGGGATGTCAAAAAGCCCTTTTTTTTGCAAGGAGTTGCTGGGAAAACCACAAATGAGGGAGTTGGGAAATTCAAACAAAAAAGAACGAGAACCAAAAAACCCAGTCTTTTTGGGTTTTATAAAGCCCCCAGATACAAAACCCCCCAAAAAGTTCAAAAGGGGAAAATTCGAAAAACGGGTTTTGTTTTTGGAAAAACCTTTCCCGCTCCATCCCCAAACTTTACTTTCTTGGTGATTTTCAACCTAAGGGATACAAAATGGAAAAATGTAGCAAATAAAAGTTATTTGCTGAAAAAAATCCCCGGGGGTAGCGCAGATGAAAAGGGCCAAAACACACCAACTACTAAGTCCCCTGCGAAAAACACACCTTAACCGGGAGATAAGGGGGCCAACAAGACAGAAAAAAACACTTGACCTTATTTCACAAATAATGAGGACCTGATAAGAGACATTAAAAATATCAAAAACAAAATAATTCCGATCACAATCTAATCGAAGTCCAAAATACATGCATAGGGGTCCCCGAACAGCAGAATGCATGTTTCCGGGGAAGGTGTCTTCCAAAATACAATTTCAAACAACAAGAAAAATCAACTGGGGAAACCCGGGAAACCCCCTACTAAACGAAACATGTTTTGGGGAAAATTCTTAAATGAAAATGGACCCAAAACCCGTGCCTTGAAAGGATCAACTTCCCGGAACCCAAGCATTTCTAGGCTTAAATTTCCCCAAAAAAAGAAGAAGGGGCAGGGGTTTAAAATGGGGAGAAAAAGGGCGCTCCCCCTAAAGAAAAACGAAAGGGAAAAGTCACTGAGGTCCTCAGGATGCTAAAAACTGAAACACGAAAGGAGGGGCTGACCAAGGGGGTGGAAAAATATCGAACTTAAACTAAATGAAATCTTACAGGAACCAAAGGGGAGGCAGGAGGAGCTTAAAAATATTAGTGAAAAAATTTAAAAGGGGAAAAACCAAATATTTCTTTTTATATGCCCAAAAAAAAGGGAAATTTCCACAACTAGTAAACGGGGCCCCTTTCTCAGACAGGATGGGACTTACACAAACAACCCAAAAAGGAATGATTTAAAAATTGAAATCCCATTAAAGACTTTTGTGTTTTGTGAACCACTAATCGGACGAGGATCGAGACCCAAAAAGATTTTCATGAATGAGCCCAAAACTCCATAAATGGATGCCAGATTTTTCCCACATTAAACCCCCCAAAATCCCCTATTTCGAAAAGCCATTTACAACAAGCCTATGCACTCAGCCCCGGCCCCCGGGGCCGGGAACCTGTTTTCATTAAGAAAATGCAAGAAACCCCTCTCGCGTGCCCTAAGTACACTATGGAGGGGGAGCTTGGACATGGGTTTAAATTCCCCAGTCACTTAAAAAAACGGTATAGCCCCGCTCCATAAAGGGGGGCAGCAAAGCATTAGTAAGAAAATATAGAAACCCAAAAGCCTGAAGTCCCACTTTATAAAAAAACCTTTAAAGAGTTTCTAAAAACAGGATTGCAAATCACCCCGGATTCCCCCAAAAACTGCACAATCCCGGGGAACATGGGGTTCCCGGGCAGGTCGCCCTGCCTGTCCAACTACGGATCACATTGGGCATGGCCTTGGGTGGGACTTGGGAAAAAAACAGAATGCCCGATGTAATTTTACACAGACTTTGAAAAACTTTGACAAATTTCGATCATGGGGCTAATACCCATAAAAAACTGCTAAAAAAATAACTGGGAAAGTGGGGGGTGGATCTTTTAAAAATTCCTAACAAAACGGAACACAAAGAGTATGGTCAAAAAGAGTTAAATCGGAGGTGGGCCCTAGTGAAAAAGCCTGTTCCCCAAGGGGACAGTACTCGGCCCCCCTTTATTCCTTATCCTCATATCAACATAAACCCCAAAATATAAAACCACAGCACCGTTCACCTTTGCGGGAAATACTAGGATTCAATGAGGCTGTCATTGCCCGAGGACGCGGTTAACCCCAAGAAGATATAAACAAAGTTTTCCAGTGGGCAACGGTAAACAATTTAAAGTTCAATGAGGGCAAATTCCCCCAACCCCAAATCCCCTTATGGAAAACTGGAGTAGTTTAAAAACCCAAACCCAAAATATACTAAATGACCCCCGGCCATACAAAGACGGAAAAAAAAAGTAAGGGGCCTGGGAGTAGTAATGGCTGAGGGTCTCCCCTTTCAAAAGGGTCACAAAAGTGCCCGATTTGCACGTGCAAAGGAAAAAGATAGGATGGATAATTTAGAACTTTCAAAACGAGAGGGTGCCAACCCATGATGAATTTTTTTCAAAACACTTGTTCTCTCTAGGGTAGAAAACTGCTGTACATTAACCCCTTTCCTTCAAAGCAGGTGGGAAAACCAGATCTAGAGGTGACAGAGATCCTTTACTGCACGTATAAGTTCCCGTCAACACCTTAACTACTGGGAAAAGCTTGGGAAACACTTACTTGTTTTTTTGTTGGCGCAGGAGGGAGAGATATATATAATCTACAATTGGAAAAACTTGGGGAAGGAAAAGGTTTCCCAAAATCTGCACACAGAAACACCCCCCTACGAAAAATAAAAGACTGGGCAGGCCCATGCCAAAAAAGCCCCCCCAATTTAAAAATAGGGGCGCCATTGGTTTCACTAAGGGGGAAAAAAACCCCTAAATGTCCCCGGGGGCCCCAAAATGTTTTTAAAAGCCCCCATCAAGCAATAGGGGAATTGCCAATAAACCCCTGGCTGCCTTCAAGAGAGAGCTGGACAGATACCTAAAGTCAGTGCCGGATCAGCCGGGCTGTGGCTCGTACGTTGGACTGTGTGCGGCCAGCAGTAACAGCCTAGTTGATCAGGCCCTGATCCATCGGGAGGCCTGGTCATGGACCGGGCCGCGGGGGCGTTGATCCCCGGAATAACCTCCAGGTAACCTAACCTCCAGGGGATAGGGTTCTCTCTCCTCCGGAAGGGGGCTGGGTAATGTCACCTCCCCCAAATAATGCCTGACTAAAAATCCAGCATCTTTTTCTTTGGCATAAATTGAAGTCTACCTGGAGGACAGACCTCATATTTCCTTTGTTCATATGACTTAAAAATTATTGAATGTAGTTTGTGAATCCAAAGAATATCTTTGAATTGCGTTGATTTCGCAATCCACGTGTATCCACGATGCAAATGGCTAACGATAGTGGCAAATTTTTAATGTTATAAGTATATTAATGATGACAATTGTCTATGTTCAAAGCGCTGATAAGCAATTGTTTCTACTTCTCTTGAAGTCTTACAAATCAAACCTCACCATGGGTTGAGAGCCACTCCAGCTAGGAGGTCACTGTTGTTAGTCATGCTGAACTAAACACCCGACATTGACCATCGCTTCAAGCCCCGTTCTCTTTCCTGTGCTAATTTTGTTCAGGTGATTTGGTTTATGATTATAAAAAACTGGGAGTGTTGGCGTCGGTTAGTTCAGCCAGAGTCCGTAGATGGTACACAGTTACACACGTTAATGAAGTGGCTGTAAAAAAAAAAGTTATATATTTTTATGAGGGGTTTATGGCTTCTGTCTGGCTTGAATATATGGTTTTATTGCCCTATCCCATTAAAAATTGTATCGGTCCATTGCAGTTGCCTTCGACTGACGATTTTTTTTTATGAATGTGCATTACTTTTAACGCATTAAGCATATATAGCATGAAATGAATGTAAAATAGACCCTGTGAAAAACAGGAGTGCCATGGGCACAATAAGAGAACACCGTGTCAATATCCAGGAGGCCGAGGCCTTCAGTTGTCTTACTGCTTCGCTAAAGATATAAACAGGGTTTTTTTCCAGTGAACAGTGGAGAATAACAAGACGTTCAGTGGTGATAAGTTCCAACTGCTGAGATATGGAAAGAATGAAGAACTCAAAAAAGACACTGTATAGAAAACCCAGGAGAATCTTCCAATAGAACGAAAGGAACATGTACACATGAAAAAACCTGGGGATAATAACGTCGGCTGATCTTTATTTCGAAGAACACAATAAGGCAAGTGCCACAACAGGTACAGAGAACCTTTACTGCACATATCAATTCCATCAAACACCTTAACTACTGGGAACGCTTGAAAACACTTGTACTCACTGGAGCGCAGGCGAGAGATACATTATAAGCTACACCTGGAAAATACCAGAGGGACTGGTCCCTACCTACCTGGAGTCTACCTAAAGGTAGACTCCAGGTAGGTAGCTAGGAAGACGACGGGGTGGATAATGAGAAGTTTCAAAATAAAAGAAATGCTGCCCATAGTGATACTATCAAATCGCTTGTTTTCTCTCGTTTACATTATTGCTCAGTTTTAAAGGCTCTGTTTAGGGTAGTAAAATATCAGTTGGAACAGATACAAAAATCATTTAACCCTTAAACTGTCCAAGCAGATCTACGTTCACATGCGTAGTGCTCCAAAAGTAGATCTATGTTTTTTTTACATATTTTCAAATATAACAAAAAAAAAAGTAGACCAAAGTTTTTTTACACTTTTTCAAATGTAAAAAAAGAAAAGAATATCTACTTTTTTTTACATACTTTCAAATGTTGAAAAAACGTAGATCTGCGTTTGGACAGTTTAAGGGTTAAGGCCCGCATAAATCCAGTACCGCATTTAAATTACTGGGAATTGCTCAAAATTCTTAACCTGTACTCGATGGAGCGGAGAGGTACGTGATAATATATAAGTAGAAAGTACTAGAAGGCCTAAGCCCAATTCTACACACTGCCAAAACATGCTGGACTGAGAGATATGGGAGGAAGAAAGTGTTCTCTTACTGTTCCGTGAGCACAGTAAGAGAACACTGTATCAACATCTGTGACCACAGACTAGTCAGCATCCTACCAGATGATGTCAGAAACACTGTTGGGATAAGTGTAGAGGTCTTCAAGAGGAAACTGGACAAGTATCTCCACCAAGTGCCAAATCAACCAGGCTGTGATGGATATAAGGGCCAGCAGGCCGCCATCAGCAACAACCTTGTTGACCAGACAAGTACCAGAAAAGCCTGGCCTAGAGCCGGGCTCCAGGGATATAAAAACTCTCGAAACTCATCAGATATAAAAGTAAGGTAGAGATATGAGGTCTTAACTAAATTTTGCAAAATAAACACAAAGGAAGAATGGACAGTTGATTGTGACATCGCTTCCCTTGGAGACCAAACATCAACTCCATGAATCAAGTCTAAGAGTTAATTACAAATTAATACCGTGGTTAGTGTTTTCCCTGTGTGCTGTCTGCAGCACTACTAATGTTACTACCGTCTGTCATTGTTTTGTGTGTGTGATAAAACCTTAACGGGTAAATGACATTAACGCCTCCCGTAATGGTGGTAATGAGGGTATCCATGACTTGTAGCTGTGTTACTGGTATAATGTGGCTGACATCATACTCTGGTCAACCATGTGGCTGGGCATCATGCATTGGGTAGCTGGTTGGTTGGGTATCACGCAGCACTCAGCCATATCACTGGGTATCATGCATGCCAAGCATAGTTCACTAGTGATCATGTTCACTAGTGACTGACGCTAAATGCATTGCTGGGAGTCACTTTGCACCGGCGGTAACCTGATGATAGTGTCGAGGATCTCTTGTTAGTGGAAGTATGTAGTACCAGCACAGCATCACCATCACAGCACCACCACCACTACAGCACTACCACCACTACAGCACCACCACCACTACAACACCACCACCACTACAACACCACCACCACTACAAAACCACCACCACTACAGCTCCCCCACCACTACAGTTCCACCACCACTACAGCACCACAACCACTACAGCACCACCACCACTACAGCACCACCACCACTACAGCACCACCACCACTACAGCACCACCACCCACTACAGCACCACCACCACTACAGCACCACCACCACCACTACAGCACCACCACCACTACAGCACCACCCCCCACCACTACAGCACCACCACCACCACTACAGCACCACAACCACTACAGCACCACCACCACTACAGCAACCACCACCACTACAGCACCACCACCACTACAGCACCACCCCACTACAGCACCACCACCACTACAGCACCACCACTACAGCACCACCACCACTACAGCACTACACCACTACAGCACCACCACCACTACAGCACCACCACCACTACAACACCACCACCACTACAACACCACCACCACTACAACACCACCACCACTACAACACCACCACCACTACAGCACCACCACCACTACAGCACCACTACAGCACCCCACACAGCACCGCCACTACAGCACCACCACCACTACAGCACCACCACTACAGCACCACCACTACAGCACCACCATACAGAAACCACCTACAGCACCATCACCACTGCACCACCACCACAGCACTACCCACCACCACTGCACCACAACTACAGCACCACCATTACAGCACCACCACTACAGCACCACCACTACAGCACCCTCACCACTGCACCACCACCACAGCACTACCACCACAGCACTACCACCACCACCACTGTACCATCACTACAGCACCACCACCACTACAGCACCACCACTACAGCACCACCACTACAGCACCACCACTACAGCACCATCACCACTGCACCACCACCACAGCACTACCACCACCACCACAGCACTACCACCATCACCACAGCACTACCACCACAGCACTACCACCACCACCACTGTACCATCACTACAGCACCACCACCACTACAGCACCACCACTACAGCACCACCACTACTGCACCACCACTACAGCACCACCACCACTGCACCACCACTACAGCACCACCACTACTGCACCACCACCACTGCACCACCACTACAGCACCACCACCACCACCACCACTACAGCACCACCACCACTACAGCACCACCACCACTACAGCACCACCACTACAGCACCACCACTACAGCACCACCACCACTACAGCACCACCACCACTACAGCACCACCACCACTGCACCACCACTACAGCACCACCACCACTGCACCACCACCACTGCACCACCACTACAGCACCACCGCTACAGCACCACCACCACTGCACCACCACCACTGCACCACCACTGCACCACCACTACAGCACTATCACCACTGCACCACCACCACAGCACTACCACCACCACCACTGCACCACCACTACAGCACCATCACCACCACTGCACCACCACCACTGCACCACCACCACTGCACCACCACTACAGCACCATCACCACCACTGCACCACCACTGCACCACCACTACAGCACCATCACCACCACTGCACCACCACTACAGCACCATCACCACCACTGCACCACCACCACTGCAGCACCACTACAGCACCACCACTACAGCACCACCACCACTGCACCACCACCACTGCACCACCACCACTGCACCACCACTACAGCATCACCACTGCACCACCACTACAGCACCACCACTACAGCACCACCACTACAGCACATCACCACTGCACCACCACCACAGCACTACCACCACCACCACTGCACCACCACCACCACTGCACCACCATCACTGCACCACCACCACTGCACCACCACTACAGCACCATCACCACTGCACCACAGCACTACCACCACCACCACTACACCACCACTGCACCACCACCACTGCACCACCACCACTACAGCACCACTACCACTGCACAACCACCACTGCACCACCACCACTGCACCACCACCACTACAGCACCACTACCACTGCACAACCACCACTGCACCACCACCACTGCACCACCACCCCTACAGCACCACCACCACTACAGCACCACCATCACTGCACAACCACTACAGCACCACCATCACTGCACAACCACTACAGCACCACCACTGCACCACCACCACTGCACCACCACCACTGCACCACCACCACTGCACCACCACCACTGCACCCCCCACACTGCACCACCACCACTGCACCACCACCACAGCACCACCACACCTCATCGGCTCTACCACAGCCACAGCTCTATGTTAAGGTTTCACTATCATCAATCTAAACTTTATTATTTGTTTTTAAATTAACCACAGAGTTGGTAAAAAATTACCTGGACAGGGTTCCGAGATTGTCATCTTATGGAGTCTGTACTTGGTAAATATCACCAATCACGTTGCGGACGACAGACGAATAAGCGATCCAGTCTGAAATGGAAATTAACTTCTCATCCCACAACGTAAATTTTAAATAGAATAAATTAGCATGTATATTTATGTATCCGATTTATTTAATTAAAAACTAAACTACGTTAACCCACCCCACTCAAACCCACCCCACTCGTGTTCACTCTTATCCACTCTTATCCACTCAGTCACACACATACAAATATACACGTACGTGGTCAAGCACGCACGCATGCTCTCTCTCTCTCTCTCTCTCTCTCTCTCTCTCTCTCTCGTAAATTCAATGAATATAATAAAATGTCAGTGAAGATTGTGTGAATACCATTATTATTATTATTATTGGTAATTTCTAAATATTGCTTCTCGACGTATTTTGGCGATAAATTATAGCTTAAAATTGCCAGTATTAATTAAGTGGATTGTGTCACGTGACTGTATTCGAGTCAAAATAAAGGAATTATTTTTGCAAATATCTCCCAAATATAACAATTTGCACAATAACTACACGAATACGTAAAGAACAGAAAGACAATACCATGACTGAAACAATTTGCAACCCGCACATACAAAAGAAGCTTAGGACGACGTTTCGGTCAGGCTTGGACCATTTACAAAGTCATGCTAAGATAATTCTCGAGTTCCGTCGAGGAGCAACCTTCTATATTATTATATTACTCTTCTTACTGTTTTTATCACCGGAAACATTAAACCCGGAGGAATAATGCAGCACCTGGAGAGTAGGAAGACGTGACGTTTGATCGACGAAGGGAGAGGGTAGCTCCAATTTCTTAGATTAAGAGCCGTATCTCCCTTGAAGGGTCGTGGGGATACAATCTCGATCTCGGGTTAATGTAGCAGAGCATTAGAGCGCTGATGAACTACCTGTGCTTTACATTCATCAAAACTACACTGGTAAACACCTTCATCTGGACCGAGAGAGTGATTACCTCGTCTTCTAGTTGCAACACCTTCAAATAACCTCTGTATTGAATTGATAAAGCCACTGGTTGGCGAAACGTCTTCAGAATTAAGATTCCCAGGTGTTACGCATGTGTCTTAGTCATCAGTTTGTGGGAATTGTATACCACTCCTGCTATCTAACCTAAGTAGCTAATGTAAAAAGTATAAAATTAGACAACCCAGTGTTGGAGTTAGGACAAGTTTGTTTAGCAACTCCGGGAAAGAAAATACCATGTAAAGTATGTAAAGGAGAATATATTCTTTATTCTGGAATGTTATAGTGGAAGAATATATAATTAATATCAGTAATATATACTGTACGGTAATACTTAAATCACTTGTGCCCTCACGTCTAGAATAGTTTTGTGCTCACAGCTCTGTACAAGTAGAGATGTCGTAGTTGGCAAATATACAGTGATCGTTTACTGCCCATAGAGAACTTTTCTATGTACTCGAAAAGCAATAAAGCTTTTAAACTACTGGAAACACTTCATAATATTTGGAATGCAGTCTCTGGAGAGAAGGAGATATGTGATATTTTATACCGTTCAGATACTCTAGGGGTCAAGTCCCAAATGTAAGAACTATCGTACAACTTACTAGAATGAGAGACAGAGAAGAAACTGTAATATGAGCCCATTGAAAAGTAGGGGCATCACAGGCACAATTAGAGAATGCTATGGCAGCATTAGTGGCCCAAGACTCTTCAAAAGAAGACTGGGCCACTATCTTCAAGTTCCACATCAACCAGGATGTTATGACTGAGGGCCGATGGACTGATATACAACAATAGCCAATCAACAAAGAAATCTGGCCTAAGGCCAGGCTGCAAAGGTAGAAAAATCCTTGACACATTCTAAGTTTAACACCATGCAAGCTTTGCTGCAATTAGATTTTCATATTGTGCAAGGGTAGCATACAATGCTCGACGGTTGCAACAACAACCAAAGATGGAGGAGATAGTGCCAATGGCCTGTCATGTATTTTGGTTGAAATATAGCAGTTTTATAGCTCTCTGTTCCCTTACAGTATGAGTGCCACTGACAAATAATCTCGACCCTCCTGGCAAAATATAAAATTTACGGCTACGTAGGTATAAATGCTGGTACAATTATCTGATAATATTTTACTACCACTGAATACTGCGATAAACCGTCAGACGACGTTAGCAAGATTGTTGACCACATTAGTGGTAAATACTCTCCAATAGTGAGCCTCAGGTTTATTATAGCTCATAGACATCAGTTATGGTGCAGGTAATACAGCAGAAGTGTTTCTTGAAATACAATAACAGACATCAGTTTAAATGAGACTAGTTAATTCTTATGTATTTTCATGTCCTGAATCCAAATATCACCTTGAAGAAAAATGCTTATTGGCTATAGGTTTAAAGATACGAGACGTGTAATATTTTATTATTTTATTATAACGTACAGTATGTGTCAGTATGTTTTAAACTCTAATCCGTACCTACTCTTTGCCTTTTTGCTTGACGCTTATAGTGGCCTGAAGAACCATCTCTTGCCAATGTTCAGCAATAGTCTGCAAGCATTCTTGTGCCCCATTTGCCCTGGTACCATTTTTCCATGGTTGAAATATCTTTCACCATGTTCGTCACTAACTGCCTCACAGTTCCCAGGAAAAAAATCTAAATGCGAGTCTAAAAAGTGGATTTTAAATGACATGATACATCCCATGTTCTTGTAAGCCTTGAGGAGGTTTTCCACCAATTCTTCATAGTTACCTAAATGCTAAGCCAATGATGATCCTTTTTAAATCACTTATTCTTTCTAGGCTGGAATACTGCTGTACATTAACATCCCCATTCAAGGCAGGTGAAATTGCAGAGCTAGAGAATGTACAGAGAACCTTTACTGCACGTATAAGTCCCATCCAACACCTTAATTACTGGGAGCGCCTGGAAGCACTTGACTTGTACTCACTAGAGCGCAGGCGAGAGAGAGATATCATAATCTGCACCTGGAAGATTCTGGAGGGACTGGTTACCTGGAGGTTATTCCAGGGATCAACGCCCCCGCGGCCCGGTCCATGACCAGGCCTCCCGATGGATCAGGGCCTGATCAACTAGGCTGTTACTGCTGGCCGCACGCAGTCCGACGTACGAGCCACAGCCCGGCTGATCCGGCACTGACTTTAGGTATCTGTCCAGCTCTCTCTCGAAGGCAGCCAGGGGTTTATTGGCAATTCCCCTAATGCTTGATGGGAGGCTGTTTGAACAGTTTTGGGCCCCGGACACTTATGGTGTTTTCTCTTAGTGTACCAATGGCGCCCCTACTTTTTATTGGCGGCATTTTGCATCGCCTGCCCAGTCTTTTACTTTCGTAGGGAGTGATTTCTGTGTGCAGATTTGGGACCATTCCTTCCAAGATTTTCCAAGTGTAGATTATGATATATCTCTCCCTCCTGCGTTTCCAACGAGTACAAGTCAAGTGCTTCCAAGCGTTCCCAGTAGTTAAGGTGCTTGACAGAACTTATACGTGCAGTAAAGGATCTCTGTACACTCTCTAGATCTGCGATTTCACCTGCTTTGTATGGAGATGTTAATGTACAGCAGTATTCCAGCCTAGAGAGAACAAGTGATTTGAAAAGGATCATCATGGCTTGGCATCTCTCGTTTTGAAAGTTCTCATTATCCATCCTATCATTTTCTTTGCACGTGCGATCGTGGCACTGTTGTGATCCTTGAAAGTGAGATCCTCAGACATTACTACTCCCAGGTCCCTTACATTATTTTTCCGCTCTATTGTATGGCCGGAGTCAGTAGTATACTCTGTTCTAGTTATTATCTCCTCCAGTTTTCCATAACGGAGTAGTTGGAATTTGTCCTCATTGAACATCATATTGTTTACCGTTGCCCACTGGAAAACTTTGTTTATATCTTCTTGGAGGTTAACCGCGTCCTCAGCAGATGACAGCCTCATGCAGATCCTAGTATCATCCGCAAAGGATGATACGGTGCTGTGGTGTATATCTCTGTTTATGTCTGATATGAGGATAAGGAATAAGATGGGGGCGAGTACTGTGCCTTGTGGAACAGAGCTCTTCACTATGGCAGCCTCCGATTTAACTCTGTTGACCACTACTCTTTGTGTTCGATTTGTTAGGAAGTTGAAGATCCATCTCCCCACTTTCCCAGTTATTCCTTTAGCACGTATTTTATGGGCTATTACGCCATGATCGCATTTGTCAAATGCTTTTGCAAAGTCTGTGTATATTACATCTGCATTCTGATTTTCTTCCAGTGCATCCAGGGCCATGTCATAGTGGTCCAGTAGTTGTGAGAGTTGTGGTCCCTAATATGCACACAGCAATCACTCCATACGAAAGCAAAAGACTTGGCAGGCGATGCAACATACACCTAGTGAAAAGGAGGGGCGTCACTGGTACACTAAGAGAAAACACTAAGTGTCCGGGGCCCAAGACTGTTCAACAGCCTCCCACCAGCAATAAGGGGTATTACGGGAAGACCCTTGGTTGTCTTCAAGAGGGAGCTGGACAGTTACCTAAAGACGGTGCCGGATCAGCCGGGCTGTGGTTCGTACGTTGGATTGCGTGCGACCAGCAGTAACAGCCTCGTTGATCAGGCCCTGATCCACCGGGAGGCCTGGTCGTGGACCGGGCAGCGGGGGCGTTGATCCCCGGAATGCCCTCCAGGTAGACTCCCTTCTATTTCTGAGATATCCCTTCGCCACTAACTTGAGTGCTTCTCAAGCAGCTTTCTCCTCCCCATGAAGGTCTGATTCACAGTCACCATCTTTAAGAAGCTTTCGAATCTGAGGACCATTAAAGATTCCCTCTCTTAGCGTCGCTCAGTGAGGGGAATTTCGATGTTAAATACTTGAATCCCTGACCGGATTTGTCCATAGCTTTTAAAAATTTTTTTCATGAGCCACAGTTTTATGTGTAGTGGGGGTAACAAATTTTGTTTGGTTCAATGAGAGGTAGATATTGAACATTTTTCATCCCAGGCTCCAGTGATTGACGAGGTGACCAGTCTCTCCTGATGTAGTGGGAACCTCTTGCACGGCTGTCCCATTCCCATAGAAAGCAGCAGTACTTGTTGCATCCGCCCTGTTTGGCTAAGAAAATCACCTACCTTTCACCTCATAATATAAACTTGCACATCACAACCACTTTCTATGACTGCTGGAACAATACTGAAGGGCAGCGAGACTGTGAGTGGTAAGAAACACACTGCCACAATCCTTTTGGAACTTGTGACACGTAGGTGTATATTGAAGAGTTAACAATTTTAACCGTGATATTCATTATCAGTGACCTAAAATTAGTTACGAATTGTTACTCCGGTCTCAGAAGCATTTTGGTTGTTGACCAGTGTAATCTACATGTATATTTCATGATGATACAGTATAGATTAAAGTTTAAAACATACTGACACATATTGTACATTATAATAAAATACTCAGTGGTATTATATACTGACAAGTATGTTAATAATACACAATATTCGGTTTATGGCACTGTAATGAACGTTTCGCCTATCTGGAACAATGATGGGCGAAACTTTTCAATAAAATTATATAAAACGTCTTTTTATATAATTTTATAATA
Source organism: Cherax quadricarinatus (assembly GCF_026875155.1). NCBI lineage: Eukaryota > Metazoa > Arthropoda > Malacostraca > Decapoda > Parastacidae > Cherax > Cherax quadricarinatus. Next base: position 15,110,853 of record NC_069450.1, read on the forward strand.
TTTCATAACATTTTATACAATTTTATTGAAAAGTTTCGCCCATCATTGTTCCAGATAGGCGAAACGTTCATTACAGTGCCATAAACCGAATATTGTGCATTATTAACATGTCAGTATATAATACCATTGATACACATGATACAAATACGACTAAACGCTCGCTTAAGTTGGAAATCTAATGAGCTCCTCTGCTATGTAAAAGTTTTCTCTGGTATTGACATTGCTTCTTGGCAGCCTCAACTTCTTTACCTTCATTGGTGTAAATAAAGTGTTTACACACTTTATTTACACCAGTGAAGATGGAAGCAACTCAAAACGCAGTTTCAAGAGCAGATATGATAGGGCCCAAGAAACATGAAATCAGTGATAGCACTCAGAAGTGATCTAGGAGGCGGGGCCAGGAGCCGAGTCTTGACACCGGTAAATATAAATTGGAGAGTACATATCGGTGAGTATACCTTATTCTTGACTCTAATGTATATTGGGCTTTCTAATCGCCACGTTTACCTGAATTTTGTGACTGACAACCTACATGATATTATATACAAATCTGTACACTTATTCGAATCTACTTAATATCTTCAACCTTTATGCTGCTAGATTATTAATGCATGCCCAGTCTTGTTGGATTTAAGAAGAACGTGAAGACGAATGTTGAGCATATGTAACCATGAAGGTTGAGCATATGTAACAACGAATGTTGAGCATATGTAACCACGAATGTTGAGCATATGTAACCACGAATGTTGAGCATATGTAACCATGAATGTTGAGCATATGTAACCACGAATGTTGAGCATATGTAACCACGAATGTTGAGCATATGTAACCACGAACGTTGAGCATATGTAACCATGAATGTTGAGCATATGCAACCACGAATGTTGAGCATATGTAACCACGAATGTTGAGCATATGTAACCACGAATGTTGAGCATATGTAACCACGAACGTTGAGCATATGTAACCATGAATGTTGAGCATATGCAACCACGAATGTTGAGCATATGTAACCACGAATGTTGAGCATATGTAACCATGAATGTTGAGCATATGCAACCACGAATGTTGAGCATATGTAACCACGAATGTTGAGCATATGTAACCACGAATGTTGAGCATATGTAACCACGAATGTTGAGCATATGTAACCACGAATGTTGAGCATATGTAACCACGAATGTTGAGCATATGTAACCACGAATGTTGAGCATATGTAACCACGAATGTTGAGCATATGTAACCACGAATGTTGAGCATATGTAACCACGAATGTTGAGCATATGTAACCACGAATGTTGAGCATATGTAACCACGAATGCTACACGAACGTAAGACAGCGGGGATCTTTTATTATATAAAGTTTCGTCCTAAAAAAGGTTGTTGTTAAGTCTGGTGTGAAATGTCTAATGAAAAAGTTGGCTCTAGTGTGGTACACTGCTGGGACAAGTGTAGTCTTCAAGTGCTTCTCGTACCTCCAACAAGTGCCCGCTCAAGCTTGCTGTGTTGGATATATGGGGCCAGCGAGCCACCAGCAGCAACAGCCTGGTTGACCAGGTAAGCACCAAACAATCCTGGCCCATAGCCAGGCTGCGGGAGTAGGGAACACTCTGGAAAACGATGACAGGTATATCACAGGTAGGCTACCGACCATTCACTACGGGAGTATAGCGAGCCATTCCTCGTGTACTTGTCTAGAGAGACAGAGTTCACAACGGTGGAAACTATCCAATACTGTCTCGTGTTTGAGAGAACTTTGTCACTCAGAACCTACTCTCTTCATGCAGGTATTGGATCTGACATTCTGGAACCTGGTGGTGGTAGAGGTGGTGTTAGTGGGGGATGCCGTTGTGGTGTTGGTAGTGGTGGTGGGACTGGTGGGTGTGTTGTGGTGTGATGATGGTAATGGTGGGAGGGTATGATGGTGGTGGTGGGTATAGCATCGTGTAGTAAATGTGCCGTGTGTGGTGGTGGCGGTGACGGTGGTGGCGGTGACGACGGCGGCAAGAGGAATGTCTTGTGGCGAGCGTGAGGGTAGTAGTAGTGGTAGTAGCAGCAACAGTAGTAGTAGTAATAGTAGTAGTAGTAGTGGTGGTGGTAGTAGTAATGGTGGTGGTAGTAGCAGTGTAGTGTGGTGCAGTGTAGTGTGGTACAGTGTAGTGTGTAGTGTGGTGCAGTATAGTGTGGTGCAGTGTAGTGTGGTACATTGTAGTGTGGTACATTGTAGTGTGGGGCAGTGTAGTGTGGTACAGTGTAGTGTGGTGCAGTGTAGTGTAGTGCAGTGTAGTGTGGTGTAGTGAGGTACAGTGTAGTGTGGTGTAGTGTGGTGTAGTGTAGTGTGGTGCAGTGTAGTGTGGTGCAGTGTAGTGTGGTGCAGCGTAGTGTGGTGCAGCGTAGTGTGGTGCAGTGTAGTGTGGTGCAGCGTAGTGTGTGGTGCAGTGTAGTGTGGTGCAGTGTAGTGTGGTGCAGTGTAGTGTGGTGCAGTGTAGTGTGGTGCAGTGTAGTGTGGTGCAGTGTAGTGTGGTGCAGTGTAGTGTGGTGCAGTGTAGTGTGATGCAGTATAGTGTGGTGCAGTGTAGTGTGGTGCAGTGTTAGTGTGGTGCAGTGTAGTGTGGTGCAGTGTAGTGTGTGCAGTGTAGTGTGGTGCAGTATAGTGTGGTGCAGTGTAGTGTGGTGCAGTGTAGTGTGGTGCAGTATAGTATGGTGCAGTGTAGTGTGGTGCAGTGTAGTGTGGTGCAGTGTAGTGTGGTGTAGTGTGGTGCAGTGTAGTGTGGTGCAGTGTAGTGTGGTGCAGTATAGTGTGGTGCAGTGTAGTGTGTGCAGTGTAGTGTGGTGCAGTATAGTGTGGTGCAGTGTAGTGTGGTGCAGTGTAGTGTGGTGCAGTGTAGTGTGGTGCAGTGTAGTGTGATGCAGTATAGTGTGGTGCAGTGTAGTGTGGTGCAGTGTAGTGTGGTGCAGTGTAGTGTGGTGCAGTGTAGTGTGTGCAGTGTAGTGTGGTGCAGTATAGTGTGGTGCAGTGTAGTGTGGTGCAGTGTAGTGTGGTGCAGTATAGTATGGTGCAGTGTAGTGTGGTGCAGTGTAGTGTGGTGCAGTGTAGTGTGGTGTAGTGTGGTGCAGTGTAGTGTGATGGGAGTGTAGTGTGTGCAGTATAGTGTGGTGGAGTGTAGTGTGTGCAGTGTAGTGTGTGCAGTGTAGTGTGTGTGCAGTGTAGTGTGGTGCAGTATAGTGTGGTGCAGTGTAGTGTGGTGCAGTATAGTGTGTGCAGTGTAGTGTGGTGCAGTGTAGTGTGGAGTAGTGTAGTGTGGTGCAGTGTAGTGTGGTGCAGTGTAGTGCGGTGCAGTGTAGTGTGGTGCAGTGTAGTGTGGTGCAGTGTAGTGTGGTGCAGTGTAGTGTGGTGCAGTGTAGTGTGGTGCAGTGTAGTGTGGTGCAGTATAGTGTGGTGCAGTGTAGTGTGGTGCAGTGTAGTGTGGTGCAGTGTAGTGTGGTGCAGTGTAGTGTGGTGCAGTGTAGTGTGGTGCAGTGTAGTGTGGTGCAGTGTAGTGCAGTGTAGTGTGGTGCAGTGTAGTGTGGTGCAGTGTAGTGTGGTGTAGAATAATGTATAAACCTTTACTCCATCAACATGACACTTGTCATGCCTGGCAGCTGTCAATCAGAGATTATTGCGTCTGCATCTTTGGTGGAATGTTAGGCACTTCATTACACCTCATTCGCTTGCTTGTTAAAGCAGTTGCAAGCACAGCACTTCAGATAAAGTGAAGCAACTTGGGTCCATGCAACATTGAGGGGTAATGACTTCATAGCAACAAACACACAACTGGTAATATATGGCCTCCATTGGTTCCTCGTCCAAACTTGTTTGTTGTTGTGAATTAGTGTACAATTATAGTTGATATATAATCTGTTGGCTCCGCAGCTTAGCACGAGGTTTATTATGCTAATAACTCAAGCGATAATGTTATGAATCTGGGAGGATAGAGACGAGGGTAAGACACAGACATTACCTAGGCTGGTGTGTGTGTGTGTGTGTGTGTGTGTGTGTGTGTGTGTGTGTGTGTGTGTGTGTGTGTGTGTGTGTGTGTGTGTGTGTCTGTGTGTGTGTGTGTGTGTGTGTGTGTGTGTTAGTTACCATTTTGTCCTAGGCACATGTCGATTTGACACTAGGCCTGTTGTGTGTGTAGGTGTGTGTGTGTGTGTGTGTGTGTGTGTATGTGTGTGTGTGTGTGTGTGTGTGTGTGTGTGTGTGTGTGTGTGTATGTGTATGTGTTGTATGTGTGTGTGTGTGTGGTGTTAGTTACCATTTTGTCCTAGGCACATGTCGATTTGACACTAGGCCTGTTGTGTGTGTAGGTGTGTGTGTAGGTGTGTGTAGGTGTGTGTGTAGGTGTGTGTGTGTGTATGTGTGTGTGTGTGTGTGTGTGTGTGTGTGTATGTGTATGTATGTGTGTGTGTATGTGTATGTATGTGTGTGTGTGTGTGTGTGTGTGTGTGTGTGTGTGTGTGTGTGTGTGTGTGCGTGTGTGTTTGTGTGTGTGTGTATACACTTATTTTTTCCTCACCTATATGTTATTTCAAGGGTAGAATCTCAGCTTCTGGCCCAGTCTCTCAAATTGCTGCTTACCAAGCTCACTTCCTAATAGCCTGGTGAGACCTATCATACCTACTCTTAGAACAGTGTATGGAATCTACCTCTACCTGGTCATGGAACGAGCCGCGAGGGCGTTGACTCCCAGAACATCTTCCAGGTATACCACTTCATCATCGAGGTTATTCCGCTTTCTGACCACCGTGAGACTAAAGGAATACTTCTTTCCATCCCTGTGACTCATCTGTGTCTAACTTTCAGCTGTGCCCCTCATTACCTGTTTTCCGCCTCTCGAACACCTTGTTTCTGTCTATCCTTCCGATTCCTCTGAGTATTTTGTATTCTTCTGTCCTCTAGTATTGTTAAATTCAATAATGTGAGCCTCTCCTTGTAGTTCATACCTCTCAGCTCTGGAGCAAACCTCGTTGTCTACCTCTGCACTTTCTCCTGTTTCGTAGCAAACTTTTTTAGTTGTGGGTTCCAATTTGGCGTTGAAGGTGAGAATTACATATGTTGTATAAAGGACCCTGAATGATTCTTCGTTGAAATTCCTTAGATATTCCAGATGAAAATTGGCTGCCGAGGTTATTCAGTTAGGGTGAACTTCTGGCGATATACCAGGCACTATGCTTACCCCTAGGTTATTCTCTTTGAGTGAGGTCTGCAGTCTCAATCTCCTAAGTCCATACTCAGTGTCCGGTCTTCTGCATAACCACTTGCATATGCTGGGGTTGAATTCAAGCAACCACTTATCTGATCAGTCTCGCGGTTTGTCCAGAGCCATTTGTAGCGTTTCCCCTGTCCTCGTCTGTTTTATTCTCTTGATCCTCGCATCATTAGTAAACAGGGATGCATCTTATTCAGTACCATCTGGAATATCAGTGATATAAACCCGATACTGTACTGGTCCTAATACCGATCCTTGCGGTACCCCGCGTGCAACTCTTCTTTATTCTAATATATTTTCCCAGATAATCATACTTTGCCTCTTTTCCCTAAGGTACTCTTTGATCCACCTGAGTACGTTCCTTATTAGTACTGCCTGCACCTCAAAGCATTTGATACCGTCCCCTGTAGAGGACAGTATCAAATGCGTTGAGTATATTGTATTCAGTACCTGTTAGTGTACTCTTCCCGCTGTTGAGTGTATTGTATCCAGTACCTGTTAGTGTACTCTTTCCCCTGTTGAGTGTATTGTATACAGAACCTGTTGATGTACGCCTTTCCTTTGGCTTTTCTAATACTGCCTCTGTGTCCGCCGAGAAAACCTCTTCAGATGGTTAGTTCAGCACTACGTAGACTTCCTTGTCATTCTTTTTCGTGAGCTCTGTTGTCTTCCTTCAGGCAAATTACCTGATCTCTTTACTGTGGTCTTTTTTCCTTATGTGACTGTGAAGCAGTTTTGGTTCAGACTTGGTCATTACTACTATGTCATTCTGAAACTGTTGCTCAGCTTTTCTCCTCACTCTTACATATTCGCTTCCGGTTAATCTGCCCGCGTCTCTGTTCTCGTCCGTCCTCAGCTGTATGTAGTTTTTCCATGCCTTTCTTTTCTTTTATTTTTTGCCTCCTTGCATCTCAAGGTGAACCATGGGCTGTGTGTGTGTGTGTGTGTGTGTGTGTGTGCGTATGCGTGCGTCTGTTTTCGTTTGTGTGAATGGGTTGGCGAGCGGAGAGGTGAATACGAGTGGGTGAGTTTGAGTGGGTGGATGGGTGAGCGGTTGGGTTATCGTCTTTTTTTTAATTAAATAAATCGGATAAATAAATATGTGCTGCTATTTTATTCTGTTACAAAGTTAGGTTGTGAGAAGAGAAGTTAGTTTCCACTTGTTACAGTATTATTCAGAATGTTTCATGCGTGTGGGTGAGAGGATGGGTGAGTGGGTTGGTCAGTGTAGCATGCACTGGGTGACGCACACCTGACTGCCTCGCCTACCTGCTAACTAAAGGTGATGAATGTATTGAATAATACATCCACCACTCTTGTTGAGTAGTCACTTAGTGGTTCCTTCCTCACGAGAGTATGCATATACATGCGTAATCACTAGTATACATTTCATATAGTGAATATTGAGTAGTTGACAAACTGGGAATGCAAAACACGTGTAGCAGAGATAACTATTTTATACAGACTTAATAAGATCATATTTAGGGCGAAACATCGTTCGATAAAAGAGCTGGCTCAGCATATCTTCACTGCCATGTTCTTCCAAACTTTTATATGCAGTTCATCTCTACCTTGACCCTCCAAACTCCTACGTGAATTTCTTCATTCTCCTGACTGTGCGAAGTGAGGAATAGGACACTTGTATACAGTTTTGAATATTTATTAAAAGAAATGTTTCTCCACGAGTGACTTCATCAGTCCTGACTGTGGGAAATTCTTAGCAGTCAGTCAAACCCTCTTCCACCCCCCCCCCCCCTCCCCGGCCCTTCATTTCTAATTTCCACCACCATACGCATTAAAACCTTCGTTATATAGGTATGTATTAGCTCGGTTAGTTACGAACTTTTTAAAAACAAGGAAAAAAGAAATCGTTTTTTCTTACTTCCTGCCAGTGCCAACCTTTCATTCCACTGCTATTCTTTTGTCCTCTTTATCTCCTTCATTCACATTTTGCACCGCCCCTCTAACCTTCCTCCTCCCGCAGTGCAAGTGTGCATCCAGTTTTCTCTACCACTTCTGCCTTCAAAACCTCACCCCTCCTATTATACATGTATTATTATTCTGTCCCTAACACACACACTTTTCCTCTCGTCCCACCTCTCTTATCACATCCTCCTCCTTTCTCAAATCTCTTCCTCTAAATCTCCCTTACTTGTCGTTCCCTTCCCTATATCTTTACCCACGTCTTTGTCTAACTCACTTTCTTCTTCTAACCCACATATCTCTCTCCTTCCCCTCCTCCCTTTTCCCCACACCTCTGCTCCCACACCATACCTGTACACTCCTCCCTCAACCCCTCCCGAATTCCCTCACCAGTACATTCCTCCCTGATCCTCGGCCCCATCCTACGGGATGGAATATAAGCGGGAAACTCAGCTTTTATTCCCACTATGTAAATGATATATAGAATAGAGTACCAGCACACTGACGATGTATCCAATATTGCTTAAAAATAAACTACTACTGGTATAACTCGGGCTGGGGTGACAGCGTTGAGTAATTCGGGCTATTATTTAGAAGCGTAAGTGTCTGGCGTAGCAGTGTGTGTAGTCGTGTGTGAAATTCGTGGTCGACTGCAGTAAAAGTCGTAATTGGCCATTTACTTCTCTTCATTTGCATTCCCTCTATTTGGTTGTTTGCTTTTTGTTGTTGGAGTGTGTTGAATACTCGCTTCTTGTCCCAGGAGTTCGATGAATACTCTTTTATTGCTCTAGGGGTATGTTGAGTACTTGCTTATTGTCCCAGGAATGCGATGAATACTCACTTATTGTTCCAGGAGTGCACTTAATAATCGTTTATTGTTCCAGGAGTGTGTTAAATATTCGCTTATTGTTCCAGGAGTGCGTTGAATACTTGCTCGTTTATTGTTCCAGGAGTGTGTTGAATATTCTCTTATTGTTCCGGGAGTGCGTTGAATTCTCTTGTTCCAGAAGTTTACCTGAATGCTGTTTGGGTGGTCAACGCCCCCTCGGCCCGGTGCCAGACCAGGCCTCCTAGAGGACGGCCTGATTAACCAAGCAGTTACTGCTAGCCGCACGCCGTCCAACGTAGGCACCACAGCCTGGCTGATCAGGAACTAACTTGAGCAGCTTAAGTTCCCTCTTGAAGACAGGAGTCTGTCGGTGTTTCTCCTTATGCATAAAGGGAGGGTATCGAAGAGCTTTGGTTCCCTTATGTTTACTGTACTGGAGGACCTGCTTTGCACTAGGAGTATTTTGCACTGTCTACCGAGCCTCTTTCTTTCCCAAGGAGGGATTTCTGTGTGCAGATTTTGAATTAATCTTTCTGCCGTTGACCTTCGACGGGTTTAGCGACTTTTCCTACTCTCGCAGCCCGGCTCTGGATCAGGTGCAAATTATGATTTATTTTTCCCACCTGCGTTCCAAAGAGTATGGTTCCCGGGACCTCGTTCCATGTCTCATGAAAATGATTTGTTTACGATAACATAATAATACCTTCGGTAGCTACCAGCTTCAAACTCACCGCTAGTATATTTTATATGAAGACAGGTTCGTGTCCTAAATGGGGAGATGTAGTTGCCAGTTTGCCCATATTATTAAAAATTGCTTGACTGAGTGAAGGTTCTCTGCACATTTTCCAGGTTCGTAGTTTACCTACTTTAGAAAAGGGTTGTCAGTCTATAGGAATTTTCCAGCTTTGAATAAGTGTCGAGTACTTCCTTACTGTTCCTGAATCTTGCTCATTGTTCCAGTAGGGTTAAATAATCTCTTGGAATTTGTTGACGACTAGCTTATTGTTCCATTAGTGTTTTGAATACTCATAATGTTCCATTAGTGTCTCATATAATGTTCCATTAGTGTTTTGAATACTCATGTTGTTCCAGGAGTGTATTGAATTCTCTTGTTTTCAGAATTTATTTTTTTTTACCTTCATGATCACTAACCCGATGAATGACTATTAAGCATTAATTTCTTTGTCATTAAAAAGGAATTATCGTAAATGAATATCGCGGAGAAAGTAGAAAAAGAGTTGTATACTGTATACAGTTAATTCTGTAAAAAAAAAAAAAAAGACACCTCTGTACTGTGCATGACATTTATTAGAGGAAACGTTTCGCCACGAGTAACTTCTTCAGTCCTAATACAGAGATAATTAGGAAACGAGTATATATAGTTGCAGGAGTCAGGTGGTCAGTCACGAGAAGGTAAAAGTAGAAGTAGTAAACTTGTTGAAGACTGAGACACTTATGCAACATATGGGAATCTTTATTAAGGAAACGCTTCGCCACACAGTGGCTTCATCAGTCCAATACAAAGCAGAAAGGTGTAAGGAGAGGAGTTTGAGGTTACCTGGAGGTTATTCCGGGGATCAACGCCCCCGCGGCCCGGTCCACGACCAGGCCTCCCGATGGATCAGGGCCTGATCAACTAGGCTGTTACTGCTGGCCGCACGCAGTCCGACGTACGAGCCACAGCCCGGCTGATCCGGCACCGACTTTAGGTATCTGTCCAGCTCTCTCTTGAAGGCAGCCAGGGGTTTATTGGCAATTCCCCTAATGCTTGATGGGAGGCTGTTTTGGGCCCCGGACACTTATGGTGTTTTCTCTTAGTGTACCAATGGCGCCCCTACTTTTTATTGGCGGCATTTTGCATCGCCTGCCCAGTCTTTTACTTTCGTAGGGAGTGATTTCTGTGTGCAGATTTGGGACCATTCCTTCCAAGATTTTCCAAGTGTAGATTATGATATATCTCTCCCTCCTGCGTTCCAACGAGTACAAGTCAAGTGCTTCCAAGCGTTCCCAGTAGTTAAGGTGCTTGACAGAGCACCTGGAGTCGATGTGTTCAGTCCATCAATCTTATAGAATGTACAGCATAGGGCCGTAGACGTGGCTTATATACTGTAGTCAGGTGAGGCGAAGCAGGAGGAGGCGGGGTCATAGTGGTAGCATCCACTATTCTAAGAGATCTTCGTCCAAAGGTTGGACAAGTTTTGAAGAATTCTTTGTGTCAAAATCCCATGATGCTACAGTGTCTGACAGATGTGGCGAAACGTTTCCTCAATAAAGATTTCCATATGTTGCATAAGTGTGCCAATCTTGAACTTGTCGGCTTTTTAAACCATTTATCACAGTAAAATTGTGGTGAGATAGTTGGGTTCGAGAAGGACCTGTCAACGTCATGTTACAGTGGTCTCCAGAATGAGTAATATGCTGTTGATTAGCAATCTGGACATAGTGTAACTTACGGAAAACTACCGTGAAGGACTTAGGAGTTATAATATCAGAGGATCCCATTTTCACAAATTAAAACAGTGTCACAACTACGAGGAAAATGATAATATGGATAACGAAAATTAATACGTAGCATTACCTGTTCTTTTTTTGTCACATAGGTTAATAGCGCCATTCAAGGCAGGCGAAACTGTGGATAAGGAGAATGCAGAGAACCTTCACTACTTGCATAAACAGAGTTATGCACCTAAATTACTGGGAACGTTTGAAACACCTTGATCTGTACTCCTTGGAACGTAGGCTAGAGAGATACAGTACATTATGATTCACACCTGGAAAATTCTAGAAGACTTGGCAGGTACAAAATACTCATAATGAATACCACTGGTACAATGAGTACATGAAAGGAGGCCTGGTCAGGGACCTGGCCGTGGTGGCATTGACCTTCCCGGAAGCAACCTTCAGGTATCCTTCAGGCATCGTAAAATTTGCATTATTACAGCAAGCTCTTATAAAGCTCTTCCATAGTGTATGATTTTTTGTACAAGCTATTGAAAAAATACCTACCAAATGGCATAGCATGAAAAGACCTTCAGAGTACGTGCTATTCAATTTTGGATAAGTCACAATACACAAATAACCTGCACACACACAGAGAAGAGAGAGAGAGAGAAGCGGGTAACGAGAGGACAAGGTGCATGGTAAAGGATATTTGTGTATTGTTCCAGTCACGGTATTGTGCCTTTTTGTTCTATTTTTTTAAGTGTCTTTCGAGTCGATAAACTCACCATTTTCATTGAAGGACGCTGAAAACCCCCTGGGGTGTCAGTGGCAGAAACTCTCGACATTATCTTCGTTATCTGTGAACAATCTTTCAAACAACCCCGGGGAGGTTAACTGCTTGGTAATGATGCACGGGGAATAAAAAGAATGGGGAGGTGGGGGGTTGGCAGAATGAAGGGGAAGGGGAGTGAAGTTAACTTGGAGGGAGAAAAGGAGTAGGGGTAATGGGAGGACAAAATGCAAGGTAAAGGATAATGAACATAACGATAAGAAAAAGAAAAGGTGAAATTTGCGCATGAAAGGAATTAAGAGGCAAGAAGGAGAACCTGCTATTATTATTATTATTATTATTATTATTATTATTATTATTATTATTATTATTATTATTATTATTATTATTATTACTGTCGTTTTGATTATCATTATTATTATTCATGGGAATGCGCTAAACCCGTGAAGGTTATGTAGCGCCTGGGGAGTGGGAAGTGGTCAGGGTTGATGAAAGGAAGAGAAAGGCAACTCCAGTTGAAAAGACGAAGAGGCATTTACCGGCATCAGCTCTTCTGGAAAACGGTGAGTAGGTATGTAGGTGGAGTAAAGGTAAGTCAGAGGAGGAGGAAGATGAGGGGTGACCAAAGGATGGAAGAAAGGGGTGGACAAAGGGGAAGAATAGATAAGTATTGGCCAAAGGGAAAAGAGGAGGGATTGAAAAGGGAGTGGATGATTTTTTTTTGTACCTATTGAAAGTTTTGGGGACCACTTCCCAAGGCGCCTGGTCTCAGACCAGGCCTCGTGCTTAATGGTCTGATCAGTCATGCTGGCACAGTCAGTCGTAGGCATCACAGCCTGGCTGATCAGTCATAGTCTTGAGGAGCTGACAAAATGCCTGTCTAGAGATGGTCAAGTCTGTTGTTAATTTTCTCGATATTTGACGAAGGGCATTGAAAAAGTTTGACCCTTTATAGTTACTTATGTGGCTCTTGATCCAGGGTCCTGGATCTCCCTTCACTCTCTTGGACCTATCCTGATTGCTATTTGGAAGCTACTTGACTTATCCTCAGGTCAATTTTGACTTATCCTCTCTGACTTATCCTAAGATCATCTGTGACTTATCCTTAGATCAACTCTGACTTATCTACCTAGAGATGCCAGCTTCTCCACACCTCTCATTCTCTACCTGGTTTATAACCCCTTGTGGTTTTAGCGCTTCACCACGAGTCACACAGTTTCTGAGTAAGTTGTCTGACAGTTTACTGTTGCGCTGCTGCTTCTCACTGTGGAACTTTTCATTGTCTGTTATACCTACCGCTCTCGTAAGGGGTTCTTTCAGTCTGTAGATTTGGAATCAGTCTTTTGGCTGTTTTCGAGGTGTTATGATATATCGTCCTTGTCTGTGTTCTAGGAAGTGTTAGTGTGAGCGATTGTAGGCATTCCAAATAATTTGTGTTTGAAATGATAGATGGAGTGGAAATTCTTTGTATTTTCTCAAGAGGTATAATTTTGCTTGTTATAAGTGCGTAGCAACACTTCAGTTTAGAGAGTAGAAGTGCCTTCTATGTTTGGTATTCGGCTTAGATTTTACCAGCTGAGCGGCTAATTTATTGTGCAGCCCATATCCATCCTGTGGACAGTAGCGCAAAAGCATATGGATACACAAAAGTTCTAGGAACTAGGCCCAAAAGGGTTTACAGGATTATATTTTGATTTATATCTACAGTTCACTTTTCTGTTGCAAGCAAATTTAGGAAATTTCTTAATATGTCTGGTATCTTATTTTCATTAAAATTTGAAGAATCTTGGTACCCAAACTATTATGAAGAAAGAGAGAGAGAGGTGGAGGAAGAGGAGCTGCAGGAAGAGAAAGAGGAAGAGGAGAACAGGGAAGGGAGGGCCGAAGATTACAGAGATGTCCTAACATTTTTGTAATACGACCATTATTGATAACAATTTATCATCTGATAAATGAGGGGGGTGAAGAAAAGGGGGGTCAAAGGAAAAAGGTCGGAAGAAATAGAAGATAAATGAAATGTGTGAAGGGGAGAGGCGAGATAGGAAGATGGAGATGGAGTAGTTAATTTAAGCACAGTGAAGGAGGAGAGGGGAAGATAACCAGGGGTTGAAACAAGACTGGAAGAAAATAGGTAGAGATAATAAAGAATAAACTAACGAGAAAAGAGGTGGGTAAAGGAAGGGGGAAAATTGATGATGAAGGAAAGAGGAAGGGTTATGGGTAAATATGAGAGGAAGGGGGGGGGGGAGAGAGAAGGATTAGCACGCTACTGTGTGCATCGATGTGTCTGCCATATAATATTCTTATCCAATTTTATCATTTGTTATCTTTATGTTGGTCAATAAAAACTCGCCTTTATTGGAAAACAATGTAAAGTGTATCCAACATGATTTTTTTTATAAGCCTGGGTATAATGCAAAGACGTTAAGATTAATGTACATCGTTTCTCTGAAAGGTGGAAGTCATAGAGGAGGAGGCAGGAGAGTGCCGATAACTCCACAGATAACTCGTCGAGGTTAGTGATAGTGTTGACGGTAGTGAGCCTCCGAGCACCGCCACGCCCACCATCTCTGATACCCGCGGCCTGGCGTGCCTAATACCCGCGGCTTGGCGTGTCTGATACCCACTACCTGGCGTGTCTGCCTTATCTTGCCTTGGGGATAGCAACCATGCTGGTCTTCCTGGCTAATTTACCCTAGCGTTTCCCCCTTATTTGCAGGGTTTCAGCTGCGTTGTCTGTTGATTATTAACTGCTAGTCTTTGTTCAGTCAAACAAGGTGGTGAGTGCAAGATATTTCTGGTGACAAGCAAGGCAGTGACGGGTTCACTGAGAGAGGTGCAGAACAAGCTTTTATTGAGACAATGTTTCGCTCTGTGGAGCTTGTCACAGAGCGAAACGTTGTCAGGATAAAAGCTGATTCTGCATTTTTTTTTTTTGCTCTTTGTTACTGTCGGTAGTACGCGGCTGCTACTGCTGTTGTTGGTGCTACTGCTGTTGTTGGTGCTACTGCTGTTGTTGGTGCTACTGCTGTTGTTGGTGCTACTGCTGTTGTTGGTGCTACTGCTGTTGTTGTTGGTGCTACTGCTGTTGTTGGTGCTACTGCTGTTGTTGGTGCTACTGCTGTTGTTGTTGGTGCTACTGCTGTTGTTGGTGCTACTGCTGTTGTTGGTGCTACTGCTGTTGTTGGTGCTACTGCTGTTGTTGTTGGTGCTACTGCTGTTGTTGGTGCTACTGCTGTTGTTGGTGCTACTGCTGTTGTTGGTGCTACTGCTGTTGTTGGTGCTACTGCTGTTGTTGGTGCTTCTGCTGCTGTTGTTGGTGCTACTGCTGTTGTTGGTGCTACTGCTGTTGTTGGTGCTACTGCTGTTGTTGGTGCTTCTGCTGCTGTTGTTGGTGCTACTGCTGTTGTTGGTGCTACTGCTGTTGTTGGTGCTACTGCTGTTGTTGGTGCTTCTGCTGCTGTTGTTGGTGCTACTGCTGTTGTTGGTGCTTCTGCTGTTGTTGGTGCTTCTGCTGCTGTTGTTGGTGCTACTGCTGTTGTTGGTGCTTCTGCTGCTGTTGTTGGTGCTTCTGCTGCTGTTGTTGGTGCTACTGATGTTGGTGCTTCTGCTGCTGTTGTTGGTGCTCGTGCTGCTGTTGGTACTTCTGCTGATGGTGTAGCTGTTGTTGGTGCTGCTGTTGTTCGTGGTGCTGCTGTCGGTGGTGCTGCTGTTGGTGCTGCTGTTGGTGGTGCTGCTGTTGGTACTGCTGCTGATGGTGCTGCTGTTGTTGGTGCTGCTGCTGCTGCTGTTGGTGCTGCTGCTGTTGGTGCTGCTGCTGTTGGTGCTACTGTTCTTGGTGCTGCCGCAGTTGGTGCTGCTGCTACTGGTGGTGCTGTGCTTGTACTGTGGTGCTGGTGCTGCTATTGGTAGTACTGCGGTGTTGGTGCTGCTACTTGTGGTACTGTGGTGCTGGTGGTGCTACTGGTGGACCTGTGGTGCTAGTGCTGCCGCGGCGGCTCACCTATTTGTGGTTGCAGGGGTCGAGTCCTAGCTCCTGGCCCCGCCTCTTCACTGGTTGCTACTGGGTCCTCTCTCTTCCTGCTCCATGAGCTTTATCAAACCTCGTCTTAAAACTATGTATGGTTCCCGCCTCCACTACGTCACTTTCTAGGCTATTCCACTGCCTGACAACTCTATGACTGAAGAAATACTTCCTAACATCCCTTTGACTCATCTGAGTCTTCAACTTCCAATTGTGACCTCTTGTTTCTGTGTCCCCTCCCTGGAACATTCTGTCTTTGTCCACCTTGTCTGTTCTGCTCAGTATTTTATATGTCGTTATCATGTCTCCCCTGACCCTTCTGACCCTCCAGTGTCGTCAGGCCGATTTCCATTAACCTTTCTTCTTAGGACATTCCCCTTAGCTCTGGAACTAACCTTGTCGCAAACCTTTGCACTTTCTCTAATTTCTTCACGTGCTTGATCAAGTGCGGGTTCCAAACAGGTGCTGCATACTCCAGTATGGGCCTGACATACACGGTGTACAGTGTCTTGAACGATTCCTTACTAAGGTATCGGAACGCTGTTCTTAGGCTTGCCAGGCGCCCATATGCTGCAGCAGTTATCTGGTTGATGTGTGCTTCCGGAGACATGCTCGGTGTTATACTCACCCCAAGATCTTTCTCTTTGAGCGAGGTTTGCAGTCTTTGGCCACCTAACCTATACTCCATCTGCGGTCTTCTGTGCCCTTCCCCGATCTTCATGACTTTGCAATTGGCGGGGTTAAATTCGAGAAGCCAGTTGCTGGACCAGGTGTCCAGTCTGTCCAGGTCTCTTTGAAGTCCTGCCTGATCCTCATCAGATTTAATTCTCCTCATTAACTTCACATCATCTGCGAACAGGAACACTTCTGAGTCTAACCCTTCCATCATGTCGTTCACATATACCAAAAATAGCACTGATCCTAGGACCGACCCCTGTGGGACCCCGCTCGTCACAGGTGCCCACTGTGATACCTCATCATGTACCATGACTCGTTGTTGCCTCCCTGTCAGGTATTCTCTGATCCATTGCAGTGCCCTTCCTGTTATATGCGCCTGATCCTCTAGCTTCTGCACTAATCTCTTGTGAGGAACTGTGTCAAAGGTCTTCTTGCAGTCCAAGAAGATGCAATCAACCCACCCCTCTCTCTCGTGTCTTCTGTTACTTTATCATAAAACTCCAGAAAGTTTGTGACACAGGATTTGCCTTCCATGAATCTGTGCTGGTTGGCATTTACTCTTGTTCCGTTCCACGTGCTCCACCACTCTCCTCCTGATAATCTTCTCCATAACTTTGCATACTATACACGTCAGTGACACAGGTCTATAGTTTAGTGCCTCTTTTCTGTCTCCTTTTTTAAAAATGGGAACTACATTTGCCGTCTTCCATACCTCGGGTAGTTGCCCAGTTTCCAGGGATGTGTTGAAGATTATGGTAAGTGGCACACACAGCATATCCGCTCTCTCTCTAAGGACCCACGGGGAGATGTTGTCCGGTCCCATTGCCTTTGAGGTATCGATTTCCCATAGCAGCTTCTTCACCTCTTCCTCATTTGTATGTATGTCATCCAACACTTGTTGGTATATTCCTTGCTGGTGTCCCCCTCTGTTCTGTACCCCCAGAGGCCTTCCTGTCTCCACTGTAAATGCTTCTTTAAATCTCATATTGAGCTCCTCACATACTTCTTGATCGTTTCTTGTGAGTTCCCCACCTTCTTTCCTCAGCCTTATCACCTGGTCTTTGACTTGTTTTCCTCCTAATGTGGCCATACAGCAGTTTCGGGTCAGACTTGACTTTCAATACTATGTCATTCTCGTACTGTTGCTGGGCCTCCCTCCTTATCTGTGCATACTCGTTTCTGGCTCTTCTACTAATCTCCTTATTTTCCTGAGTCCTTTGCCTCCTGTATCTTTTCCATTCTCTGGTGCACTTAGTTTTTGCCTCCCTACACCTTCGGGTAAACCAAGGACTCACTTTGATCTTCCTATTATTTCTATTTCCCTTGGGAACAAACCTTTCCTCTGCCTCCTTGCACTTTGTTGTTACATATTCCATCTCATTTACTGATTTTCCTACCAGTTCTCTGTCCCACTGAACCTCCTGCAGGAAGTTCCTCATACCTGTGTAGTCACCCCTTTTGTAGTTTGGCTTTTCCCATTCAGTTCCTGTTACCTTCTCCACTTGTAGCTCTACTATATAATCAAAACTCAGAACCACGTGATCGCTAGCTCCAAGGGGCCTCTCGTAATTGATGTCCTCAATGTCTGAACTGCTCAGGGTGAACACAAGATCCAGTCTTGCTGGCTCATCCTCCCCTCTCTCTCTCTGGTAGTGTCCCTAACATGTTGATGCATGAGGTTTTCAAGTACCACATCCATCATCCTGGCTCTCATGTTTTGGGACCCCCATGTGGCTCCAGGTTTTCCCAGTCGATCTCCTTGTGGTTGAAATCGCCCATTACCAGTAACTTTGCTCGAGTGAGCTGTTCTTGCCACCTCAGCCAGTGTATCTACCATCGCTCTGTTGTTTTCTTCGTACTCCTCTCTTGGCCTCCTGCAGTTCTGTACTGGGTTATACACCACTCCAATGACTATGTTCTCCAGACTGAATTGTACCTACTATGTAGTCCCTTTCTCCAATCATGTCCATGCTTTCTATTTCCTCAAATCCCCATCGGTTTTTTATGAGCAGTGCAACCCCTCCTCCCCCTCTACTCCTTTTATCTTTCCTCAGGATCTGATATCCCAGTGGGAAGATTGCATCTGTTATTGTCTCAGCGAGTTTCGTTTCTGTGACTGCTATGATATCTGGGGATTTCTCGCTGATTCTTTCGTGCCACTCCTCATATTTATTCGTTATTCCGTCTGTGTTTGTGTACCAAACCTTCAGCTTCTTTTCTATCACTGTGGTCCTGGGAGAATATTGGGGTTGGGGGAGTGAGAGCCTTGGTGGGGGCCTATGGGGGGCTGTGGTGTGGGTAGGGTTTGTGATGAGGCGGTGAGGTCAGAATGCCCATAGGGGGCAGCTGTTGGGGTGAGGTTTGTGATGTGGGGGTTGGTGGCAGAGGGAACAGTGTGTGGGTTCTGGTTTAGATTGCTCAGTTGCATTGGGATTGTTGCGATTGGAGTCCTTCTGTGGGAGTTTCTGTGGTGTATGTTTGCCCTTCCTCCTGTGTCTGGGTCCTGCTCATTTTCATAATTGCCTCTCTTTCCTCCTTGCGTCTCTGTACCCTCTCTTTCAGTGTAGTCCTTCTTGTGTTCTGTCGCGATGGAGGTATACTCTCCGGTACCCCTGTTTGTCCCTCAGTCGTGCTCTCTCTTGCAGGATCCTGGTTCGAGCTGATTCTTCCTTGTGTGTGTGTGTGTGTGTGTGTGTGTGTGTGTGTGTGTGTGTGTGTGTGTGTGTTAGTTACCAGTTGTCAAAGACACTTGTCGTTAGATACTTGGCTTTTTTTGTGTGTGTGTACTCGCCTAATTGTGTCTTTAGGGGTCGATTCATAGTTCCTGGCCACGCCTCTTCACTAGTCGCCACTAGGCTCCATGAGATTTATCATGCCTCTTCTTAAAGCTGTGTATGGCACCTGCCTTCACTACCTTACTTTCCAGACTATTCCTCTTCTTGACAACTCTATGGCTGAAGAAATACTTCCTAACATCCCTGTAACACATCAGAGTCTTCAACTTTCAATTGTAAACCCTTGTTGCTGCGTCCCATCTCTGGAACATCCTGTCTCTGTCCACCTTGTCGATTCCTCTCAATATTTTATATGTTGTTATCATGTCGTCCCTGCCCCTCCTGCCTCCAATGTCATCAGGTCGAGTTCCCTTAACCTCTCCTCGTAGAACATGCCCCTTAGCTTCGGGACTAGTCTTGTTGCAAACCTTTGCACTTTCTCTAGTTTCCTGACGTACTTGGCCAGGTGTGGGTTCCAAACTGGAGCCACATACTCCAATATGGGCCTCACGTACACGGTGTACAGGGTACGGAACGACTCCTTACTGAGATGTCGGAATGCTATTCTTAGGTTCGCTAGTCGCGAATATGCTGCAGCAGTTATTTGGTTGATGTGCGCCTCAGGAGACGTGCTCGGTATTATACACACTCCAAGATCCTTTTCCTTGAGTGAGGTTTGTAGCTTTTGGCCCCTTAGACTGTACTCTGCAGTCTTCTTTGCCCTTCCCCGATCTTCATGACTTTGCACTTGGTGGGGGGTTGAATTCCAGGAGCCAGTTGCTGGACCAGGCCTGCAGCCTGTCCAGATCCCTCTGTAGTCCTGCCTTATCCTCCTCCTACTGAATTCTCCTCATTAACTTTACATCGTTTGTAAACAGGGATACTTCTATGTCTATTCCTTCTGTCATGTCATTCACACATACCAGGAACAGCATGTCACTGACACTGATCTGTAGTTTAATGCTGTGTGTCTGTCCCCTTTTTTTAAAAATTGGGACTACATTTGGTGTCTTCCATACCTCAGGTAGTCGCCCTGTGTCGATAGATGTGTTGAAAATTGTTAGTGGTACACTAACAGGATGCATGGATGGATGTTATCCGGCTTCATCACCCTCGAGATATCTAGTTCGATTAGCAGCCTTTTCACCTCCTCCTCGGTTGTATGTATCGTGCCCAGCACCTTGTTTCTAGCCTCTCTACACCTATGGGTGAACCAGTGGCTTGTCCTGGTTTTCTCATTATGTCTGTTGCCCTTGGGTACAAACCTCTCCTCCGCTTGCATATTTTGTCACATATTCCATCATCTCATTTACTGTTTTCCCTGTTAGTTCTGTCTCACTGAACCTTGTGCAGGAAATTCCTCATGCCTGTGTAGTCCTGTCTCTTGCAGTTTTGCTTCCTTCTTCCTGCCTCCCTCTCCACTTGTAACTCTGTGTATTCGCAGCTTAGAACCACATGATCACTAGCTCCTTGGGGCTTTTCATATATGATATCCTCAATACCTGCACTGCTCAAGGTGAATACTAGGTCCAGTCTTGCTGGTTCATCCTCGCCCTTCTCTCTGGTAGTGTCACTGACGTGTTGATGCATGAGGTTTTACAGTACCACCTCCAACATCTTAACTCTCCATGTTTCTGGGCTCCCATGTGGTTCCAGATTTTCCCAGTCGATTTCTTTGTGACTGAAGTCATCCACAATCAGTAGCTTTGCCCTGCCCACATGGACCCTTCTGGCCACTTCAGCCAGTGTGTCAACTGTTACTCTCGTCATATTCTTGTCTTGGCCCCACTGCTATTCTGTGGTGGGTTATACATCACTGAGTGTTTGGCTGTAGGGTTCTGAGGGTGGTTCTGTGGGTTTTTGCACACACTGCTCCACTCGAATGGTTGTTCCCTACTGACTCTAGCCTTGTCTCTCTCTCTCTCTCTCTCTCTCTGTCTTGCCCCTTTCATTTCCGTGTCCTCTCTCAGCTATTGTCGTTCTGTCCTCGTTCTGTCGCAGTCTAGGAACACCCTCTGGTATGTTGTTGATTCCTGTAGCCATGGTTTCTGTGGCAGGATTCTGTCTCACACCATTTCTGTCATGAAAATCAGTTTGACTGGCCGATTTCTCTCCTAGTACCCTACTATTCTCTGAAAATTTATTAGCTCAGACATGTCCTCCTTTTCTGTTTGATGATATTTTCAATCTCTTGTTTTTTCTTTCCTCCGTCCTTCATCATATGTCTTCCCTTCACTCTCCTGAAGACTATGGATGAAGACTGACCTTTTTCCTCCGCGTTCCCGTTTATACAGAGTCATAACCTCCTTTATTAGTTCCTGAACCTCCTGGTGGCCTGGTTGAACCTCTGCATGGAGCCTGTCTCCTCTGCATGTGCCCCCCTCACATACGCCTACTCCCCCTCACATACTGTTGTCCCTGTGCCCAACAGGATGCCCCCTTCGTTCCTCGACCTGCCCTGGTGACCTGTTAGGGCTTGAGTGTAAGTTTTGTCTCCTTTCTTACCTTTGGACCCTTCGTTTAATATTGGGGTACCTACTCCAGATGCCATGGCCCCTCTGGCTGTTGTCCCTATATCTCGTTTCAGTATGTGTGTGTGTGTTTGTGGTGTTTCCTTAACCATGGCTGACCAGCTGGAGTTACCACCAGCGTCAGTGTGATCGTGATGGAGAACTCACGCGAATATACGCTTCTGGGTTTATGAGTCACCACCGCAATGCATCACCGCCGCTGGTCTGCTGTGTCATCACCGCTGTGTCACCACAACTGGTCTGTTGTGTGTCACCACAACTGGTCTGTTGTGTGCCACCACCGCTGGTCTGTTGTGTGTCACCACCCCTGGCCTGCTGTGTGTCACCACCTCTGGCCTGCTGTGTGTCACCACCTCTGGCCTGCTGTGTGTCACCACCTCTGGCCTGCTGTGTGTCACCACCTCTGGTCTGCTCTGTGTCACCACCTCTGGTCTGCTCTGTGTCACCACCTCTGGTCTGCTCTGTGTCACCACCTCTGGTCTGCTCTGTGTCACCACCTCTAGTCTGCTCTGTGTTACCACCTCTAGTCTGTCGTGTGTCACCATCCACTGGCTAGCTGCTGTTGGTTCTGTCGCTGCTGTTGGTTCTGTCGCTGCTGTTGGTTCTGTTGTTGCTACTGTTGGTTCTGGTGTTGCTGTCGCTGGTTCTGTTGTTGCTGTCGCTGGTTCTGTTGTTGCTGCTGTTGGTTGTGTTGTTGCTGTTGTCTGCGTCAGCGGCGGCGCCAGTGTTTATGTTGCTCTCTCCATCGATTTATGGAGGAGTGAATGTTAGTCGTGGATACTATGGGGGAGGTAATGGCTATCAGGAAAGAGCGTTGTGGGCGTGGGTGACTAATATGGGAGTGGGTGATTGCTGTGGCGCTAGTCACTCTTGCGGTGGACGCGGGAAGCTGCTGTGGGTGTAGGTGACTGATGTGATAGGATGCGGTGTCAAATGCCTTCTTACTGCCAGGAATATGCAATCCACCCATCCCACTTTTTGTTTCATTTCTGTTAACCTCTGAACCCGTGCTGGCTGTCGTTTATAATACCCTGCTTATAAGAATCAGCTTGTGATAATCATCAGCCTGGCTGGTCCAAGACTCGACCCAGACTAGTTTACGGAGGATTGAGTGAACAGACTCCACCACTGATTGGTGATGTCTCTTAACTGAATCTGTTTACTGGTGGCGTCTGTTTACTGAGTCTGTTAACTAATAATAATCTTGTGATCACCAACAGCCTAACTGGTCCAAGACTGAGCCGAGACTAGATGGTCTCCACCACTTAGTGTGATGTATGACCCACAGAGGTTTAGTGCTTCAGTATGCGGTTTGTAGCATTTTATTAAGACGTTTCGTCCACCAGAGATTTTATAAATTCTTATTATCTTTTTATTAATTCTTATTATCCTTGTTAACAAACTTGTCGGTAAGTAACACCAATGTTATACATTATAACATTCTCCATGCCTTTAAGACTGCTGCCTCGCTGCCCTTGTGTTTGAACACTGGCTGTTTTCTAGCTCTCAGGAAGATGTGTTTCCTGTTCTTTGATTTCCGCTAGCAGTTCACACAGTGTGTCTGCTCTCGTCAGATCGCAGTGCGTGTCAAGTCTCCAGTACACTAGACAGCAGCTTCTCTTCTCTCCCTGCTGTGTTGATGTTATCCAGCTACTGCTGGTCTGTCCTTTCTCGTGTGTGTCATTCGTGTGAACGTACGTTCGTTTGTACACACCTATATATGTACTCATCTGTATGTGATTGCAGGGATCGAGTCTCAAGCTCCTGGTCCCGCCTTTTCACTCGTAGCTTCGAAAGCCTCATCGTACCTTTCCTTAAAGTTGTGTGTGGATTCTGTCTCTACCACTTCATTCTCCAGTTCGTTCCACTTTCTAAGGTGAAAGAAATACTTCCTAACATCCACATGAGTCATTTGAGCTTCCAGCTGTGCCTTAGTGCACTGATTCCCATTTCTCAAACAATCTGTTTCTATTCTTCTTGTCTTTTCTTCTCGGGATTTTGTACTTTACCATATCCTCCTTAGTCCTGTCCTTCAGTGTCATCAGGCTGAGTTTCCTCTCCTCATTGGATGTATCCCATAGCTCCGGGACTAGTATCGTTACAAACCTGTGCACCTTCTCCAATTTCTTGACATGCTTGACCAGGTGTGGGTTCCATACTGGTGCTGCACACTCCAATATGGGCGTGACGTACAAGGTTTACAGTGTTGTGAATGACTCCTTACTTACATGTCTAAAAGCTAGTCTTAGATTTCCCAGACGATCAATTGCTGCAACATTTACTTTGTTGGTGTGTGAACCTGGTGATATGCTCGGCATAATACTCACCCCAAGGTCCATCCTGAGTCGGGATTACAGCCTTTGCCCCCCATTCCCCGAGCCTGTACTCCGTTTGCTGTCTTCTTTGTTCTTCCCAAAACATTACAACTTTGTACATGATTGGGGTAAACTCTAGGAGCCATTTGTTAGACCAGACCTTCAGCCTGTCTAGATAGACTTGTAGAATTTTCTGGTCCACATCTGCTTGTATTCTTCTTATTAGTTTAAGTCATCGACAAACAGAGATACCTCTGACTCTATCCCTTCCGTTATGCCGGTCACGTATACAAGAAATAGCAACGCCCTAGTACTGATCCCTGTGGAACCCCACTTGTCACATGCATCCGTCCTGACACCTCTTCACGGACCATCACTCGTAGTTTCCTTCCTGTCAGGCATTATTTAATCCATTGCCGTGTTTTCCCTGTTATTCCTGCCTGACCCTCTAGCTCTTGTACCCGTTTCTTGTGCAGTACTGTATCAAAAGCATTCCTACAGTCCAAGATAATGCAATCTACCCACCCCTCTCTCTCTCTCTCTCTCTCTCTCTCTCTCTCTCTCTCTCTCTCTCTCTCTCTCTCTCTCTCTCTCTCTCTCTCTCTTCTCTCTCTCTCTCTCCTCTCTCTCTCTCTCTCTCTCCTGCCTACTTCTGGTACCTTGTGGAACTCCAGTAGGTTTGTGATGCATGATTTACTATAAGCCTGACTGGTTGTTCTAGTCATCTAATTTGGTCGGGTCATCAGTTGGTGTGTGTGTGTGTGTGTGTGTGTGTGTGTGTGTGTGTGTGTGTGTGTGTGTGTGCGCGCGTGCGTGCGCGCCTATTCGTGCCCACTTATTTGTATTTGCGGGGGTTGAGTCCCGGCCAGTCGCTCAGCTCTTGAGCTTCATTGATTGTCAATACCTGGACCTTATGAACCCTATCATATCTACTCTAGAACTACATACAGAGCGAGCCTCCATCACTTCCTCATCCAGTTCCTTCCACTTGGTAACATCTTTCTGACTACGTTTTTAACTTACATAAAATAATTTCACCCAAAAACTGTTCTGCATTCCACAAGAAGGAAACGAAGTAAGTCAGGCCACGAGAATATCAACTTGAACATGATAGTTACAGCCACACAGGCAGAAGTGTTTTTTTATTGTTAAGCGAAAAAAGAAAAGCAACAAATATTAAGAATATATCACCACCTCGGAGTCATGTTGGACCGGAAACAATGCCAGAAGTTGGCTCATCAAAACCGCAAATATTAACGGCAAGAAAAAAGTCCCCAGCACAACAACAATTAATATAATATCATTTATGTCTGCAAATATACAAGGTCTTAAACCACGCAATTACAACACAATACCGTTCATTAGTGAACTCCTCACCCAGTCAAATATTTGCAGCTTTTGCAAAGACCCACATAAAAGACTGACAGAAAAATATGGATACCCGACAATAATCTGCTTAATTGCAACAGAAACAAATAGGCAGCAAAGAGGAGATTGGTCTGTATGTTAATCGTTCACTTTCACTTAACAACAATGATATAGAAGTTTTGGCAGTAAAAATTTAAAATCAGAATCGCCAGATACAACTTCCCATTAGTTCGAAAACCAACTATTGGAAATCGAACACTGTCTTGAAAATCTCTTCAATTGGCCCCTGATATCTGGCTGAATAGTGACTTAAATTTAAGTTGTTTAAGAATGGAAGAATGTTGAAAATTCTGTAACAGCAACACAGAATATACCAAAATTCAGACGAGATGAACAGACTCTAACTCAAACTATTAAGATATGAAATAAATTTGCCGAAAGTCGGCAAACAGCAAAATCGACCAGATATAGAATACTCTCAATCTTATATTCACAAATAATGAGGATCCTGTATGGAACATAAAGTAGAGCTTTATAAAGTTAACTACTGACTTGACAAAACTCTACACAGAGCGATTCATAGACACAACAAAGGCTGACTCTGGATCTGTTTCTTTTGTTTATTGCTTTTGTAATGTTTTCTGATAAATGAAACCCACTTTACGATGTGACGTGTGTGTGGTTTAGGAAGCTACAACCACTCACACATGACTAAATATACGACTGATATTTATGATATTTGTTTGCTGGAAATCTTTTGCTGGGAAAAGACAACTCTCGTCTTGGTTAATTAGACGTAATTTCCCTCAGGTGAGTCAGAGACGGTGGTTGGGACCACCGCGTCATGTGTTTACCATGTGTGTTAGAAAGTCATAACAAATGTCTACCTATCTGGCGGTGTTCAGATATAACATGTTAATGTATCAGTGGTATCAACTTTAATTGTCTTCTGTATATAATTCTGCAAGGCTGAGAGACTGATTATCTCTTCATCTACACTTCCGTTTACGTTCTTGAATTGTCTTGATAAAGCTACTGGTTGACAATACGTATACAAATAAATGTACCCAGTTCTTGCATGTGTGCAATTCATTATCATAAATTAAGGATGATGTGCACCAATCTACCAGCGTTTAGATACCTTTAACTCACTTGTGTGTGATTTAGACGAAAAAGTCAGCCAAAATATTGTAGTGAGAAATCTTGCTTGCAGTACAAAGTGCATGCAGTCATGCATGTGAGCACTGGAAGCAGCTGTGACAAGCAGAGCATACCAAGCAGGGACTCCAGCTCCTCTCATGGCATAGTCTTTCATAAATCCCGGTGCGTCATGCAGGGAGGGGCAGGAGTGAGCAGGATGAGGGAGTTAGGGAGGGGTAGGAAGATTCCGGTTAGGTTATCGCTTATTCCATTCTTAATTAAGCGTCATCTAAGGCATCTCGTCGACTCGGGTGACGATGGCGAAAGAGGAAGGGGAGTGTGTTGATACTGCAAGGTGTGAAGGGGAGATTAGGGAAGGACATGTAGGGCTTCTCCAGGAATAGTATAGGAGTGAGGGGAGACGAGGTGGCATGCAGGTGGCGAGGGGAGACGAGAAGGGGAATCAGGCGTCCAACGATGACTGTGCAGTCATAATAAATGCAGTCTTCATGGGGCCCGAGTTCTTGCCTTCATTGATGAGGAAGTATTAATGTCTCGCATTTTAGGTTAGTTTCTGTACTATATCTACCATCTGTCTACCAACCTAACTGCGTACTTGAATCTACCATGAAGTGTATGTTGGATCCCGATCCCAGGATACCGTTTATTGACGGCTATATGTGCTTGCAGCTTGGAGTTCAACTAATCACAAACAAACTGAGGAGCCAAGCGGATCAACAGTTTTAACTTCAGATCTAGGTTAACAAATAGGTTGTCCCATTTCAGCTTTGTTCTTGCTGGGTAACCAAGCCATAGAAAAAAAAATCATTATAACAACGAATGAAGATGTTTGCGAGATCTGCTAGATATCCTCTTGGAAGATGACAGATTCTTGTAATAATATCTTAAGAGAAAATGCCTCTTGATACGGGTGATTAAAGCCTCTGGCTCACTGGTGCTGGGTATTAGTCATTAAGCAACCTTTAGCGTGCCAATACTGGGTATCGCTGATTAAAAAAAAAAAAAAAACACCGGTGTACCTGTGCTCAGTGTTCATCTCTTTGAATATAATCAGAGGTACCTTCTCATAATTATCACTTGTAATTATGTCTTATGGATATGTTTGTAAGCTAATCTTTGTGAAATGAATTAGTTGCACGGCATTAAAAAATGGATAACTTTAATTAATTCTGAGCAGGGATATTTATTGTTTTAAACAAAATTGGATACATGAGGAATATGCTGTTAGGATGGTGTTGTAGATGAGGGGCAAAAAAAAGGAATTGCATAACTTTAAAGAATATAAATAACCCGCATTTAAACGTTGCCTGAGTATAGACGACGTCACTGGGTCTCGTTACCTCCCTTCTGCCGGAAACGCTGACGAAGGGGCCAGAGCAGTTTATGTGCGGCATGTTTGGCTGTTACCGCTCTTATTACCTCGTGTATGGCAGATTAATATTGCGGTATGGCAGACTAACGGGATAGATGTGGCAGATTTAGCGTTCCGGCTCTTGCTACCTAATGTGAAGCGGAAGGCCGTTTTTTTTTTTTTTAATTTTCCTCCTATTGCTGGTGATGGTCGTTGGTCTAATGCAAGGGATGGAGAAAAAGAGGAAAGGGACATTATGTAATTGCTTTTGATACTGTTCAAGCATCTGCTACCCTTCCCCTACCTCCTCCCCCTTATGCTGCTTTGCCTGTCTTGTCTCCTCTTGTTTCCCCTGATGCCACATCGAAGTCTTTCAGCTGCGTCACCAACAGTCGCTGAGAAGTCGTGCTGTATAAAAAAATATTCAGCTACTATTTTGTGCTCCTTGTGTTGCTAGTTTATTATGAACCATTGTTCAGCTTGCGAGCAGTAGCATACTGAAACTAATTCTTTTGTAGCCTTGAGAAAACTTTGGACAAGTGCTTGGGAATGGTTGGCTTAGAGAAGGACTGCCTACTATGTGCCAGTAGGTCTACTACAGTGTTCCTCCATTCTTATGTTACGTTCAAACCAGAATAAAAGGGGTCACAGTAGGCCTATCTCAGACCTTGGCATTATTACATGCTTTAATAAGGTATTACTGTCTTTTCATGCATTAAAGTTCCAAGATGAATTTTATAGTCTACCCAAGGCAGTGTGTGGATAGAACCCGTAAAACCTATTATTTTCCTACCATTGTAGACTTAGATTGTTTGATAAAGTACAATTTCATTAAAAATAACAATGTAACCGGTCCAAAGTGTAAATATAACCTCAAAATTTCACATTTCACGAATAAAATACTTGTGCAACTTCACTGATAAAGTGATTTGCCATTTCCTTAAGGGTTCACATAAACGTTTCTCTAAATCGTTAGATATTGGAACATGTTAATATATAAGGTTCAGGTGTGTGACTCTGTCAGTGTTTATACATTTTGAATTTCAAGTGATAGATATCTCTATACAAGCTGAACTTCCAAAAATACCCATTGCCTTCTTGTTACTTTATGCATAAAGGTGCTTGACTCAGCACATTTCATAGTGAAATGAGTTGAATAAAACTTAACTTTTTATATAGAGTAGTACCTTTCGCAGTTTTTTCTCGTTCTTGGCGTTTAAAGAGTGTTGGTGAGCACGGCCAGAGCTATCAAGCTGTGGTCCAACCCATGATCTGAGTCACACCTCACCCACGTGTGCCGACGATCGATGGAGAAGCAAGCATACCCGGTGGTCCGCTCGAAACACCGGTATTGATCACCGGATAATGCCTGCACGGCGGCCCCCTCGTGTTGCGAGGGAGACAGAGAGATGAACTGAACTATTTACCTCTGTTCGGGAACTCCCTGTGTCAGTCATGAGAAAATTAGTGTGGTTGTTAGGGTGTTGTCAGTCACTTTATAAAGGAAAGATTATGTCGGGCATAAACAAGGTAAGACAACAGCTTTGTCTTGTTACTTGCATGAAGTGTTTCCACCAACAGTAATTCAGTAGCTAATGGAAAATAAGGTGATTAGCCGAAACTTTATACGAGTGTTGCACCAAGATATTTGTTTCCAGTTGAACGCATTCAGATTATAGAATCGTTATAGCTCAGAAAGATTCTAAAAGATTCGTCTACTGGTTTTTGTCGTCAGGTAAACAATGATGCCAATAATCCTAGCAGACTAGGCAGCATTGGAAACCAATAAATTCATCTAATTGGAAGATCGCCATTTTTAGAATTTCTCAGTGTAGCTTAATATTGTGCTCTATGGTTAAGTTCAAGCAAGAACGCTACCGACACCCTGGTGGTGTACCAAGTCTGTGTACAGCAACACCCTGGTGGTGTACCAAGTCTGTGTACAGCAACACCCTGGTGGTGTACCAAGTCTGTGTACAGCAACACCCTGGTGGTGTACCAAGTCTGTGTACAGCAACACCCTGGTGGTGTACCAAGTATGTGTACAGCAACACCCTGGTGGTTGTACCAAGTCTGTGTACAGCAACACCCTGGTGGTGTACCAAGTCTGTGTACAGCAACACCCTGGTGGTGTACCAAGTCTGTGTACAGCAACAC
This sequence comes from Cherax quadricarinatus, assembly GCF_026875155.1. Lineage (NCBI taxonomy): Eukaryota > Metazoa > Arthropoda > Malacostraca > Decapoda > Parastacidae > Cherax > Cherax quadricarinatus. The sequence continues at coordinate 15,140,445 of NC_069450.1, forward strand.
CCTGGTGGTGTACCAAGTCTGTGTACAGCAACACCCTGGTGGTGTACCAAGTCTGTGTACAGCAACACCCTGGTGGTGTACCAAGTCTGTGTACAGCAACACCCTGCTGATATACTAGGTCTCTGTACAGCGACTTTCTCGAGTGAGCTGCAATTAAATCAGTTTTATCTCGAGTTGAATTTAATTTTAAGTTTATTTTTTTTTTAAATGCTGTACCCGGTGTCTCCATTGAGAGTATTATTAAGAGTAAAGTGCGTCAGTGATGATATACAGTTAGTGATGATCAAGGAGTCAGGTTCCTTATCATAAGTGAACTTTAGTGCCATTAGTATGGCAAACAGTGCATCATGTAGAAGAGAAACATACAACAGTGCGTAGCTTCATAGGGCTGGTATTAAATGAGAATTTCTGAGGGAAAAAAGGTGTGTGTGTGTGTATGTGTGTGCTCACCTAATTATGGTTGCAGGGGTCGATTCATAGCTCCTGGTCCCGCCTCTTCACTGGTCGCTACTAGGTTCATTCTCTCCCTGCTCCGTGAGCTGTATCATACTTCTTAAATCCACTACATCACTCTCCAGACTGTTCCACTTCCTGAGAACTCTGACTGAAGAGGTACTTCCTCACCTCCGTGACTCATCTGAGTTTGCAGCTTCCAGTTGTGACCGCTTGTTGTTGTGTCACATCTCTAAAACATTCAGCCCCTATCCACCTTGTCAATTCCTCTCAGTGTTTTAGATGTTATCATGTCCGTCCCCCATATCCCTCCTGTCTCCAGTGTTGTCAGGTTGGGTTCCCTTAACCTCACCTCGTAGGACAAACCCCTCAGCTTCGGGACATGTCTTGTTGCAAACCTTTGAACTTTCTCTAATTTCTTGATGTGTTGACCAGGTGTGGGTTTAGTATTGGCGCTGCTTACTCCTTTTGGGACTGTACAGTGTCGTGAATGACTCCTTACTTTGATGTCGAAACGCTGTTCTCAGGCGCCTGTATGTTGCATCGGTTATTTGGTTAATGTGCGCCTCAGGAGATGTGCTCGGTATGATGCTCACCCCACGATCCTTTTTCATGAGGTGAGTTTTGCAGCTTCTGACCTCTTAGGCTGTACTCCGTCTGCGGTCTCCTTTGTCCTTCGCCAAGCTTCATATCTTTGTACTTGCTGGGGTTAAGCTCCAGGAGCCATCCATCGGACCAGGTTTGCAGCCTGTCCAGATCCCCTTGTAGGCTTACCTGATCCTCGTCCGCTCGTATTCTTCTCATTAGTTTCACATCTTCTGTTGTATCCCCAGAATGGGACACAATGTGTATAATGTATACTTCTGTTACCTTGTCGTAGAACTCCAATAGGTTTGTGATTCGTGATTTCCCTTCCCAGAAGCCGTGCTGGTTGTCATGTACGAGTCCACTTCTTTCTAGGTGCTCTACCTGATAATCTCCATAACTGTACAAACAATAAATGTCATTGACACTGGTCTGTAATTTAGTGTAGCCTGTCTTTTTCCTTACTTAAAAATCGGGACTACATTTGCTGTCTTCCACATCTCAGGCAGTTGCCCTGTTTCGATAGATTTATTGAAGATTGTTGTTAGTGGCACACACAATGCATCTGCTTCCTCTCTCAGGACCCAAGGAGAGAGATTATCTGGGCCCACCACCTTCGAGGTATCTAGTTCCCCTAGCAGTTTTTCACCTCCTCGGTTGTGTGCAGTGCCTCCAACACTTGCTGTGCACCTACCACCTCGGTTTGCTGGAAGGCTCTCTGTCTCCAATGTGAATACCTCCCTGACTCTCGAGCTGAGCTGTTTACATACTTCCTGGTCATTCCCTGTAAGATCTCCTTCCTTCCTCAACCTGATTACATGATCCTTGACTGTTGTTTTCCTTCTGATGTGGCTGTATAACAACTTTGGGTGAGATTTGGCTTTTGATGCTATGTCATTCTCGTACTGACGCTGGGTTTCTCTTCTTATCCATGCATATTCATTCCTGGCTCTTCGGCTCAACTCCTTGTTTTCCTGGGTCCTTTGCCTTCTATACTTTTTCCATACTCTAGTACACTTGGCTTTGGCCTCGCCATAACTCCTGCTAAACCATGGACTCGCTCTGTCTTCCCATTGTTTCTGTTTCCCCTTGGTATGAACTTCTCTACTGCCTCCTGCATTTGTGGTCAGGTGTTCCATCATTTCGTTTACTCTCTTTCCCCCTAGTCTCTTATCCGCAGCTCTCGCCTAATTGTGGTTGCAGGGGTCGAGACTCAGTTCCTGGCCTCGCCTCTTCACTGGTCGCTTCTAGGTCTTCTCTCTCCCTGCTCCATAAGCTTTATCATGCCTCGTCTTAAAGCTATGCATGGTTCCTGCCTCCACTACATCACTTGCCAGACTGTTCCACTTCCTGACAACTCTGTGACTGAAGAAATACTTCCTAACATCCCTTTGACTCATCTGAGTCTTCAATTTCCAACTTTAACCCCTTGTTCCTGTGTGCTATCTCTGGAACATCCTGTCTCTGCCCACCTTATCTATTCCTCGCAGCGTTTTGTATGTCGTTATCATGTCTTCCCTAACCCTCCTGTCCTCAAATGTCGTCAGGTCGTTTTCCCTTAACCTTTCTTCGTAAGACGTTCCCGTTAGCTCTGGATCTAGCCATGTTGCAAACCTTTGCACTTTCTCTAATTTCTTGACGTGCTTTGTGTGTGTGTGTGTGTGTGTGTGTGTGTGTGTGTGTGCGCGCTCTTCCTCTCTTTTACTGTCCCTCTCTTTCCTTTCCATGGGAAGGGGTTCCTTGCTGCTGAAACTCTTGATTCAGGAAATATAAGTAACCACTCCTTTTCTTGGATTAAATTGGACTACATTTCATACCACAAGCGCAATGTGAACCCAAACGGGTTTAGAGCCTTTCCATAAATAAAATAATTCCCTCTCTTTCTTTCTCTCTCTCTCTCTCTCGCTCTCTCTCTTTTCCCGCCTCCCTACCTTTGTATTTTCCCCTCTCCCTCCTTCCTAGCGCGTCTACCTCCCTTAACTCCCTCTTGTTCCTCGTCCCCTTCCCCCCGTCTTCCTCCTCAGTTTTCTTCCTCTTCGTCCCTTGCCCTTAAGTTTCCCCCCTCTCTGGCTGCTGGATTCTGGATGAGAAGAGTCGCATTGTTACACACAGGTAAGAAGACACACATTTAGGGTCAGTTTCCTGGCTTGTCATTAGCTAAATATTGTAAATACCGGGACCCAACTGACAGCCTCCCGGCTTTACCACTAAATTAATAAGCTGAGACACCATTACCGGTGAATATTATCTAGTGACTTTGTCCAGAAGTGAATATTCAGTATGTCCAGAGACGTCAAATCCACCCCGAGACATTACATTATATCCATAAACGCCATATCACATTCGTTGAATTATGTACAGGGAAGTTATGTCCAGGAACGTTACAAGATCATAAGATATAGAACGTGGACACTGCAGAGGCCTACTGGCCCATGCGAGCAGGTCATTTCCTATCGGCTTAAGACCATTGCACCCAACTAGTCAGTAGGTTACATTGACTTAAGGGAGGAACAGCAACCAGACCTGGTAGCACAAGCTATCAGTTCTAACCACACCACCACATACTCATGTTGTATCCAACCATTTTTAAAGCACACAACGTTCTGCCTCTAAAACGGTACTTGGGAGTTGTTCACTCATCCACAACCTATTACCATTAACCTAGTACTTTACTTATATCTTCCTGAAATGAATTTTTCAACTTAAAACATTGCTGCAGTCTGTCTGGCTAGAAATTTCAGCCACTATTTACATCCCTTTATTGATTCCTGTCTTCCATTTAACACCTCAATCAATAGTCCGTCCCCTAGTCTACGTTTTTAGAGAGTGCAGTTCACGGGCCCTTATGTCATATCCTCATAGGAGGTTCTGATACGGGATCACTTTGTCATCCCCTTTGACATTTCCAGGAATTTATATCCATTCTGTATTACGGTGACCAAAACTTGCCGCATAATCTAAATGAGGCTAACCAAGGTTATAGAGTGAAGAACATACTGAGACTCCTATTATTTATGCTGTCTGTAGAACCAAGGATTCTAGTAGCTTTTAATGGAACCTATGCCTGTGTCTTGTTTGATTACTGCTAACCAGAACTCTAAATCTTTTTGCAATCGTAATATTTAGATCTACATTATTTAGTTGATATGTGATGTTATTGTCCTGTCCACATTAGAACTTTGATTGTCTATATAAACTGCATCTGCCACTTCTCGACCACTGCTCAGTCTATTTCAAATCTCCGAGTGCTCGAATGTCCTCGTCAGAATGGATCGACGGCCTTTTGGTTAACTCGGTCAAACTTGCCGATGTCGCTCTTATGCCCTCACATGTCGTTTAGTAGATTGTGACAGCAGGGGCCCAACACTGACCCATGTGGAACACGTCGTGACCACTCACCCACTCGACTTTCCCCTTTATGAAACTCTCTGTGCCTAGTCAACCAGCTCTATCCAGAAAAAAATTTCTCCTCCTATTCAGTGCTTTAATTTCCTCAAAAGTCTCAGTGGGACCTGTCACCAAAGCCTTACATGAAGTCCATATACACAATACATATTCATTACCTGATCACCCCCTCAAATACCTTTTGTGAAAAAGTTAATAATCGAAGGCGGAACCCCCCCCCCTTTGTAAACCATGCTGAAATTTGTTGATTAATTTATGCTTTTCAAGTGGCAAAGAATGCCTCGGCAATTTTGATTCCATGATAGGAAGAATGAGATTCTTGCAGCTTTTTGGAACTTTTCGTTTCGGTTTTGAAAACCCCTTTTCATCATGTCCTAGGGGTTAATTTGCCCTAAATGTTACATTTTTACCCAAAGGGAAAAGGTTTTTTTTAAACGAGAAACATGGTTACATTTCGTCGTGTTAAGAGGTTACGTTATACCTGTAGAAAATGTTGTACTATGGCTCGAGGAATAGTTACATTATAACTAGATAATATATTATATTATGGCTAGATAAGTGATAATATAACTACTGTGGTGAGTTACACTTTTGTCATTTAAGTGAAAAACCTCATAACCAAAATAAAGGTGTACCAGTGTGGCTAGATAAATGGTAACATAACGCCGGCAAACAGTGATATTATAAGCAAAGAAGAGGTCACGGAATGAGCGGGGATTGAACCCCAGCCGTTCAGTGATTTATTTGCAATCGTGTTAGTACGATTTCCCAAGTCAAAGAAAAGGTTTAACACTATAGCCATATAAGATGCTATATTTACTGTCGGAAACCAAGAGTAATACGGGTAACTTTTAAGTATTCTTGAGTTTTTTTTTACGACGAATCATGGATGGAAAATTTAGCGAATTTTGTGCATTGTAGTATCATGTGTTTCTCCATTGTTTACCAAGACTCAACAGGCCTGTTTATCTGTATTTATTGATCTGAAGTTGGAAGGACTTTCTTATAACTATTCAAGGAGCGGATGAGAACTACTTGTGGTATTGTTACGCAGCCTGGTCCAGGACCGGGCACTGGTACCGATGACCACCAACTGTCATCGACTGTGTTTGAGATGAAACCTTGTCTTCAAACCACCGGTGATCCAGCCCATCATCCTAACACATGATCCAGCCCATCACCCCAACACATGATCCAGTCCATCACCCCAACACATGATCCAGCCCATCACCACAATAAATGATTCAGTCCATCACTCCAACACATGATCCAGTCCTTTACTCCAACACATGATCCAGCCCATCACCCCAACATATGATCCAGTCCATCACCCCAACATATGATCTAGCCCAAAGTACTCTTAATAAAAAGCAGAGTTGCCATGTATGCACACAAAGAGGTAACTCGATTTATGTAGTGAGGGTTGCATGCAGTGTGTTAGTCATGGTAATACAAGTATAATACTGACTTTTCACATTAACATTTATAGTCTTCTGTTTTCCTGTCTTCTGAGTGCCTTCCAACTTTATTTTATTTATCTGTTAATGCTGGTTTCACATTTTTTGGGCTTTTTTTTTTTATACCAGTCTGGATAGATCTCTTCACAACATATTGTACAAGCTAAATTAATATGTTTAATGATGTTAGTAGTTATATTTTACAGTCTAGTGGCGCCTTGCAGTGTTCACTTACTCGTGTGGTACGTCTGTGACACTTCTTGGTATTGCTTCATTCATTGTATCGATTAAAAGGGTGACGACCTGCAGCTGCACAACAAGTGGGTCACACTCACGACACGTAGCCCGGAGCACCTCACGACTTCTAAAGATGCTCACACGAGTGTAATTTGTTGGGTCATAAGGCTGGTTCATGTCCGGCTCTCGCTGTGTTCTCACGACCTGTTCGTCAACACTGTCTTCTGGCTGGATCTGGAGCACCGCTGACTGGCTAATAGTTCATGACTGGTAAGTGGTTGCTGATGGCCTGATTAGGTAATAATCGGTAATCAAAAATCAGTTAACATGATATAACAAACAAAGAGCCAGTCTGTTGGGGTCTGGCTATTACACACTTCGCCTCTCCAAATATCCTCTTCCGCTGATGGGACAAGACTTTAATATATGTAATATTTTCTCTACAGTAAAATAACCTTACATATGTTAAGTTATATTATTAATGAAAATAAAATAATAAAAATTTTTTGAGAAAGTATGTCAAGTTTGTAACATTCTAATATTGATATGTGAATACCCAAATGTACTCCTCTTATCCCTCTTCTTAGGCCTTTAATGTATTCATATGCTGTTGCTCTGCCGTCCACACGATCTAGTGGCAAAATCTAATTTAATTTTTGTATGTAGGTATGACGTGTCACACATTTGCCTCATTAACCACGTAGTTCCCACGTCAATGAAGAATATCTTAATCATGAGGAAAAAAAACCCTTAGCCCAACAAATACTCAAATCTAGGTGGATTCACTTAATTATTCTGATAAATTGCAAGTAAGATTTGTTGAGGATAATGCTACAAGCTAAGTCAAAGATTAAATAGTGAACTGTAGGGGAACTTAGCTTGAAAGACAGCTTTTGCCTACTCAGCCGTCCCTGCAGGCGATGTCTTGAGAGCTGTCGTATGCATCCCCCAATGGGCTGGAAATTAAAATATTGGCGAGTAGAATTACCCCAAGGGGGTGTTATGTCAGCATATATCAGAAACTGATTGCTGACAACACTTACTGGTGTGGGCTCAATGGCCCTCCCATAACCGAGCCTATGTCTGTAAAAAGAACTATCGTATGCATCCCCCAATTAGCTAGTGTCAACTTACTAATATAGGGACGATAGACCCCTATGGGGGATATAGTCAGCTGATGAAGAAAGATTGCTGAACAACCACTTCTGGGGTGCCCTCATTGTACACTTCCATAACGATTTGGGTTCACCTAAGTAAAAATGCAGATCGCACTTCTCTGTGAAATCTTCTAGTGTCATTACACTAGACAAAGCCTAGATCATCTGTCTTCGTTGGTTATCCCGGGTCTGTGTCAGAGGTCAAAAGCATATCTCCTTCGAAGTAATGTCGCCCTAACATAAGGAAGAGCGCGAACACCCCCATTGCCTAAACTTCATCAAGATCTTGTTTTCCTAAGCATAGAGAACAGATACACTTCTCCTGGTAAAAATGGTTTTTAAATTTTTCTTTAAGAGATTTTATCTTTTCAAAAACACGCAACAGTGATTTTTTCAAAGAGCCGGGTCCTGTTTCCCCCAGCGGGTCAAAAGCAATCTAACCCCACAACCTTCTATGCCACTTCAATGCCCCTAGCACATAAAGGAAAAGCTGACGTAGCACATTTCCTCTCCTTGCCAAACTTCCACCAGGAAGCAATGCAGAATGCTTGATTCTTGCTGTCTTAAGCATAGACAACAATGTACACTATCTTTACCATGGTAATAAAGTGGGAGCAGGATTTCTTTAATTGTTCTGCTAAGGTAAGAGATTGATGTATCTTATTTAAAACTACACACTTGCAACAGTGATCTCATACAAAGAGCCGTGTGACCATGTAACTGGTACACGCTGGTTAAACATCTGCCGGTAATTACTTGATGTAGCAGTAAACAAGATGCTTGCCCCTTCTGAGAGGGCTGGGCCCCTCAGGCTGAAAAGGGTGAAGGGGGCTGATACCCCCCTCCTGAAGAAAATTTCTCCACAGGATTAGTATAAAAAAAATAATGTTTTAAAATTAGCCCATTCTTATACAAATAACCCGCACAAAGGAGAGAAGAGCTTACGACGACTTCACGGTATTGTGCCTTTTTTTTTATTTAGCCCTTTCTTATTATCTTTTAATCATACCACAAGATGTTAAGGGAGCTTCTTATTTTTTACCTTATATTCCCTACACTCTTGCTTATGTGAAGCATCTGAACCGGAAAACTATTGTTTCTTGTATATCAACAATACCTACCGGAACCTGGCAGATAGGGCAGAATTTTTGAGCTATTGGTTATTAAATTATAATCTAATTAGATCTAGATTAATGAAGATTCTTAAAGATAAATTTAAATTCAACGAAAAAATAAATAACTTTGACATTTGATTCACATAAATGTGGTAACACTTCATAAACTAACATTTATTTCGTTTTCAACTATGTCCATTAATCACTGTATTAGTTGTCCATGATGATCTCTCTCACAGATTAACCCAAAAGTGAAATTCAGAAGGGAATGTTTCGGTCCCTGTTGAACCATTATCAAGTCGCGATAATGGACCAAGGCAGAATACAGCTATTCACATCCAATTTAATGACTGCAAAGTTGTTTCAACCACAGTATCATGTTTTTTTCGTCTTATGTCTATAGTTGATTGAAAATGATATGGCAGGGCATGAGGTGGATCTGAATAGCCTACTGTCCTTTCCTTCAGGGCGTGAGGTGTTATAGTTGCACCAAATAAGAACTGAAGAATGGATTGAGACGGGGTACTGTGTCTTGTCTTATCCTGCTGCAGGAGCCATCAAACTGTCGTGTAATTCTTAAGGTTGTAACAGTAGAGGAGGAGAGAGAAAAGGAGGGGAATAAAAAAGAAAGTGAAGAATGGAAAAGGGCGAGAGGGAAATAAGGGAAGGCAGATGGAACGGGTAAAAGTTTATAACTTATGATTCATTTTAATAATCTTGAAGTTGATGGGAGAGGGTGATGGACCAAGAAAGATTTAATTTTTTGTCACCTAAGCGGTTACCTCGGTGGCATCCATCTTATGGATGCTAGTACAAAAGCATATAGGTACATATAAAGTCAAGGAATTAGCCCCTCAAAGAATTAAATGAAGCATATTTGTCTATTTAAAACACTAATTACAAATTGTAATTCATAAATTCTGTTATAAGCAAATTTAGGATACTAAGCTATGTATTTCTGATGTATTTTTTTTTTATTTATGATATACCTTGATATATCATAGAAGACAGTGTACCGTCTGTCTTCAATTACCTCAGTAAGTGAGCAGCCAAACACACGAGTGTTCAAGAAAGTGACTATAAAACTGACCATATATCTGACACAGTCTGGTCATCCCCTGAGTATATGGCAAACTGTCAACAGTACTTGTAATTAAGCATAAGTCTAGCTTTAACAACTTCCTTTAGTTTCTTTATATTGTGAATTGTACCATAAATGTGCCTATCATATGTCTAATTCTGAGCTACGAGATGTTATACGAAGACTTAAACGAGGCTTCAAGTAGTTACTGTCATATTATGAGGGAGGTATTTCAATTTAGGGGTGTGCCAAAGTATAGGTATAGGTATTGGTGGGTATCCGCTAATTTTGATGGCATTGGTATTGGCTTAAAGTTGAGTATCGATATCGGTACTGGTACGGCAGAAAGTTTGGAATTGTCCCATCACTAGATTTTCATGCTGTGTGAACCTGGACTTAACACTGCTTGTAGTTACTGTTGCGTTGTGTTGGAGAGCTATGTTTGTGTTGAGTGAGTAGGTTGATACCTTCACCCACTTGCCCTTCCCTGTCTCGCCTTGCACTCGGCGGCATCACTTGTATTAGTTTTGTAATATCCGGCACTGCTGAGTGGTGAATCACCACTTCAGTGAATACCTGGCACTCGACCCCCCGCACTCCCCCTCTGTCACCCTTCTCTTGTTAATATCTCATCTACCTTCACTCATATCTCTCTCTCTCTCTCTCTCTCTCTCTCTCTCTCTCCTCTCTCTCTCTCTCTCTCTCTCTCTCTCTCTCTCTCTCTCTCTCTCTCTCTCTCTCTCCCTCTCTCCTCTCTACCTCTCTCCCCCTCCCCTACCTCCCTCCCTCTCTACCTTCTTCTCTCCCTTCTACCTTCTTCTCTCCCTCTCTACCTTTTCTCTCCCTCTCTACCTTCTTTCTCCCTCTCTACCTTCTTCTCTCCCTCTCTACCTTCTTCTCTCCCTCTCTTTCCTTCTTCTCTCCCTCTATTACCTTCTTCTCCCCCTCTACCTTCTTCTCTCCCTCTCTACCTTCTCTCCCGCTCTACCTTCTCTCCCTCTCTACCTCCTTTCTCCCTCTCTACCCCCTCCTCTCCTCTCTACCTCCGTCTCTCTCCACCGCCTTCTCTCCCTATCCCTTTCTCTCTACCTCTCTCTTTCTCTCTCTCTCTCTCTCATCTCTCTCTCTCTCTCTCTCACTCTCTCTCTCTCCTCTCTCCTCTCTCTTCTCTCTCTCACATGCATGGCACACACACACACACACACACACACACACACCGTCTCTCCATTAAAGGAAAAAACATAACAGGGGAGACATGATAGCATACAAGACACTCGAGGTCTTGATGGGGCAGACAGGGACAGACAGGGGCAGACAGGGCCCAACAGAGTGGCTGGGAGGACAAGGTGGCACAACTGGAAGTTAAAGACGCCGCTGAGTCACAAAAATGTTAGTGACTACCACTTCAGACTCCGGGTAGTCAGGAAGTGGAAGGAATGATTTGTATGAGGTGGTCGTCGAGGCAGGAAACTTGTGAAACCAATCGTGTGAGAGACGACAGATAGCAAACCAGTCTTGTGAGAGACGACAGGTAGCAAACCAGTCTTGTGAGAGACGACAGGTAGCAAACCAGTCTTGTGAGAGACGACAGGTAGCAAACCAGTCTTGTGAGAGACGACAGGTAGCAAACCAGTCTTGTGAGAGACGACAGGTAGCAAACCAGTCTTGTGAGAGACGACAGGTAGCAAAGCAAAGTCACGTAGATAACAAAGCTTTATTAAGATCGACGCTTGGCTCACTCAGAGCTTTATTGAATTATGTTATCTGATAAAACTCTCACTGTACGTAATGTCTCTTTTAGTAAAAGGTTGTTCTACATACGTGTATTGCTTTACCTGTCGTGTGAGGGTAAGAGTAGGGACCAGGAACCTAAACTCATCTCCCGTGCACCATCAATAGGTGATTGGAAACAGGTGGGTACAGTATTCATCTCCTGTTGTAGAGCTGCTTCCTTGCCCTCCCTGCCCATCCTGCCCTCCCTGCTCCTGAAGCACTCGCTACAACAGGTCGCGAACTCTAGTGTGTTTGTTTGCCTCTGGTAGTGTGGTGCCTACGCGAACTGTGCCAGCCAGCACCTCAGTGCCCACCACTGTTCCTCGAGCAGTGGCCTCCCACTGCTGGGACAATGAAAGAGGTCTCTACATTTACCTCTGTTCTCACACTGCCGGGACAGTGAGCGAGGTCTTCCCTCTATTCTCTCCTCTGTCCTTACTAATGACGTAAATGTATAGAATAGTGTTTAGATTCCTGTTACTTAAACTTCCTGGTATAAATAAAAAAAATCTGTGTGCCTTATTGGGCGCACTTAGGACTGCTGTCTTGGCTTCAAATTTCTACTTAACATGAATCCTAATTATTTTGTTTTTTACATTCTGTAAGATCATGCTCTATACCATGTAGCTAGTAAGTGTGAGGATTATTTTCATTCCCAAGGATTAGGACTTTGCACTTTTTCACATCGAACTGTATTTGCCATTTTAGGTACCACGACAGTTTATCCAAATACTGTATACCTAAATTTCAGTCGTATCCTACTCCGAATTTATTATTCGACCTGTGTGTCGTCAGCGAACAATGAATGTAATCATATTGCATCTTAGTCACCTCATCAAGGCTGTTAAATTATAAATAACAAGGAGCCAAAACTGATCCTTGTACCACATTCCAGTTCTGATTTCACCTCAGTCATGTAAACTTTTAGCTTGCTGTTAGTCAGCTGCGCCTCAACCCATGAGCGAAGTTTTCGTCTAATACTCTGTGTTACCACTTTCTTTAACCTTTTCTTGTGGAATTATCAAAAGCCTTTCTGAAATTCATATAAGCAACATATTCTTTATATTGTGCACTGCCTCAAATATTTGACTGAAGGCCAGTAAATTTGAGGCCTGAACTGTCTTTTGTGAATCCGCGTTGAAACACGTTAATCATTTATGGTTATGAAGGTGGCGTCTTCCTGAATCTTCGTCTGCACAGTAGTGAGCAGTCTCAACAATATTTAGCCTGCACAGAACTGGGGTGTGTGCGCAGTACTGTTACGTCTGCGTAGTACTGAGGTACTTACACAGTACCTGCTACCGAGCCGTTTATGCAGTACTGAAGTGTCTGAGAAGTCTGCAAAATAGTCGAAATGAAACTTCACCTTAAAAATGACTTAGATAAATGACAAACATAACTACGCAAATAGTCAAAGTATTATTTATTACATCAAATAAATTAATTACAGTGGCCTAAAATTATCTCTCCATAATTTAAAAGTATTACCCTGCATATTTTTTACAAGCACTAACTCGCTGTGGTGGTTGATTTTTTGGTTCCCCTGACTAATTAGAGATGTACAACGGATGATGATCAGCCATATATATATATATATAATATATATATAATATATATTATAAATATATATATATATAATATATATTAAAATATATAAAAAATATATATATATATATATAATTATTATATTATTATTATTATTATTTTTATTATCACACTGGCCGATTCCCCCCAAAGGCAGGGTGGCCCGAAAAAAGAAAAACTTTCACCATCATTCACTCCATCACTGTCTTGCCAGAAGGGTGCTTTACACTACAGTTTTTTAAACGGGCAACATTAACACCCCTCCTTCAGAGTGCAGGCACTGAATTTCCCAATCTCCAGGACTCAAGCCCGGGCCTGCCGGTTTCCCTAAACCCCCTTCATAAATGTTACTTTGCTCACACCAACAGCACGTCAAGTAAAAAACCATTTGTCTCCATTCACCCTACCCAAACACGCTCACGCAACCTGCTGGAAGTCCAACCCCCTCGCGCACAAAACCTCCTTTACCCCCTCCCCCCAAACCCTTTTCCCTGGGCCGACCCCTACCCCGCCTTCCTTCCACTACAGATGATCACTCTTGAAGTTATTCTGTTTCGCTCCATTCTCTCCACATGTCCGAACCACCTCAAAAACCCCTTTCCCCTCAGCCCTCTGGACAACATTTTTTGGTAATCCCGCACCTCCCCCTAACTTCCAACTACAAATTCTCTGCATTTTATTCACACCCACATTGCTCTCAGACATGACATCTCCACTGCCTCCAGTCTTCTCCCGCTGCAACATTCATCACCATGCTTCACACCCATATAAGAGCGTTGGTAAAACTATACTCTCAACATTCCCCTCTTTGCCTCCAAGGACAAAGTTCTTTGTCTCCACGACTCCTAAGTGCACCACTCCCCCTTTTTTCCCCTCATTAATTCTATGTTTCCCACCTCATCTTCATAGACCCTTTCCGCTGACACGTCCATTCCCAAATACCTGAATACATTCACCTCCCCATATTTCTCTCCCTCCAATCTGATATCCAATCTTTCATCACCTAATTTTTTGTTATCCTCATAACCTTACTCTTTCTGTATTCCCCTTTCAATTTTCTTCTTTTGCACACGCTACCCAAAATTTATCCACCAATCTCTGCAACTTCTCTTCAGAATCTCCCAAGAGCACAGTGTCATCAAACAAAGAGCAACTGTGACAACTCCCACTTTATTTGTGGATTCTTTATCTTTTAACTCCACGCCTCTTGCCAAGACCCTCGCATTTACTTCTCTTACAACCCCATCTAAAATATATTAAACAACCCCCGGTGACATCACACATCCTTGTCTAAGGCCTACTTTTACTGGGAAATAATTTCCCTCTTTCCTACATACTCTAACTTGAGCCTCACTATCCTCGTAAAAACTCTTCACTGCTTTCAGTAACCTACCTCCTACACCATACACCTGGGAAAATCTGCCACATTGCCCCCCTATCCACCCTGTCATACGCCTTTTCCAAATCCATAAATGCCACAAAGACCTCTTTAGCCTTATCTAAATACTGTTCACTTATATGTTCACTGTAAACACCTGGTCCACACACCCCCTACCTTTCCTAAAGCCTCCTTGTTCATCTGCTATCCTATTCCTCCGTCTTACTCTTAATTCTTTCAATTAATAAATCTACCATACACTTTGCCCGGGAAAACTCAACAGACTTATCCCCCCATAATTTTTGCACTCTCTTTTATCCCCTTTGCCTTTATACAAAGGAATATGCATGCTGCTCTCTGCCAATCCCTAGGTACCTTACCCTCTTCCATACATTTATTAAATAATTGCAACCAACCACCCCCAAAACTATATCCCCACCTGCTTTTAAACATTTCTATCTTTATCCCATCAATCCCGGCTGCCTTACCCCCTTTCATTACCTACTGCCTCACGAACTTCCCCCACACTCACAACTGGCTCTTTCCCACTCCTACAAGATTTTATTCCTCCTTGCCCTATACACGAAATCACAGCTTCCCTATCTTTATCAACATTTAACAATTCCTCAAAATATTCCCTCCATCTTCCCAATACATCTAACTCTCCATTTAATAACTCTCCTCTCCTATTTTTTTAACTGACAAATCCATTTGTTCTCTAGGGTTTCTTTAAATTGTTAATCTCACTCCAAAACTTTTTCTTTTTTTCAACAAAATTTATTGATAACATCTCACCCACTCTCTCATTTTCTCTCTTTTTACATTGCTTCACCACTCTCTTAACCTCTCTCTTTTTTTTCCATATACTCTTCCCTCCTTGCATCACTTCTACTTTGTAAAAACTTCTCATATGCTAACTTTTTCTCCCTTACTACTCTCTTTACATCCTCATTCCACCAATCGCTCCTCTTCCCTCCTGCACCCACTTTCCTGAAACCCCACAAACTTCTGCTGAACCACTCTAACACTACTTTTTTTAAACCTACCCATACCTCTTCGACCCCATTGCCTATGCTCTCGTTAGCCCATCATCCCCCAATAGCGGGTTATATCTTACCCTAACTGCCTCCTCTTTTAGTTTATAAACCTTCACCTCTCTCTTCCCTGATGCTTATTCTCCTTGTTCCCATCTCCCTTTTACTCTCAGTGTAGCTACAACTAGAAAGTGATCTGATATATCTGTGGCCCCTCTATAAACATGTACATCCTGAAGTCTACTCAACAGTCTTTTATCTACCAATACATAATCCAACAAACTTACTTTTCAATTTCGCCCTATTTTCATATCTTTAAATATTTTACCCTTTTTTTTTAAAAATTATTACATAACAAAACCCTTTTTCTATACAAAGTTCAATCAAAGGGCTCCCATTATCATTTACACCTGGTACCCCAAACTTACCTACCACACCCTCTCTAAAAGTTTCTCCTACTTTAGCATTCAGGTCCCCAAACCACAATTACTCTCTCACTTGGTTCAAAGGCTCCTATACATTCACTTAACATCTCCCAAAATCTCTCTCTCTCCTCTGCCATTCCTTTCTTCTCCAGGGGGCATACACGCTTATTATGACCCACTTCTCGCATCCAACCTTTACTTTAATCCACATAAATTCTTGAATTTACACATTCTATTCTCTTTTCTCCTTCCATAACTGATCATTCAACATTACTGCTACCCCTTCCTTTGCTCCAACTCTCTCAGATACTCCAGATACTCCAGATTTAATCCCATTTATTTCCCCCCACCGAAACTCCCCTACCCCCTTCAGCTTTGTTTCGCTTGGGCCAGGACATCCAACTTCTTTTCATTCATAACATCAGCAATCATGTGTAAATATATATATTATATAAAATATATTTATATATATATTATATATATATATATTATATACATAATGTCTCATTTTCAGTTATAATAAACGAATTGTGTGTTATCGCACGATGGTATAGGCATATTATGTCAACATTTTCTTATTTTTTTATATAGTGCGTCCGAAAGAATGATGTAGCGAGAGACAGGTTAGTTTAATGTCTTTATTATGCACCCCATACCCATCCTGTGGGCGGTAGTCAAAAGATTACAAAGGTACATAATGGGTTCAGGGACTGGACCCCAAGGTTATGATAGATGAACTAGTTACAAAGGTAATGAACTCCAGGTAGATCTGGTCACAATCATGGAAAGTTACAAAGGTAGAATAGGGAAGTCAGATTTTAAACCATTGCTATCCTGATAGCCTACATTTGATTCACTGTACGTAATTATACTTCTTATCGCTTATTCAAAGAATATGATAATGCGTGATATCACTGTCAATATATATATATATATATATATATATATATATATATATATATATATATATTTGCGTTTGCTTTATTGCTATCTGTGGAGTGGAGCTGTTGTTAGTAGTTTTCATATCTTGTTGACTGACCTTTGTATTATTTCAAGTTCGTGTAGACAATGATGCAAGGTTGAGAACGATTCTTACAAAGTTTACAGTTGCTAAAATCATCATCTGTTTTTCGTGCAAACTCCCAGCATAAGCTGTGGTTCGTACGCTGGATTATGTGCGGCCAGCAGTAACAACCTGGTTGATCAGGCCCTGAGCCAACGTGAGGCCTGGTCAAAGACTGGGCCGTTGGGGCATTGACCCTCCCAACGACCTCTAGGAAGAATTCAGGTAAAAGAAGGCGATTGATCTTAGTGTTAACTATTTTCAGATATACTATTACCATGGGGATCTTTTCGGAGAGGTAAAGCTACGACAAAGTTCTCTGGATATCATTGTTCTCAGGTCTCAAGTGACAGGTCATATGCTTTGTCTAATTATTTCTATGATGCATTTGAAGACCAGAATAGTATGCAGTTCATGCAAAATTAAGCATGATTTCATTATTGATAATTCTGTTTGACTTTTATTTGGCTTCAGGCAGAAGTTTGTTACAATCATGTATAACGGAGTTAAGAGCAATTAGGCGTAATCGCTTATAATTAAGGTGTCAAGTTTGGATGCATGTACATGTCTGATTGCAAGGAGTGTAGCAAACAAGTCAGCTTGGAGGGTCGAAGCCCAATTACTAATACGAGCCTCACCCTCAAAGTATTGTTGGGTTGAAGGGATGAGCAATTAGTGTACATAGTTTAGGAAAGGGAATGCTCAGTGACCAAAGTATACAACACATACAGTGGGATCTCAAAACTTTTAGCCTCTGGCTACTTGCAGAAGCAAGTAGCCAGAGGCTTGTATACTGGAAAGTGAGGTGCAGCAGCTTGGAGATGATGTCACCGGTAATATCATCTCAAAGCTGCTGCACCTCACTTTCCAGTATATAAACCTCTGGTCACTTCTGCATTTGGCTAAGAGATTTATGATCTTGCCCCGAGTGTGATGGACTGATTGCATAAGCTCTCTCTCTCCACTTCGTCTATTCCGTCTTCCACTAGTGCTGTCGTCTGTAATCGACTGGTGAAAGCTGTAGCTCAGGGGAAACGTTTCGTCAGTAAAGACTCCTGGTAAATAAGACACTGTTGCAACATCTGGGTATCTTTATTCTGGAGAAGTTTCGCCACACAGTGGCTTCTTCAGTCCGATGTTTTCAGTCCATCCATCTTGACAAAAGCGCAGCATATTCACGGAGATGGAGCTCATATACTGATGACGGTTTTGTAAATCATTTATTCACAAAGACTCCTGGCGTTGCCCATTCGTCTTACTCTTCATGACTGACCAGGTGTGGGATCCATACTAGTACTGCGTACTCTGATATGGGCCTGGCATACACAGTATACAGTGTAGTGAATGACTCATTACTTAGATTTCTGAAAGCTAGTCTTAGATTTGCCAGACACGTATTTGCAGCAGCAATTATCCGGTTGATATGCTCCTCAGGCAACATGCTCCTAACAATGTTCACCCCAAGGTCCTCCTTGAGTGAAGTTTGCAGCCTTTGCTCTCCGAGCCTGTACTCCGTCTCATAACTTTGCACTTGCTGGGGTTTAATTTCAGTAGCCACTTATCAGACCAGACCTGGAGCCTGTCCAGATCCATCTGTAGTCTTTCCTTGTCCTCAACTGCTTGAGTATGTGTGTGTGTGTGTGTCTGTGTACTCACCTGATTGTGGTTGCAGGGGTCGAGTCATAGCTCCTGGCCCTGCCTCTTCACTGATCGCTACTAGGTCCTCTCGCTCTCTCCCTGCTCCATGAGCATTATCAAACCTCGTCTAAAAACTATGTATGGTTCATGCCTCCACTACGTCACTAGCCAGACTATTCCACTTTCTGACAGCTCTATGACTATAGAAATACTTCCTAACATCCCTTTGACTGGTCGTCTGAGTCTTCAACTTCCAATTGTGACCCCTTGTTTCTGTGTCCCATCTCTGGAACATCCTGTCTCTGTCCTCTGTGTGTGTGTGTGTGTGTTGTGTGTGTGTGTGTGTGTGTGTGTGTGTGTGTGTGTGTGTGTGTGTGAGACGGGGTGGTTGTGGGTGAGGGTTGTTAGATAGGGCTGGGAGGGTAGGCAAGGAATGTATATTCAATTCGTTAGCAAGTTGGTGTTCCGTGTGTTTGGACGTCCCGCCCAACTCCCTGAAGCTTCGTCACCTCTGATGCCTCAACTCTAGTTAACATATTTAAATCAAAGTAATCGTAATTAACAGTTCATGAATAAATTAATAAATTCACAAACAGTTTACATATGAAATGTTACTCTCCTAAGCTCAACAACAGTAAACAAGAAAGCTGATTCAGAGATACACTACTGATCTACTACAGATGGTGTGATTGTAATGTAGCTAACAGGAAAAGTCTGGTGCATCACACCTGTTAAATGTTCATTTGGAGGGAGCCATGGAGGCGGCACTCGGGGAAAAAAAAAAGGTAATACGTATGAAGGTAGTGAGGAAGGTAGATGGAGTAAGGAAGAACTGAGGGGGTAAGAGGGGAGAATAAAGTATTAGTAGTAGAGCAGTGTGGTGAGAGGTGCAGAGGCCCACCACGTTGAAAAGCAGGAAGAGGGAGGGAGGGGGAAAGAGGAAGGGCGAGGAAAAGAAGAGTGCAAGAGAGAGGGCAAGGAAAGGGAGTGGAAGAGGTAGGGAAGAGAAACAAGAGGAGGTAGCAGGATGGCGGGAAGTGAGGAGGTTTGGGGAGGTGACACTGGCCTTGTGGGAGAGGGGGGGAGACCTCACTCTTTATAATGTAACAAAATTGGATACATCAACTATGTGCTGCCACCCTATTCTATATTCCTGTCATATCTCATAGGAAAGCTTTCATAGTGTTTAAATCTCTTAGACTTGAGCTACGAGACTTCAGTAGCACAATAAGGATACAGTCAAGTATTCCATTAAAGGTTCAGCAGCTATGGGAACCTCAAAAGTTTCGTTCCACCAGATTATTATTATAATCAAGGGGGAAGCGCTAAACCCAGAGGATTATACAGCGCCTGGGGGGGGAGGGATGTGGAAGGCATTCAGGCTTAATTCGGGGAACTGGAGCACAGATCCAATTCCCTAAATCAAGAGCCCCTCACCAACATCAAGGAACCTTCCTTGAGGGGATCGTTCCACCAGAGCTGGAGTTACTATGACTTTGGAATTACCATATCTCAGGATGGCTCACACACTTGGTGGGGTTGGGAGGGACCTTGGTTTAAGGGGGACTGGTCAAAGGCTCTTGTTTACTTTTCTTCTCCTCCCTTCCCCTCCCCTCCCACCTCCCGGACCGGAATGTAAACAGTGTGTGTCCACCTTTTCAACCACAATGAGGGGGGCAGGGAGCACCCTCTTTCTCCACCACAGTATGGGGGAGGTGGTTGCCGTGTAGCTACTGGGTGAGACTATTACACTCAAAATATCAAAGTCCTGGACTCGATTTCCTGGCAGTTATTCTTACACTGTTGTACCTTAAGCAATAAAAATAAATAAATATGTGTTCGGTGATTGTTGTGGGTTGCATCCCGGTTAAAATGTGTTAGAAAACTTTAATCCTGCTGGAATGTCATAACCTGTGAAAGAAAACACTCCAATCCTGTATAAGAAAATTCAAGTACCTGCTGGAAGTATTCAAGTGTTGAGTAAAAGATTTCCTAATGATGTTAATTAAAAAAAAGTGTGGAGGAGCAGTAATCCCCCTCCCTCTTGTCTCCATCACTGTGTGATGAAGGAGCACCACATCCTGAGAGGAGTGGTAAACAGGTAAGCACTTGAATCACCCACGACGTACCGCGTCTTTTTTAGGTATAAACAAGTATGGATAAATCGGTAATGTGTTGCTACTCTGTTGTACAATGGTACAGCAATAGTGTGCTGCTACTCTTGTACAGTGGTACAGCAATAGTGTGCTGCTACTCTTGTACAATGGTACAGCAATAGTGTGCTGCTACTCTTGTACAATGGTACAGCAATAGTGTGCTGCTACTCTTGTACAATGGTACAGCAATAGTGTGCTGCTACTCTTGTATAATGGTACAGCAATAGTGTGCTGCTACTCTTGTATAATGGTACAGCAGTAGTGTGCTGCTGCTCTGTTCTGTAATAATAAGCTACATGGTGGGAACAAAAGCCAGCTATATTTTCCTACCGTCACAAAGGATGGACACTGTGATAAGGGAAAGTAAAAATGGAAGTGAGTAGTTGGTTTGGGTTACAATAAAGAGGCGTTTAGCGGCGAGGCTGATTAGCACGTGAAGGACAGTGAAGACGGGATGTACGAAATGAACCGAATGGATAGTGGAAGACATGTGGAGAATTATAATTATCCTTATAGAAACAACGGTTGAGAGCTTAGACCTGAAGGTTACCTAATGATGAGTTCGGGAGCCGCTGCCCCAGTGGCCCGGTCACAGACCAGGTCTTCTGGATGATATCCTGATCAACCTGGATAGATGTGTTGGCCGCAGAGAGTTCATTGAATGCACCACATTCCGGCTGGTCATGAACGAA
This sequence comes from Cherax quadricarinatus, assembly GCF_026875155.1. NCBI lineage: Eukaryota > Metazoa > Arthropoda > Malacostraca > Decapoda > Parastacidae > Cherax > Cherax quadricarinatus. The sequence goes on from NC_069450.1 coordinate 15,161,678, forward strand.
CTTGAACTTGACAAGTTCCCTCTTGAATACAGCTAAGGATCTGTTTGCAATTCCCCTGAAGGGCAGATGTTAAAAAATTATTGGTCTTTACACCTCTATTGTGTTATCTCTTCTTGTATTTAACGATCATGACAGAAACAACTGGATTTCGTGTATATGATAATCCTGATAAAAAGCAACACTGGAGGGCAATGGTGGAGGGCGTATATATGATCCTAATAAAAACAGCAGTGGAGGGTGTGTCGCAATGTGACTTAGTGTTCAGTAAGCCGTTAATCAGCCTAAAGACTGCCGACCCAAATGAATTCTTCATGAGTGAGACACGAAATGCTACAGACATCACAATCTCTGATAAAATCCAAGCTCCACTTGACTTTGATGAAGCCATTCATTGCATGCCCTTACACTCTACCCACGCCCAAGATTCATGGATCTCCATATTCATCAAGAATTGCAAGAAACCCTTATCTCTTGCCCTAATATTTTATGGAGAAACCTAGACACTGTAGTTATCCCACAGCCAATAAGAACCACTGATAAATGTCCAACTTCTCAGATATAAAGCAACTGCAAAACTATACAAGGATAGCCCTAATGACCCACATTATCAAGACTTTTTAAAGGTTTAATGAAACAAGATTACCAGTCACAGTGAATCCTACATATGCATTTTGCTTGTCGTCCAGTGTATCCAAGACCTTGTCGTTATGATCTAACAATTGCGAAAGGCAGGAGCGGCCTGTTCTGAATCTATGTTGACCTAGGTTGTGCAGCAGTTGCACAATCCATGTCAATATAAGTTCAGAACAGGCTGCTCCTGCCTTTCGCAATTGCTAGATCATAACGACAAGGTCTTGGATACACTGGACGACAAGCAAAATGCAGATGTAGTATACAATGACTGAAAAAAGTCTTTGACATGTGTGACCGTGGAGTAATTGCACACAGACTGCGTGCAAAATCGATAACTGGTAAGTTGGGTAGATGGATATTTAACTTCCTAAGAAAATAACCCAAAGAGTAAAAGTAAACAGAGTGAAATCTGGAGCTGTTTCAGTGAAAAGCTGTGTCCCCAAGGCACATTACTCGCCCCATTTCTCTTTCTCGTTCTCATAAATATTATAACAAACAGGGACATTAATCATAACACTGTTCTATGGAAACGATAACTAGTATTTTTATGCGAGTAGCATCCATGGAAGACACAGCAAGCCTCCAAGCTGAAATAAACCGAGTCTTTCAGTGGACTACTGACAACTGTGATGCTCATTTAGAACAATTTTTTTTAGTTTCTACGCTACGGAGGAATAGCGGAAATAGAAACAAGGTTGGAGTACAAAAACTCAAAGCACTCAATAGAATGAAAGTTCAGTGTGAGAGATCTGGGAGGGATTATGTCAGATCTCTTATTCAAGGAGCATAGCAGTATTTTAATCGCAACTGCAAGAAAAATGATTGGTTGGATAAGTAGAATCCTCAAAACAAGATATGCTAAGTCTATGAAGATACTCTTCAGATTGCTCGTTCTCTCCAGACTAGAATATTGCTGTATTCTAACGGTGCCCTTCAAAGAAGTAGAAATTAGTGAGCTGGAAAATGTACAGAAAACCTTCACAACTCATACAAGCTCAATTAAGCTCCTGATATACTGGGAGAGCCTGAAGTCCCTAAAACCGTATTCCTTAGAACGCAGGCGAGAATGATACATCATAATTTACACTTGAAAGTAACAAGAGGAATTGGTCTCAAACCTGCACACAGAAATTATTTCTTAACACCACAAGAGGCTTGGCAGATAGTGCAAGATACCACCGATGAAAAGCAGGGGAGCGATGAGTACACACAGAGAACTTGGTAAATGTAAAGTAACTAAGACTTCAGCAAACCCTTAGCTGTCTTCAAGAGGCAACTCGACAAATTCCTCAAAACATTTCCTGATCAGCTGGGTAGCGGTGCATACATTGGACTGCAGACGGTAGGAGTCAACAACTTGATCGATCAGGCCAGCAACCAGAAAGCTTTGTTTGGGACCAATCCGCTGGGGCAATGACCTCCCTAAGCTATTCCAGGTAGCTTTCAGGTATCCAGGTGTTTATTTATGATCCTAATAAAAATAACAATGGAAGGCATGTAGTAGATGATCCTGATCAGACAGACACACTTTCACCATACTGCATACTGTAGACACCAACAGCCTGGCTGACCAAGCCAAGAACTAGTAAGCCTAGTCCGACTTGGACCATTCACAAGTCACACTAAGAGAAGAGAGTTTGGGTATTGTTCCAGTCACGGTATTGTGCCTTTTTGTTGTTTAAGCCTAGTCTTAGTGTCAGAATAGTTGCTGATCCTCCTTTACATGTGTTGTATGCATAGATTAGCTGAGTATTAGAGTACCATCCATGTGCTTTATATAGAAGATCCCTAGGCCTGTGACTGTATGACGTCATGGGATACAGCATGAGTGAGAGGCGCTGCCTCGTCCTCACTCCACGGATAGACATACAAGCAGGCAGAACAAGGCAGGCCTGGGCTCCCATCCACAGTCTGACAATATATTTAGCGTTACCATCCAACAAGTGAGTTTACCTTATCCATTATATCTCCTTCCGAACCCCCACGACATTAGAGGTGCGGGGCGATGATTCTGGAGAGTCATCAGGGAAGGAGTCGCACATTATATACATGTACTTCCCCAGGAAAAGTACATCAGGACGAGTCCCCATCACCATTTACCCCTATCCTACCTGGAGGGCATACCTGGAGGGCATTCCGGGGATCAACGCCCCCGCGACCCGGTCCACGACCAGGCCTCCCAGTGGATCAGGGCCTGATCAACGAGGCTGTTACTACTGGCCGCACGCAATCCAACGTACGAACCACAGCCCGGCTGATCCGGCACCGTCTTTAGGTATCTGTCCAGCTCCCTCTTGAAGACAACCAAGGGTCTTCCCGTAATGCCCCTTATTGCTGGTGGGAGGCTGTTGAACAGTCTTGGGCTTTATTCAGCCATTATTAATAAGTTAAACAGTTATAATTGTATTCAAAAGGCTTATATTACAAATAGCATCATGTACAAATTTCATCTTACAGTAACCATTACAGAAGGAAGATAGAGATATCAGCTGATGTAATGTATATGATATGGGTATGAATTAGGGATTGGACGATTCCCAGATTTTTGCCGATACCGATACCATCAAAGTCAGCCTATATCGCCGATACCGATACTTTAGTACAAACCTTGTACGAATTACATAAATGTAACACTTGTTGCATATGTAAAAAACGAGGATAGCATGCAACATGAACATCAACAACGAAAAGAAGAGATATGGATTTAATCCCCTTACGTAAATTTTCAGCAAGTTCGGCACAAAATATAAAATAAAAACAATTTGAAGTTGACATTGGAAAAACTCTCGTGAGAAAATTCTTGAAAATTATTTTTTTTCCAACAGTTAAAATTATTATTTTAGCATTGAGATAGGAAGTATGTAAATTAATGACAGATATACCTTATACCGACAGGCCGGTGTAAGGTGTTAACGTTGCAGTTTAATTACTGTAGTGTAAGAGCGCCTCTGGCAAGACAGTGTTGGAGTGAATGATGGTCAAAGTTTTTCTTTTTCGGGCCACCCTGCCTTGGTGGGAAAAGGCCGATGTGTTAATAGAGAAAATAAATAATAATACCTTCGAGTTCCGAGAGTTTTTCTATTCCCAGAGCCCGGCCTTGGGCCAGGCTTGTCTGGTGCTTGCTTGGTCAACCAGGCTGTTGATCTTGGTAAAATTAAAACAAACTAGATGATATACAAGCACGAGTTAAGAGGAATGTGAGGAGAAATTATTTTAAAATGGTTTGAGGAAGAAATGGTCAATATTGAACCAGTATATAAAATGAAGGGCAGGAAAATTCTGTAAACTACAGACTATTGTTTAAAGCAAAGCAGATCACTATTTAAAACCGACTTTGTGGAAACTGTTGTTAATGATATACGGTGGACAACCCTTTCAGGTTTAGCGCTTATGTTGTTATTATTGTTGTTGAGGAGATAAAATCTTAAGTATCTAAAAAAGAGAAGGATATTTTATTCCTGACTAAACATGTATTATTGGAAGACCACATAAATGGCATTGTAGATATAATTCTTACGGAGGTTTAGCTGACTTAGGATAACTTTAGAGCCTGGCCCATAGTCGGGCTCTGAGAGCAGTAAAACTTTCGAAACTCATGAAAGGTATATGTATAATAGTACGTTAAAGAAATTGTAAGTTAATAGATTAGACACATGTGCAACACCTGTGTATCTTTACTGAAGACGTTTCAACAACCAACAGCTTTATCAGTTCAGTTCAGATCTAATTAACTGACGACAGAAGATGAGGTAATCAGTTCCTTAGCCTTGAAGGTGTTAAAACTAGAGGCGGTGTTCACTACATGAGACTTGATGATTCTGAGCAGCTGAGGTAGATTATGAGAACTCTCAAAACAAGGAAAACAGTGTGAGTAGCGAGACCATTCAAATCGATTGTACTCTTTTTGCTAATAGTATTGTTCCTTATCAACGTTCGGGAAAGATGTCAGACCTGGAATACATACAGAGATGATTTACGGCCCACATAGAATTAATGAAGCATTTAAGTTAGTGGGACTACAGCAAACTCTTAAATATGTACTCGATGGAATGGAGGACAGATACATGATAACATGCACTGGTCGTTATTTGAGAGACTGTCATGTCAGTATACTCGAGTGAGGGAAATGGGGCAAAAATGTAAAATAAAGCCATTAAAAAACAGGGGCGCTTTGGGCACTATAAAAAAAACATTGTATCAACATCCGTGGGTCCAGACTGTTCAACGTTCTACCAGAAAATATCAGAAATACTACTTCCGAAATATGTGTATAATCTTCAAGTACCTCCGCCAAATGCCAGATCAATCAGGGTGTGATGGATTTGTGGGCCAGCGGACCACCAGCTGCTTGATCAGGCAAGCACCAGACAAACCTAGCCCAGGGCCGGGCTGCGGGATTAGAAAAACTCTAGTAACCCATCAAAGGTATGTCAGAGGTATGTATTTTTCAGCTAGCTCCCATCTTGCTTGGTGCCTCCAAGCAAAATTGTTGATGTATTTTGTGTGACTGCAAACTTTAAGATAGTTGCTTCTCATTGGCTAGATTATACACAGCCTCTTGATGTCTACAGCCAATCAAAATGCATAAATAGATTTGCAGTAACGACAAATGCAGTAGTATGTTTTTCTGTAAAAACTTAAAACCCTATTTTTTTTTGTCACTCAGCTTTTGTGTGCTTGTTGACTCGTGTATCAAAGCTGTTCTTACACAGCAACAACTTTTTTTTCACTACTGATTTTAATCTTGATGGAAAAAAGAATATGAGAAAACAGACAAGAAATCTTGTAGATTGTTGATTGTATTTCAAGAAGCTCTAAACCCGTGTGGGTGATCAGCAGGGAGTTGAAGACTTGATTCACTATCACCTAATTGTGACCCGGTGTTTGTTCAGACAGGCTGTTGGGTATTGTCCGAAAACCTTTAAGAGGGATAACAGAGGACATCATCATAATTTGTGAAATTAGCTACTTAAAAGAAATGGTCAGGGTAGTTAAAGAGTGGAATTAGCTCACAGGGGAAGTTAGTTGTAACCCAGTGACTGCTACAATAATTTTAATAAAGAAGACGGGACACCACAAGCCTAGTTATAATCCTATAACCACAAACAAGAAATTACCCGTCACATACACGCGAGCATGTAACTTAATTTAAGTTTACATATCCCGGAAGGCTGTAGTTACGTGTAGGACAGGACGCAGGGACACTGTCAAATCACTGGTCTCCAGCATAGTTAATTCGAGGCCCTAACGAGCCTCAACCACCCAGGTAAAATAATAATAATCAAACAGTAGCAGAAGAGCCAAGTCACGTCTGGCCATTAACAAAGTTGCAAATAGTCAGCTGGAAGTTTCCCTCCTCGCTCCCTCCAACAACTATTCTTCAATTTCCTTTTTTATTAAGATCAAGATTGCATAGCACTGGATACTTCAAGAGAGACGAAGAATATAATCCCGGAATAGCCCAGGAGTATCGATTGTGTACTAAGAGTTCATGAACTTGACTTGGCACATTCTAAACAAGCCTGAAATGCATCCTTCTACAGACTTAACCTTACAGTCGCTTGTACCCTTAGCCTAATATCATCCAAGAACACCTAGCCAAAACCAGCTCAGATATATAACTGATCTAGCCCCTAACACAGTCAAATTTTCTCAAGGGAAAGCTTAGATGAGCTTAACTGCAGCCTATGTATGACCTGCGTCCGCACCAACACCAGCAGCGGATGTTAGCCTTCTATAACAGGTAATACCAGACCTTCACAACATACGCAGGTGAGTATGCTAATAAAGTAATTCACTTGATGACAGGTGTTGCACAGGGAAAAACATAAAAAAGACTTTATTGATCATAAGTATAAGAGTGGCGCTCCTGTGGCTGGTAATTTTTGTGATGGTAAACACGGCGAAATGCCCTACCAACACTGGTAAATAAACCCTGTCCAATTCCGACGTGGTTGTGTTGGTCTGGTGGCCTGTAGTAGTTTAGTGTGCGTGTGTGTGTGTGTGTGTGTGTGTCGGTATAGAGGTTTAGTGTGGGTGTGTTAGTTTAGTGTGTGTGTAGTGAATTAATATGAGTGTGTGGGAGATAAAGGTGACAGAGTTACCTATCAGCTTCACTCTGGTCCCTGCTCTTGAGGATTTGGTGCGTGTTCTTTGCATTCCTTGATGAAGTGTGGCAAGTGTCCTGCAGTAAATGTTTGGAACAAGTGCTGGTTTGCACTATGAATAACTTAAGAGCAATGAATTCAGTTTTATGTTGAAGAAAGAAACAAACGATCCCCTTCTCTTTGATGATAAACCGAGGATAATACCGCTCCCTCAAATTCAATGTTGACAGAAAACCCACCATTACAGGAAACAGCTCTACTCTCACAATAGTTCTGCTCTCACAGCAGTTCTACTCTCACAACAGTTCTACTCCTACAGCACTAAAACAAATCAAGGTTCTTATAGATTTATTGTACAACTGCTTTCCGCTGTGGCATTTTGCACTCCCTACCATGCTTTGCACTCTGTTAAACTCTAATTTAAATTTCTCCATTAATTTCGTAATAGTATATATTACGATAAATCTTGTCCCATACAAACCTGGGAGTAGAATTCAAGGTATCTTAACTGTTCCCAGTAAGTTGAGAGTTTGAACTGATAGTAAAGATTCTCAATACGTTCTCCAGATCTCTAGTTTCGCCTGCCTTATTAAATTGGGCTGTTAGTATACAACATTATTCTGTTCATGAGAGCATGATTATCATCACTGGCTTGGTATATTTTGCTTTAAATGTTCTTGTTATCCGGGACGTGGTCATTGCTGTGTTTACCCCCGAATCTATGAAGTGTATTTAACATGTATCCAGCCTATCGCTTTTATTACCATCAACATTGTGTTTCTTGAATATAAATTTTCCGACATTCTTATTCCCCATTTCCCTTGAATTTCTCCTTTGCTTGTTCGAGTTCTTTGATTGTATTATGTTTTAAGTTTTATTTATTATTTTTTCCTTATCGTAGTAGCTGAAATTTACTCTAGAGCATGTGAATAAGTTTTCCTCGGTCTTTGTTTACATAGACTTGAAAGTTTGCGATATCAATAAAGGATGCCTCTCGCACAAATTATAGTATTCACAAAAGATATTATTTATGGTATGTATGACCAAGAGAAAGAGAATCAGGGTGAATACTGTCTTGAGGTAAAAAGGTTTTTATTGTGATGGTCCTTGACTTTATATTCCCATCTCACTTTATCAGTTTTTTTGTTCTCATTTTGCATGCTGTTATATCAACATTAAATTTACTAAAGGCTTTCACATTGTGTGTGCGAGTACAGTATGTCTACAGCAAAGACTTGTAACAGTGTATTTTCTCAACTTTTATGAGAGAGGCAAATCAGTTATTAAGGTAAACTATTTTCAACTCACTGCATTGAAATATGAAAGAATTTGTGAATAGATTTCTGTGTTCATGAAGAAATAGGCCTGGGTAGTTTAGCTCACGTTGAACTGTGATGAGGAACCACCAACAGCCTCGCTGATCAACCCGTCAATTATGAGGCCTGGTCTGACACCGGGACGTGGAGTTGACCTCCGTATTCATCTACACGAAAGCAAGTCAATAATGGATATCCACTGCCAGGTTTCACTATGACCAGACAGTGAGGTGATCCTAGAGTCTGGCAACGCTGCAGCAGTGCTGGGAAATTCACTGTTATGCAGTTCATAGGAATTTAATAAAATTAATTTTTTTTGGTCGAGCATCAACAATGAATCCCCCCGTTTATTTTTATACCTGCCTGCACAAGTACAGTTTGGAATTCAGCTAATTTTATCATGAATAGCTTTCGCCAGGGTTGTGTCGAGATATTTTAATAAATATATATTTAAAAACGGAGAGCAAATAATAGAGGACATTTTCAGATTTATAGCGTGACTGTTGCAAGTCTCCCACCAACTGTGTCGCGTCAGCATATTTAATTTTGGATGATGCATTTTTTTTATTCAGTGTGAATTTTAATGTTCTTCATATATTTGCCAGGATTGGTTATATGTTTTACTGCTTTATTTTTCGGGAAACAATAAAAAGGAGAGTTAGGACGAAATTATACTTACTTGCACAACTAAGTTTCTGTTCGTGAAACAAAAATTTTTCTGTATAGCCTCATAATACAAGTTAAATTTTTTATGTTGTATTTAGCATCATTTTCTGAACTCTTCCGTGTTTTCAAATCATATTTTTTTTTACTTAGGTTAGGTTAATTCACGTTAGATTAGGTTAATTTGGGTTAGGTTATGTTACATAAATCTGGTCAACGTTGTATACTGATCGTTCTACTCTGCCGCTGACGAATATTTACATAAATCTTTTCAGTGTTGCTCAAATTAAAAAGAAAATCGGTTTTGACGACAGCAGATGTGGTTGAAAGTTCGTTTAAGATGTTTATACAGCTTCAAGGAAACTCGTGTTAGTACCATGTCTCATTAATTATGTACGCCCAGGCTTAACCAAATGGCTGAGTGGACACCGGCCTCTCACAAATCTGCATACCATAGTGAAAAAAAAAAGAAATATAGTTCCTCAGGTTTTTCTCGAACAATAAAAGAAGCCAGGAAAAGCGAGTGTAGACTACGAGGTACAATTAAAACCACAAGACGATTAAAAAAAAACAGAAACAATGAAAATTACGAGGTAGAATAAATACCACAATACCTTACGTTGATTTCGGGGAGTCACCGTCCCCGTGACCCAGTCCCACACTAGTCCTTCCGTTACTTGCCAGATCGACCAGGCTGTTGGTGCCAGCCGCACTGAAGCGCACGTAAGCACCACAGCCCGGTTGATCAGGAGCTAACTTGAGGAATTTATCAAGTTCTCTATTGAAACCAAACAGAAGGTTGCTGGTAATTTCTCATATGCTCGCAGAGAGGGCGTTGAAAAGTCGAGATTTGACAAGGCTCTCGATATCAAGACAGGGTTCACACAACCACACACAACACGCACGCTAAGCACTCATTTTTTTTTGTTTCTGAAAACAATTATTAAACATCTAGTTTTACTGTGTGTGTGTGTGTGTGTGTGTGTGTGAGTGAGAGAGAGAGTTACGAGTTGTCAAAGGAACTTGTCGGTAGACACTTGGCCTGTTGTGTATGTGATTGTGCGTGTGCCTGTGTGTGCATGTGTGCGTGTGCTTGAGAGAGAGAGAGAGAGAGAGAGGAGAGAGGAGAGGGAGGGAGGGAGGGAGGGAGAGAGACCCATGCTGTGCTCCATTCATAAATGAACAGACTTAGCGGTGTGAGGCGGGGCTGCGTGCATGTACTTAGCGTTAAATATTGAGTGGAGTGCCCAGCATTACTGCCTGGGGTAATGCTACTGACAAGCTGCTTGATGTCTTGTTTAGTGCCAGTGTCGCAGCAGGAAGGGATGGGAGGAAAGGGTGAGCCTGCTTTCTGCCTCTTTTGCTGTCTAACTCCCTAGTAGCCTGTCTTAGTCCCTAGCTGCTGCCTTTCTCCCTTCCTGGCTTCCTGCTTTACTCCTAAGTTGCTGCCTTCCTTTCTAGTTGTTGCCTTCCTTCCTAGTTGTTGCCTTCCTTCCTAGTTGTTGCCTTCCTTCCTAGTTGTTGCCTTCCTTCCTAGGTGCTGTCTACCCTTCCTAGGTGCTGCCTTCTTCTTCCCTTCCTAGTTGCTGCCTTCCTCCCTTACTAGTTGCTGCCTTCCTCCCTTCCTAGTTGCTGCCTTCCTCCCTTCCTAGTTGCTGCCTTCCTCCCTTCCTAGTTGCTGCCTTCCTCCCTTCCTAGTTGCTGCCTTCCTTCCTGGTTGCTGCCTTCTTTTCCAGCTGCTTGCCTTCCTTTCCAGCTGCTTCCCTTCCTTCCCAGCTGCTTCCCTTCCTCTCCGAATCAGTCACCTCTTCTTCCTTATCTGTCTGCATGGTTTACTGCTTGACTACCTGCCTACCTGCCTTCCTCCCTCCCTCTCCCCCTAGTTACATGCTGGCCTGCCTGCCTCCTTGCCTGCATGCATGAATTTCTGCTTGCTTTGCCTACCTGACTGCTTCCCTCCCTGGCCCAGTGCTGCTAGCAGCGGGGCGCCGCCAAAAGGATATCAGATTTTTTTTTCTTAACTGAATACTGGATTGGGATCCAGTGGGAAATATATATGACAACCATTGTCAATTTTAAATAAACTAAACCCGTGCGAACTTCAACAAAAATCAGATGTATTTCAGTCCCTGCACGATTCGAGAAGCGGATCCCAGTATCTCAACGCACGTTACAAAAGAACAGTGTTTGTATTTTTGTACGTATATATATACTTGTACGTATGTGCGCTTATGTATATAAATGTGTGTGCACATGTGTACTAACGTATATGAATGCCTGTGTATAAATGTGCGCACACACACACATGGGGTTCAGTGGGACAGAACACTGGCAAGGAAGTCAGCAAACGAGATGATGGAATATGACAACAATATGCAAGGAAGCTAAGGAGAGGTTTGTACCCATGTGATGTAGTCCAGCTGGGCTTGTGAGGTCTCTGGGGAGACCTAATTTGACCAATTATATGGTCACACCTTGCCTTGGCAGGCGTCTGTAGCCACGCCCACGTCTGAGGTCTTTTGTTCTTGACGCCTCAGACCTAGGCGTCAGGTCGTACACGTGGTACATACAACATTGGGGAGGGGGGTACTTTGACTACGATATAAGCCCAGGGAAGAGCGGGGCAAGGAGGTTGTTGGTGACAGGTCCGTCGAGCGAGAGCTCTGGACAGCCGCGTGTGTAGTAGACCACGCATTGGGAACCTCGGGTCAGCTGGTCGGTGAATTAAGAGTGAGTACTAGTCCGTGTTACTGATAACATCTACCCTTCCCCCTGGTAATAAGTCTCATAGGTCAATTGTTATATTGTGTAAATTTCCATCAGGAGATGTTGTATTCTAGCCCTTTTATGTTATTAAGTAAACTATAGCCATAGTTCCCATTTTTATTTGTACCTTCATATGCTATTCCCTAGCTTGTTAAGCACTGGGATATACAGGGGACGTGCTCACTCGCTGGGATACTCCGGTAGAGTGGGTAGAGGTCTCACACCCAAGGGTAACAGAAATAACGAGAAAGCCAGGATGAGCCCTTGGTTCACCCAGAGGTGTAGAGAGGCCAAAACCAAGTGTGCTAGAGAATGGAAGAAGTATAGAAGGCAAAGGACCCAGGAGAAAAAGGAGAGCAGTCGTAGAGCCAGAAATGAATATGTACAGGTAAGAAGGGGGGCCCTACGACAATGACATAGCAGCGAAAGCCAAATCTGACCTGAAGCTGTTGTACAGCCACATCAGGAGGAAAACAAGTCTAGGACCAGGTAACCAGGCTGAGGAAGAAAGGAGGGGAGATCACAAGAAACGACCGCGAAGTATGTGAAGAGCTCAACATGAGATTCAAAGAAGTGTCCTCAGAGGAGACAGGAGGGACTCCAGAAAGATGGAGAGGTGGGGTACAGCATCAGGTGTTAGACACAACAGGAAGAAGTGGAGAGGCTGCTAAGCGACAGATACGAAGCATTGAACTACAGACCAATGTTACTGACATGTATAGTATGCATAGTCATGGAGAAGATTATCAGGAGAAGAGTGGTGAAGCACCTAGAAAGGAATGAGCTTATCAACGACAGCCAGCACGGTTTCAGGGACGGGAAATCCTGTGTCACAAACCTACTGGAGTTCTATGATAGGGTGACAGCAGTAAGACAGGAGAGGGAGGGGTGGGTAGATTGCATTTTCTTGGACTGTAAGAAGGCGTTTGACACAGTTCCAAGCAAGAGATTAGTGCAAAAGCTTGAGGACCAGGCAGGGATAACAGGGAAGGCACTGCAATGGATTAAGGAATACCTGTCAGGAAGACAACAGCGAGTCATGGTACATAGCGAAGTGTTAGAGTGGGTGCCTGTGACGCGAGGGTTCGACAGGGGTTAGTCCTATGACCGGTGCTGTTTCTGGTATTTGTGAACAAGACAGAAGGAACAGACTCCGAAGTGTCCCTGTCTGCAGATGATGTGAAGTTGATGAGAAAATTCAATCGGACGAGGACTAGGCAGAACTACCTTTGATATACCTTTAAAGAGTTTCGAGAGTTTCTCTGTTTTCTGAGTCCGGCCAAGGGCCAGGCTCGACTGGTGCTTGCCTGGTCAACCAGGCTGTTGCTGCTGGTGGCCCGCTGCCCCACATATCCATCACAGCCTGTTTGATCTGGCATCTAGTGAAGATGCTTGTCCAGTTTTCTCTTGAAGGCTTCTACACTTGTTCCAGCCGTGTTTCTGATATCTTCTGGTAAGATGTTGAATAGTGGGGCCCCGGATGTTGATAGTGTTCCCTTTGTCCCCACCGCACCCCTACTCCTCACTGGGTTTATTTTACACTTCCTCCCATATCTCTCACTCCAGTATGTTGTTATGGCAATGTGCAGATTTGGGACCAGGCCCTCGAGTACTTTCCAGGTGTATATTATCATGTATCTCTCTCCTCCGCCCTAATGAGTACATGTTCAAGATTTGAAGGCGTTCCCACTAGTTCAGGTGCTTCACTGGCTCAATGAGAGCCGTAAACGATCTCTGTATTTGTTCCAGCTCTGATATTTCTCCTGCTTTGAACGGGGCCGTCAGCACTGAGCAATATTCTAAGTGAGGGAGCACTAGTGATTTGAAAAGTGTCACCATCGGCATTATTTCCCCTGTTTTAAAAGTTCTCAATACCCATCCCGTCATCTTCCTGGCTGTCGTTATCTTTGTCTTGTTATGGTCTTTAAAAGAAAGGTCAGCTGACATAATTATTCCCAGGTCTTTTACGTGTTCCTTACGTTCTATTTGGTGACCCTATTTGAGTGTTGTATATAGTGTTCCTTTTGAGTTCTTCATTCTTTCCATACGTAAGCAGCTGGAACTTATCACCATTGAACGTCATGTTGTTCTACACTGCCCACTGGAAAACCCTGTTTATGTCTTCCTGTAATTTTTCAGTGTCATCTACCGTATTGACTTTCATGCTTATTTTAGTATCTGCAAATGATGATCCAAAAGTCTGCCAGGTGTTTTTATCTATGTCTGCTATGAGGATGAGAAACAGCAGAGTTGCCAGGACAGTGCCTTGGGGCACTGAGCTTTTGACCTCACTGATGCTGGATCTTGCCCAGTTCACTACTACTTTTTGTGTTCTGTGTGTTAGGAACCCGAAAATCCATCTGCCTACCTTCCCCGTAATGCTTATGGCCCTCATTTTGTGCGCTATCACTCCATGATCGCATTTGTCAAACGCCTTTGCAAAATCTGTGTAAATCACATCTGCGTTTTGGTCGTCTTCCAGTGCCTCCGTAATTCTGTCATAATGGTTCAGCAGCTGTGACAGGCATGATCGTCCTGCTCTAAAACCATGCTGATTCGGGTTATGTTGGTTGTGCTGGTCCATGAAATTTGTAATCTGCCGTCTCATCACTCTTTCGAATATTTTTATGACGTGAGAAGTTAGGGCTACTGGCCTGTAATTTTTAGCAGTGCTCTACTGCCTCCCTTATGCAAAGGATCTATGTCTGCACTCTTTAAGGCCTCCGGTATTTCAGCTAGATCTAAGCTCTTCTCCAAAGAATGCTGAGTGCTCGTGCTAATGGTACTTTACACTTCTTTATAAATAGAGCATTCTATGAATCTGGTCCAGGTGCTGAGTGAGTGGGCATGTTGTCTATTTCTTTTTCGAAATCTATGGGATTTGCACTAATGTCAGTAGTTAATTGGTCTGCGCGGCCTTCTGGAGTGAAAAATATTTCTGCATTTTCTACCTTGCTGTCATTTAGTGTGTTGCAGAACACCGACTCATCCTGTTCTTTTAAGATTTCACTAATTTCCTGTTCATCGTCAGTATACGAATGTCCTCTCAGTAGTGGTCCAATTCTACAGGTAGTTCTTAGTTTGGGTTTTGCATAGGAATAGAAATATTTTAGGTTTCTTGCAATATCCTGTATGGCCCTTTGCTCCCTTTGTACTTCTTCTGTTAGGTATGACATCCTAAAATTTTGCTCTAATTCAGTGATCTCTCGTATAAGCCTATCTTTTCTCTGCTGCAACATATTTGTGTTTTTAAGCAATTCAGTAACCCGTTTTTCTGTACCTACAAAGGGATCTGGACAGGCTGCAGGCCTGGTCCAGTAACTGGCTCCTGGAGTTCAACCCCACGTAATGCAAAGTCATGAAGAGTGGGGAAGGGCAAAGAAGACCGCACGCGGAGTACAAACTAGGGGGCAAGAGACTACAAACCACACTCGAGGAAAAGGATCTGGGGTGAGTATAACACCGGGCACATCTCCTGAGGCGCACATCAACCAAATAACTGCTGCAGCTTACGGGCGCCTAGCAAACCTAAGAACAGCATCCCTCCATCTTAATAAGGAATCTTTCAGGACCCTATACACTGTGTACGTTAGGCACATATTGGAGTATGCAGCACCAGTTTGGAACCCACATCTAGCTAAGCACATAGCTAAGCAACAAGACTAGTCCCGGAGCTAAGGGGTATGTCCTACGAGGAGAGGTTAAGGGAAACTGACCTGACGACACTGGAGGACAGGAGAGAAAGGGGGATATGGTAACGACATAGAAAATACCGAGAGGAATCGACAAGGTGGTCAGAGACAGGATGTTCCGGAGATGGGACACAGCAACAAGTGGTCGCAGTTGGAAGTTGAAGACTCAGTTGAATCACAGAGATGTTAGGAAATATTTCTTCAGTCGCATAGTTGTCAGGAAGTGGAATAGTCTGGGAAGTGAGGTAGTGGAGGCAGGATCCATGTACAGCTTTAAGAAGAGGTATGATAAAATTCATGGAGCAGGAAGAGTGACCTAGTAGCGACCAGCGAAGAGGCGGGGCCAGGAGGTGTGACTCGACCCCTGCAACCACGACTAGGCGAGTGCACACACACCCCGTGTCCGCATTTTCACCAGAGGTTACCTACGTATCCTTCGACGGTGCAGCGCTATGTAATTTGTAGTCCAGAATCACGAGTTACGGGAAGTATATTGCGCAGCTGCAGTAGTGGTGACTATTATTGTACCTACATGTCACCATGCAGGAGTGACACCAAGAGTATCTTGAGCATTTGTAGCAGTGGTGACTATGGTACCTACACGTCACCATACAACCCTGGCTCAGACCTTAATTATAAGTGTGATGGACGCTCAGCCAGGTTGTAGGAGCCGCTGCTCAGCTGACCAAACAAAATAGGATATCTGGCTAGCTAAGGCTTCGTTCATGCCCTGTGAGCTCACTTCGGACGTTCTTGTTCTTCATTCATGAACCATTTAGCACTCCGTTACCATTCATATATGGCGTAACAGACAGGTTATATATATCTTTGATCTCCTGTTAAGCCGTGGGGGAACAGGATCACTTTACCAAGCGTGGGTGATAAGACAAGAGGCACCAGAGAAGTGTTGGGAAGAGTAAAATGAATACTGAGCACTGAACACCCAGTACTTGCTCGCCTGGAAATGTAATTAGCCCCCTTATCTCCAACGCTCTTAAAATAATAAAATAAATCCATTGTGGGTCGTTGGTGTTCAAAATACTACCTCTTGCTGCTGTGGTCGAGTGTTTGCTTCTTGTATTCCTTCTGCTGGTGCAGAACGAACAACCACCACGAAAAGCGGCAGTTGCTGCTGCTTTTCGTGGTGGTGACGAAGGCGGTAGTGGTGGTATTGTTTCTTTTGGTGATATAGCCGGTTTGGAGGAATAGCCATTTATTGAGAGTTCTACTCTCGCTGCCCTGTTTTCTGGTAAGACTTTCCAGACTGCCTGATCAGCTTGGCTATTGCTATCTGCAGCCTGTAGGTCCACACCAGAGCCCTTGGTCATCAACTTTCTGCAGAAACATGTTGAGTTTCATCCTTTTTTCCGGCAATATTTCTTATATTTTCTGGTAAAAAGTTGGAAAAGTTGAGGACCTTGGATTCTGTGTGTCCTTTAATTGTTTCTTTTGCATTTCTACTTTTTATTGGGTTTACTCTTCATTTCCTTTTGTATATCTCAACTCTAGTGTGCTGAACTTGCAGTCAACAATAACAAAAAGCCTTTTTCCAAGCAAGTAGCAAAGCCCTCAAAACTGGTCACTGGTATGTCATATGTTCGAATATTTTCCCTAAATAGACAGAGATATTTCTGTTATGAGTTTTAGAGCGTTCACCGAGAGTGATTTTAGCCACTCCCAACAAAGTATGTAATTTACTGAGATGTTCTCGAAAATCTCACCTGACTTAAGGAAGATGGGAGCATTGAACGTAACTATTAGAGAGAACAAATGCTTTGAAAAAAAATCATTGGTGCGTTTTTTCTTGTTTTATAAGCTTTTATATCCACTCTAATGTTTTCCTATGCTTGTCTCTGTTTGCCTTGTATGGATATACCTTATACTCTTTAAATGAGTATTTTCCCAGATATTTAGTGGTCACCTGCTGCTACCTTCGACTGCTACCGTCGTGGTACTCTTGCTACATTCGATGGTGCTACTGTTTACTGTTGGATTCATTCCTTTGTCGTGTATTATTGTAAATTCATGGTAATACCTAGGCTCTTTCAGAGGGTGTATTGATTTACCTCAGGTCTTACTGTTACAGGTAGTGACTGTTACTGTGGTTATTATATCTATTGTAACCTGCTCTAAGGTGATTCACTACTGTTGCGTCAGGCGGTGAATGCTTTGACATATGGTGACTGCTGTCAGTATTGTGACCTGAGACAAATGGTGGCTGCTGTTATTGGTTTGGCGAGTGGGGAATGTTTCTAGTTTGTGTATGGATTACGTTCCTAGCAAAACAGATATCTCTATGCAGCACCCAGGGAGTAGCGTGAGGTGGGAAAACATATTTATTCCATTTGGCTCAGGTTTCTGAACCAGGTGTATTTTTTACAATGGGAGATGGTTATAAAATGAAAGGTAACCTAAATTGAAGGTAAACTCTACCGCGTTTCCTTCGAGATTCGAACTCTGGAACATCTGATTGGTGGCCTGATTCAACAACCATTCCGCCACCAGCAGAAAGATGGGTAAAGGCCCGCCGGCGGTCATGGTCGAGGCCGGCCACCAGACTCGGATTTGATGTCAGTCATAATCTTAGAGAGCTGATACTATTACCACCACACCTGCGGCTGCTCCGTTCCCTCGTGGCGGGGGGAAGCCGGCGTTGCTCTCTCTCTTGTCTACAGCATAAACAGGAGAGACAACGGTTCAACAGGAATGGAACTTGGCGTTTCATTAGTTCAGATTTTAGTAGTTCATTAACCTGTAGTTTGTCATTCAACACAAATGGTGGTTAGCAATCAGTTCTGCGTCCGCTAATCGCTAGAAAGCGGAGCATTGGTGTAGGAGTAGCGTGAAGGTGAGATAGTGGGAGCAGTATAACAAGGATACCACGAGTACTCGGGTAATTTGTTCGAAGAATACATACAGAGTGAGTGACGCTTCCCGACGTCACTTATACAAGCAGATGATGGAGCGATGCTGACCATGTGGGCCGCCCGGAGCCGTGAAGCCAGCAGAACCCAGTATATTAACAGGGACCGCAAAGCCAGGAGGAACCCGTGGACTAAGAGGGACCACGAAGCCAGCTGGAACCCGTACGCTTAACAAGGACCATAAAGCCAGCAGGAACCCGTGGGCTTAACATGGACCATGACACCAGCAGGAATCCGTGGGCTAACAGGGACCATGAACCCAGGGGAACCCGTGAATTAACAGGCACCATGAAAACAGGAGAAGCCTGTGGACTAAAAAGGACGGAGAAATAATAGGGGCATTTTGTCCACCTCAGAGCCAGAAGACATTGAAAAATTGCAGGAAGATATAACCAGGGGTTTCCGGTGAGCAATGGAGAACATCACGTTCAATGGTGATAAGTTCCATCTGCTTAGAAATGGAAAGAATGAAGAACTGAAAAGGGACACTATACAAAACTCAAGAGAATCATCAAACAGAACGAAAGGAACACGTGAAAGACCTGGGAGTAATTATGTCGGCTGACCTTTCTTTCAAAGAACGCAAGGCAAATGTCACAACAGCCAGGAAGATGACTGGGTAGATAATGAGAACTTTCAAAACAAAGGAAATAGTAACAATGGTAACACTTTTCATATATGGTATGCATAGAACCAATAAATCATTTATCTTACTGAGAATACGTTAAAATCCTAAGTTTGTGTTCACTGGAGAGAAGGAGAAGGGTACATGATAATATATACCTGGAAAGTACTTTATGGCTGAACTGTGTACCTCTTCAGTACAGGAAAGACTGTGCTATAACTTAAATTGCCAGGCATACCATCTAAAGGGGACAAAAAGATACAAAACATCCAGGCCATGGGAAAACCTGGGTAGCCACAGCCACTCAAGAGGGAGAGGTTTTTTAGTGCCAGGAAGGAAAAAAAATGGCAGGAAATGGCAGAAATCGTACACCAAATCCAGTCATTCCTGGAGTGGAACCACAGTCGATGGCCTCCACTCCAAACCAACAGATACAGATACTAATGCCGGAAAAAAAATCCCCCCCCCAGTACCAACAATACCACCAGTCCGATAACATTCTTCTTTGCAAATATACAGGGTCTAAAGCCAGCAACAAACAACAAAATACCTTTCATCCGTGGACTGCTTGCAGAGGCAAAGGCAATGTTCGCGGCTTTCACTGAGACCCACATAAAGGATCACTTGGACAACGAAATATGGATCCCAGGTTACAACCTATACAGATGTGACAGAGTGAACAGGCAAAAGGGGGGGGTTGGGTTGGCCTGTACATTGCAGAGTCACTTGTTTGCACAGAACTGCTTAATGCCTCAAATGATGTAGTGGAAGTTTTAGCAATAAAGGTCGAGAACCAAAACCTAGTCATTGTGGTAGTGTACAAGCCTCCGGATGCAACATCCCAGCAATTCCAGGAACAGCTGTTAAAAATTGACCACTGTCTGGAAAATCTTCCAGCTCCTGCACCCATCTTGCTCCTGGGGGATTTCAACTTAAGGCACCTAAAATGGAGGAATATAGCAAATAATATTGTTGCAGTAATAACACCAGGAGGCAGCGCTGATGAAAACTCACACTCACACGAGCTTTTAAATCTCTGCACAAAATTCAATTTAAACCAGCAAATAATAGAGCCTACTAGACTGGAGAATACACTAGACCTCATCTTCACTAACAATGATGATCTGATAAGAAATGTCACCATATCAAAAACAATATACTCAGATCACAACATAATTGAGGTTCAGACATGTATGCGTGGAGCCCCAGACCGACATAATGAGACTAGTCACGAGGGAGCATTCACCAAATTCAACTTCAATAACAAAAACATAAAGTGGGACCAAGTAAACCAAGTCCTAACCGATATAAGCTGGGAAGATATGCTAAGCAACACAGACCCCAACTTATGCCTAGAACAGATTAACTCGGTGGCACTCGATGTATGCACAAAGGCTTATTCCTCTAAGAAAAAGGAGGAATAGATGTAAAATAGAAAGAGACAGGCGCTCCCTTTACAGGCGACGGAAAAGAATAACAGAGCGGCTAAAAGAGGTCAATATATCTGAAATGCGTAGGGAGACACTGGTCAGAGAAATAGCAAGCATCGAACTTAAGCTAAAAGAATCCTTTAGGAGTCAGGAATCGCGGGAAGAACTAAAAGCCATAAATGAAATCGAAAGAAACCCAAAGTATTTCTTCTCCTATGCCAAATCAAAATCGAGAACAACGTCCAGTATTGGGCCCTACTTAAACAAGATGGGTCCTACACAGATGACAGCAAGGAAATGAGTGAGTTACTCAAGTCCCAATATGACTCAGTTTTTAGCAAGCCGCTAACCAGACTGAGAGTCGAAGATCAAAATGAATTTTTTATGAGAGAGCCACAAAATTTGATTAACACAAGCCTATCCGATGTTATCCTGACGCCAAATGACTTCGAACAGGCGATAAATGACATGCCCATGCACTCTGCCCCAGGGCCGGACTCATGGAACTCTGTGTTCATCAAGAACTGCAAGAAGCCCCTATCACGAGCCTTTTCCATCCTATGGAGAGGGAGCATGGACACAGGGGTCGTCCCACAGTTACTAAAAACAACAGACATAGCCCCACTCCACAAAGGGGGCAGTAAAGCAACAGCAAAGAACTACAGACCAATAGCACTAACATCCCATATCATAAAAATCTTTGAAAGGGTCCTAAGAAGCAAGATCACCACCCATCTAGAAACCCATCAGTTACACAACCCAGGGCAACATGGGTTTAGAACAGGTCGCTCCTGTCTGTCTCAACTATTGGATCACTACGACAAGGTCCTAAATGCACTAGAAGACAAAAAGAATGCAGATGTAATATATACAGACTTTGCAAAAGCCTTCGACAAGTGTGACCATGGCGTAATAGCGCACAAAATGCGTGCTAAAGGAATAAACAGGAAAAGTCGGTCGATGGATCATAATTTCCTCACTAACAGAACACAGAGAGTAGTCGTCAACAGAGTAAAGTCCGAGGCAGCTACGGTGAAAAGCTCTGTTCCACAAGGCACAGTACTCGTTCCCATCTTGTTCCTCATCCTCATATCCGACATAGACAAGGATGTCAGCCACAGCACCGTGTCTTCCTTTGCAGATGACCCCCGAATCTGCATGACAGTGTCTTCCATTGCAGACACTGCAAGGCTCCAGGCGGACATCAACCAAATCTTTCAGTGGGCTGCAGAAAACAATATGAAGTTCAACGATGAGAAATTTCAATTACTCAGATATGGTAAACATGAGGAAATTAAATCTTCATCAGAGTACAAAACAAATTCTGGCCACAAAATAGAGCGAAACACCAACGTCAAAGACCTGGGAGTGATCATGTCGGAGGATCTCACCTTCAAGGACCATAACATTGTATCAATCGCATCTACTAGAAAAATGACAGGATGGATAATGAGAACCTTCAAAACTAGGGAGGCCAAGCCCATGATGACACTCTTCAGGTCACTTGTTCTATCTAGGCTGGAATATTGCTGCACACTAACAGCACCTTTCAAGGCAGGTGAAATTGCCGACCTAGAAAATGTACAGAGAACTTTCACGGCGCGCATAACGGAGATAAAACACCTCAATTACTGGGAGCGCTTGAGGTTCCTAAACCTGTATTCCCTGGAACGCAGGAGGGAGAGATACATGATTATATACACCTGGAAAATCCTAGAGGGACTAGTACCGAACTTGCACACGAAAATCACTCACTACGAAAGCAAAAGACTTGGCAGACGATGCACCATCCCCCCAATGAAAAGCAGGGGTGTCACTAGCACGTTAAGAGACCATACAATAAGTGTCAGGGGCCCGAGACTGTTCAACTGCCTCCCAGCACACATAAGGGGGATTACCAACAGACCCGACCAGCAGTAACAGCCTAGTTGATCAGGCCCTGATCCATCGGGAGGCCTGGTCATGGACCGGGCCGCGGGGGCGTTGATCCCCGGAATAACCTCCAGGTAACCCCTGGCAGTCTTCAAGCTGGCACTGGACAAGCACCTAAAGTCAATTCCTGATCAGCCGGGCTGTGGCTCGTACGTTGATTTGCGTGCAGCCAACAGCAACAGCCTGGTTGATCAGGCTCTGATCCACCAGGAGGCCTGGTCACAGACCGGGCCGCGGGGGCGTTGACCCCCGGAACTCTCTCCAGGTAATAGGACCCCACAAAGCAGAATCCTAGCAGTACTGGGGTAAATACCTATGTTGCAGAAAATGAGTCTATTATTTGTAATACATAGTTATATTGAACTATTGGGGCACAACTGGCTTGATTCTGGCATCTGTTGGTAGATTATTATTATTGTTATAATCATGGGGAAGCGATAAACCCGTAGAATTATACAGCGCCTGTGGGGGGGATGGAAGGCATTCAGGCTCAATTCAGGGAACTGGAACACAGATCCAATTCCCTAGATCAAGAGCCCCTCACTAGCGTCAAGGAACCTCCCTTGAGGGAACTTGTGGGTAGAGAGCTGGTGTATTAGCCCTACATTTCAATACAATAGGCTCACTGGTAAACAAAACATAATTAATCAGCAGTCCTCTAAAGATGAACTATTATTATTAATATTAGTTTTGAAAGAATTGTAGAGTTAGGGGAAGAGAGCAAAACAGTAACAATCCAAAAGTAGAGAATAGCTGTGCATGTAGATGTTCTTTTGTTAACTTGGTGTGAGGGCGCCACTGCTTCAGTATCTAGTAAAACCCGCCATGCTGTGAGAGGCAGACTAGGTTTGGAGAGAATTATCTGGGCAAGTTGCAAGTCACCTAGGAGGTAAGACCCATGTCAGTGTTGATGTACAGGGAATAGTGTCAGCCAGGGTTGCTACAGTGTATCAGAAGACTGGGTTTAGGTGACCGGGAAGGAAATATGGAGTGACTGTTTTCAGATGGGTGACCGTGTGACGAGCCAGGTTGTGCATTGTTGCTAATGTGAGGGCTGGACCAGACAATTTGTTATATGTACACTCTGTAAATACTTATCCACTGAATATATACTTACTTTTGTATACAAGTAGTTTAATTTTAGCTTCTTGTCTGAACTGGAGGCAGGATAAGTTTCACACCATGAGCTTATAAATGTATTCTCCGATAACTTTTTGGGTATTAATGAGCTATCCTAGACCAGAACATGTAGTGAGAGGTGCCTTAAACAATGTAACTAGGGCCTTGTTCCATACTTCCACACTGCCATAACATTCTGGAGTGAGAGAGATGGGAGAAAGTGCAAAATGAACTGTGAAAAGCAGCCACACTAAGGGATTATTATATTAACATCCCTGGCCTCAGGCTATTCAACATCTTATCAGAAGAAACTGGGCAAATATCTTCACCAGGTGTCCAATTAAAAAGGTTTGTGATAGATATGCAGACCTCCAGCAACAACAGCCTGGTTGACCAGTCACGCACCAGACGAACCTAGTTGGATCCAATTCCTGCATCCAATAGAAAAATCTCTTAAACTCGTCAAAGGTAATCGTCCATCTGAGAGTCACGTAGTCGTTAGCTGTATATAAACCGTAAATAAAGACATTATGGAAAATAGTGTTAGTATTTGCATAAGGAAATATCTCCTGACTCGTGTCCCAGTAAAATTACGGCACGATCACAGATTAAGCATCTGTTTATTTAAAGTATAATGAATCGATGAGATTTTTTTTTAAGGGTGAGTTGTACAGATGTGTAAGTGGGAATGTAGAAGCCTAGTAAGTGCCAGTAACGCAGTGAGTTTTTCTTTTTGTATTTATGCTGTTAGGAGTTGAATTAATGAGTGCAACGTATCTTCATTTTTCTTCGTTAATTTTTTTTTTTTTGCGATTCCTAACGTAAATATTCCTATAAACTTAAAGATGCTATTTTCGTTATTCCAAGTTAGGTTACATTAACCTCTGAAAGCGTGTATTTAATCACAGATAAAGAAATAAAAAAAAAATCCGTGACAAGTCTGTCAAAACGATGACGGAGCAACACCAGGAAACTTTCAAATCTCTATGACTGTCACTCGTAGCGCAAGAATGGGTTGTAGAGCATGCCAGTTAGATACAAGAGGAAGTCTATGGTTGGTTCAAGGAAGAATATATGCCTGTGCCCTGGGAAACTCCGCGAGAATGCCATCGCAGCGAAGTGTCTCATACTTTCATTCTTGGCATTGGATCCTGCGAGTAAAAAAAAAAAATGCCAGCGTATATCAGACTTTTATTAATCCATTTCATCGTCGGAATTTTCCGTGACATTTTGTATTATTTCATCTCATCTGTATCGGTAAAACTAATTGCTTCATTTGCATAGAAATAACGTTCAAATTGAGTAGAGATGTATGGCAACAAATTACAAGGGAGTCAACACGGTATATTTATGACAGCAGTCCAACCATTAAACCTGAAACATTCTCACTATTACACTAGAAACATTTCCATAAATAGTGGGAATGTTTATAGTGTAATAGTAGGAATGTTGATATAATAGTGGGAATTATCATATCGTAACAGTGAGAATGTTTCAAGTGTAATAATGATAGTTTTTAATACAATAGACTTTCTAGTGTAATACTGAGAATGTTCTTAGCGTAATAGTAAGAATGTACCTGGTGTAATAGAATATTCCTGCTGTAATAGAATGTACCTAATGTAAAAGTGAAAATGTTCCTAGTGTAATAGAATGTTCCTAGTGTAATAGTGAGAATGTTCCTAGTGTAATAGTGAGAATGTTCCTAGTGTAATAGTGAGAATGTTCCTAGTGTAATAGTGAGAATGTTCCTAGTGTAATAGTGAGAATGTTCCTAGTGTAATAGTGAGAATGTTCCTAGTGTAATAGTGAGAATGTTCCTAGTGTAATAGTGAGAATGTACCTAGTGTAATAGTGAGAATGTACCTGGTGTAATAGTGAGAATGTACCTGGTGTAATAGTGAGAATGTACTTGGTGTAATAGAATGTTCCTGGTGTAATAGTGAGAATGTTCCTGGTGTAATAGAATGTTCCTGGTGTAATAGAATGTTCCTGGTGTAATAGACTGTTCCTGGTGTAATAGTGAGACTGTTCCTGGTGTAATAGTGAGACTGTTCCTGGTGTAATAGTGAGACTGTTCCTGGTGTAATAGTGAGACTGTTCCTGGTGTAATAGTGAGACTGTTCCTGGTGTAATAGTGAGACTGTTCCTGGTGTAATAGTGAGACTGTTCCTGGTGTAATAGTGAGACTGTTCCTGGTGTAATAGTGAGACTGTTCCTGGTGTAATAGTGAGACTGTTCCTGGTGTAATAGTGAGACTGTTCCTGGTGTAATAGTGAGACTGTACCTGGTGTAACAGTGAGAATGTACCTGGTGTAACAGTGAGAATGTACCTGTGTAACAGAATGTACCTGGTGTAACAGAATGTACCTGGTGTAACAGAATGTACCTGGTGTAACAGAATGTACCTGGTGTAACAGTGAGAATGTACCTGGTGTAACAGTGAGAACGTACCTGGTGTAACAGTGAGAACGTACCTGGTGTAACAGTGAGAACGTACCTGGTGCAACAGTGAGAATGTACCTGGTGCAACAGTGAGAATGTACCTGGTGCAACAGTGAGAATGTACCTGGTGCAACAGTGAGAATGTACCTGGTGCAACAGTGAGAATGTACCTGGTGCAACAGTGAGAATATACCTGGTGCAACAGTGAGAATGTACCTGGTGCAACAGTGAGAATGTACCTGGTGCAACAGTGAGAATGTACCTGGTGCAACAGTGAGAATGTACCGGGTGTAACAGTGAGAATGTACCGGGTGTAATAGTGAGAATGTACCTGATGTAATAGTGAGAATGCTCCTAGTGTAATAATGAGAATGAGAATGTTCCTGGTGTAATAGTGGTGATTTTCTGGTGTAATAGTGGGTGATTTTTCTGTGTAATAGTGGGGATTTTTCTGGTGTAATAGTGGGGATTTTTCTGGTGTAATAGTGGGGATTTTTCTGGTGTAATAGTGGGGATTTTTCTGGTGTAATAGTGGGGATTTTCTGGTGTAATAGTGGGGATTTTTCTGGTGTAATAGTGGGGATTTTTCTGGTGTAATAGTGGGGATTTTTCTGGTGTAATAGTGGGGATTTTTCTGGTGTAATAGTTATCTTGAGGTTACCTGGAGCCTCTTCCGGAGGTCACCGCCTTCGCGGTCCGGTCCCAGACCAGGTTTCCTCTTTGCTGGTCTGATCGATCAAGCTTTTAGTGCCCGCCCCTCGCAGTTCAGTGATTCATTAGAAAATGATTTGAGTAACTAAGTTTCCTTTCTTCAAGAGGGTAACCTCTAGGTAATTGTTACACAAGAATGATTCTCATTATTGCACTAGGGACATTCTCACTATTATACTAGAAGGATTCTATTATACTAGGAACGTTCTCAAGATTAAACTAGAAAAAATCTCATTGTTACACTGGAAAGATTCTCAGTATTATCCAGAAGCATTCTCATTATTACATAAGAAGCATTCTCATTACACAAGGAGCATTCTTATTATTACACAAGAAGCATTCTCATTACACAAGAAGCATTCTCATTACACAAGAAGCATTCTCATTATTACACAAGGAGCATTCTCATTATTACACAAGGAGCATTCTCATTATTACACAAGGAGCATTCTCATTATTACACAAGGAGCATTCTCATTATTACACAAGGAGCATTCTCATTATTACACAAGGAGCATTCTCATTATTACACAAGGAGCATTCTCATTATTACACAAGGAGCATTCTCATTATTACACAAGGAGCATTCTCATTATTACACAAGGAGCATTCTCATTATTACACAAGGAGCATTCTCATTATTACACAAGGAGCATTCTCATTGTTACACAAGGAGCATTCTCATTATTACACTAGGAGCATTCTCATTATTAAACAAGGAGCATTCTCATTATTACACAAGGAGAATTCTCATTATTACACAAGGAGCATTCTCGCTATTACACAAGGAGCATTCTCATTATTACACAAGGAGCATTCTCATTACACAAGGAGCATTCTCATTACACAAGGAGCATTCTCATTATTACACAAGGAGCATTCTCATTATTACACAAGGAACATTCTCATTATTACACAAGGAGCATTCTCATTATTACACAAGGAGCATTCTCATTATTACACAAGGAGCATTCTCATTACACTAGGAGCATTCTCACTACTACACTAGGAGTATTCTTGCTACTACACAAGGAACATTCTTGCTACTACACAAGGAACATTCTTGCTACTACACAAGGAACATTCTTGCTACTACACAAGGAACATTCTTGCTACTACACAAGGAACATTCTTGCTACTACACAAGGAACATTCTTGCTACTACACAAGGAACATTCTTGCTACTACACAAGGTACATTGTTGCTACTACACAAGGTACATTCTTGCTACTACACAAGGAACATTCTTGCTACTACACAAGGAACATTCTTGCTACTACACAAGGAACATTCTTGCTACTACACAAGGAACATTCTTGCTACTACACTAGGAACATTCTTGCTACTACACTAGGAACATTCTCACAACGACACTAGGAATATTCATACTATTACAATAGGAACATTTGCCATTATTAAAGCAAAAGTATTCCCATTATTAAACTAGATGTATTTACCACCTTTCAACCAGAAATATTCTCGTCATTGAACTAAAAATATTACCACCATTAAAGCAGAAATATTCCCTGCATCGAACCAGAAGCAGTCTGCCATTAGAGCGGAAACATTACACCGGAGACTGGTGTGTTGTGTCGGTTTACAAATACAAAAGAACAGGACGCTAACCTTGGCTGTGTGAGGAGCGGTTTTGTTTTGGTGAGGGAGAGGGATATTGTGGCCAAGCTGGGCCACTTGGCCACCCTCCACCCTCTAGGTCTCTCATCTCTCCCTCCCTACCCCTCCCTTGTATGTATGTATGTATGTAAGGGGGTAGGAGAGTTTCAGTGGGGGGAAATAAATGGGATTAAATCTGGAGTATATGAGGAGTTAGAGCAAAGGAAGGGGTAGCAGTAATGTTAAATGATCAGTTATGGAAGGAGAAAAGAGAATATGAATGTGTAAATTCAAGAATTATGTGGATTAAAGTAAAGGTTGGATGCGAGGAGTGGGTCATAATAAGGAATACGTTCTGGACATGTACACGTGTTACGTTAGGGCACATATTGGAGTATGCGGGCACGTTTGGCAAACCCACACCTAGACACAACACGTAAAGAACTTGAAGAAAGTGCAAAGGTTTGCAACAAGATGTTCCAGAGCTAAGGGTATTCTACGAGGAGAGTTATGGGGAATCGACCTGACGAATGGAGGGACAGAGGAGATAGGGGGGACATGATAACGAATACAAAATACTGAGAGAATTGACAGGTGGACAAAGACAGGATGTCCAGAGATGGGACGCAGCAACACAGGGCACAGTTGGAAGTTGAAGGACCAGTTGATTCACAGGGCTGTTGGAAGTGTTTATTTCAGCCACAGATTAGTCAGTGTGTGGAATAGTTGGGGAAGCGATGTATGTAGTGGAGGCAGGATCATACATTTAAACAGAGGTATGTAAAGCCACGGTTCAGGGAGAAGTGACTAGTAGCGGCCAGTGAAGAGGCGGGGCCTGGCAGCTTAGGAATCGACCCCTGCAAACCTTAATCTAGGTGAGTACATAACATTCACACAATCAACACCCACACTAATTTTATATATATATATTATATATAATACTATATCTATATATATATATATATTTATTATGTTGTATATATTCTATATATATATATATATTTATAGATATTATATATTTATATATATATCATTTATATATATATATATATTTAATGTGTTATACTTTATATATATTTATATTTCTATTATAATGTGTATATATATAATATATATCATATATAAATATATACTTAATGTGTGTTTACTATATATATATATATTATTTATTATATATCTTTGTATATATAATATTTACTATATTGGCAGACAGGCGATTTAACTATGCACGACTAGCCAAAGGGGGGGGGTGCTGAAATTATGTATTATATGGATATAATAATAGATGCCAAATAGATGAAATGGTCCAGTTAGCAAGAACTGTTTTTTTAAAATTAAATCCTTAATCTAAAATTTTCTCATGTTCAAAGATTTCTTTTTTTTCTTTATGTTAATGTAAAAATAATTTGTACCAAAAAAAATAGAAAACTTACCCGCGAGTTTTATATCAAGCCACAGGTTATTTGCTAGTCCAACTATATATATTTTAGACAAATTTACAATAATTTAATAATAAAAACAATGAAATATATTTTTTTTGTTAGGTTCAGAATGTTTTTGTGATAATTAATAGACAAAAATTTTCGGTTGTCTATTAAGTTGGTAAGAAATTACCGACATGTGTAAAGTAAAAGGGACTCAGTGCAACTAATGTGACATTTATTGTGGCAACGTTTACGCTCAAGGAGCTTATCCAAGCCTTACAAACAATACATGGACACAGAGGGGTTATAAAGTCAGAGTGAGGTGCAATACTAGGAGGGGACAATTTCGATGTTCACTCTAAGTGGTAGTAGTAGTAGTAGTAGTAGTGGTAGTGACAAAAGTAATACATATGGTAAAGCAAATAATTCGGTACATGAGTAAAAGGATATAAAAATGTATTACTTGGTAACATAAAAATAGGTTGGACAAATATAGAGTGGAAAGACAACATCCAAGGACCAGGAACCAGTCAATGCAGGTGTTTACACTATACCCTGGGAGGCTGTGACAAGATTTACGTAGGTGAAACGAATGAACTCATATACGAGGTAGGAACGATCAAACTTGAACAAGACTGTGTCAAACCGAACATGCCACCATCATCTCATGAAATTAAGAGCGCCAATTAGTGATCAAAGAAACTAATTTCCGCAGACCGCAAGTGTCTCGAATCAGCACTGATCGCTGTTTCAATACTATTATCAAAACACGGCAGTCTTCACCATCTCCGAAAGTCTTAGCAAGAAATCTCCTGAAAACAGTAACCTGCATCACCATAGTCTTTTCCTGTTTTTACTTCACAAAGCACATTACAGCAGAAGTGACACGAAACAAGCTGCTCTTTCAATCTATATTTTCTCCAACATATTTTTTTGTTACCCAAGTAATAGCTTTTATATCCTTTTACTCATGGTACGATTAATTGCTCTACTATTTGTATTACTTTTGTCACTAAAACTATTTACCACTTCCACTATGTTGAACATCGACATGGTACCTCACTAGTAGTGCACCTACTTGAGCATTTATTATACCATCTGTGTCCGTGCTATTGTTTGTATGGCTTGATAAAGTCCTGGAGAGCCGAAAACGTTGCCTCAATTTAATGTCACTTAGTTCGCACTTGTTCTTTTACTTTACAAATTTCGTTGCCTTTTTGCTAGTCTGATGTCAAAATCGCAAGTTTTACCTATTTGGGCACTTGTGTAATAAATTATATATTATAATTATATATATATATATATATATATATATATATTTATATATATATAATATATAATATATATATACATATATATGTATATATATGTATATTATTGTATATATTATGTATTTATTATTGTATTTATTTATATTAATATTGATACATAATAATAATTGAAGAGGTGTATCGTCGGGGGATTGTGCGAGATGTTACTTTAATCCCACATTTTAAGGATTACTATTCTTGTTTGGTGGTTAAGGGTTGTGTGGCCTTAATGACCTTAATGAACCCCATAAACGCCATTACGATATATCATAGCCTACTGAGGTCTCCAAAATCTCAGCCTGACACTTTTCACCAAACTTGTATGGGCCATCCTGCGCCCATGCTGGAAATATGGCAGGAAATATAATAGCTTTTGTTCCGCAGTGTAATTATCTGTAGAATCGGTAGCGCACACTGTGAATGTAATTCCAGTTTGTTTTTAAAACAATACAACTACCTGTACTCACTTACTTGGCTAAAAATCCTCTCCCCTACATTCACACCCCTGTAGCTCCCATCTCTCCTTTACACTTGAGATGAAGCGGACGAGAGAGGAAAGCGAATGGGGAAAAAGGGTTGGAGATGTAGAACAGTGTGTGGCTGAAGTTTGAAGGAAAGCTACCCATAAATGAGGAATGTAGCGGAGACCACCTGATCAGAATTATCTACAACCGAGAAGTTCAATTGTACAAAATTACAGAGGAAATATAGTGTAACTGATTCATGGGAGTGAGTGTAAGTCACAATGTTAACAAGGTTATACTGCGGATAAATTTCTAGTTAATTGGTTTGAACATATCAAACAAACGAGGGTCATTAAGCTTGCATGTAACTGTTACGCTTCTAGTTCTAAATACTTTAATCCTAAAATAGAGGTTTACAGTAAATTCTCGGTTGTATATACACAAGATAAACTCAACTCCGGTGTTTATATCTTTGCTATACCTATATCATTCTTTATATAACATATATATACCCTTAGTAACCATTGTGCAAACTTTTGCTATATTTGTAGTTTCATGAATGAAGTCTAGACACACGGGAACAATTTACGAAGTATATTGTAGTTATCAAACACGTATGTACAAGACTTGTACGCAAGCGCCGAGGAAGTAGCAGTAGGCAGTTGGGGGAAGTGTTTTAGAACCCGAAAGAGACAAGTAGAAGCAGGATGCGACGTAGGATGGTTGAAAATGAAATAGTAGAAACGCAGGGACTGGTGTTACATGTGTTGTAGGGAGGGATGTTAGTGGTTTTGTGACCTGGGATTGAGGGTTGTGAGGCGGAGACGAAGAGCAGGGGGGGGGGGAGGTATGTGTGTGCGCTCACCTAATTGTATAGACTGGTCGAATTATTTACTGGCCCCCCCCGTCGATGATTTCTGGCCTCTTGGCCCTTTACAGATACAAATTTCTTAAACTGTATTGGGTTTACTTACCACTGCCTATTGAACAATCAAAAAAATAACCTTTACAGCTGAACAGTTAAAATAAAAAACTTCCAGTATCCTTATGGCTCATTTTGGTCTTCAGGTCCACTGTGATCCTTTGTCCTTTAATTCCCACTGTCTACAAAATATTTACTTTGTTATATCTCGTTGGCCAATCAAGGGGACTGCTTAAGGCAAAGTTATGCAAAAGGCATAACTTTAAAGGTACCGGAAGGCGTACGGGGTTTTCGTCCAATGGCGCCGTGAGGAGTTAGGCCTTGAATGTGACGGGATTTACAGGTGATAATGCTCAGAAATCTCACATTTAATTCGAGTTTGTTTAATTTCCATTCCCGTTATTCTTTTCTCATTTTTTCCTTGAAGTGTAAGGACCTGGGAGATAGTTAATGTCTTAGGATTCATTTCAGGATCAAAACAGTGCCACGATCGCACGTGCAAGAAAATGATAGGGAGGGATAATGAGAAACTTTCAAAAACAGAGAGATGCCAAGCCCATGTGTCTTTTCAAATCACTTGATCTCTCAGGTTGAATACTGCTGCACATTAAATCTCATCAAGCAGGTGAAATCGCAAGATATAGAGTGTGTTACAGAGATCCTTTATGCACGTATAAGTCTGTTCAAGCACTTAAACTACTGGGAAAACGCTTGGAAGCACTTGACATGTTACTCGTTGGAACGCAAGGAGGGAGGATATATCAGCATTCACTTGGAAAATCTTGGAGGAATGGGCCCAAATCTGCACACAGAAACACTCCTACGAAAGTAAGACTGGGAGGCGATGCAACTGCCACAATAAAAAGTAGGGGGCGATTGGTACATAAGAGAAACACTAAGTGTCCGGGGCCAAAAACTGTTCAACAGCTCCCATTCAAGCATTAGGGGAATTGCCAAATAAACCTGCTTCCTCAAAGAGGAGAGTGGACAGAACCTAACAGTCTGTTGCGGATAGCGGCTGTGGCTGTAGTTTGACTGCGTGCGGCAGGAGTACCCAGCTAGTTGACAGGCCATGATCCATCGGGAGCCTGCGCTCATGGACAGGCGCGGGGGGTTCGATCCCGAATAACTCAGGTAATTGAAAACATTTCTTATTGCCCATCACGTTGTTGTCTGAACTCCACTGGAAGACTTGGTTTATATCAGCTTGGAACTTGGTGAGCGTCACTGGATGACTCTTTTATTCAAATTCAATATCATTTTGCAGAGAGGTCGTATGTCTGTGTTAGTTTGTGTTCATTGAGAATAAGAAAGAGAACTGGGACGAGTACGTGCCTTGGGAAGCATTACTTTACTGTGGCATCTCTCTGATTTCACTCTTTTTCGGGGTTACCTGGAGGTTATTCGGGATCACGACCCGCGCCCGGTCCATGACCAGCCTCCCGATGGAATCAGGGTGAATCAATAGGATGTTACTGTGGCCGGCACGGCAGTCCAAGTTTACGTGCCACAGCCCGGCTGATCCGGCACTGACTTTAGGTATCTGTCACAGCTCTCTTGAAGGCAGCCCGCGGGCTTATTGGCAATTCCCTTAGCTTGATGGGAGGATGTTGAAACAGTTTTGGGACCGGACATTATGGTGTTTTCATCTTACGTTGTACAATGGCGCCCAAATTTTGATTGGGGGCATTTTGCATCGCCTGACAGTCTTTTACTTTTCGTAGGGAGTGCTTTCTGTGTTGCAGATTTGGGACCATTCCTTCCAAGATTTTCCAACGTGTAGATTATGATTTATTCTCTCCTCCCTGCGTTCCAAGAGTACAAGTCAAGTGCTTCCAGGTTCAGTAGTTAAGGTGCTTGACAGAACTTATAGTTGCAGTAAAGGATCTCTGTAACTCTCTAGATCTGGCGATTTCACCTGCTTTGAATGGAGATATTAATGTAACAGCAGTATTCCGCTAGAGAGAACTAGTGATTGAAAAACGGTTCAGTCATTGGCTGGCATCTCTACGTTTTGAACGTTTCATTATTCCACATCCTATATTTTCTTTGCACGTGCGATCGTGGCATGTGTGATCCTTGGAAAGGGAGATCCTCAGCATTACTACTTACCAGGTCCCTTACTTTATTTTTCTGGGGGGACTGTTTTTTTTTTTTTTAATTCCTGAATGTGGGATTTAGTTATGCTTGTTGAGCTTGATGGATGCGTAACCTCAGGGCGTTTACCTTCATTGGTTTCAGCTTTTCTCCTCTGGTGTGTCTTCCCTCACCTTTCTTAATCTGCGCGTCTGCATGACTTCACATTTATTTGATTCAACTCTAGCAGCCTCATGTTGCATAGTAAAATTTCCTCCTTATTTAGGATAAGTAGCGATCCTCATAGGGAACATTGTGTCAACATATCGTTGCTTTCCCACGTTCTGTTGATCTCTTATCACCTCATGGTCAACACCCCCCTTACTCTCTTCCCTCTCTCACTCCATTGAGTTTGCAACTATATTCCTGTGTTCTTTATTTATGGACTAATCCTTGATGTACTGTCCAAATATTTTATTGCAGCCTTGGAAGATGCAGTCCTCTTATTTGTCTCTTTTTTTGTGATTGTCTTATTTTTAGCACTAGGAGTGGCAGTTTCAGGGCCTTACTTCAGTCTTCTCATAGGAAGGTTTCTGATACATCGGATCACTTTCATCCTCCTTTGTACATTTTCCAGAGAATTTATATCTTCTGTAATACGGTGACCAAAACTGTGCAGCATAATCTAAATGAGGCTAACAAGGATGTATAGGTTGATGAACAACCTGAGGACTCCTATTATTTTATGCTTTTGATATGAAGCCAAGGATTCTATTAGCTTTATGCGACCAATTATGCACTTTGTCTTGGTTTCAGATTTATGCTAACCAGAAACTCCTAAATCTTTTTCGCAATCCGTAATATTAAGATCTACATTATTTAGTTTCTATGTGGCATGGTTATATTCCTGTCCAACATTTAGAACTTTGCATTTGTCTTATTTTAAACTGCTTGCATTCCTCCGGAACACAGCTTCAGTCTAATTCAAATCTTCCTGGAGTGATCGAATGTCATAGTCAGAATTGAATTCGACGGCCTATTTTGGTGTTCATCGGCAACTTGACGTTGTCGCTCTTTATTCCCTATCTATGTCGTTTATGTTTAGATTTGACAGCCAGGGGGCCTACACTGACCCATGTGGAACACAGCCTCCGCTCGTGACACTTCCCCACTTGGATTTATCCCCATTTATGCAAAATCTCTGCTGCCTATTTGTCAAACCTTGCTCTATACAGCGAAAAAATTTTCTCCTATTCCATGTGCTTTAATTTTCTCACAGTCCTGATGTGGGGACCTGTCAAAAGAGCCTTACTGAGTCCTTATACACAATATCAGATTCATTACCATGATCTACCTACTCCAAATACCTTAGTGCAAAAAAAGTTCTTAAATCGTAAGGCAGGACGCCCCTTTGTTAAAACCAGTGAGATTCGTGATAATTTATGCTTTTCAAGGTGGATACGAACTGCCTCGGCAATTATTGATTCCATAAATTTTTCCCACTATGGAGGTAAGGCTTATTGGGTCTTATAGTTCGAAGCTAAGGACCTGTAACTGTTTGAAAATAGGTATCACATTTTGCCATCTTTCCAATTATTGGCACCATGCCAGTTTGTAGTGATATGTTGAAAGATTAGCAAATGTGTTTGCTAAGCTCCTCTTGTACATTCTTTCAGAACCCTTGCATACAGTTCTTCGGGCCGAGGGATTTGTTAGGTTTTATTTTTCATCAATATGCTAAAGGACCAGGCATGTTTGACCATAATAGTGCACGTTTATTATCGTCCTGTTCTACATAATTTAATAATTACTGGAATATCGCTGGTATCCTCTGTGTAAAAAAACTGAGAGGAAGTAATGTGTTAAAAAATTCTACACTATTTCCTTTATCACTGTCAGTGAGCTGACCCGAGGAACTTATGATTGCGGCTATCTTGTCCCTGATTTACTTCTGTATACCTGAAAGAATCCTTTTGGGTTAGTCTTCGATTATCTTGCACTTTAACCTCATTAATCTCTTTCTTGCTTTTCTAATTCCCTTTTTTATTTTCTCTTTAATGA
This sequence comes from Cherax quadricarinatus, assembly GCF_026875155.1. Lineage (NCBI taxonomy): Eukaryota > Metazoa > Arthropoda > Malacostraca > Decapoda > Parastacidae > Cherax > Cherax quadricarinatus. The sequence goes on from NC_069450.1 coordinate 15,197,912, forward strand.
TTATATCGATTTCTCAATATGCCCCTCTCCTCTTTTGATTTGCCTATATATGCTTCTTTTGACAATCGATATTTTAATCTTTTTTATTGTTATCCATTTAGTGTCATTTTTTTGTTAGATCTGATTTCCCTATTTGGACATAATTTGATGGCGCTAGAAACTATGCCATGGAAAGCATCATACGGCAACCATCACCACCTATGACCTTAGTCAGGTCATTCCAGTTCAGCCCACCTAAGTAATTTTTCAGTTTCCTTGAATCAGCCAAGCGAAAGTCAGGGACGGAGATTGATTGCATTATTAGGGGATTTACTTGATATATTACAAACTTGAGTGATTTGTGATCATTTCCCCAAGTTCATCATTACCCTCAAGATTTCGTAATAAGTGTTTCCCTACTGGCACAGAACCAAGTCAAGGAGGTTATTTCCCCTAGTTGGCTCTGTCACAAAATGTTTAAAAAAAATCCTGGATCGTTATCAAGAAAGTCACCTGACTCGAAATTTCCTGTCAATTGCTCCAGTCATACTGTCTCTATAGTTGAAACTCCCATTAGCACAACATTTTCCGTATGAAGTGCCTTACGGAATTTCGTTCCATAGAAGATTACTGACATCCTATCAGATTTGGGGACTGTAAATCACACCCAAAATTAGTTTTTCTCGGCCTCGAGAAGCTGTAACCAAACAGAATTCAGTGGCTGACGCTTCTAAGTTAAGATCTTGTCTAACAACAACCATTTAAATTGTCTCTGACAATTACATCGCTACTCCACACCTTTCCTGTTGACCATGTCAGTGTGGAATAATTTATAGTTTGTATGCTGACATTCAGAGGCATCTCTCTATTTTCAGATTGAGCCAGGTCTCTGGTATAGCAAAATTTCTATGTTTCCTGCTCTTGCAAATTAAATCTTAGCTCATATATCTTATTTCTTTACACTCCCTGTTATTAGAATAGTAAACCTTAAGGAGCCTTGTCCTTGCTGCCATCATGCTGTCCCCTTCTGTTGCCTGACCTGATATATTAGTATTTATTGATACTTTCATGATGAATGCCTTTGATACATTACTGTTTACAACCAAGTGTTGCAAACTGCTGGTTTCCCACCACACACCCATCCTTATCTTCCCATCAGTTTAAAATCATAGGCATTTCACCAATGGCCTTCTCAATCGCAGGTTTGCAAGTGCTTCACCCTGCCCAGAGAGATGTACCCATCCCTTGGCATACATTATCATGTTTGACTTAAAGTTGTTCAGTTGTAAATGAATGGGATTGCAAGTTCATTGCAGTATCGGTCTAGACAGCCAATTTTACCCATTTGCCATTAGACAACCATGTTCATTTCCTTACTCCGTTAGGCAAGATGCTACATATGATTGGGATCTCCTTTGACTGAATGAATCTATTGCTGACCTGTATTATTAGAGCTCGTCTCTCCTACCATTTCCCAATATCATTTACACTGCACTGAGACAGATATGGGCTTGTTGACATTACCTGACATGATATTATCCAGGGCTTGTTGACCAATGTCCCAAACAGTCCAGGGAAGGAAAGACACTATATCTCTCATCTTCTTATTCCTATTAAAAAAGCACGGTCATTATATTCTTACAGGAGTCAACAACCACAAGATGCGCTCTTACCTCCATGCAGGGGCTAGTAGTACTACTTCATGGCCACTGAAGTACATTATCCTGAGTACAGAGAAAGCGATTTCTACCTTCAGTTCTTCAATCATTAACTTTCCTTACTCTGATGCGCCTTCCATACTGTGACCACTGCCACTTGTAGCAGGTGCTGGGCTGACCTCACTGCTGGTAGCGGTGCTACTCCCAACTACAGCATCCTACAGCGAGAGACAGACTGCACCTCACTTGAAAGCCTCATTCCCCACAAACTCAGCCACTCACACTCTCTCCAGACCATTGATAGTGGTTTCAGCCTCCTAATCTCCGCATGGAGAAGCAGATCTCCTAAAAATCTCAACATATTTTCAAAAACACTTGCTAAGCAAGCCATGTTTGTAACGTCCACACTATCCACAAGAAGTCTGGGTCTGTGGACTCACGTGACGACTGTACTAATGTATTATATATGTATATATATATAAATATTGTGTATATATATATATGTCTATGTATATATATTTATTGTGTATATATATATGTATATGTAATATATAATACAAAATATTCTTTATTTATAGATATAATATACATATATATAGACACAATATATTTATAGACATGACATAGTATATTTACACACAAATATATATATATATACACATATATATATATATACACAATTTATTATATATATAACCATATAATATTTTATATCTATATTATATTATATATTATACCACATATATATATATACATATCCATATATATATACACAATATATATCATATTATATTATTAACAATATACATATATATATACACAATTATTATATATATATATATTCATATAACATTATATATTTACACAATTTTTGTATATATACATCTATATATACACAATATTTTTATATATACATATATATATCCCACAATATTATATATACATAAACTTATATATATAAAAAATATATATATATATTTATTATGTATATGTTATATATATATATTGTGTATATATATTTGTATATTATATATATTGTGTATTAAATATGTATATATATATATATTGTGTAATATATTATGTATAAGGTTTATATAATAGATATATATTGTGTATATATATAAGTTATGTTATAAATATATTGAATATAGTGTGTATATACTATATGTATATGTATATATATATATTTATCTATTGTGTATATTATATTTGTATATGTAATCATCTATATATTGTGCTATAAATAAAAAATATATTTATATATATTATATATACTATATATCATGTAATATGTCGTATATATATATATTTGTCGTTTATATATATATATGTGTTTCATATATATATTATTGTGTATAATATATTATATTATGGACATATTTATATATTTATTTATATATTTTCATTTATATATATATATATATTTTATATTGTATTATATATTTAATATGTATAGATTATATAATATTATATATTTGTATCTATTAATTACTGTATATATTTATATTATATATATATATGTATAATATATATATTCATGTGTATATTTTATTATATTATTTATGTATTACTATATATTATGTAATCATTCTATATTTTATATATATAGGTATCTATTATATATATTATGTATATTTATATTTTTATATACTATTATATTATTTGTATATTTTATTTATATATATGTATATATATATTTTTATTATATTGTATATATTTTTCTTCATATATACTACTGTATATAGATAATATATATATTTAGATATATATATATTTATTTATTAGATATCAATTATAGATATCTTTTTAGTTATTTATAACTTATATGTAATACTTGGTGTATGTATATTTTATTTTTGTTATTTTTTTTATACTATTATATTAATATATATACTATATATATATTTATAGACTTATATATTTTTATTTATTTGTACTATTTTATTGTTATATATTATATATATATTTAATAAATATTATATATATTATAGATATATATTTTACGTATATGATATTTATATGATATTCATATATATATTTATATTTATATTTGTTATTTAAATTATATATAGAGATATTTTAGCATATTAGTTTTATATGTATATTATTTTATATATATGATATTACTATGCTATTTAGTTATATTTATGATCTATATATTATTTATATTTTTAGTTATTAATATATATTATAATTATATGTATATTTATTTCTTATTTTTTATAGATATATTATATGTATTAGTATTATTTTTATATATTATATTATATTATTATATATATATTATATTGCATTTTTATATTTTTTATATTATTTAGATAATATTTCATATTTAGAAGTTTTTTTTATTATTTTAGTAAATTTTTTTAATTATGTTAAGTTATAATGTAGCCTAGTATATTAATCCTTTATTATATTTAACGTTATTTTCTTTATGGTTATGTGATTGAGTTACTTATATTAAATAATTAATATTTAAAGAATTTTTGTATACTGTTTTTAGGTTAAGTGTGAGGGTGTTGTTGACGATTTTGGTGGTGTGGTAGGGTGGTTTTGTGTGTGATTTATGATGTGTTGTGTGTGTTCGGGGTCTATAATGTGATTTTGATGAGCGTGTGGTTTTAGAGGTTAGAGACGGGGTGTTATGTGTGAGAGCTCGTTAGTATGGGTTGTTGATGGGAGTAGGATTTGGTTTTTGGAGTGTTTGTAAGTGTTTGGTTGTGGTGTGGGTGGGTTTATGTGAAGTGGCGGCGTTTCGGGTGATGTAGGTGGGATGTTGAAATTTGTGCTATGAGTTATTTTGTGGCGGTTGTATGGAGTGGTGTGTTTGGGGTGGAACGAGTGGTGGTGTTGGGTGGTTGAGGTTGGTTGTGTGGTGAGGGATTGTTGTGTCTTTTGTTTTCTATTTTGTTTTGGTGTAGGATGATTGGTTTGTGGTTAGGTTTGTGTGATGTTGTGATTGTTAGGTTATGTTGATGGTTTTGTTTTATAATATTTATAAATAGCTTGTATATGTGATTGTTGTTAAGAGTAATTGTTAATAATATGTTAAGTAGTATATTTTGATTATAATTTTTTTTAGTTGGGGTATATGTTTTTATAGTATAAGTTGTTTTTTTAATTGTGATTTTATATATTATATATTATGTTAATATCAGTGTTGTCTTAGATTATTTATTTAGTTATATGGATTTAGATTAAGTTTCTTATTATTAAGAGATTTGTTATGGGTTTGAATTATCATGTATGATTATATATAGCGTGATATTAGAGGATTTTCATTTTAATTAAGTTAATTTGTGTGATGGTGTGGTTTGACGGAGGGGGTTGTAGGGGGTGTAGTTGTTGGGATCCGTGGGGTAGTGGGTGGGTGTTGTTATGGTGTGGTTGGGTAGTTTGGGGATGTTGGAGGGTGGTGGGGTGGATTTGTTGGTAAATCTACACAATATAACGAGTGTGTTGGGTAGTTGGGTGGATTTGTGGGGTGGGGTGGTTTTGGAGATTGAAGGTGGGTTTATGTGGTGTGGGAGGGGGTGTGTTGTTTATGCGGTTGGTATGAGGGGTATTGTGGTTTTGGGTGGGGAAGGGAATTGCTGTGTGGGGTTGTGGCTGGGGTTGTGGTGTGTGTGTCTTGGATGGAGGGGGTACGTTGGTGGATTGTGGATGGTTGGGTATGGGGATGTGATAGGTGGTGCGGTGGGTGTTTGGGGTGTTAGTGGGTGAATTTTGTGGGTTTGGTGTTATGGTGGTGGTGTTGGGGGTGGGAAGTTAAGTGGGGGGTTTGGGTATTGTTGTGTGAGTTTGTGGGATGGGATGGTATGTGGTGGGAGTAGGTGGGTGGGCTAGTGTTTGTGTGATGTAGAGTTGGAATGTGTTTGTTAATGATGTGGTGATTGTTGGGGTGTGGAGTGTTTAGTGGGGACAGTGGTTTATGTTGTTATTTGAAGCTAGTGCGTGTTGGTGGATGTGGTGAGGTGGGTTGGTTGGTGTGTGGGTGGTGGTAGGTTATTAGGTAGAAGTTGGGTGTTTGGTATGTTTTTGCGTGGGGGTTGGTTTAATGTGTATAGTTATAGTTTGGTGAGTGATTTTTCGGTGGGGTGTTATTAGGTGGTGTATAGTTTTTTTTGGGTTGGTTATGTCAGGAGGTTGGGTTGATGGGGTAGTTTAGTAGGGGGGGTTGGGGGGTTGGGTTGGTAAGTGGAGTGGGGAGTGGAAAACAATAAAAATATTTAGTTATTTGAGGGGGTATTAGGATGTTCGGTGGGTATTAGGTGTGTTGGTTTTTTGGTGCCGTGTTTTGGCGGGGGTGGGGTAGTCTGGGAGGGTGTAAGTGGTTAATTGTATTGTGTGTTTGGTGTGGTGGTGGGCCGGGTTGGGTTGTGGTTGGTTAGATTGCCGTGAGCGATGGATTAACGTTGTATATTGTGGTTTGTACCTATATAAGATATTTTTAGATATAGTATTTTTAAATTTAAATAATACTCTGTTTTTATATTGTGTTTATTTTATTTTATGAAATTATTTCTATTATTTATATTGTATATTATATATAGTAATATATATATTATATATTATATATAATATTATATTTCATATATATATATATTTATATATAATTATATGATATATAATTATTATATATATATATATTATAATTATATATATTATATTCTACTATATTATATTTATATATTATATTATTATATATATATTTTATTTATTAATATTTTCTATATATATATTATATATATATATCTTATATCTATAGATTATATATATTATATATATATATTATATATATTATATATTAATTTTTATATATAATTTAATATATATATATATATATAGTATATATATTATATTATATATTATTTTATATTATATACTATATATTATATTTATCTATATATATTTTATTTATATATATAATATTTATATCTATATTATATATTTATATATATATATTATATATATTATATATATATATTATATATATTTTATATATATATTATATATATTATATATAATATTATATATATTATAAATATATATATATATATTATATATTTATATTATATATATTATATATATTTATTTTATATAAACCCACTCAAATTTATATATATATTATATATATTAATCTATCTATTATATATATTAATAATTATATATTTTAGATATTTTGTATATATATATATTATATATATTATATATATCTATATATATTTATCTATCATATTTATATATTATATTTATTATATATATATATTATATATATATATTATTATATTATATATATATATAATTTATATATTTTATATATATATTATATATATTATATATATTTATCTATATATTTTAATATATATATATTATATATAATATATACTTATTATATATATTATATATATATACTTAATATATATTATATATCTATATTATATATATCTATATATCTATATTATATATATATATTATATATATATTATTAATATATATATATATATTATATATATATATATATATTATATAAATATTTATATATATAATATATTTATATATATATATATATTATATAAATATGTCTATATATATATATTTATATATGTATCATATATATATATTATTATGTTTCTGATATATAATTATATCTATATAATTATTGTATATTATATTTAATATATTACTTAATATATATATATGTATAACTATATATATATTATATATATATATTTATGTATATTATTATTTATATATTATTATATATATATATATATGTATTATATAATATATATATTATAGATTATGTATATATTTATTTTATATATTCTATATTATATATAATTGATATATATATATATTATTTTATATATATAATTATGTTATATATATAATAATTGATTCTATATATATATTATGTATATATATATATATTAAATATATATAATTATAATGTATATTATCATTTATAAATATTAAATATATCATATATATGTTATATATATATATATATTATAGATAATATATAATTTGTATATTATATTTATATATATTATATATATATATACTATAGTATATATATATATATATTATATTTATATATAAATATAGTTATTCATATTTATATATTCTATTATATATATATATTATATGATGTATATATATATAAATATTATTATATATATATATACATTATATGTATATTATTTTTTAATATTATATATATATATTATATATATGTATATATTATATGTCGAGCGAATAGAGTAAAGCTGGTCAAATTAGCACAGAAATCATTTAAATTAAGCTCCTTTCTAAATTTTCTCTTATACGGTATTAAGAATGTATTTTTTTTATCTTATATCTAATGATAGAAAATTAATTTGCTACATAAGTATCTTAGAAACTTACCTAACCTTATTATAAACAAGAACATTCTTTTAGCATAACAACTATATATTTTAGATTTGTTTACAATAATTTAATAATACTAAACAAACACAGTGAAATACATTTTTTTCGTTTAGGTTTCAGAATGATTTTGGCAGAAATTATTAGCATACACAAATTTTCACTGGTCCAATATGGCAAGATGAGCGTTGCTGCTATTTAAGCAAGATCGCAAGTTCTACCTTTCGGCACGACATATACGTTATATGGTACGCAGTGCTCTAAACCACCGTATACCACATGGAACAATACCTTGGTGTCTAGCAACGCTGATGTTTTCTGATCAAGGCAGCCCGCATTCAGGCAGGTGGTGTTAGCTATTTCATCTCATCCATGAATGCATTCTGGAATTTCTAACACATTCATACATTCGACCTCTTAATAAGGAATACGTTCTGGACATGTACACGTGTTACGTTAGGGCACATATTGGAGTATGCGGGCACGTTTGGCAAACCCACACCTAGACACAACACGTAAAGAACTTGAAGAAAGTGCAAAGGTTTGCAACAAGATGTTCCAGAGCTAAGGGTATTCTACGAGGAGAGTTATGGGGAATCGACCTGACGAATGGAGGGACAGAGGAGATAGGGGGGACATGATAACGAATACAAAATACTGAGAGAATTGACAGGTGGACAAAGACAGGATGTCCAGAGATGGGACGCAGCAACACAGGGCACAGTTGGAAGTTGAAGGACCAGTTGATTCACAGGGCTGTTGGAAGTGTTTATTTCAGCCACAGATTAGTCAGTGTGTGGAATAGTTGGGGAAGCGATGTATGTAGTGGAGGCAGGATCATACATTTAAACAGAGGTATGTAAAGCCACGGTTCAGGGAGAAGTGACTAGTAGCGGCCAGTGAAGAGGCGGGGCCTGGCAGCTTAGGAATCGACCCCTGCAAACCTTAATCTAGGTGAGTACATAACATTCACACAATCAACACCCACACTAATTTTATATATATATATTATATATAATACTATATCTATATATATATATATATTTATTATGTTGTATATATTCTATATATATATATATATTTATAGATATTATATATTTATATATATATCATTTATATATATATATATATTTAATGTGTTATACTTTATATATATTTATATTTCTATTATAATGTGTATATATATAATATATATCATATATAAATATATACTTAATGTGTGTTTACTATATATATATATATTATTTATTATATATCTTTGTATATATAATATTTACTATATTGGCAGACAGGCGATTTAACTATGCACGACTAGCCAAAGGGGGGGGGTGCTGAAATTATGTATTATATGGATATAATAATAGATGCCAAATAGATGAAATGGTCCAGTTAGCAAGAACTGTTTTTTTAAAATTAAATCCTTAATCTAAAATTTTCTCATGTTCAAAGATTTCTTTTTTTTCTTTATGTTAATGTAAAAATAATTTGTACCAAAAAAAATAGAAAACTTACCCGCGAGTTTTATATCAAGCCACAGGTTATTTGCTAGTCCAACTATATATATTTTAGACAAATTTACAATAATTTAATAATAAAAACAATGAAATATATTTTTTTTGTTAGGTTCAGAATGTTTTTGTGATAATTAATAGACAAAAATTTTCGGTTGTCTATTAAGTTGGTAAGAAATTACCGACATGTGTAAAGTAAAAGGGACTCAGTGCAACTAATGTGACATTTATTGTGGCAACGTTTACGCTCAAGGAGCTTATCCAAGCCTTACAAACAATACATGGACACAGAGGGGTTATAAAGTCAGAGTGAGGTGCAATACTAGGAGGGGACAATTTCGATGTTCACTCTAAGTGGTAGTAGTAGTAGTAGTAGTAGTGGTAGTGACAAAAGTAATACATATGGTAAAGCAAATAATTCGGTACATGAGTAAAAGGATATAAAAATGTATTACTTGGTAACATAAAAATAGGTTGGACAAATATAGAGTGGAAAGACAACATCCAAGGACCAGGAACCAGTCAATGCAGGTGTTTACACTATACCCTGGGAGGCTGTGACAAGATTTACGTAGGTGAAACGAATGAACTCATATACGAGGTAGGAACGATCAAACTTGAACAAGACTGTGTCAAACCGAACATGCCACCATCATCTCATGAAATTAAGAGCGCCAATTAGTGATCAAAGAAACTAATTTCCGCAGACCGCAAGTGTCTCGAATCAGCACTGATCGCTGTTTCAATACTATTATCAAAACACGGCAGTCTTCACCATCTCCGAAAGTCTTAGCAAGAAATCTCCTGAAAACAGTAACCTGCATCACCATAGTCTTTTCCTGTTTTTACTTCACAAAGCACATTACAGCAGAAGTGACACGAAACAAGCTGCTCTTTCAATCTATATTTTCTCCAACATATTTTTTTGTTACCCAAGTAATAGCTTTTATATCCTTTTACTCATGGTACGATTAATTGCTCTACTATTTGTATTACTTTTGTCACTAAAACTATTTACCACTTCCACTATGTTGAACATCGACATGGTACCTCACTAGTAGTGCACCTACTTGAGCATTTATTATACCATCTGTGTCCGTGCTATTGTTTGTATGGCTTGATAAAGTCCTGGAGAGCCGAAAACGTTGCCTCAATTTAATGTCACTTAGTTCGCACTTGTTCTTTTACTTTACAAATTTCGTTGCCTTTTTGCTAGTCTGATGTCAAAATCGCAAGTTTTACCTATTTGGGCACTTGTGTAATAAATTATATATTATAATTATATATATATATATATATATATATATATATTTATATATATATAATATATAATATATATATACATATATATGTATATATATGTATATTATTGTATATATTATGTATTTATTATTGTATTTATTTATATTAATATTGATACATAATAATAATTGAAGAGGTGTATCGTCGGGGGATTGTGCGAGATGTTACTTTAATCCCACATTTTAAGGATTACTATTCTTGTTTGGTGGTTAAGGGTTGTGTGGCCTTAATGACCTTAATGAACCCCATAAACGCCATTACGATATATCATAGCCTACTGAGGTCTCCAAAATCTCAGCCTGACACTTTTCACCAAACTTGTATGGGCCATCCTGCGCCCATGCTGGAAATATGGCAGGAAATATAATAGCTTTTGTTCCGCAGTGTAATTATCTGTAGAATCGGTAGCGCACACTGTGAATGTAATTCCAGTTTGTTTTTAAAACAATACAACTACCTGTACTCACTTACTTGGCTAAAAATCCTCTCCCCTACATTCACACCCCTGTAGCTCCCATCTCTCCTTTACACTTGAGATGAAGCGGACGAGAGAGGAAAGCGAATGGGGAAAAAGGGTTGGAGATGTAGAACAGTGTGTGGCTGAAGTTTGAAGGAAAGCTACCCATAAATGAGGAATGTAGCGGAGACCACCTGATCAGAATTATCTACAACCGAGAAGTTCAATTGTACAAAATTACAGAGGAAATATAGTGTAACTGATTCATGGGAGTGAGTGTAAGTCACAATGTTAACAAGGTTATACTGCGGATAAATTTCTAGTTAATTGGTTTGAACATATCAAACAAACGAGGGTCATTAAGCTTGCATGTAACTGTTACGCTTCTAGTTCTAAATACTTTAATCCTAAAATAGAGGTTTACAGTAAATTCTCGGTTGTATATACACAAGATAAACTCAACTCCGGTGTTTATATCTTTGCTATACCTATATCATTCTTTATATAACATATATATACCCTTAGTAACCATTGTGCAAACTTTTGCTATATTTGTAGTTTCATGAATGAAGTCTAGACACACGGGAACAATTTACGAAGTATATTGTAGTTATCAAACACGTATGTACAAGACTTGTACGCAAGCGCCGAGGAAGTAGCAGTAGGCAGTTGGGGGAAGTGTTTTAGAACCCGAAAGAGACAAGTAGAAGCAGGATGCGACGTAGGATGGTTGAAAATGAAATAGTAGAAACGCAGGGACTGGTGTTACATGTGTTGTAGGGAGGGATGTTAGTGGTTTTGTGACCTGGGATTGAGGGTTGTGAGGCGGAGACGAAGAGCAGGGGGGGGGGGAGGTATGTGTGTGCGCTCACCTAATTGTATAGACTGGTCGAATTATTTACTGGCCCCCCCCGTCGATGATTTCTGGCCTCTTGGCCCTTTACAGATACAAATTTCTTAAACTGTATTGGGTTTACTTACCACTGCCTATTGAACAATCAAAAAAATAACCTTTACAGCTGAACAGTTAAAATAAAAAACTTCCAGTATCCTTATGGCTCATTTTGGTCTTCAGGTCCACTGTGATCCTTTGTCCTTTAATTCCCACTGTCTACAAAATATTTACTTTGTTATATCTCGTTGGCCAATCAAGGGGACTGCTTAAGGCAAAGTTATGCAAAAGGCATAACTTTAAAGGTACCGGAAGGCGTACGGGGTTTTCGTCCAATGGCGCCGTGAGGAGTTAGGCCTTGAATGTGACGGGATTTACAGGTGATAATGCTCAGAAATCTCACATTTAATTCGAGTTTGTTTAATTTCCATTCCCGTTATTCTTTTCTCATTTTTTCCTTGAAGTGTAAGGACCTGGGAGATAGTTAATGTCTTAGGATTCATTTCAGGATCAAAACAGTGCCACGATCGCACGTGCAAGAAAATGATAGGGAGGGATAATGAGAAACTTTCAAAAACAGAGAGATGCCAAGCCCATGTGTCTTTTCAAATCACTTGATCTCTCAGGTTGAATACTGCTGCACATTAAATCTCATCAAGCAGGTGAAATCGCAAGATATAGAGTGTGTTACAGAGATCCTTTATGCACGTATAAGTCTGTTCAAGCACTTAAACTACTGGGAAAACGCTTGGAAGCACTTGACATGTTACTCGTTGGAACGCAAGGAGGGAGGATATATCAGCATTCACTTGGAAAATCTTGGAGGAATGGGCCCAAATCTGCACACAGAAACACTCCTACGAAAGTAAGACTGGGAGGCGATGCAACTGCCACAATAAAAAGTAGGGGGCGATTGGTACATAAGAGAAACACTAAGTGTCCGGGGCCAAAAACTGTTCAACAGCTCCCATTCAAGCATTAGGGGAATTGCCAAATAAACCTGCTTCCTCAAAGAGGAGAGTGGACAGAACCTAACAGTCTGTTGCGGATAGCGGCTGTGGCTGTAGTTTGACTGCGTGCGGCAGGAGTACCCAGCTAGTTGACAGGCCATGATCCATCGGGAGCCTGCGCTCATGGACAGGCGCGGGGGGTTCGATCCCGAATAACTCAGGTAATTGAAAACATTTCTTATTGCCCATCACGTTGTTGTCTGAACTCCACTGGAAGACTTGGTTTATATCAGCTTGGAACTTGGTGAGCGTCACTGGATGACTCTTTTATTCAAATTCAATATCATTTTGCAGAGAGGTCGTATGTCTGTGTTAGTTTGTGTTCATTGAGAATAAGAAAGAGAACTGGGACGAGTACGTGCCTTGGGAAGCATTACTTTACTGTGGCATCTCTCTGATTTCACTCTTTTTCGGGGTTACCTGGAGGTTATTCGGGATCACGACCCGCGCCCGGTCCATGACCAGCCTCCCGATGGAATCAGGGTGAATCAATAGGATGTTACTGTGGCCGGCACGGCAGTCCAAGTTTACGTGCCACAGCCCGGCTGATCCGGCACTGACTTTAGGTATCTGTCACAGCTCTCTTGAAGGCAGCCCGCGGGCTTATTGGCAATTCCCTTAGCTTGATGGGAGGATGTTGAAACAGTTTTGGGACCGGACATTATGGTGTTTTCATCTTACGTTGTACAATGGCGCCCAAATTTTGATTGGGGGCATTTTGCATCGCCTGACAGTCTTTTACTTTTCGTAGGGAGTGCTTTCTGTGTTGCAGATTTGGGACCATTCCTTCCAAGATTTTCCAACGTGTAGATTATGATTTATTCTCTCCTCCCTGCGTTCCAAGAGTACAAGTCAAGTGCTTCCAGGTTCAGTAGTTAAGGTGCTTGACAGAACTTATACGTGCAGTAAAGGATCTCTGTACACTCTCTAGATCTGCGATTTCACCTGCTTTGAATGGAGATATTAATGTACAGCAGTATTCCGGCCTAGAGAGAACTAGTGATTGAAAAACGGTTCAGTCATTGGCTGGCATCTCTACGTTTTGAAAGTTCTCATTATCCATCCTATCATTTTCTTTGCACGTGCGATCGTGGCACTGTTGTGATCCTTGAAAGTGAGATCCTCAGACATTACTACTACCAGGTCCCTTACATTATTTTTCTGGGGGGACTGTTTTTTTTTTTTTTTAATTCCTGAATGTGGATTTAGTTTCTGCTCTGTTGATGCTTGATGTGATGCTTAACCTCAGGGCGTTTACCTTCATTGGTTTTCAGCTTTTCTCCTTGGTGTGTCTTCCCTCACCTTCTCTAATCTGCGGTCTGCATGACTTCACATTTATTTGATTCAAACTCTAGCAGCCACATGTTGCATTAAATTTACCTTCCTTATTAGGATAAGTAGCGATCCTCATAGGGACATTTGTGTCAACATATTCGTTGCTTTCCCACGTTCTGTTGTCTTATCACTCACTGGTCCCCCCCCCTCCTCCTCTCTCTCCCTCTCTCATCCATTGGAGTATTGCACCATTTATTCCTGTGTTCTTCTAATTTATGGACTAATCCTTGATGTACTGTCAAATACTTTATTGCAGCCTTGGAAGATGCAGTCCTCTTATTTGTCTCTTTTTTTGTGACTTGTCTTATTATTATAGCAAGTTAGTGGTTTTTTTTTTATGAAGAAATCTGTTCTGCTAATGTTCTAGTACCCTTTTCTTTACAATCTTTTCCCCCCAAAATTGTAATATGTATGTTAAAGGTACTGGCCTAGTGTGTGTATAATATATATAAATATATATATAAATATATATATATATATATATATATATATATAATATTATATATATATAATATATATATATATATATATATATATATATATATATATATATATATATATATATATATATATATATAAATTAAATAATGTCGTGACGAATATGCAAAATTGGTGAGTTAGCAAAGACCTCGTTTAAATTAAGTCCTTTCTAAATTTTCTTGTTATACGTTTAAAGATATATTTTTTTCATGTATGTAAATGTAAAAATTAATAATTTTGTATTAAAAGAACCTGAGAAAACTTACATAACCTTATTAAAAGAAGCTCAGTTTAATTTAGCCTAATCCTATTCAACACATGTATATATGGGATAACTTAACGTTTTATGGCAACTGCCCTCTCAGATGTTTGGTATTGAGTCTCAGAGGTTCTGATGCGTCTTTCATAACCCTAGCAGATATGTTATCATGCCACATTATTTTATGTCAGTTAAGTAGTGTAATCACATCTTTTGGTGTTAGTTTTTGTTACCTGTTGACCTATTCTAACTGCTTTGCTCTAAGATAGTTCCTATTATAAAGATTCATTTTATCTTTTGCTTGGCTCTTCACATATGTTTGTCAGCCTCTAGCATCCCATCTTTTTCAGTTTAATTCCTTTTTTTTTTTTTTACAATCATACAAAATTTGGTTATGGAGGAGCTTTAGTCCGTCGTTGGTGTTATTGCTACATCAGTGGCAAATTCTTTCAGCTATCCTCATACTCGCATACCTGTGATTTACCTTTGACCTGTTTCGGAAGTTTTCCTTACTATGGTCCTTTCCTGGGCCAGGCCTCCCTGTTGATTGCGTGGTCGACCAGACTTGCTGCTAGCGGCCCGCCGGCCCACACATCCATAACCTGGTTGATTTGGTACCAACATTTCTGACGTTTGCCGGTAACAGACTGAAAGGTCCAGACCCAAGTTGGTGATGCAAGGCTGTTGTATTGTACTTACATCTGCCTTGTTTTTCACTTGATGTGTTTTACACTTCCATATCTATTGCTCCGGGAAAAGTATGTTAAGGTAATATGCAGATTTAGGACTGTCCTCTGGTATCTTCCCTGTGTATAGCGTGTATTTCTTTCTCGCCTTCTTTAGTAAAGTTTTATAAATTTTGAATTTCCTTTTGCATTGATACCCCTTTAGAAATATTATATTCATTACTCGTGTGAATTTTGTCTCCGTAATGACAATTGTACTAGGATTTTTGTCTTTTTTTCGGATGAACTTTTGCTGATGCCTCTATCTGCATTCAGACGCTGCACACTGATTAGTTTCTCTCATTTTGTCAGGCATTGTGTTCTTGCTTCACTTCGGGAAGTAGTACTGGACAAGGCGTTTCCACGGAGTTTTTTTTTTTTTTAGGGTCGGGGGTTGCGTTTGTGCGTGTGCGCGCGAGCGTACATACATAAACGTACTCAGTGGTGAGATGACAAGAGACCTGTTAAGCCTTGTTAGACCAACAGCCTCCTCCATCACCATCACCACCATTACTATCAGCACCCCAACCACTATCATTTACTACCACCTACACCATGAATATTACCTGCCGTCGCTCACTACAAAACGACCATGGCCACCACATCCACCATGGCGGCGGCATCAGTGACATAGAATAACATCAGATGTCGTTAAGACACACGTTGTTGATATAATTGTGAAGCTGTGTAGTAATTAGCTGAGGAGCAAAGGAAAAACTCGTTATATTGTTGCTGACAGTGGTGGAAGATAGTAGTGTAGGTAGTATAAAGCAAATGTTACACCAGCCAGGAAAATTACGTAGTGGATAATGAAGACTTTTAAATCAAGGGAAACAGTGCCAGTGGTGACACTTCAGATCACTTAGCGCCTCTCGTTTAGAGCATTGCTCACTATTGACGGCCTTGTTAATGGCAGGTGAGATACCAGAGTTGGAACAGATTATGGCATGAAGAGAGCCAAGTATCTGAACCAACTGCCAGACCAACCAGGCTGTGATGGGTATATGGGCCAGCGGGCCACCAGTAGTAACAGCCTGATTGTCTAGGCAAGACCCAGACAAGGTTGACCCAGGGTCGGTCTTCGGGAGTAGAACAACTCTTGAAACTCATCAAAGGTATAGGCATTGGCCGGGCAGCAGGGCCCTCCACCAGAGAAGCCTGGTCTTGGGCCAGGCTTCTCTGGTGGAGAGTCAAGGTGCGGAACAACAGACGTTATTTAAGTTCTCTTTAAATTTAAAATTCACTAAAATTAAGATGAATATGGTTAAAATGCATAAATTTAGAGTAAAAGTGCCTAAGTTATAGCTTTTAATGAACTTTTCATATTTAATTAAAAAAGTTAGTGAAATATCATCATAAATGCTTCCAGTAATTTGCTAACACTGCAGCTGCTTTTGTTTTAGTTTAATGGTGAGACTGAACAGTTTGGCTGAGCGCAAAATGGGCAAGGAAAAGAGCTGAAGTGAGGGGGGAGAAAAGGGAGGTTTGGGGTTACCTGGAGGTTATTCCGGGGATCAACGCCCCGCGGCCCGGTCCATGACCAGGCCTCCCGATGCATCAGGGCCTGATCAACTAGGCTGTTACGCTGGGCCCACCCCCAAAGACGAGCCACAGCCCGCTGATCCGACGACTTTAGGTTCTGTCCCTCTCTCTTTAAGGGAGCCAGGGGGTTTTTGGAATTCCCCCAATGCTTGATGGAGGGGGGTTGCTTTTGGGCCCCCTTTGGGGGCATTATGGGGTAGAGGGTGGTGGTTGAGAGGGGGGGATGGGGGGGAGGGGGAAGGTGGGGGGGGAAAGGGAAAAGGATGGGGGGAAAAGGGGGAAGATGGGGGTAGGGGGAAGGATGGGGGGGGAGGAAAGGGAAAGGAAGGGGGTGAGGAGGAAGGATGGGGGAAAAGGGGGGAAGGTGGGGGGGAAGGGGGGAAGGATGGGGGGGAAGAGGAAGGATGGGTGAGAGGAAGGGTGGGGTGAGGAGGAAGGGTGGGGGGGGGAGGAAGGATGGGGGGGAGGAAGAAGGAGGGGGTGAGGAAGGGTGGGGGGGGGGGAAGAGGGGTGGGGGGGAGGAGGAAGGATGGGGTGAGGAAGGGTGGGGGTGAGAAGGAAGGGTGGGGGTGAGAAAGGGAAGGGGGGGGTGAGAAAAGGGAAAGGGTGGGGTGAGGGGGAAGGAAGGGGTGAGGAGGAAGGAGGGGTGAGAAGGAAGGGTGGGGTGAGGAAAGGATGGGGGGGGAGGAAGGATGGGGGGAGAAAGGGGGATGGGGGTGAGGAGGAAGGGTGGGGGAGAGGAAGGGGGGGTGAAAAAGGGAAGGGGGGGGTGGGGGGGGAGGGGAAGGAAAGGGTGGGGGTGAGAAAGGGAAGGGGGGGTGAGGGGGGGTGGGGGGGGGGGGGTGGGTTGGGGGGGGGGTGGGGAAGGTGGTGGGGGGGTGGGGGGGATTTTGGGAGGGGGGGTGGGGAAAAATGGGGGGGGGGAGAAAGGGGGGGGATTTTAAAAAAGGGGGGTTTGGGGGAAGGGGGGGTTTTTTTTAAAAATGGGGGTGGGGAAGTGGGGGGGAAGGTGGGGGGGGGGGATGGGGGTGGGTTTTTTTTAAATTTTTTAAGATTTGGGATTTTTAGGGGGGTTTTTTTTTATTTTTTTTTTAAATTTTGGGGAAAGGGGTTTTTTATTTTTGATTTTTATTTTTAAAATTTTTAATTTTTAATTTTGGGGAATTTTTTAATTTTTTTAAATTTTTTTTTAATTTTTTTTATTTTTAATTTTTTTTTTAATTTTTTTTATTTTATCTTTTCCCTCTTTTTTTTCTTTGATTTTTTCTTTTGCCCCATTTTTTACTTTCCTATTTTTTTTTTTCCTTATTTTTTCTTCCCCCCTTTTTCCCCAAAAAAAAATCCCAAAAATTTTTTCCAAACCCCCCTTTCCCTAAAAACCATTTAATACCAAAAATCCAAAACCTTTTTTTATAATTTTTCCCCCCTAAAAAAAATCCGAAAAAAAAAACCAAAAAAAAAAAATAAAAAAAAAAAACCAATTTAACCGCCCCCCCCAAAAATTTCCCCCCCACCACCCCCCCCCCCAAAAAAAAAATTTTTAAAATTTTTTTTCAAAAAAAACACGATAAGTAAAAATCAAAGGGAAAAAAAGCTTCAATTTTCCTTTTTGGGGGAAGGGAAAGGGGGGCCCACAGCCCCCTGGATGAAGCCGCAATTAAAAAAAACGGGGGGGAAAAAAAATTTTAACTTTTTAAAGGAAATCAAAAAAAAATACTAAATAAATATAAAAAATCCTTTTACACAACTTTAATTTTGGAAATTAGTTGTCCTTAACGCTTTTTGGGAAAATTACCCGCAGTAAACCCAAATTAAAAAAAAAAATAAAGACGTTACAATGGGTGTTTATCAACCCCCAGTGGGCATTGTAAATCATTAAAAATAACATTTACTTCATATACCTAATATATTCAAAATAGTCTCTTTTTGAGCCTACTACTAAAAAAAATTGGTAATAATTAGGTTGATCTCGTTGATAAAATCAGTCCATCTAGTCGACGTAAAATATGGATACTGTCAAGATTTCAAGTATTATATAAACAATGAAAAGTTTTGCCATATGCTGTAGGGTGTATATGGAGATGTCTCTGAAAGTTTGGATGTTTGGACACTAAAACAGTGTTCCAGTGTGTGATCCTGTGTCTGTCCACATTGCATTTTGTCATTGACCTCTCCATACTAACTGTACTGCCAGAAGTATTTAAAGCCTAGTTTAATCTAGCACAACAAGGGAAAGATATGGGCGTCCGTGGTCCCAAGCCATTCAACTTTTTTCCAGAAGAAATTAGAAACACTGCTGGGACAAGTGTAGAAGTCTTCAAAGGGAAACTGAAATATCTTCACCAGGTGCCATATCAATCAGGCTGATGGATATGAGAGTCAGCGGACCACTGGAAGCAACAGCCTGGTTGACTAGGTAAGCACCAGACGAGCCTGGCCCAAGGCCGGGCTCTGGGATTAAAAAATCTCTCTGAACTCATCCAGGGTATATCAAAAGTGTTGAAGTGATATTTCGAGGTAGCATAATGAAAACGAGACAGGCTAAGCAAGTGTTCTAAATTGGCTTTTTACATAAAGCATAAACTGTAAATATATATTCATATATGCTCCTATTAACCCCTTTAGGACTTAATTCCTAGGCCTTTTGTGTACCTATGTGTTCTTCCTGTACCGGCGACAGGATGGATACAGGGTGCACAAAAACCTAGCCGCTGCGGCGGCACAGTCTAGTCTAAGAAAGAGAAAACAGTGAAGATAAGTATGTAGTGAATATAAGTAGAAGGTTTTAAGATTTATCTGTAATCTTACATGTTCAAGAGAGAAAAGAAAGGATAGCAATCCTGCCAGAGTGCAAAACATTTAACAGGCTTCCGTTTCACATAGTAACTTAGGTTCTTCGGCTTTTGAATCCTTCATTACATTATTTCATGCTCTTAAGGTTATGGTAAAGGTGAGGGAGTAATGTCTTCCCCACAGTCGGTCGCTGTAACAGGTCTCGGAATAATTTGTCATTTCTCCTCGGGATGAAGAAACCTGATGAATAACAACCGTAAAGAACAGCTTAAAATAATCAAAATAATTATACATTGGGACTATTCCATTCTTAGGCTTTAATATATATATATATATATATATATATATATATATATATAATATATATATATAAATATATATATAATATATAATTTATATTAATATAATATATTATTATATATTTTGCCTGCCTGTCATTATCACTTTAAAAGAGGTCGAGGTGCAATAATTCGATAGCTTTTACTACTATTTCCAGGGAAACAAGAAGCACAAGTAAAATTTAGAGGCCTTTTAATGTCATATTGTTTCTTAAGTTAGAAATGTATCAATTATAAGTCATTTATGCATCTCTCGTGTCTTAAGAGTGCAAGAATATATATACAAAATACCTTAAGGTATCACCACCATTCATACTTGCAAAGTTGCATAAATTAACCTCACGGGGTTCTTCAGACCACCTGTGAATAATCAAGATAATTTAACACGGGACGTAAGACACACGATTGTCCCCTTAGAGCACCTATCGTATTCTCAAAGGATGCACCTTAGGCTGAAGACCAGCTGCTACTGCGTGCTGTGAGGAGGGGCGACCTGACGTGAGGTAGGTCACGTGTCAGTCTCAGAGGTAGCTCGGGGTTGAACCTGCGACTGGTCGTTACTAAAGTGCTTTACAATACCTGCACCTATGACGTTAAGTAAAGTTACAATACACATTAATTGAACATGATTCCGTTTAGTAAGATACTGGCCCCAGATAATGTGATATAGTCGGACTTCCTTATTTTAGCTATTAATAAGGAAGTTCGTAATGTGATATTAAGTGATATTTCAACCCAAAGTAATGTGAAAGGTGACCAGGCATAACACCTCATCCCCTCACGACCGCAAGGTGGGAGTGGCCACAGTTGATGGCTTTTAACAGCACATCTAGTCCAGTGTAGGAGAGAGTCGGTATTCCCTCCCGAAGCAAGGTTAGGTAAGAACCTGTCTCGAAAGGCGCTTACCTCGGTCAGTAGTTGATCGGTAATTCAGACTTTACTTGAGAAAAAATAAGGGTTCACGATGCGGGTTACGTCCAAAACAGTAGGTGGGGATAGAGAGTCGGCTAGCTGGTGTGGCTTCCCTTGGTTTCTCGTTTTTCCTTGGTGATTTCCCAGAGTCTCTGTTGCGTTGAGAAGCATGTATGAGCTGAGAGGGAAGGCCGGATATTCGGTCGTTTCCTAGGTTTTCTCTGACGTTTGAAACATTGAGACATGTGTCCCTCCTTAGCTCAATAATAGCATTTCATTCTCACTAAAGGTGGTTTCGACCAAGTTTGATTCTTCCCAGGCAATTTTCTGGCTACCCTGAAGGGGTCCTCTACTCGGGAGAGATATGGTTCTGAGTATTCGGTAAGGGGTTTACCCAGCAACGTTGTTTTACCTTTGGCCGGGATGGATTTCACATTTTCCCAAACGCATCCGCTCGGGACGAGTCTTTGAGACACCTCAAAATTATCTGTCAGTGCAGCAGTTTCTTCCAGAGAACTTTTTTGGATGGCATACGAGATGTTTCTGTAATTTCCCCGGGAGATTGGCATGAAAATCCTCCAACAGAATTAATAATGTCAGTTCTCCTAATGAGTGGACATTAGCGCCTCTACACCAGTGGTCTAGAGTTGTCACCTTGTCTTGGGCTTAGTCGACACAGAATTGTCCTGGCCGACGTTTCAATGAACGAAATTCCATTTGGTAATTTGGGGAGTAAATCGTAAGAATTTAAAAAGGTTCTCTTCACCACATCGTACTGGGTGTATAGCTCGTAAGGAAGAGAAGCCGTACAGGTTTGAGCCTTGCCCTTTAATACAGTAAGAATTAAAGTAGCTCATTTCCCTTTGGGCCAATTCATGACTTGGGCTCGATTCTCAAAAATCTCGAAGAAAAGGTCTACGTTACCTTCATCAAATTTAGGCATCATAAGAGCCGCTTTATGTAAGTCAGACCTGGTAAGCGTACATTCCAAGTCTCCTTCGTTCCTTACCCGTCTTTCATATCTTAAGATTTCAAGCTTGAACTCTTCTTCTGTTAGGCGTGTTTTAGCTTCTAACTGGGCATTTTGTAAACGCAGTATGCGTTTGATGGGGTCTAATCTGTCTTTTCCCAAGCTTGAAGGGGGCAGACTTTTGTAGGTTTCCACTACTAGTTTTGAGCATAGTACTTGGGTCGGTACTGTCGGTGAGGAGCGTTTCTAGAGACTCGCCTTAAGCTTCTGACCCCTTTGGCGTAGAAGTTGGGATGAATTTAACATTCTCATTCTCTGGATTTTTCCAACGCATTGAGGTGAAATTCGAGACTGCTAGAATCTAAGTTTGCTCCTCCTTTCGAGAAGGGAGTGTCTGCAGAGATTCTATCTTTGATCAAAGATCTAAGGGCCCTATAATGTCTATCATACGATACGTTTAATTGTCTGGCTATTCGCCAACAAGTTTGTAATGCTAAGGTTTCTAGGGACGCTTCCTTTAAATTACTTAATAGCTCGGATCTAGGGTCCATTTTTATAGTTCTATTTAGGAGAGATTTACTTAATTTATCTCAACTTGTGGGGTTCTACAGCTCCCAGACAAACCTCCCATTTATTGCCTGCCTGTCCTCCTTAAAAGAGGTCCAGGTGCTATAATTCAATAGACTTTTAACTACTAGTTTTCTTGGGAAACCAAGAACAAGTAAAATTTAGAGGCCTTTTAATGTCACATTGTCATTTGTGTATATCTCATATCTAACGAGTGCAAGAATATATGTATATACAGAACTATTTACACGACCTTAAGGTATCACCACCATTTATACTTGCAAAGTTACGTAAGGTAACCTCACGGGGTTCTTCAGACCACCTGTAAGTAATCAAGATAATTGAACACGGGACGTAAGACACACATTTGTCCCCTTCGAGCACCAGCTATTGTATTCTTAAAGGAAAAGGGTTCTGTTACAACAGAGTATCTCAGATAGATGCACCTTGGGCTGAAGACCAGCTGCTACTGCTTGCTGTGTGAGGGGCGACCTGACGAGGTAGGTCACGTATCATTCTCAGAGGTAGCTCGGGGTTGAACCAGAGACTGGTCGTTACTCAAGTGCAGTGTTACTCCTAACCTATGACGTTAAGTCAAGTTACAATACACATTAATTGAACATGATTCCGTTTAATAAGATAATATCATATAGTCGGACTTCCTTATTTTCGCTATTAATAGGGAAGTTCGCAATATGATATTAAGTGATATTTCAGCCCAAAGTAATGTAGAAGGTGACCATGCATAACTATTATATATATAAATATATATATATATATATATATATATATATATATATATAATATATATATATATATATATAATATAATTTATTTATTTATTTCAGCTTTATTCTGATTCCTTGATGCTTATGAAGGGCACTTGATCCAAGGGATTAGTTACCCTTGCGCCGGACCTGTTTAGCTTCCGTTCTCCTGGTCCTATATAACCCGTACGGGTGTACCACTTCACTAGAAATATATTAATGTTAAATGAGTCGATATACAAACTGCAGCTAAAAATGTATGTAACAGTTTGTATATCGGCGGTTCTAGCTTCCTGTACATTTTGTTGATTCCTTGGGTCATCGCTCCTGCGGCCGGTACAGGTCCAGGTCTCGTGATTGATGGTCTGATCAGTTAAGCTGTTGGAGCTAGCAGCACATAACGTAGGCACCACATCCTGTTTCTTTTAAGTAAAAAGTTCTCTGTTTTATTTGTATATATCTTGTACAGCGAATGCAAGTAGCAAGATTACATTATTATTGTTGCTTACCAGAAAGTCATATTATGTGATAGGTTAACAAAGAAATATTTTAATGACTGACCTTATTTAATGTGGAGAAATTGGGATGAGGGCGGGCGAGGGGTCGAGGAGGTAGTGTGAGGGGTCGAGGAGGTAGTGATGAGGGGTTGAGGAGGTAATGTGATAGTAGAGGAGGATAAATATGAGGATGGATAATGAGAACGTTCAAAACAAGAGATGCCAAGCCAGTGATGATCCTGTTCAAATCACTTGTTTTCTAGGCTAGAATATTGTTGTACATTAACATCGTTCAAAGCAGGTGAAACTGCAGATCTGGAGAGTGTACAGAGAACCTTTACTGCATATATAAGATCTATCAAACACCTCAACTACTGGGAACGCTTGGAAGCACTTGTACTCCCTGGAACGCAGGCGAGAGATATGTCATTATCTACACTTGGAAAATCCTAGAATGAATGGTCCTGAATCTACACACACAAATCACTCCCTACGAAAGTAAACGACTGGGAGATCGGTGCAAAACACCCTCAGTGAAAAGTAGGGGCGCCATTGGTACACTAACAGAAAACACCATAAGTGTCCGGAGCCCAAGACTGTTCAACAGCCTCCCACCATGCGTAAAGGAATTGCCAATAGACCCCTGGCTGCCTTCAAGGAGGAGCTGGACAGAGACTTGAAGTCGGTGCCGGGCTGTGGTTCGTATGTTGGACTACGTGCTGTCAGCAGTAATAAACTGGTTGATCAGACCCTGATCCACCGGGAGGCCTGGTCGTGGATCGGGCCGCGGGAGCGTTGATCCTCGGAATACCCTCCAGGTAGACTCCAGGTAGTGTGAGCCAGACTAAGGAAGACTCGCCTGACGCGGACTCCTTACCTGTAGATGGTCACCTGTTAATAATAAACACTGCGACTTAAAGCTTTCCTTGAATTACTGAGAGATGCTAACGTGGACCTGTCGTGGGCGTCGTCCTGGTCGTTTAGCAGTGGGCGGTGTTCACTGTTGTGGGCGGAGCCCAGGTCGTGTCGTAGTGGTAGACTATTCCTACGGGTTTAGGTTTTTGCTTCCTGGGGTCACTGCCCCCCGCCTGAAAGTTCAATTTGTTGATGCTTCCTGGGGTCACCCCCACCCCCCCGCCTGAGTGTTGATACTTCCTGGGGTCACCCTCCCCCCCCCCCCGCCTGAGTTGTATGCATTGCTTCCTGGGGTCACCCTCCCCCCCCCGCCTGAGTGTTGATATTTCCTGGGGTCACCCCCCCCCCCCGCCATGATAGTGTTGATGGCTTCCTAGGTCCCCATCCCTCCGTCTATCTGTAGTGTTTAATGGTTTCCTGAATCTATTTTCCCTCGTCCATCTTTCAATACTTTTGTTACATTTTCATAATACTCTTCTTTATTATTATAGCTTCACTATTTATTGCCTCTTCAAATGTGCGTTTTTCCAGTGCTTTAGAAGTTCGTTAATTTCTTCCCGATCTGAGCTTCAACAAAAATTTGATATTTATTGCCATAGGTCGTGTTAATTTAGGTTAGGAGAACTTCAGTTAATCTATAGATTTTTGTTGTCTATTGTCGCTCCTGTGGGTCATCGCGCAGTATGACCCCTACAGGTTTGACGCTTCCCCATGAATGTAACCATAATGTGGGTCATCACGCCGTGGCCCGGTCCCAGACCGGTTAAATGACATTTACGAAGTAAGAGACGAGGGACAAGACTGAAAAACTGCAGGAAGATATAAGCAGGGTTTTCCAGTGGGTGGTGGAGAACAACATGACGTTCAGTGGTGATAAGTTCCAGCGCTGATTAGATATGAGAAGAATGAAGAACTCGAAAAGGACACGATACAAAACTGAAAGAGGATCATGAAATAGAATGAAAGGAACGCATGAAAGACCTGGTAGTAATTATGTTGGCTAATCTTTCTTTCGAAGAACACAAAGCAAATGTCACGACAGCCAGAAAGATGACCGGGTGGATAATGAGAACTTTCAAAACAAAGGAAATAGTGCAGTTGGTGACACTTTAAAAATCGCTTGTGTTCTCTCGTTTAGAATATTGTTCGGTGTTGACGGCCCCATTCAGGGCAGAGAAATACCAAATCTGGAATAGATGGGACTTTTTTTGGCCCTCAGAGCGAGTAGAGCTTCTAAATAACTGGAAACGCCTTAAAGTTCTAAATATGTGCTCACTGGAGAGAGAGAGTCGCATGATAATATATACACGGAAAATACCTGAGCACCTTGTCCCAAATCTGCACACTGCCATAACATACTGGAGTAAGAGATAGGAGAAATTGCAAAATAAGCCCAGTGAAAAGCAGGTGTGCCGTGAGCACAATAAGAGGACATTGTATCAACATATGTGGTGTCTCAGACTATTTAGCATCCTACCAGAAGATATCTGAAATACTTCTGGGACAAGTGTAGAAGTATTAGAGGAAACTGGACAAATATCTTCAATTGCCAGATCAACCAGGCTGTGATGGATATGCTTACCAACAATTCGCCAGCAGCAACAGCCTGGTTGACCAGGCAAGCACCAGTCTAGAGTGGCCCAGGGTCGAACTCTGGAGTAGAAAAACTTTGGAAACTCATCAAAGGTATACGTCTGATAGTTCGGACCATATCGTAATCCCTAGAGCATTGGTATCGGCAAACAATACTGGGAAGATTTATAAATTAAAAATGCAGAATTACTGATTATCTCTTTCAGTCAGACTTGGATTATTATTTCTCAGAACATTGTAAATAGGCGTGGTCTGGGACCGCTCAGGAGAGGCGTTGATCCCCGAAAACCTTCTTCAGGTATCCTTCGCTGAACGTTCAGTTTGCTAAAACAGTTCTGATTTCACGTGTTGTGTGCTGTCACTATTGTGTTGGTTCAGTGGTGTCTGCTATTGCTATTGTCGTTGGTTTAGTGGTATCTGTTGTCAGTATAGTGTTTAGTGATGGCTAGTGTCACTGTTGTTAATATGTTGTGTTGGTTTAATGATGGCTGTTGTCAGTTACTTTTATATTTTTCAGCAACATTGACCATCCGCACCTTGCCTCGCCAGTGCAACTTCATGTGACTTTTCACTCAGTTTTTATAACTGAGAGCTGAGGGAGCTACAGAATAAAGGATGAACGCTGTTTCTGTGTATTTTCACAAGTTGAGCTGTTGCTACAGTGTATTTCACAAGTTGAGCTGTTGCTACAGTGTATTTCACAAGTTGAGCTGTTGCTACAGTGTATTTCACAAGCTGTGCTGTTGCTACAATGTATTTCACAAGCTGTTCTGTTGCTACAGTGTATTTTACAAGCTGTGCTGTTGCTACAGTGTATTTCACAAGCTGTTCTGTTGCTACAGTGTATTTCACAAGCTGAGCCGTTGCTACAGTGTATTTCACAAGCTAAGCCGTTGTCTGACTTCCGCTCACTTTAAGGCCTGGCTTTAATATTCTCGTTATTATGGAGGAATTGATAAGGGCAATGAATATATTTTTAAACGTTTGTATCTGTTCTGTCATGTGTGAGACTGAGATCACAATTTAGATTTTGACCATTCAAACGGGTGTTTATATTTGATAATTATACAAAGGCATATTTTGTAATTATACCTTTTTTTTTGTTTGTTTTAGCTCCAATCAATTTGCATAATGAACGATTGAATTTTAAAATGGTAATTTGACACTAGTCATTAACAAGAAAGTTGGGAGTAGAATTTCTACATACCGATGGTCTATAATTATAATAATTAAAATAATAATCTTTTTTTTCTACAAGTATATGATACAACTATTACAGATTAGATGACATCATTGTCATTCTGTATATAAAGCCTCTGGTTATGCAGAGCATTTCGGGCCATTTTGGTTAATATTGTCCCCCAGGATGCGGCCCACAACTGTACTAACTCCTAGGTACCTACGCACTTACTGCTAGGAAAACAGGGGCAACAGATGTAAGTAAACATGCCTAACGTTTCATCCTTGCCGGGATCGATCCCCGAACCCACATTGTGTGAACTGAGGACGATGGTCAGCAGAGGTGATGTTGAGACCTAACTCCTCGTGTTCAGATCAGTGGAGGTCAGATGATACCTCTTCGTGGTGAAGAGGCCAGGTTACTTAGCATAATGATAATAGTTCCTTCTCTTTGTTAAGTTTGCTTCATTATTATATATTACATAATTTTTTGCAATATTTATATTGGGCGCGGAGTTGGTAAGTCTAAACATTTCATTTTTAATCTAGAGTTTCTTCTGACATCTAATCCATTTGTTTTTAACAGATGCAGCTCAACTCTTCTCCTCATGTCACATCTCTTACTTGGTTCCACTTTCTTTTACATCCCTTCCTCCACTTCCTCTTCCTTTCACACCCCTTTCTCCACCCCGTCCCCTTTCTTATCACACCCCTTCACCTTTCTTTTCAGCCACGCCCATTCCTCCACCTCCCTTCCCTATCACACCCCTTCCTCCACCACCTCTCTCCCTTAACCCTTCCGTCTCCCTTTGGTAGGCGGCACTTCAGGGGATGATGTAAGCTGATGGACAGCTATGGAGGGTCGAGAGCTTCGAGTGGTCTCCCTTCCATTTCCCTTAGGGCCTCTACCCCTTTACTTAGAGCCTCCCCCCTACCCCTTTTCCTGGTGCAGTATTTTATTGCTGTCTGGCTACTTGACTGAGATTCCTTCTCCCTTCTCTTCACTTCCGCTAAGAGCCTTTCATTTTTATTTTTACACTCTTAGTTAACAGTAGTTTTATCTAAGACGTTAAAACATTTTTTTTTTTTGTAAAAAAAATGATCCTGATAAGTTGAGTTAATGTGTTAGTATACATTTAAAAAAAAATGTGCAAAGCATTTTGTTTCTCCAGAGTCCAAATTTAAATCTAGTCCCAGGCATCCTGCTGCTTGATTAATATTTAATACCTAAAAGTGGAAGAATATGGCAAATCCATTGGCGCTGTATGTTCCTTGTAGGTTTAGCGTTTTTTTTTATTATATTAATAATGGCCAATCCTGTAGCAGATGTTCTAGGATGCAGTTTAGATGAATAGTCGCATACAAATGAAAAGTTATGAGCGTGATAAATTTGGCTTAAGTCAGCCAATAGTGGAACCAACCAAATTAGAAAACATTCTTGGTCTTATATTCACAAATAATGAGGATCTGATTCTGAACATTAAGGTATTAAACACGGCACACTTTGACCACCGTCTAATGGAGGTTCAGACCTGCATACACACCAGCACTCATATATGCTTATTCAACAAATTTAATATCGGCGATTAAACCATTAACTGGGTCGGACTAAATCATAACCTTATTGAAATATGCTGGGAAGAAAATGTGAATTGAGTTAGGGTTACGTCATAAATCTGGCCTACATTGGCAGGGTTTTGAGGCTCATTATTGAAAAAATTGTTTGGATTGTCTACCTTTAATCTGGTTAGTGGCTCGCTGAACACTGAGTCATACTGCGATTTCAGTATCTCGTCGATTTCTTTGGTGTCTGTGTAGGATCCGTCTTGTCTGAGCAGGAGCCCTATTCTAGAAGTGGGTTTTGACATGTTTTTGTCATATGAAAAGAAATATTTCGAATTTCTTTCAATTTCATTAATCGCTTTTAGCTCCTCTTGTCTCTCCTGGATCCTGTATGAGTCCTTTAACTTCAGCTCAATATTTTCCACTTCCCTTGTTAGCACTTCCTTCCGTGTATCAGATAATCTGGCATTCTTGAGGAGCTCATTGATTCTTCGTCTTCTCCTGTAGAGGGAGCCTCTCTCTCTCCAGTTTACTTCTTTTCTTTTGTCTTATAGGAATATACCTTGAACATACTTCAGCTACCAGGAGAGTGATCTTTTCGAGGCAGATACCTGAAGTCAGCACTCGGGCTGTGGTCCGTACGTTAGACTATGTGCGGCCAGCAGAATCAGCCTAGTTAATCAGGCCCTGATCCACCGGGAGGCCTTGTCAAGGACTGGTCCGCGGGGGCGTTGACCCCCGGAACATCCTCCAGGTAGACTCAAGGAACGTATATCTAAATCCAGATGTACTTCTGTTAATCCATTTAAGGCCTAGTTCCTAGGCCTTTCATGTATCCATATGCTCTTAGTTATTGTGCACCCCATATCCACAGGATGGATATGGGGTGCACAATAAACAGCAGCTTCGGCGGCAAAATGTAAATTTTATTTTTTTTCCCGTTTCTTTGTTTTTCTGTTTCTCGATCAAACTCCGAGAGTAGTGAAACTCTTGAAACTCTTCAAAGGTAAGCTGCTAGTGCCAACCGACTGCAGCCCAGCGTATGCATCGCATATGATCGGGAATTGATGTGAGAGGTCAGTCGTGTTTCCTCATGGATTGCTTGGGCTTGTTGGTGATCCCCACATACTGAGGGTCCGGGATCATTTCCTGACACGGGTGAAATGTGGGCCATGTTTCCTTACACCTGCTGCCTCCGCTCACCTAACAGTGAGAACGTGGGTGTTAGCCGACTGTTGTGGGTCACATCCTTGGAGACAAGATTAAACTAAGCTGCCCGACATATACTGCATAACCAGAGGCTTTCTATATAGTGTGACAATGATGCCAGTTAGCGGTTGTATTGTGTACTTGCAGAAATAATATATTGTTATTATTAAAGGGAGGGCCTCGAAGAATCATGGTTCCTTAACACTTAGTAAGTGCTTTCTGTGTAGTCATCGTTCCCCTGCTTTTCATTGGAGGTATCCTGCACCGTCTGCCAAGATTCTTGTTTTCAGTATGTTCAAAGTGCAGATTACGATGCAGCTTTCTCGCCTCTGTACTAAGAAGTACAGTTCTAGGGACTTTAAGCGTACATAGAAACACGTGTAAATTACCTAGCATAACAAAAAAAGAAAGGTCGGACAAAGTGACTTAATTTCAATCGGAGTCCTAGAGAGAACAAGTGACCTGAAGAGTGTATTGGCTTGGCATCTCTTGTTTTGAAAGTTCTAGTTATCCAGCCTGTCATTTTTATTGCAATTGTGATGGTAACGTTGTTGTGTTCCTTGAACGTGAGATCTAAGATTATCACTCCCTTGTCTCTCACATTTGACTTACGTTCTATTGAGTGGTTTGAGTTTGTCTTGTTTTCTCATGTTCTTTTATTAACTTCCTTCCATGACGTAATAACTAAAATGGTGTGTTGAAGGTATGCGAGAGTCACATTTTCAGTATCAGATTCACACCATACTTTGTGGCCTATAGACCTGGTGTAGCCTATAGGCCTGAGGTAGGTTTTATGGCCAGTGTCGGGGAAACTTCGTGTGTCTGTCTGCCAGAACGGGATTAGTGGTCACCCTCAACACTGCCTCCCTTCTCCCACAATACCCTCCCCTCCTTTCCTTCCTCTCTCCATCTCTCGACCCTCACACACACACCCTCTCTCCCATACCTCTGGCCTCTCACATAGCCAATTTCCACCCTCTCATCCCTCTCTCGTCCCCTTCATCTCTTGTTTCTATTCATCCTCTCCCCCATTACCACCTATGGCGACCCTACCTCCCACTTTTCCCCTCGCATCCCTCCCAACCTTCTTTTCACCTGCTCTTGCACATCCCTCTCTCTACTCTCTCTTACCCTTACAACCCAGAACGTTATTTCCCTTCCCTCCCCAACCCCCTTCTACGCCCAAACCACAACCCCTTCTTCCCCACATCCCTCCAACACCCATCTTTTCTCATGTTTCTCACTCGCCTTGTCTCCCACCTCACTTGTGTATTGTTTGCATGTTTGTTATTATTTGTATGCATGTTTGCTTTTTGCCTGCATGTTTGATATTGTTTATGTTTGTATGCATGTGCGTGCGTGCGTGCGCGCATGCTTGAGGCTTGACGGAGTATCACTCGCCCGTGACAAGGCTTTAATCCGTTTTCCAATAGTTTGTAAACATTTATTATAGCGGCCCCTCGGGGTACGTGAAATGTGAGGAATATAAACGATGTTATTTCATTCTTTGGCTTAGGTTTCTTTTCATTTTTTCCTCGCACAATTTTACACTCGACACGCCATTTTCCCATGCCATTAGCTACTGCCAAGCCCGTAGCCTCGCCGCCACTGCCAAGCCCGTAGCCTCGCCGCCACTGCCAAGCCCGTGGCCTCGCCGCCACTGCCGAGTCCGTGGCCTCGCCGCCACTGCCGAGTCCGTGGCCTCGCCGCCACTGCCGAGTCCGTGGCCTCGCCGCCACTGCCGAGTCCGTGGCCTCGCCGCCACTGCCGAGTCCGTGGCCTCGCCGCCACTGCCGAGTCCGTGGCCTCGCCGCCACTGCCGAGTCCGTGGCCTCGCCGCCACTGCCGAGTCCGTGGCCTCGCCGCCACTGCCGAGTCCGTGGCCTCGCCGCCACTGCCGAGTCCGTGGCCTCGCCGCCACTGCCGAGTCCGTGGCCTCGCCGCCACTGCCGAGTCCGTGGCCTCGCCGCCACTGCCGAGTCCGTGGCCTCGCCGCCACTGCCGAGTCCGTGGCCTCGCCGCCACTGCCGAGTCCGTGGCCTCGCCGCCACTGCCGAGTCCGTGGCCTCGCCGCCACTGCCAAGCCTCACTGCCTAGTAAGCCCACCTCTGTCATATCCATAGCTCGCCATATCGACCAAACTCATAATTTTGCCTACTTTTATTACAAAGATTTTTCACTTCCCCCTTCCCCCTCCTCCCATCCTTCCCCCTCCATGCTGCTATGCAATACGTTTTTCAACCATTTTTCACGGTTCATGTTTAATAATGTTGCGCTAGTTATTACGGCAGCACATCCGGCAAAATTGAAATATCCTCCGTTGATGAATTACTGCTCCCTAGTGCACAGGACAATTGGTGTTGTGGGAAATATATTGCCATACTGGAACGCTCGTTTCCCAGCGTAATGTTTTTTGTCGCTATCACAATGTTTGCTCTACAATTTTCAGTTTTTATTTATGGTCTGATGCTATTTTAGGTACCTGTGAAATGAAGGTGAGGTTCGCCTGTTATTTAAGTGGTCCCTTTGGTCGTAAATTCCATTGGGCAATTGTATTTGTGTTATTGGGGGATAGGCCGAGTTCAGGTGAGGTCTCCACTAAACTCGGACTGTCAACATGTTATCCGACGTTAACACCAGGTGAAAAAGCTGTTACGAAACATGTTTCGGTACACAGTTAAATTTTTTCTTAACTGGAATACATTTGTGAGTTTTTCCGTAAAATATTTATATTGTAAAGAATAGTTGGAAAGGAAGCACACAAGAAGAAAGCGGACTTGAAATAAACTTTACGATGTAGACCAGACTTCAGGCGTGAGGTGGCACGACTATTATCTTCTCAAAAAGGATGAAAAGCCCCCTACCAAAACCATACTTTTCGCGCTCTTGTAGGTTTTTTCTCGTTGTCACCCCGGCGTGTGTGGTCTCCACACGGGGTCGTCCTTCATGTCTCACACCTTACCAGTGGCTGCACACTCCACTGAGTCCAGCAGTGTTAAGCCAGCGGTCTCTGCTGTCATGGTCCACCATAGAGCCATCAGTTACCCCACCTTCACATGTCATTAGAAACACTGTAATGCCGCTCGCCCATCGCAGGGCCGGCACCACTAAACGGGTCACGTGACAATAACCCCTGTCAGGGTTTATACCCTGACAAATAAACTAACAAAAACAAGTGGCTGCGTTACCAATCACGGGAACTTAACAGTGAACAAGTTAGAGAAACTGTTAAAACTAAGTGGTCTCATTGGTCAGGAAACGTATTAAACGCGATATATGAACCCCCTTGTTATAAAATCTCATTACTATGACTTTTGTTACCCCTGATATATTTTGGAGGTTTTCATTAATGGTCCTGTTGATAATGGCTTTTGGCTGGGCAGGAGTTGCCTATTAAAACTGCAGTACCTGGAGGTTATTCCGGGGATCAACGCCCCCGCAGCCCGGTCCATGACCAGGCCTCACGATGGATCAGGGCTTGATCAACTAGGCTGTTACTGCTGGCCGCACGCAGTCCAACGTACGAGCCACAGCCCGGCTGATCCAGCACTGACTTTAGGTATCTGTCCAGCTCTCTTGAAGGCAGCCAGGGGTTTATTGGCAATTCCCCTAATGCTTGATGGGAGGCTGTTGAACAGTCTTGGGCCCCGGACACTTATGGTGTTTTCCCTTAGTGTACCAATGGCGCCCCTACTTTTTATTGGGGGCATTTTGCATCGCCTGCCCAGTCTTTTACTTTCGTATGTTTACCTGGAGTTTACCTGGAGAGAGTTCCGGGGGTCAACGCCCCCGCGGCCCGGTCTGAGACCAGGCCTGGAGTGATTTCTGTGTGCAGATTTGGGACCATTCCCTTTCCCAAAATTTTCCAAGTGTAGATTATGATGTATCTCTCCCTCCTGCGTTCCAACGAGTACAAGTCGAGTGCTTCCAAGCGTTCCCAGTAGTTAAGGTGCTTGACAGAACTTATACGTGCAGTAAAGGATCTCTGTACACTCTCTAGATCTGCGATTTCACCTGCTTTGAATGGAGATGTTAATGTACAGCAGTATTCCAGCCTAGAGAGAACAAGTGATTTGAAAAGGATCATCATTGGCTTGGCATCTCTCGTTTTGAACGTTCTCATTATCCATCCTATCATTTTCTTTGCACGTGCGATCGTGGCACTGTTGTGATCCTTGAAAGTGAGATCCTCAGACATTACTACTCCCAGGTCTCTTACATTATTTTTCCGCTCTATTGTATGGCCAGAGTCTGTAGTATACTCTGTTCTAGTTATCTCCTCCAGTTTTCCATAACGGAGTAGTTGGAATTTGTCCTCATTGAACATCATATTGTTTACCGTTGCCCACTGGAAAACTTTGTTTATATCTTCTTGGAGGTTAACCGCGTCCTCAGTAATAGTTGTAAAACTGATAAAATATTTTGTAGACTCAATTTTATATATTATATATATATATATATATATATATATATATATATATATATATATAGTATATATATATATATATATAATATATATATATATAATTCACACTTGGAAAATCCCATGGCTGATCCCAAATCTGCGCACAGAAATTACTTCGTACGAAGTCAAGAGAGTCAGCCAACGGTGCAAAATGCCCCCAATGCCCCTTACACAATAAGTGTAAGAGACCCAAGACTAACAGCCTCCCATCATACATAAGGGGATTACCAATAGACCATTAGCTGTCTTGAAGAGGGAACGTGACAAGTTCCTTAAGTGAATTCCTGTTAATCTGGGCTGGTGTTCGTACGTCGGATTGCATGCAGCCAGCAGTAATAGTCTGATAATGTCTTCATCTACCAGGAGGCAGGAGACCTGGTCTGAGATCGGGCAGCGGAAATGTCTATCCCCGAAACATCTTTCAATTATCCTTCAGTAGACAAAATACTTGTCATTGTCAAAAAACTTAACGGACACAATTTAAAAATATATAAATATATATATATATATATATATATATATATATATATATATATATATTATATATATATATATATATATATATATATATATATTATTGAAGGATCAGTTATGGAAGGAGAAAAGAGAATATGAATGTGTAAATTCAAGAATTATGTGGATTAAAGTAAAGGTTGGATGCGAAAAGTGGGTCATAATAAGCGTGTATGCACCTGGAGAAGAGAGGAATGTAGAGGAGAGAGAGAGATTTTGGAGATGTTAAGTGAATGTATAGGAGCCTTTGAACCAAGTGAGAGAGTAATTGTGGTAGGGGATCTGAATGCTAAAGTAGGAGAAACTTTTAGAGGGTGTGGTAGGTAAGTTTGGGGTGTCAGGTGTAAATGATAATGGGAGCCCTTTGATTGAACTTTGTATAGAAAGGGGTTTAGTTATAGGTAATACATATTTTAAGAAAAAGAGGATAAATAAGTATACAAGATATGATGTAGGGCGAAATGACAGTAGTTTGTTGTATTATGTATTGGTAGATAAGACTGTTGAGTAGACTTCAGGATGCACATGTTTATAGAGGGGCCACAGATATATCAGATCACTTTCTAGTTGTAGCTACACTGAGAGTAAAAGGTAGATGGGATACAAGGAGAAGAGAAGCATCAGGGAAGAGAGAGGTGAAGGTTTATAAACTAAAAGAGGAGGCAGTTAGGGCAAGATATAAACAGCTATTGGAGGATAGATGGGCTAATGAGAGCATAGAAAATGGGGTCGAAGAGGTATGGGGTAGGTTTAAAAATGTAGTGTTGGAGTGTTCAGCAGAAGTTTGTGATTACAGGAAAGTGGGTGCGGGAGGGGAGAGGAGCGATTGGTGGAATGATGATGTAAAGAGAGTAGTAAGGGAGAAAAAGTTAGCATATGAGAAGTTTTTACAAAGTAGAAGTGATGCAAGGAGGGAAGAGTATATGGAGAAAAAGAGAGAGGTTAAGAGAGTGGTGAAGCAATGTAAAAAGAGAGCAAATGAGAGAGTGGGTGAGATGTTATCAACAAATTTTGTTGAAAATAAGAAAAAGTTTTGGAGTGAGATTAACAAGTTAAGGAAGCCTAGAGAACAAATGGATTTGTCAGTTAAAAATAGGAGAGGAGAGTTATTAAATGGAGAGTTAAAGGTATTGGGAAGATGGAGGGAATATTTTGAGGAATTGTTAAATGTTGATGAAGATAGGGAAGCTGTGATTTCGTGTATAGGGCAAGGAGGAATAACATCTTGTAGGAGTGAGGAAGAGCCAGTTGTGAGTGTGGGGGAAGTTCGTGAGGCAGTAGGTAAAATGAAAGGGGGTAAGGTAGCCGGGATTAATGGGATAAAGATAGAAATGTTAAAAGGTGGGGATATAGTTTTGGAGTGGTTGGTGCAATTATTAATAAATGTATGGAAGAGGGTAAGGTTGGTTTAGAAAGACACGTAAGCAAACACTTTAACATATTTATTAGAAAACGTTTCGGTCCTGGGACCTTGATCACTTCTAACATACAGAGGTAAAAAGACATTATATATATAGGCGGAGAGTGAGATGTGACGCACGTGACCTGAGGAATGTCATAAGAACATAAGAATGGAGGAACACTGTAGAAGGCCTACTGGCTCATGCGAGGCAGGTCTTTATCAAAACAACCTCTACCTATGATGAGGACGGGTAGACGATGAAATCATGTGACTCCTGTGTTGTTGGGTTGGTGCTGCTTAAGTATCATGTATGCCAATGTTTTTGAAATTTTGTAGTTTCCAGTGTTGCGTTAAATAGTGTCGGTGACGGCGATTAGTGAGGCTTCTAGGCACCGTCGGCGTCTGAGGTCTGGTTCGGTGAGAACGAGTTGTGCCTCATTCCAGTTCATCAAATGCCCCGTGGAGTCTCTGTGGAGGACACAGGCGTACCTTACATCGTCTCTGTATGTTAGAAGTGATCAAGGTCCCAGGACCGAAACGTTTTCTAATAAATATGTTAGTGTTTGCTTACGTGTCTTTCTAAACCAACTTGTCGGTATTTATTACCAAGGTTTATACCAAGAGGGTAAGGTACCTAGGGATTGGCAGAGAGCATGCATAGTTTCTTTGTATAAAGGCAAAGGGGACAAGAGAGAGAGCAAAAATTATAGGGGGATAAGTCTGTTGAGTATACCTGGTAAAGTGTATGGTAGAGTTATTATTGAAAGAATTAAGAGTAAGACGGAGAATAGGATAGCAGATGAACAAGGAGGCTTTAGGAAAGGTAGGGGGTGTGCGGACCAGGTGTTTACAGTGAAACATATAAGTGAACAGTATTTAGATAAGGCTAAAGACGTCTTTGTGGCATTTATGGATTTGGAAAAGGCGTATGACAGGGTGGATAGGGGGGCAATGTGGCAGATGTTGCAGGTGTATGGTGTAGGAGGTAGGTTACTGAAAGCAGTGAAGAGTTTTTACGAGCATAGTGAGGCTCAAGTTAGAGTATGTAGGAAAGAGGGAAATTATTTCCCAGTAAAAGTAGGCCTTAGACAAGGATGTGTGATGTCACCGTGGTTGTTTAATATATTTATAGATGGGGTTGTAAGAAAAGTAAATGCGAGGGTCTTGGCAAGAGGCGTGGAGTTAAAAGATAAAGAATCACACGAAGTGGGAGTTGTCACAGTTACTCTTGGCTGATGACACTGTTCTCTTGGGAGATTCTGAAGAGAAGTTGCAAAGATTGGTTGATGAATTTGGTAGGGTGTGCAAAAGAAGAAAATTAAAAGTGAATACAGGAAAGAGTAAGGTTATGAGGATAACAAAAAGATTAGGTGATGAAAGATTGGATATCAGATTGGAGGGAGAGAGTATGGAGGAGGTGAATGTATTCAGATATTTGGAGTGGATGTGTCAGCGGATGGGTCTATGAAAGATGAGGTGAAATCATAGAATTGATGAGGGAAAAGGGTGAGTTGTGCACTTAGGAGTCTGTGGAGACAAAGAACTTTGTCCTTGGAGGCAAAGAGGGGAATGTATGAGAGTAATAGTTTTACCAACGCTCTATATGGGTGTGAAGCATGGTGATGAATGTTGCAGCGAGGAGAAGGCTGGAGGCAGTGGAGATGTCATGTCTGAGGGCAATGTGTGGTGTGAATATAATGCAGAGAATTCGTAGTTTGGAAGTTAGGAGGAGTGCGGGATTACCAAAACTGTTGTCCAGAGGGCTGAGGAAGGGTTGTTGAGGTGGTTCGGACATGTAGAGAGAATGGAGCGAAACAGAGTGGACTTCAAGAGTGTATCAGTCTGTAGTGGAAGGAAGGCGGGGTAGGGGTCGGCCTAGGAAAGGTTGGAGGGAGGGGGTAAAGAGGTTTGTGTGCGAGGGGCTTGGACTTCAGCGGCATGCGTGAGCGTGTTTGATAGGAGTGAATGGAGACAAATGGTTTTTAATACTTGACGTGCTGTTGGAGTGTGAGCAAAGTAACATTTATGAAGGGGTTCAGGGAAACCGGCAGGCCGGACTTGAGTCCTGGAGATGGGAAGTACAGTGTCTGCACTCTGAAGGAGGGGTGTTATGTTGAAGTTTAAACTGTAGTGTAAAGCACCCTTCTGGCAAGACAGTGATGGAGTGAATGATGGTGAATGTTTTTCTTTTTCGGGCCACCCTGCCTTGGTGGGAATCGGCCAGTGATAATAATAATAAAAATAATTATATATTATATATATATAAATTGTGTCCGCGAAATGTTAAATTGACGCGTGTTTACTTGTGATGAAAGAACTTTGAGGATCTGAAACTGAAATACCTGTATAAAAGAAAGGTCATGATTTTTTGACAATGACAAGTATTTTGTCTACTGAAGGATACTTGAAAGATGTTTCGGGGATAGACATTTCCGCTGCCCGATCTCAGACCAGGTCTCCTGCCTCCTGGTAGATGAAGACATTATCAGACTATTACTGCTGGCTGCACAGATTAATAGGAATTCACTTACGGAACTTGTCACGTTCCCTCTTCAAGACAGCTAATGGTCTATTGGTAATCCCCTTATGTATGATGGGAGGCTGTTAGTCTTGGGTCTCTTACACTTATTGTGTAAGGGGCATTGGGGGCATTTTGCACCGTTGGCAGAATCTCTTGACTTCGTACGACGTAATTTCTGTGCGCAGATTTGGGATCAGCCCTGGGATTTTCCAAGTGTGAATTATGATGCATCTCTCCTGCATTCCTAGGAGTACTGGTTGAAGGACTTCAAACGTTCCTCCTAATTTAGGTACTTGACTGAATTTTTATGTGCTGTAAAGGTTCTCTGTACACACTCCAGGTAAAGACTGTTACTATACAAAAATATTCCAACCTGTCATTTTCCTTGGGATTATGAGGTCCTCCGACATTATCACTCCTAAATCATTCACGTTACGTTTTGGCTTTGAGTGGTTGGAGTTAGTTTAATAGTACTTAGTTTTATAGTCCGTTCTAGTTTTTATTTCCTCAATTTCTCCATAACGGAGTAACCGAAATTTGTTCTTATTAAACATCATATTGTATTTATTGCCCTACTGGAAGGCTTTGTTTATAGCTACTCGGAGGTTTTCAGTGTTCATTGGATGACTCTCATGCAGATTCTAGTATCGTCTACAAAGAATGATAGGTTGCTATGATTTATGTCCTTGTTGGTGTCAGATATGAGGATGAGTACTATGCATGGGAATCTGAGCTTTTCACTGTGGCAACCTCCTAATTAATTACGTTTACTATTAAATTTTTGTCTCCTGTTGGTCAGAATGGTAAAAGTCCATCTGCTCATCTTTTTAGTTATTCCTTTTACTCAAATTTTTTCATGATAATCGCACTTGTCAAAGGCTGTGACAAAGTTTGTGTATATATAATACATCTGTAATTTAACTTTATTTTAGTGCATCCAAGACCATGTAATGATTCAGTAGTCGTGAGAGGCATAAGCAACCTCCTCGAAAGTTGTGGTTCCTTGGGTTGCACAGTTGTTATGAATACATATGGTTAGTGATAATGCTTTTAAAACTCAAAGATTTTAACGATGTGAAACATCAGTGTTAGTAGTCTAAAGTCCTTTGCTATTGTTTTGCTGCCACCTTTGTGAAGCGGGGCTACATATGTTGTTTTAAACTGTTGTGGAATATCCTCTGAGTCAAGGTTCCTCAGCATATAATATTTTAAGCACGTAATGAAGGTTTCTTGTATTTTTTGATATACATGGAGTTTCATGAATCTGGGGCTGAGGCAGAGTCCATGGGCATGCTATCAATGACTTTTTCGAGATGGAGTAGAGTTAGGGTTATGTCGGAAATTTTAAAGATGGCGGGGTTTTGAGTCTCGTTCAACATAAATTCATTCAGAGTATCAACCTTTAGTATGATTAACGGCACACTGAGCACTGAGACTTTAGCATGTCACTTATTTCTTTGCTATTGTCAGTGCAAGATCCATCATGTTTGAGCAAGGGCATCATACTGGATGTGGTTTTATCCTGGCTTTTGCATACGAAATGAAGATTTTTTTTTCATTTGCGTTACTTGTTCTTAGCTCTCTCCTATATTCAGTATTCGCTACTTATCTAGTGTTCCGTCTGAACTTCAGATAGTCTGGCACCTTTGAGAAGTTGTGTGATTCTTCGTCTTCGCCTGTTGAGAGAGCGTCTTTCCAGCTGATAATCTAATCTAATTTTTTTCCTTAGTAGTATATAATTTGTACATCTAGCTCTACAAAGTTAATCCCCTTGATACACTGGATTGGATCAGTCTTACTAGACACATCTTCTGTGCATGCTTCGATATTTTTGTTAAAGATTACATGTAGGTTTGAACTTTGATGATGTTGAGCTTCTAAAGTTACTGTCTCCAGCACCATTGTATTCCGTACCAGCTCATCTTTGTGAATATATGGTCAAGGCTATTTTCTAATCTTGTCAGTTCCACTGTTTACTGGCTTAAGGCGAATTTAATACAAGTTTCTGTTCATTTGTGTGAGGCTAGTTACCTGGGCTCTCTCCTCGGAATATCTGTTATTCAGTAGTTGTCACGCTTTTCCATTTTAAATGTCTTAAACAGAAATCACCAAACAACAGGATGTTTGGTGCTGGAGTTGAAAGATTTTCCGCACTGTATTAAATTTTCGATACCTCTTTGAATTGTTCTTGTTCTTAATTTTTTACTCCCGAAACTGTGTCATTCGTGGTGTTAGGTCAGCTACTCTTGGCAAACCAACAGTCCTCCTCCCTTTGTTGCCATTTCCTTCGGCCCTGTCAAAATTTTACGAAAATACGTATACGTATATCGTATAAAGTGGTCTTTTATGTGGGTACCTGTGAAAGTGACAAAAATTTAATTTGCCTTGGTGAGGAACCCGCCAATGAACGGTATTTTGTTCTTGGATGGTTTAAGACCTTGTCTCTTTGCTAAAACAAAGAATGTTCTATTGCGTGGCGGATTTTTTATTTGTTGTTGTTGACATTACTATCTATGGTTCTGGAGTGGGAGCCGCTTACTGATGCTCCAATCCAACAAGTCTCTGAGGTAGTGGAACATTTTTGTCGTTTCCTGTCATGTTCATCTGCTTCCTGGCACAAAAAAATCTGGGTTCTGAAATGGTTGTAAATATCAGTCATTTTGCTCCCACAGTTTGTGTATTAACATCAAGAGTATTCCCCAATATAAATTATAACGTAAATTTTTCCACGTAAATTTTTACAGCAAAAATCAGTAACAGTCATATTAGTAGCAAAAGCGGGCTGCCATCTACTTCAAAACAGATGGACCAGTATGGCGGGGAAGCCTTGTAAAGCTGTATTTAATCCAGCGTTCATAAACCATTATTTGAATCTTCATAGCTGGACTAATGCCACGGTCAGTGGTGCATTGATTACTAATATTAATGAAGCCAGTGAAGTTGATCACTCTAGCCGATACTCCACATTTAATCTTTGACCTGTGCCCTCCGAATACTCTGTTTTACATTGACGTTCTATGATATTTATTTTAAAAACTACACTGCGTTAGTAATTGCATTTACTTTTGGAAAGGACTAATAATTCAATATGATTGTTTTTATTACACGTTTGTTTGTGACATGGGACTGGTGGTGTCGGGTTAAACATGCTTCTGTGTAGCACAGAACTGATGTTGTTGGGTTCATGCACTCGTGTGACACAGGATTAGTGGTGTCAGGTGGACACACGCTTGTTTATGAGTTATCTAGAAATAAAGACCGGAAGAAAGGACAAAACTGAATCGAACAATCCCATAGATCGGCTGACAAACATGAAACCTGTGGATAACTATGTCAGCTCTTACCATCAATCAACACTGTTGTGTAAGTATTACAAATTAAAAGAAAACTGGATGTATTCAGTCTCAGGGCTATTTGAGAAAATTACATATCTGCATATAGAAGCCGGGGACACCAGTGTCGTCCCACACTCTTAAAAACCACTGATTTTGCCCCGCTTCACAAGGTATCAGTAAAACAGTCTGGAAAAAAATCATAGGCCACTAGCCCAAACTTCATATATTGTCAAAATCTTTGAACGCGTCTTAAAAAGCAGATTATCAGTCTCGTGGAATTGCAACACAAGACTAATCTAGGGGATCATGGGTTTCGAGAAGGGCGCTCTTGCCTTTCACAGTTGCCAAACATTACGATTTTGGAAAAAGCCTTCGGCAATTGCAGCCATGATGTGATAACCCGGAAAATGAGTACATTGGAAATAAATGGAAAAATTGGCAGATGGATATTTAATTTCTTAGAGCAGAACCCATAGTAGTAGTAGTAGTAGTAGTAAATAGTGAAATCGTAGGCTGTCACAGTACTCATCCCACTTCCGTTTCTTATTCTCATATTAGACATAGGTAAGGATATAAATCATAGTCCCTTCACATTCACATCATTTGTTGATGACACCAGAATCCGAGAAAAACGTCCGTCGAAGACACAGTGAATCAAGTGAATATAAAATCTTCCATCGGGCCTCAGACAGCAATGAGATGTTCAGTGAGGACAAGTAACGGAGTCCAGTACAAACTCAAATTATTCATCAGAGTGAAAATTTGTTTTGTGAGATTTGAGAGTGATGTCAGATCTCATATTCAAGGATGACAATGTTGCTATTGCTACCGCAGCTAAATGACAGACTTCATAACTATAATGTTCAAGACAAGAGATGCTGAGCCAATGATACTGCTCTTAAAGTCACTTGTTCACTCAAGTCTGGACAGTTACTTATTCTCTAAAGGCTGTTTTAACGGCCCACTTCAAAGCACACTAGATTGCTGAGCAGGAAAGCGTACAGCTTTCACTGTCTGTACATTCAAACATCTGAACTACTGGAAACGCCTGGCGTCAACTGAACTGTATTCCTTGGAACATAGACTAGAAAGGTACATTATAATTTACACGTGGAAAATCCTGGCGGGCTTGGTCGTAAACCCGCACACCGATATCACTACGTGTGAAAGCAAGGGACTTGGCAGACGGTGCTGTGTAGGGAAGAGACAGATACACTAAGAGAGAAGTCAGTGTCAGAGGTCCCCGACTTTTTGACACCTGTACTTCGTGCACAAGGAGAATTGCTAACAAACTTCTGGCTGTCCTCAAGAGGTCATCTGGTAAGTTCCTGAAATCAGTTCCTCACCAGTCGGGCTATGGTTCATACGTGGGACTACTGTGCGCCTGGTAGTAACAGTCTGGATGATTAAGCCTTAATCCTTCAGGAGGTCTGGTGTGGGACCGGGCCGCGGGAGCGTTGACAAGCCACAAACATTCTTCAGGCGGTGCCTACTTTCCACACAAGGCAAAAGCCTAGCTGAGCAAGCTTTTAAACCAGGAGCCCTGGTATGAGACCCGGCCATAGGGGCGACGATCCTCGGAATCATCTATCGGTAAATTATAGTGTTAGGGACCCTGAGAGGTACGCTAGTTTAAAAGATCGTAAAAAAAAAAAATATTGGGGTTTAGCTCTAGGACATGTAATGTCAGGTTGAGCAACAAGACCTTCATATTTCTACACATAAACCTTAACGTTTTCGGGCCAGGAGTTGGAGGCCAAGCAGGTGGCCTGGGCGTGGGTAGAG
The DNA here is from genome assembly GCF_026875155.1 of Cherax quadricarinatus. Classification (NCBI taxonomy): domain Eukaryota; kingdom Metazoa; phylum Arthropoda; class Malacostraca; order Decapoda; family Parastacidae; genus Cherax; species Cherax quadricarinatus. Next base: position 15,242,797 of record NC_069450.1, read on the forward strand.
CGATACCTGGACACCATGGGTGCGGAGCAGCCTAATAATGCCTTTAGAACTAGTGACAGTGAGAGGAAGTTGGCTGCAGAGTGTGGAGAATAAGTCCATTACAGCAAGACGTGATCGCCCTCCTCAATGGAGACTTAGAGAAGATTATATTGGGAGCTGGCGAAGGATGAATTGGGCGCTGAAGGACAAAATGAATCGGTGGCGTTTGTAAAGCTGAGCATGATGTAGTTAGGTATCACCATTACACCCCCCCCATACCCATCCTTTGGGCTGTATTCGACAGTGTGTAGTAACGAAACTGTTGGGATATAATGGGAATATTCCTTAGAGAGAGGAGAGAGTGAGAGAGAGAGAGTTGAGAGTCGAGTGAGTGTGAGTGGAGTGAGAGTGAGTGAGAGTGAGTGAGTGAGGTGAGTAGTGAGTGATGTGAGTGGTGTGTGTGTGTGTGTGTGTGTGTGTCGTGTGTGTGTGTGTGTGTGTAGTGTGTGTGTGTGCTGTGTGTGTGTGTGTGTGTGTGTGTGTCTCTCCTAGTTGAGGTTGCAGGGTCGAGTCCAAGCTTCTGGCCCGCCTTCTTCACTGGTCGCTCTAGGTCACTCTCCCTGAACATGAGCTTTATCGTACCTCTCTTAAAGCTATGTATGGATTCCTGCCTCCACTTATCGCCTTCCCAAACTATTCCACTTCCTGACTACTCTGTGGCTGAAGAAATACTTCTAAAATAATTTGATTCCATCTGTGTCTCAGTTCATCTGTGTCCCCGTGTTGCAGGGTCAGTCTTGGAAACATCCTGTCTTTGACTCAATACTCCTGTCAATTCACTCTCAGTATTTTGTAAGTCGTTATCATGTCCCTCCTTATCTCTCTGTCCTCCAGTGTTCGTCAAGGTTGATTTCCTTTTACCTCTCCTCATAGACATACTCTTAACTCTGGGACTAGTTTGTTGCAGTATAATCCTTGCACTTTCCTCTTGTTTCTTTACCTTGCTTGGCTAGGTGTGGGGTGCCAAACGGTGCGCATACTCCAATATGGGCCTAACGTACCGGTGGCAGGGTCCGAACGATTCCTTAGTAAGATGGTCGGAATGCTGTTCTGAGGTTTGCCAGGCGCCCATATTGCAGCAGTTATTTGGTTGCATGTGCGCTTCAGGAGATGTTGCCTGGTGTTTTATACTCACCCCAAGATCTTTTTCTTGAGTGAGTTTGTAGTCTCTGGAGACCTAGGGGAACTGTTTCTCGTCTGCGTCTTCTATGCCCTTCCCATCCTCATGACTTTGCTCTTGGTGGGATTGAACTCCAGGTGCAGTTGCTGGACCAGAGTCTGCAAGCCTGTCCAGATCCCTTTGTATTTTGCCTGGTCTTTTCGATCGAATGGAACTCTTCTCATTAACTTCACGTCATCTGAAAACAGGGGACACCTCGGAGGTTTATTTCTTCCGTCATGTCGTCTTCACAAATACCAGAAACAGCACTGGTATCTTAGGACTGACACATGGAGGACCCGCTGGTCACAGGTGCCCCACTATGGACTCCTAGCCACGTACCATTACTCCGATGCTGTCTTTCCTGACAATTATTCCCTGATCCATTTCAGTGCTTCCCTGTTATCCCCTGGCTTGCGTCCTCCTGATTTTTGCACTTTTTCTTCTTTCGTGTGGTACTGTGTCAAAACGACTTTATTGCAGTCCAAGAAAATGCAATCCACACCACTCTCTCTCTTGTCTTACTGCTGTCACCTGTCATAGAACTCCCATTAAGTTTGTGACACAGGATTTCCGTCTCTGAATACCAACGTTGCTGCGGGTGATGAGAATCATTCCTTTCTAGATGTTCCACCAGTCTTCTCCTGACAATCTTTTTCATGATGTTTGCTTGATAAACATGTCAGTGGACACTGGTCTGTAGTTTAGTGCTTCATGTCTGTCTCCTTTTTTTAACGATTGGGACCAATTTGCTGTCTTCCATGCCTCAGCAATCTCCCTGTTTCGATTGATGTATTGAATATTGTTGTTAGGGGTACACCCAGTGGAACCTCTGCTCCCTCTCTCAGGACCCACGGTAGAGATGTTATATGGACACCATTGCTTTGAGGTATCTAGCTCACTCTAGAAGTCCTCTTCACTTCTTCCTCGGTTGTGTACTTGTGTCCAGTCACATGGTGGTGTACCCACTCTCGTCTTTCTGGAGCCCATTCTTGTCTCCTCTGTGTAAACTTCTTTGAATTTTGTTGAGTCCTCACTTACTTCACGGTCATTTCTTGTTGTCTCTCCTCCTTCCTTCCTTAGCCAGATACCTGCGTCCTTGACAGGTTGTGTTTTCTTCCTGATGTGGCTGAATAACAGCTTAGAGTCAGATTTGGCTTGTGCTGCTATGTCGTTTTATTTGACGTTGGGCCTCCCTTATTATCTGTGATATTCGTTTATGCGCCTCTACGACCTGCTCTCATTATTCTACGCGGCGCGCCCCCTTTGCCTTCTTGATTTCTTCCCATTCCCTAGGCCACACTTGGTTTTTTGCCTCTGCATCTTTGGGGTGAAACCATGGGCTCATCTGGCTTTTTCTTTATTCTGTTAACCCTTGGGTACATAATCCTCTCCTCTGCCTCCTTGCACATTGTTTTTTTTTTTTTCCCCCCGCTACACTATCTCCATCATCTCATTAAAACTGGCTTCCCTGCCAGTTCTCTGTCCACTGAACCTCATTCAGGAAGTTCCTCATTCCTGTGTAGTCCCACTTTCCTGTTTGTTTGGTTTCATTTGTCCTGGGCCTCCTGCTTCCCCCTTCCACTTGTAGCTCTACTGTGTATTCGAAAGCTCAAACCACATGATCGCTGGCGCCCCAAGGGGTCTTTATATGTGTTGTCCTCAATATCCTGCACTAATCAGTGAATCTAAGTCCAGTCTTTGCTGTTCTCCTCTCCTTCTCTCTTGTAGGGTCCTTACGTGGTGGTTCATGATGTTTTCCAGTACACTCCATAATCTTAGCTTCTCATGTATCTTGGCCCCCATGTGGCTCAAAGTTCTCCCATTCGATCACACTGTCTTTGCTTCAAAGTCGGCCAATGATCAGGGAGCTCTTGCCCTGCATGCATGAGCTCTTCTGGCCACTGCAGCCAGTGCTGTCAACCTTCGCTCTATGCTCTCTTCATTACTCTTGCTTTGGCCCCTCCTGCTGTTCTTTGGTGGGTTAACAGCACTGCAAATTATCCACCTTGGGACCACCAGAGTGAAGCGTTCACGTTATGTAATCACTTTCTTTCTCCGCTGTCTCCTCTCTTCCAGCTCATCAAATTTCCATCGGTGTTTGAATTCGCAATGCACTCCTCACCCCCCTGTTCTTCTGTTCTTTTCTAGGATTCTGGTATCCCGATGGAAAGTTGGCATATGTTTTCTTACCTGTAAGCTTGGGTTGCTGTGAATTGCTATGATGTCTGGTGATGCTCTTTGACTCTTTCGTGCACTCTCCCACTTGTTTGTTAATTCCATCAGCGTTTGTGTACCATACCTTTCAGTTGCCTTTCCAAACTGTTGTTTGGGGGGCCTGTGGGGTGGGAGACTGGTAGCATACTGTGGGTATTCTTATGGTTGGGGGTTGGGAGGAAGCTGTGGGTATGGATTGTATTGTGTGTTGGGATGGTTGTGATAGGGTTGTGGGTTTTTCTGAGGATTGGTGTGTGTGCGCTTGCCCTTGCTGCTCTGTTCTGCTCGATGTCCTCTGCTGGTTCCATCCTTGTCTCCTTTCCTAGCTCCTTTCGCTTTTTTGTCCTCTCCCTCAGTGATGTCTTCTATATCTTTGTGTTTCTGTCTCTGTCTAGGAACACTTTCTTGTACTCTTCCGAGCTTTTCACAACGTGGTTCTCTTGGAGGTTCCTGTCCCGCACTGTTTCGGTCCTGAGACTTCAGCTGATCGGTCGGTTTCTCCCATTCAAGTACCCCCTATTCTCTGAAATTTAAAATCTCATCCATGTCTTCTCCCTATTTCCGTGGTGATTTTTCTCAATTTCCTTTCTTTTTCCTGCTGTCTTTCAGTGTGTGTCCTTTCCTCTCTCTCCCGAAGGCCCCATGGGATAATACACTGATTTTGCCCTTTCCTCCTCCCATTGCCTCTCCCTCTGTGCTTGGTTCCTTATGTTATGTGGTCATTTTTCCCTTCTGATTTTTCCAGTGGCTCTCTGGTAGAAATCTGCACCCATCTGCTTTCCTTCCACTCCTGGCCCTTATTTGCAAGGCTGATATGAACACTTTGCATAATTCAATATCCTCCTTCCTTCTGTTCAGCCTTCTCATCTTCGTATGGTGGTGTCTTCTTGGTCACTACCCTGAGAATTGCTTCAGCCTGTTTACCTCAAATTCTAGGCCTTTACCCTGGGTACTGCAGTTCGAACTTGTGCCCTCCCATTTCTTCCGTTCATTCTCCAACCTCTTCTCCCATTTCACAGAGAGTCTCTTTCCCCATTTTTTTCAGAAAGCTCTCCTAATTTCTCTCCCATTCTTGCTCTATCCATTTCACAATGTTCCTCCATCCATTTCCTCCCCTACCAGTATCATTGTTCATCTGATCCCATGCGAAAAAGTCCAACCCATTTTTTTTTTTAGTGAAGAGAGAGAAGAAAGAGAAAAGAAAAAGGGGGATGAGAGTGAGACATAGGGATAGAGAGAGAAGGGGGAGCATGAAGGAGTGGAAAAAAGAAGGGAAAAAAAAGGGGGAGAAAGTGAGAGAGAGGGAAAAGGTAAGAGAGTGGGAGGGGAGTAGAGTGATAGTGTCAAGGAAAAAAGAGAGATGAAAGAAGAGTAGAGAGAGAGTAAGAGAGAAGGATGAGAGAAGAGAGAAAGAAAGAGTGGACGAGAGAGAAGAGAGAGAGAGAGTGAGGAGAGTAGGAGGGAGGAGAGAGATGGGGGGGAAAGGGAAGGGTTATAGGGTCACTTCACAGGAAGGTAAAATCGTTGTGTGTGTGTGTGTGGGTGTGTGTTGTGTGTGTGTGGTGTTGTGTGTGTGTGTGTGTGTGGTGTGTGTGCATGCATGTGTGTACTCGACTAATTGTACTCGCCTATTGTGGGTTTGCACGGGGTCGAGACTCAGCTCCGGCCCGCCTCTTCACTGATCACTATGGATCGCTCTCTCTCTCTGCTTCCTGAGCTTTGTATTACCTCTTCTTAAAAACTATGTATGGTTCCTGCCTCACTACTTCACTTGCTAGGTATTCAACTTGCTGACAACTCTATGACTGAAGAAATACTTCCTAAGTCCCTGGGCCTCGTCTGAGTCTTCAGCTTCAGTTGTGACCCTTGTCCTGTTGGTCCCTTCTCTGGAGAATTCTATCTCTGGTCCACTTTGTCTATTCCCCGCAGTATCTTGTATGTCGTTTTGTCACCCTGACCCTTCTGTCCTTCAGTGTCGTCAGTCCGATTGTCACTTAACTTTCCTCGTTACGACTTTCCTTGAGCTCTGGGACTAGCCTTGTTGCAAACCTTTGTACTTTTCTAACTCTTGACGTGCTTGGACCAGGTGTGGGTTCCAGACTGGTGCTGCATACTCAGTATGGCTAACATACACAGTGTACAGTGTTTGAAACGATTCCTTATTAAGGTATCGGAAACGCTATTCTCAGGTTTGCCAGGCGCCCGTATGCTGCACGCGGTTATTTGGTTGATGTGTGCCTCCGGTGATGTGGCTCGGTTGTTATGGTCACCCAAGGTCTTTCTTCTGAGTGAGGTCTGTAGTCTTTGTCCACCTACTAGCCTATACCTGTCTGCGGTCTTCTGGCCCCTCCCCAATCTTCATGGTCTAGAGAACTGACCCCTGTGGGAACCCACTCAGTAACAGGCGCCCACTGTGATACCTCTTCACGTACCATGACTCGTTGCTGCCTCCCTGTCAGGTATTCCCTTATCCATTGCAGTGCCCTCCCTTTTACGGGGCGTGTGTGTGTGTGTGTGTGTGTGTGTGTGGTGTGTGTGTGTGTGGTGTGTGTGTGCTACAGTATTCAAGTGCCTAACAGCAGAGCTGTTCTCACCTAGTGTGTGTGCATATGTTTATGTAAACAGTCCTTATTTCCCGCGTAGTACTACATATGTATTGTATATGTACCGATCTCTTGGTTCCCACTGTATGTCTTATGCGTTTAAAATTACGTTCAAAAATAAATACACTAGGCTTCGCCTATATGCCGCTACCTTAAATTTTATTAATACCACTAAATGCTGCTTATTCTAATTCTGATAGCTCATGGAGTGTGAACCCCAAATTCTAGCTAGGGGACAGGTACTATTGACCCCATGCAACCCAAACTAGTGAATATTACTTGCGGCTGGCAGTGGAGTAACGTTGAAGGTCTGTCCTGTCCCAGAAGTTGAAGTTTGATGCTTCTCGGTAATTTTTCCACTAACTTCCTGTATGCACTATAGTCTCTAGCTCTTCTGATTTTTTCACTCACTGTATTACTGACACTCTATACATATTCTTATCTCCCTGATCTTGAGTTGCACTTATTCTTCAAATACCCCACTGAGTTATTATGGCAACACTATTTAGGCCTGACACAACCGTTCACCCTTCCAACGGCCCCCACTAAACACTCAGCCACTATTTCCTTTGTTTTCTTTTCTGTGATCACTTATATTTCCTTTTTTCGGGGCTTAAGTGATTATATGCACTCTTATGCGTGCACACGCCTATATCCCACACTCTATTCCTTATGGAACAGTCAGAAATTACCACCAAAACACGAGCTCAAACCGCGTGACTCCTCCACGAGTGTGTGTGTGTGTGTGTGTGTGTGTGTGTGTGTGTGTGTGTGTGTGTGTGTGTGTGCGAGAGAGTGAGTGTGTGTGTGAGAGTGTGTGAGAATGAGTGTGTGTACTCACCTAGTTGAGGTTGCGGGGGTCGAGTCCGAGCTCCTGGCCCCGCCTCTTCACTGATCGCTACTAGGTCACTCTCCCTGAGCCGTGAGCTTTATCATACCTCTGCTTAAAGCTATGTATGGATCCTGCCTCCACTACATCGCTTCCCAAACTATTCCACTTACTGACTACTCGTGGCTGAAGAAATACTTCCTAACATCCCTGTGATTCATCTGTGTCTTCAGCTTCCAACTGTGCCCCCTTGTTACTGTGTCCAATCTCTGGAACATCCTGTCTTTGTCCACCTTGTAAAAATTCCTCTCAGTATTTTGTATGTCGTTATCATGTCCCCCCTATCTCTCCTGTCCTCCAGTGTCGTCGGGTTTTGATTTCCCTTAAACCTCTCCTCGAGGACATACCTCTTAGCTCTGGGACTAGTCTTGTTGCAAACCTTTGCACTTTCTCAGTTTCTTCACGTGTTGCTAGGTGTGGGTTCCAAACTGGTGCCGCATACTCCAATTTTGGCCTAACATCCCGGGGTACAGGGTCCTGAATGATTTCCTTATTAAGATGTCGGAATGCTGTTCTGAGGCTTGCTAGGCGCCCATAGCTGCAGCAGTGTGTGTGTGGTGTGTGGAGAATGAGTGTTTTGTGTGTGAGTGAGAGGGGTGAGAGTGTGAGTGAGAAGTTGTGTGAGTGTGTGTGGTGTGAGAGAGTGTGAGAGTGAGTGTGTGGGAGTGTGTGAGGGGTGGTGTGATTGTGTGTGTGTGTGTGAGGTGTGTGTGTGTGTGTGTGTTGAGTGTGTGTGTGAAGGTGTGTGAGTGTGTGTGTGAGAGTGTGTGTGAGAGTGGTGTGTGTGAGAGTGTGTGTGTGAGATGTGTGTGAAGTGTGTGTGAAAAGTGTGTGTGAGAGTGTGTGTGAGAGTTGTTGTGAGAGAGTGTATGTGAGAGGTGTTGGTGTGAGTGTGTGTGTGTGTGTTGTGTGTGTGTGTGGTGTGTGTGTTTAGGTGTGGGGGAAAGGGGTGTGTGTGTGGTGTGGGGTGGTGTGAGAGTGTGTGTGTGTGAGTGTGTGTGTGAGTGTGGTGTGTGAGTGTTTTGTGAGAGTGTGTGTGTGAGTGGTGTGTGTGAGGTGTGTGTGTTAGAGTGTGGGTGGAGGGGTGTGTGTGTGAGTGTGTGTGTTTAGAGTGTGTGTGAGAGGGGTGTGTGTGTGAGAGTGTGTGTGTGAGAGTGTGTGTGTGAGAGTGTGTGTGAGAGTTGGTGTGTTGAGAGTGTGTGTGTGAGGTGTGTGTTGAGAGTGTGTTGTGAATGTGTTGATGTGTGTGAGTGTTGTGTGTGGGAGTGTGTGTGTGTGTGAAAAGGGGTGTGTTGTGAGAGTGTGTTGTTTGTGTGTGGTGAGAGTGTGTGAGAGTGTGTGTGTGAGTGGGTGTGAGAGTGTGTGTGTGAGAGTTTGTGTGTGAGAGTGTTGTGTGTGAGTGTGTGTTTTGGGGTGTTTTGGTGAGTGTGTGTGAGTTGTGTGTGAAATGTGTGTGTTGAGAGTGTGTTGTAAATGTGTGTGTGAGAGTGGGGTTGTGAGTGTGTGTGTGAGAGTGTGTGTGGGGTTTGTGTGTGTGAGAGTGTGGTGGAGAGTGTGTGTGTGAGAGTGTGTGTGTGAGATGTGTGTGTGAGAGGTGTGTGTGAGGTGGTGTGTGAGAGTGTGTGGTGGAGTGTGTGTGTGGAGGGTGTGTGTGGAGTGTGTGTGGGAGTGTGTGTGGAAGGGTTGTGTGTGTGGAAGTATTGTGTGGGGTATGTGTGTGTTGTTTTGGGTGTGTGTGTGTTGTGTGTGAGAGTGTGGTGTGTGAGAGTGTGTGTGTGTGAAGGTTGTGTGTGAAGGTGTTTTTGGGGTGTTGTGTGAGTGTGTTGTGTGAGAGTGTGTGTGTGTGAGGTGTGTGTTGAGAGGTTGTGTGAGAGTGTGTGTGAGAGTTGGTGTGGAGGGGTGGTGAGAGTGTGTGTGAGAGTGGTGTGTGGGAGTGTGTGGGGGGAGAGTGTGTGTGTGAGAGTGGGGTTGGAGAGTGTGTGTGTGAGGGTTGTGTGGAGGTGGGGTGGAGAGTGTGTGTGTAAGTGTGTGTGTGAGAGTGTGTGGTGTGTGTGTGGGTGAGTGTGGTGTGTGGTGTGTGAGGGGTTGTGTGTGTGTGTGTGTGTGTGTGTGGTTGTGTGTGAGGAGTGTGTGGTGTGAGTGTGTGTGTGTGTGTGTGTGTGTGAGTGTGTGTGTGTGAGTGTGTGTGTGAGAGGTGTGTGAGAGTGTGTGGGGAAGAGTGTGTGTGAGAGAGTGTGTGTGAGAGAGTGTGTTGAGAGTGTGTGTGTGAGAGTGTGTGTGAGTGGTGTGTGAGAGTTGTGTGTGAGAGTTTTGGTGTGGCGTGGGGAGGAGTGTGTGGTGTGTTTTATAATAATATATATATAATATAATTATATATATATATTATATATATATATATTATATATATATATTATATATTTTATTTGTCCCCGGACGAGGGGTTTTTAAATGAAAAACAATACTGAGACTACCCGGGACTAAAACTCGTGTCGTTTTGGCCCATTTTAAAGGTCAGCGCAATCTCAAGACTCCCGAGGCGGCTAAAAAAACTGGGTTCGAGCCTTGGCTAGTCCAGTGTTTCTATATATAAATTTTAAAGGGGTGTGGCGTGTTCAGGGGGTACGTTTGCTATGATGTTTGGGACCAATTACCTCTTGAGAAGAGAAATTTAAAGGGGTCGTAATCGTAGTCTGGCCCCATCTGCTTTCCTTTGCCAAGGGTACTATGGTGCTCACCCGCACAGTGGCTTTGAAGCGATCAAAGAGAATAAATTTCCACTAATTTTCCCCCAGCCCCCTTTACCAATGAGAAGAATGCAGGTAATCGTATCTGGTGCAGTTTTGGGGGAAAAACACACACACACACACACACACACACACACACCACCACACAACACACAATGACATGGTGACAGCAGTAAGACGAGAGAGAGAGGGGTGGGTGAATTTCATTTTCTTGGGCTGCAAGAGGCGTTTGACACAGTTCCACACAAGAGATTTGGTGCAAAAATGGAGGACCAAGGGGATAACGGGAAGGGGACTACAAAGGGGTCAGGGAAAACTTTTCAGGAAAACGCCGATCAGGTACGTGGCGAGGTGTCAGAGTGGGCCCTTGACAGCGGGGTCCGCAGGGTAGCCTAGGACCAGTGCTGTATCGGTATTTGTGAACGACATGAAAACGGAAGGAATAGACTCTGCGTGTCCCTGTTTTGCAGATGACGTGAAGTTGATGAGACGATCACTCGATCGAAAGACCAGGCAGAACTACAAAGGGGATCTGGACAGGCTGCAGACCTGGTCCAGCAAATGGCTCCTGGAGTTCAATCCCACCAATTGCAAAAGTCTTGAAAGATTGGGAAGGGCAAAGAAGACCAGCAGACGGGAGTACAGTCTAGGGGGCCAAGACTACAAACCTTACTCAAGGAAAAAGGGGGAGCTGGGGGGGGGTGTGGATAACACCAGTCACAATCAGAAGCGCCATCAACAAAATAACTGCTGCACATATGGCGGCTAGCAGAACCTCAGAACAAGCATTCCGGACATCTCGAAGAAGAATCCGTTCAGGACCCTGAACACCGTGTACTTAGGCCCAAATTGGCGGTATGCTGGCACCAGTTTGGAACCCCACCTTAGCCAAGCACGTAAAGAACTAGAGAAAGTGCAAAGGTGGGGGGGGGGCAACAAGACTAGTCCCAGAGCTAAAGTATGTCCGACGAGGAGAGGTTAAGGGAAATCAACCCTGACGACACTGTAGGACAGGAGAGATAGGGGGACATGGATATCGACATACAAAATACTGAGAGGAATTTGACAAGGTGGACACAGACCAAGATGTTCCAGATATGGGACACAGCATCAAGAGGACACAGTTGGAAGCTGAAGACACAGATGAATCACAGAGATGTTAGGAAAGTATTTCTTCAGCCATACAGATAGTCCGTTCAGTAAGTTGAATAGTTTGGGAAGCGATGTAGTGGAGGCAGGATTCATACATAGCTTTCAGCAGAGGTATGATAAAGCTCAAGGTTCAGGGAGTGACCTAGTAGCGACCAGTGAAGAGGCGGGGCCAGGAGCTTGGACTCGACCCCTGCAACCTCAACTAGGTGAGTACACACACAAACATACACACACATACACACACATACACACAAGGCGATATGAATCGACCCCTGCAACCACAACTAGGTGAGTGCGCTATGAAGTTAATAGAGGTTCACCTAATGTTATGCTTTGAAAAGAAAAGAGCTGTTTGCAAGTTGAGAAGTTGAAATTTTTAATTTTAGTTGCAGGCATCACCGACAGCCTGTTTGGTCAAAACTCCAAGTCGTGAAATAGAAAAAAAGAAGAGATGGGTGACGTGCCAAATCAACCAGGCTGTGATGGGTATGTGGGGCAGCGGGCCACCAGCAACAACAGCCTGGTTGACTAGGTTAGCTCCAGACGAGCCTGGCCCATGGCCGGGCTGCGGCAGTTGAAAAACCTGGGAACTCTTCAAAGGTCTATGAAAGTATATCAGTGGTGATTATGAGACGGAGGCTCGGGAGCCCCACCTCTTCAGGCACTGAATGACGCTCAAGGGTTTGGCGCTTCGTGAAATGAACATTACATGGTAGAGGAATGAAACACGTGTTTCAAGTAACTTGTTCCCAAACTGAAGACGGCAGCAAAGGAAAATACGTTAGATGGTTGGGCTTTGGTCTAGCTGTCGGTATCAAAAGAAATTATTACATAACGCGCGGCTGCAAATATGAAAAAAATACCAAAGTAAAAATAATAGCAGAGGAAAGGCTGGGGGACTGTTTACCTCAAATTACTACTCATCTTCCACCGGTCTGAGATTTGTCTTGGGATAAACTAAGGTAGTAAAGGCGTCTTCTATGACCCCATCTTCACTTCCACACACACACTTCTTCAGCTGACTAGTACAGCTGAATATGTGTGTGTAAAAACACGAAATAGCTCAGGTGTTTCTCTTCAGTTATTTACCTCACTTATTTTTATTCTTGGCAGTACGTAAACCGGGAAGAGTATGGAGCCGTGACTACTCTCGCAAAGAGTGCCAGGCAGACCTGCACTTCAGTGCCAGGAACCAGGCACAATATAATCCGTTAATGGATTGGCCCTGGGATTGCCTGCCGACTTGGCAAAACCCAGGACATGGAAGTGATGTATGCAGGGCTTCCCACACCTGTGAAGGACACTGACTGATGCACCAGGATATATGTCAAGGCTCCTAGAGCACCCCAGTCACCTGGAACCTTTGTCACGCACGACACGCAAACTAAATAGTTTCAGCTGCCTCTTCCACTGTTGGAAATCTCAATTTAATTTAAAAAAAAAAAAACATACAAACCACACACGCACATTCTTTATATATAATTATTATTTATATATATTATATATAAATATATTATTAAATAATATTATATATATATTAAAATAATAGATATATAAATTAATATATATATATGTCTGCCGAATATGTAAAACTGGTCAATTAGCAAAAAACTCATTAAAATTAAGTCTTTCTGAAATTTTTCTTTTTACGTTTTAAAGATAATTTTTTCATTAATGTTAATGTAAAAAAATTAATTTTGCACCAAAAGAATCTTAGAAAACTTGCCTAACCTTATAAACAAGAACAATTTATTTTAACCAAACCCAACTAAATATATTTTAGATTGCTACAATATTTTAAAATTTAAAAAAGCACAGTGAAATAGATTTTTTTTGTTAGGTTCAGAATGAATTTTGGCGAAATTATTGCATACACAAATTTTCACTTGTCCTATATAGCAAAAGAACGTTGCTATTTAAACCAGATCCCCAAGTTTTGCCTATTCGGCACGCATTATATTAAATATATATATATTAATATATATATATATAATATATATATATTATTATATCATCCAATACACTGCGCTAGCCAAGGATTCGAACCAGTTGTACTGGCGCCTTGGACAAGAACCTAGGAAACTTGCCTAACCTTTTATAAAGCACAGTTTAATCCTTTCCAACTAAAAATAATCATATTTACAGTATTTAATAATAAAAAAACACGATATAATTTTTTCGTTGATTCAACTGTTTTTTTGGGGGGGATATATTGCATACTGACTGTTTTTGGGGGGAATTATTGCAACAAAATTTTTGCTTCCTATTCCCGGGAAAATGCATTGCTATCAATCCAAAATCGCAAGTTTTACTTATTCAGCACAACATATATATACAGTGGAACTCCGGATTTTGTATGCACTGAATTTCGTACGTTTCGAATTTAGACCACTTTTTATGGCAAAATTTTGGTCTGGTTTTCGTACCTCCACCAGGAAATCATAAGCGTGTCCGCTTGCCTGGGAAGCCACCACTCATGCGGATGCGTCTCAGTCTGGCTCTGTAACTGATCGAGTGAGTATTACTTTGCGTGTTCATCCGAAACATTTGTTAATAATCCATTGTTTTTTGTGCTTAACTGTGGAGTGCAACTGCTAAATAAGCCACCATGGGCCCAAAGAAAGTTCCTAGTGCCAGCCCTTTGGTAAAGAAAGTGAGAAACATGATAGAATTCAAGAAAGAGATTGCAGAAAAATACAAAAATGGTGTACTTTTAGTTGAGCTTACCAGGATTTATGGAAAGCAAAATCAACAATCTGTTCCATCCTGGTAAAGAAAGTAGAAATCAAGGAAGCTAAAGTTGCAAAAGGGGTAAATATACTAACGAAACAGAGATCACAAACAATCAGGGATGTGGAGAAGTTGTTGTTGGTGTGAATCAAGGAAGAACAGTTAGCAGGAGATAGCGTTGTGGAGTCAATCATTTGCGATAAGGCAAGGCAGCTGTACATGGATCTCGTAAAAATACCTGGAACAAGTGCTGCTGTTTGTTAATCAAGGCCAGCAAAGGCTGTTTCAACAAATTCAAGAAGCATGGTGGGATACACAGTGTTGTAAGGCATGGTGAGGCCCATTTTAGGCAAATCTTCAAGAGACGCCAGAAACAGAGCTCTCTGGACAGATTTTTAGTGCAACAGGGGTCCAGTGCCGGTAAAAGACAGAAGGGTAGTAACCCCAGATAGGGCTTTGATAGCTGAAGTCCTTGTGGAGGGAGATTCCCCTTCCAAACAATAAGCTCTCTCTCTCTCTCTCTCTCTCTCCTCTCTCTCTCTCTCTCTCTCTCTCTCTCTCTCTCTCTCTCTCTCTCTCTCTCTCTCTCTCTCTCTCTCTCTCTCTTCCTTGCTTTCGTCCATGCTCCAACAAGTGTCTTCAATAAAGGTATGTAATCGTGATTTAAATGTTCATTTATTCATTTCATTAGTGCTTTATATTTATTTTTCATTGTTTTTTGTCTGTAAAACTAATGTATTGTTTAAAAAATGTATTTTTTGTTAATATTTTTGGGTGTCTGGAACGGATGAATTGTATTTACATTATTTCTTGTGGGAAATATTACTTCGGTTTTCGTAAGTTTCGGATTTAGACCGACATTCTGGAACGGTTTAAGTATGAAATCCGGAGTTTCACTGTATATTGTGAACTCAGTTTAAGTAGTAATGAATGACTGTCGATGTATATATATATATATATATATATATATATATATATAAAGATAAAGATCATAACCTTTAGTTAAGGTGTATCAACAACATTATGTACACAGAGGTGTGTAATTTTTTTGTGTTTATGCCGAGATCTTAATCCCCGTTGAAGGGATTAAGTCTGGGGATTTTGACCACTACATGTTTAGCACTTCTCCATGAATGTAATGAGGATTATTTATAATTAACTGATAGTGTACAAGTTACATGTAGTCTCCTTAATGACCATCGTGTAATCGATAGGCTTTAAAGAGTCCTAACCACTGAAGGTAGTAGGCAAGGAGGGAACAGAAATGGTGTTGGATACAGTGGCGGCAGGACAGGTATGTCCAAAGAGAAGTGGTGTTGGATACAAACAATAGCGGCTACACACGGGTGCACGATCAAGATAACTCAATAATTCTTTGACCAGTAGAATATTATTTACTCTCTGTCGTCCTTGGTGTTATTCTTTTAATTGTTCAGGCTTTTATGCGTTGTACTTTTTTTTTTTTTTTTAATAACTGAGTTCCCAGTCACTGCACGAGCGTTTATATTGGAATAAAATCTATTAACATCGGTATGTGAACCAACTCCCATGTATATGTGCACACGTGAAGGTCTCCATGTGCACGCTATTGGTTTTGTGTACATGCAAGGGGTCAATGTGCACGCAGACTGTGTGCTCATGTAAGGGTCTTCAGATACACACGAAGCACCTCAGTTCTCTGTCTTAAGGACCTCTCAGGTATGAAGAAGAAAAACCACTAAGGGCCATAACCTGGTGCCAATGAGTGCCAGGGAACCCACAGAATGATGGAGAAAGATGAGATAGAAAAAAAAAAGATGGGTGACGTGAGAGGTAGTAGGAAGGAGGAAAGATGATAGGGAAAAGGATGACTAGGTAAAGAAAAAGAAAGGCAGAGGGAAAGATGTTGGGAAAATTTACGAGATGCGGAGGTGGTGGTTATGCGAGTGTGGGACAGGAACTTGTATAGTTTGATTAGTGAAGGACTTTGGTTATTACACCGTATGCTACAGCAATCATGCGGTGGGTTAACGATCTGTGGTAGGTCAGCAATCATGTGGTCATACAACTACTTGAACCTTATGTGGGAGTCCTGGGGTAGCTGCTACGTACACTGCTCATGAAGCCAAGTATTCTATTACCTTTTATTATAGGCGAAATGTCCGCAGCTTCAGATTTCTAATACAATTTTTGTTTAGTTTAAAGATGTTACAGTTGGTCTTTACCCAGGATTGGACCGTACATTTGTCCTCACTGAACTGCTTCTGATACTTTTTTTGAGCACATCACTAAGCTCTCCATATCATCGTAAAGGTGTCTAGAATTTCCCAGCATATTTTTTTTTTTTGTCGTAATCGAAATTACATCGCTGTACAGCTATATTTTTATTTTTTTAATATAAATTGTGAAAACAACAAGGAGCACGACATTGACTCATGTGGAATGCCACTTGTGATAGATACACATTCAGAGTTTTCATGTATTTATATTGTTTCTTATCGGTCAACTATGCCTCAGTCTTGGAGGGAAATTTTCTACCACTATGCGCCCTCACTTATTTGATGTGGAACCACAGAGGCATTACTAAAGTTCAGATATAGTTTTCCTTTTGTTCTTATGCTTATGGGTAAATTAAGAGCATCAAACTTAAATGGGAGGGTATAAGTAAAGTGTGCAAGAGGAGGACCATTATTAAAGGAACACGAAGTGCCTGAAGGATCAGACATGGAGAAAACCCTCAAAAATATTCTTAAGTGGGAACATTCAGATTAAATAAGGATATAGATAAGCATTTTTTAAAGAATAAAGCTTTAGGCTCGTAAATGAAACTAGCTGCCAGGTAGTCTTTAAAGCAAATACTTTCGATGCTTTTAAGATACATTAGACGCATGAGTGCGTCAGTAAGTCTTCTGCAGTGTTCATTTCTTCTTAAAATACAGAGCTTCACTGTTAATTATTACCAATTCTGTACCTTCACTGAAAACACTTCTCTCACAATGACTTTAACAACGTGCTTAATGATACAGATATTAAATAAAGTAAGATAAAATAGAATACATGTAAAATTCTTATGAATTCCTTTAAACACCGAATTACTCCAACGTAATAAGTTAATAATTAGCCAAACAATCTTTCAGGAAAATGCATAATATAACTTGTTTATATCTGTGTCAAGCATTAGGAACACTATTAGGAGAGCAATATATCATGATTCTGGATGTTACAGGAACACATTTAGAAGCCTGAGTAGATATATAACTCACTGTGATAATATGAACGAAGATCAGTGTATATATGAAGCAGTTTGCAATATAAACAGAATGATTTTGTAGTATCAAGGCTTAGGCTTGGTTACAAGTACTCCTGATAGGCATATGCACAGATAATGAATAAACTAGATGCAAAGTGTATGTTGAGATTATAGTTACTTGAACAATGTCCTTCATGGGCCACTTATTGAAGAATATGGACCCTTTATGCTAGTGAGGGGCTCTTGATCAAGGGCATTGGTTCTGTGCTCCAGTTCTCTGAATTAAGCCTGAATGCCTTACAACATGCCCCCCTTCCCACCGGCGTAGTATAATCCCTACGGGTTTAGTGCCCCCGTGATGATAATGAGGAATATAAATGTAATGGTCATTGCACATAAACTGAGGGCGGTAGATATACTGGGGAAAGAATGCAAATGAATTTTCAATTTTCTGACATACAGGACACTGAGTAGCAGATAAGAGAGTAAAATACCAACATTTGCAAAGCAAAAAAAAAAATTAAAAAAATCTCAGTACCCTAAGGCACAGTCCTGGTCCTTTACCGTTTCTCATCGTCATAGCAGGTATATACACACTCATCATAGTTACGTATCATCATTTGCAGATGACACCAAAATATGCATGAAAATCGCCTGGTAGAAGCTACGAAAAAATGCAGGAAGATATAAACAAAGTTTTCCAGTGGGCAGTGGAAAATAACCCGATATTCAGTAGTAACAAGTTCCAACTGCTTGAATATGGAATGAATGAAGAGCTCAAGAGGGAGAGACTGTATATAAAACGTAAAATCATCAAATAAATCAAAGGAAACAAAGCAGATATGGAAATCAAGAAAATAATGGGGTGGCTAATGACAACTTACAGATCAAGGAAAATAGTGCCAGTGGTGAAACTTTTCAAATCACTTGAGCTCTCTCGCTTATAGTATTGTTTAGTATTGACGGCTACTTTCAGGGCAGGAGAGATATAGCTGGACCAGATAATCATTTACAGCCCGCATAGAGAAAATATAACATTTAAATTACTAGGAACGCCTCAGCCATAAATATGTACTTGCTGAGCGGAGGAGAAAGATATAGTAATATGTGAGTAGAAGGTGCTTGAAGGTCTGGCCTCAAAGCTGCTCACTGCCATGACATCATACTGGGGCGCCATGGACACAATAAGAGAACATTATGTATCATCCATGGGTCAAGACTGTTCAGAAACTGCCGGAAATTGGATATGTACCTCCGCTAAGTGCCAGATCCAACAAGGCTGTAATGGATATGTGGGCTAGCGGGTCTGCGGGGGTTGACCAAGCAAGCACAGCCCATACCTACCTACCTACCTGGAGGTTATTCAGGGGATCAACGCCCCCGCGGCCCGGTCCACGACCAGGCCTCCCGGTGGATCAGGGCCTGATCGACGAGGCTGTTACTGCTGGCCGCACGTAATCCAACGTACGAACCACAGCCCGGCTGATCCGGCACCGTCTTGAGGTATCTGTCCAGCTCCCTCTTGAAGACAACCAGGGGTCTTCCCGTAATGCCTCTTATTGCTGGTGGGAGGCCGTTGAACAGTCTTGGGCCCCGGACACTTATTGTGTTTTCTCTTAGTGTACCAGTGACGCCCCTACTTTTCACTGGGGGTATGTTGCATCGCCTGCCAAGTCTTTTGCTTTCGTATGGAGTGATTGCTGTGTGCATATTAGGGACCAGTCCCTCCAGAATCTTCCAGGTGTAGATTACGATATATCTCTCTCGCCTGCGCTCTAGTGAGTACAAGTCAAGTGCTTCCAGGCGCTCCCAGTAGTTAAGGTGTTTGATGGAACTTATACGTGCAGTAAAGGTTCTCTGTACATTCTCTAGCTCTGCAATTTCACCTGCCTTGAATGAGGATGTTAATGTACAGCAGTATTTCAGCCTAGAAAGAATAAGTGATTTAAAAAGGATCATCACTGGCTTAGCATCTCTTGTCTTGAATGTTCTCATTATCCATCCTATCACTTTCCTAGCAGATGTGATAGTGGCATTGTTGTGGTCCTTGAAGGTGAGGTTTTCGGACATTACCACACCCAGGTCCTTCACATTACTTTTCCTCTCTATTGTGTGATTGGAGTTTGTAGTATACTCAGTTCTAGTTATTATTTCCTCCAGTTTTCCATAACGGAGTAGTTGGAATTTGTCTTCATTGAACATCATATTCTTCTCTGTTGCCCATTGGAAAACTTGGTTTATATCTTCTTGGAGCTTTGCCGTGTCCTCAATGGATGACACACTCATGCAGATCCTAGTATCGTCTGCAAAAGATGATACAGTGCTGTGGTTTACATCTCTGTCTGTCTGATATGAGAATAAGGAACAGGATAATTGAGAGTACTGTGCCTTGTGGGACAGAGCTCATCACTATGGCAGCATCTGATTTAACTCTGTTTACCACTACTCTTTGTGTGCGATTGGTTAGAAAGTTGAAGATCTATCTGCCTACTTTGCCGGTTATCCCTTTAGCACGCATTTTGTCTGCTATTACACCATGGTCGCACTTGTCAAAGGCTTTTGCAAAGCCTGTGTATACTATATCCGCATTCTGTTTCTTTTCCAGTGCATCTAGGACCATATCATAGTGGTCAAGCAGTTGCGAAAGGCAGGATCGACCTGCTCTGAAACCATGTTGCCCGGGGTTGTGCAATTTTTAGGAGTCCGGGTGGTTTGCTATCCTGCTTCTTAGAACTCTTTCAAAGATTTTTATGATGTGGGACGTTAAAGCTATTGGTCTATAGTTCTTAGCTACTGCTTTGCTGCCACCTTTATGGAATGGGGCTATATCTGTTGTTTATAGTGACTGGAATCTCGCCTGTGTCTAAGCTCCTTCTCCATAGCATACTTAAGGCCCGTGAGAGGGGTTTCTTGCAGTGCAATAGTTAAGTATTTTTATTCCGATACATTTCGCCCACAAAGTAGGCTTCTACATTCGAGTACAGAGGAAGCAGCAGAGACGTAAAGACGATGTAATCAGTCCATCACTTTTGAAGACGTAGTTTCAGGTGGTCAGTTCCCCAGCCTGGAGAAGAGTTCTGCTTCATAGTCTGGAACGATGTGAACCTGAAGCAACAGTATAGAGACTTACTGTCAAGGTGAGGTGCAGATAATCTTGACAGAAGAGGCGGATCCCACTAGTAGAAGAATGCCATCATTGAGAGGGCAAGTCCCTTTTAAATCCATCCCTTCTCACTTGTAAATAGTGGTCAGGCAAAAAAAGTTATCGAAGACGTTCTCTGTACCAAGATACCATTGTCTTGCAGTATCTGACAGAGTGAATATGATGATGATATACAATACCGGCAAGTTGATAAGTAAGACATGTGCAACTACGTCTTCAAGAGTGATGGACTGATTACAACGTCTTTACATCTCTGCTGCTTCTGCTGCCTCCTCTGTACTCGACTGAAGAAGTCTACTGTGTGGGCGAAAAGTTTCGGAATTAAGATACCTAACTATTGAACATTTCTTACTTAATCTAGATATATTCCTGTTAACCCAACTGGGCCTTTAGTGTATCCATATGCTCTTGTGAAACCGTCTACAGATGAATATGGGTGCATAATAAACTAACAGCTCCTGCGGCAAAATCTACAAAATCCAGCTAGAGAAAACAAGAAAATATAAACTCTTCTAGTATCTGGGATACAGTAATGATTATGGGGAACCCGAGTAGTTGAGTGTAGTGTGTCCGCGATGGTGAGGATCTAAGAGCAACCTCTACTTGAACTGAAGGTTAACATGAGCAACGGCCGCAGTTGCTAGGGTGTTATGGGTGGCATGTTGACATGCTAGTAGGTAGGCAGGTGGATGTTAACGTAGAGAATATTAAAAAGCACGAAGGTAGGCATTTAGACAGCCATGTTGAGAATGTAGTCGTAAATCAGGCAGGTGGTTGCTTGGGTATGGAAGTAAATAGGAAGGCAAGGGGGGGGGGTATCACTTGCTAGTAGAGGATTAGGTAGGGAGGCAGGAGATATCACGCCAGTCGTTGCTTGGGTACGGAGGTAAGGGATATCGCCCCACTAGATGCTTGGGCAAAGAATGCTTATTTACGGAAGCAGGGAGTCATGTGCCTATGAATTCTTGGGTAGGGAGGGAATTTTCTAACAAACAGAACACAGAATAGTAATTATCAAAGCAATGTCCAGCATTAGCTAGGTAAAAAGGTCAGTACCCTAAGGCACTGCCCTGGGGCCTTTCCTGTTTTTTATCACACTATAGATATAGATTAAAACAATACTCAGTTTTGTATAATCATTTGCAGTTGATACCAAGATAAGCATGAAAAATCACCTTGGTAGATGACACGAAAAAATTGCAAGAAGAAATAAACAAAGTTTTCCAGTGGGCAGTGGAGAATAACATGACGTTCAATACTGGCAAGTTCCAACTACTTAGATATGAAAAGAATGAAGAAGTGAAGAGATACTGTATTCTGAATGCAAGATCACCAAATAGAACGAAAGGAATATGCGAGCGATCTGGGTGTAATACTGTCAGCTGATTTTTTAAAGAACACAATGATGCATATGTTTTGACAGTCATTAAAATGATGGAGTGAATAACGAGAACTTGAAAAACATGGGAATAGTGCCGATGGGGACGATTTTCAAATCACTGCACAGTGTTGGCGGCTCCTTTCAGGGCAGAAGTGATATCAGAGCCCGAACATATTCAGATCATTTCGGCCCTCATTTAACCAGTGAAACATTTAAATTACTGGGAATGCCTCGGAGTTCTCAGTATATACTTATTGGAGCAGAGAGAGAGAGAGAGAGAGAGAGAGAGAGAGAGAGAGAGAGTGATAAAATATACGTGGAAGGTGCTCGAGGGTCTGGTCCCAAATCTGCACACTGCCATAACATACTGGAGTGAGAGAGATGGGAGAATGTGTAAAAGAAATCCAGTGAAAAATAGGGGCACCATGAGCACAATAAGAGAACACTGTATCAACATCCGTGGACCCAGACTGTTAAACAATCTACCACAAGTATCAAAAACACTGCCGGAAGCAATGTTGAGGTTTTCGAAAGAAAATTGAGATGTACCTCCCCCAAATGCCAGATCATCCGGGCTGTGATGGATGTGTACGCCAGCAGGCCGCCAGAAATAACAGCCTGGTTGATCATGCAAGCACCAGAGAAGCCTTCAACAGTATATCAAAGGGGTATCACCTGACAGTGGTTGCTTGGGTAGGGAGGCAAGGGGTATCACGTGGCAAGGGTTGCTTGGATAGAGGGGGCAGGGGGTATCACTTGCAAATGTCTTTACGCTCTGCCTTTTACTTACCGCACAGGAGCTGGTAACCAGAGCACCATTTCACCCACCACCACTAGCAACTCTCTGGGAAATAGAGCGCGCACGCACGCACGCACGCACGCACGCACGCACGCACGCACGCACGCACGCACACACACACACACACACACACACACACACACACACACACACATATGCAAAGTCATGAAGATCGGAGAAGGGCAAAGAAGACCGCAGACAGAGTATAGGCTAGGAGGCCAAAGACTGAAAACCTCACTCAAGGAGAAAGATCTAGGAGTGAGTATAATACCGAGTACATCGCCAGAAGCACACATTAACCAGATAACTGCTGCGGCATGTGGGCGCCTGGCAAACCTGACAATAGCGTTCCGGTACCTCAGTAAGGAATCGTTCAAGACTTTATACACTGTGTACGTCAGGCCCATATTGGAGTATGCAGCACCAGTTTGGAACCCACACCTGGTCAAACAGCTCAAGAAATTAGAGGAAGTGCAAAGGTTTGCAACAAGGCTGGTTCCAGAGCTAAGGGGAATGTCCTATGAAGAAAGGTTAAGGGAAATCGGTCTGACGACACTGGAGGACAGGAAGGTCAGGTGAGACATAACATACAAAATACTGCGTGGAATAGACAAGGTGGACAGAGACAGGATGTTCCAGAGATGGGACACAGAAACAAGGGGTCACAATTGGAAGCTGAAGACTCAGATGAGTTAAAGGGATGTTAGGAAGTGTTTCTTCAGTCACAGAGTTGTTAGGAAGTGGAATAGTCTGGCAAGCGATGTAGTGGAGGCAGTAACTATACATAGTTTTAAGACGAGGTATGATAAAGCTCATGGAGCAGGGAGAGAGAGGGCCCAGTAGCGGTCAGTGAAGAGGCAGGGCCAGGAGCTGAGTTTCGACCCCTGCAACCATAATTAGGTGAGTACACGCACTCACACTCCCACTTTCTCAGTTTCCCACTCACTCCCACTATCGTGAAGAGAAGACTTGAGTTAGGTATACCAGTGTTTGTGAGGTTGTCAGGTCCTCTGAGTGTTGATCTCTCGGATGCCACCAACAACAGTCACTTAATACCTAGTTACCTATTTACCTGTTTACTGCTAGGTGAACAAGGACAGCAGGAGACTTAACCATATGTCTTGTCTTGTCACTGAGCAATAAGGGATATAAGAAGCAAACCCAAGGGAGAAAAATAATGTCAATGGTGTCACTCCCAACATGATCTAGTATCTGGAACAATCTTAAGAGTCTACTACATAATGATTCTGATTTGAATGATTATATTTCAAAATTCGTCCTCGTCGGCTACAGCGTACTCGGTTATAACTTATGAAGGCTATTTCTAGAAGTATACTTCTCTTTCGTGAAAGGTGAAAATACATCTAAGATAGGCCAGTGCATGCTTATAGACCTATCGCTCATCTGATTAGGAACCGTGTCAGGAGACGATTCTTTCACGAACGAAACACCACCAGCAGCGGCGTATGGTGCCTTTGAGACTGCCTGCATACATAAGTTGTGGGCGGTGGGAAGAGACTAGAATAGGACTGTATGTTAGGTTGTCAGGCAGTTGTAACATACCTCATTTATTATCTTCGGGAGGAAAATGTGTTGAGGATGGAACCGCCACTCTGGTTTCAGGGGGTGCTGAAGGATGGGAACACCACTGTGGCCTCCAGGGAATGCTGAGGAATGGGACAACCACTGGTACCAGGGAGTGTTTAGGGCAGGACTTCTACCAAGGGGGGAAGGTACTGTGATCTCAAGGGGGTTCTTAAGGATGGGATCACCACTGGTTCCAGGGAGTGTTAAGGGATGGGATTACCACCGGGGGTGCCGACTGTGGGGTGCTGGGGGGATAGAACCAATGTGGCCTCCAGAGGTGTATTGAGTGTTGGAACCACCACTGTAGCTCTAGTGATGTCGAGTAATGGGACCACAACTGGTCCAGGGGTGTTAAGGGGTAGGACTACCACCAGCAGGGGGATGCTGACTGTTGGAGCCACCACTGTTCCAGGTGATGCTGAGGGATAGAGAAATTACTCTGGCCTCCAGAGGGGTAGTGAGTGATGGGGCTACCACTGTAGCTCTAGGGGTGTTGAAAGATGGGACCACCGAACATCGTGGCTTCCAAGTGGTGCTGAGGGACCACTTTTGTCGCCTCCTGGAAGGTTCTTCTTGGTATCCTTGAGGTTTCATAGCTTATTCTCCTTCATCTTCTGTAATCCTTATAATTTAAAATTGAGAAATGACTTAGAATAGTATTATGGACTGTCTCCTTTCTTAAAAATGTTTGCTCTTGCTGCTGGTGAGCTCCCCGTCCACACACACACCTACCTCCCTCCCTCCCTCCTTCCTTCCTTCCTTCCTTAATTCCCTCCCTCCTCTCTCATACACAGGCGAAATGTATAGGCACGTTTTTCTTACAGCCCTGCCACCCCAAACCACCAAATAGTAAAAAATAATCAGTGATAGTTATTTATAGGGAAGCTTATCCTAAATGTTTTGCTTCAGATGTGTTAGAAACTCCAGTCCAGCTGTATGTTATGTCGTAGGCAAAACATCAGTGTGTAAGAAAACTCCACACCTGATATATATATATATATATATATATATATATATATATATATATATATATATATATATATATATATATATATATATATAATTTTTTTTCAACAAGTCGGCCGTCTCCCACCGAGGCAGGGTGACCCAAAAAAGAAAGAAAATCCCCCAAAAGAAAATACTTTCATCATTCAACACTTTCACCACACTCACACATTATCACTGTTTTTGCAGAGGTGCTCAGAATACAACAGTTTAGAAGCATATACCTGGAGGTTACCTGGAGGTTATTCCGGGGATCAACGCCCCCGCGGCCCGGTCCATGACCAGGCCTCCCGATGGATCAGGGCCTGATCAACTAGGCTGTTACTGCTGGCCGCACGCAGTCCGACGTACGAGCCACAGCCCGGCTGATCCGGCACTGACTTTAGGTATCTGTCCAGCTCTCTCTTGAAGGCAGCCAGGGGTTTATTGGCAATTCCCCTAATGCTTGATGGGAGGCTGTTGAACAGTTTTGGGCCCCGGACACTTATGGTGTTTTCTCTTAGTGTACCAATGGCGCCCCTACTTTTTATTGGCGGCATTTTGCATCGCCTGCCCAGTCTTTTACTTTCGTAGGGAGTGATTTCTGTGTGCAGATTTGGGACCATTCCTTCCAAGATTTTCCAAGTGTAGATTATGATATATCTCTCCCTCCTGCGTTCCAACGAGTACAAGTCAAGTGCTTCCAAGCGTTCCCAGTAGTTAAGGTGCTTGACAGAACTTATACGTGCAGTAAAGGATCTCTGTACACTCTCTAGATCTGCGATTTCACCTGCTTTGTATGGAGATGTTAATGTACAGCAGTATTCCAGCCTAGAGAGAACAAGTGATTTGAAAAGGATCATCATGGGCTTGGCATCTCTCGTTTTGAAAGTTCTCATTATCCATCCTATCATTTTCTTTGCACGTGCGATCGTGGCACTGTTGTGGTCCTTGAAAGTGAGATCCTCAGACATTACTACTCCCAGGTCCCTTACATTATTTTTCCGCTCTATTGTATGGCCGGAGTCAGTAGTATACTCTGTTCTTGTTATTTTCTCCTCCAGTTTTCCATAACGGAGTAGTTGGAATTTGTCCTCATTGAACATCATATTGTTTACCGTTGCCCACTGGAAAACGTATAAAGATACACAACATATCCCTCCAAACTGCCAATATCCCAAACCCCTCCTTTAAAGTGCAGGCATTGTACTTCCCATTTCCAGGACTCAAGTCCGACTATATGAAAATAACAGGTTTCCCTGAATCCCTTCACTAAATATTACCCTGCTCACACTCCAACAGATCGTCAGGTCCCAAATATCATTCGTCTCCATTCACTCCTATCTAACACGCTCACGCACGCTTGTTTGAAGTCCAAGCCCCTCGCCCACAAAACCTCCTTTACCCCCTCTCTCCAACCCTTTCGAGGACGACCCCTACCCCTCCTTCCTTCCCCTATAGATTTATATGCTTTCCATGTCATTCTACTTTGATCCATTCTCTCTAAATGACCAAACCACCTCAACAACCCCTCTTCTGCCCCATGACTAATGCTTTTATTAACTCCACACCTTCTCCTAATTTCCACACTCCGAACTTTCTGCATAATATTTTCACCACACATTGCCCTTAGACAGGACATCTCCACTGCCTCCAACCGTCTCCTCGCTGCTGCATTTACCACCCAAGCTTCACATCCATATAAGAGTGTTGGTACCACTATACTTTCATATATTCCCTTCTTTGCCTCCATAGATAGCGTTTTTTGACTCCACATATACCTCAACGCACCACTCACCTTTTTTCCCTCATCAGTTCTATGATTAACCTCATCCTTCATAAATCCATCCGCCGACACGTCAACTCCCAAGTATCTGAAAACATTCACTTCTTCCATACTCCTCCCCAATTTGATATCCAATTTTTCTTTATCTAAATCATTTGATATCCTCATCACCTTACTCTTTTCTATGTTCACTTTCAACTTTCTACCTTTACACACATTCCCAAACTCATCCACTAACCTTTGCAATTTTTCTTTAGAATCTCCCATAAGCACAGTATCATCAGCAAAAAGTAACTGTGTCAATTCCCATTTTGAATTTGATTCCCCATAATTTAATCTCACCCCTCTCCCAAACACCCTAGCATTTACTTCCTTTACAACCCCATCTATAAATATATTAAACAACCATGGTGACATTACACATCCCTGTCTAAGACCTACTTTTACCGGGAAGTATTCTCCCTCTCTTCTACACACCCTAACCTGAGCCTCACTATCCTCATAAAAACTCTTAACAGCATTTAGTAACTTACCAACTATTCCATATACTTGCAACATCTGCCACATTGCTCCTCTATCCACTCTATCATATGCCTTTTCTAAATCCATAAATGCAATAATATATATATATATATATATATATATATATATATATATATATATATATATATATATATATATATATATATATATATAATGCAAGTGTTGGGTACAAGGCATTACTGCTTAGCGGTATAGCTAATGATAGTTTTGATACTCTGTATCATAAGCAGATAAAGTAAGGATCATAGCAGTCAGAGAGACCATCAAAGGAAGACAATAGCTGATGCAATAGTACCATAATGCGACCAAAAGAACCCTCTAGGGCAGGGGTGGGCATCTTTTTTAAGTGTGTGTGCCAAATTCGGCCAAATCTTTGATACAAAATCTTTTCACTTGCTAATTAAAATTTATGGGAACATATTATTTGGTGCCTTTTAAGTATTGTAACAAATTTTTCAAATAATCAAAAATCACACCGTATCGGTAAAAAGAGAATATTGTAAGAATGATTTTGTAAACCATGATATTGAATGAATGGAAAATATTGTGACGGAAGGTCGGTCTTCCCTGGTGATAGTGTGGATAATTTTTAACAGCCTTTAAATGTATTTCTAGCTGAGATATACATCCACACAATTTAAAAACGCTATATTTAGCATCAGCAAAAGAGTAAACAATAATTTGATTTATTTATTAGATCAATTAGGTTTTTCATGTTTTTCCACTACACTGTTATTCTCAATGACATAATCGTTTTACTTGACTAAAACACAACAAAAGGATATAAAATTAAAGATGTTCTTTTATCGATTTTTAATCCCTTAAGAATGATACATAAAAATCAGAGAAAATACAGTATTATTTTACCAACAAAACTACATATTAAACAGAAGTGAATATTTACCATTTTAGAAGAAAACATCAAATCAAAACTTGAGAGAGAAAAATTGTGGACCTTGTATTTATTTACCCTCACTGAGTCTTATGCTGCATCACTGATGACAGATAATGTATATCAGGCTTATATTTTGTAACCTTGAGAGATATACATGCGCTACTAGTTTCATCAGTAAGACTACTCCTATTACCAGACTTAACAAAGTTCATCACTGAAAAGAATGATTCACAAGAATAAGTAGATGAAAAAACGGATAGTAAAGCTGTTGCAAGGTTCTTCAGACAGACAAAATTTTGTGGAATAATATTCCAAGTCATAAATACCTCGTTTTCTTCATTTCTCTTTTACTCCCGTCTCTAATCGCTCCTTTTTAATATTTTCAAAGTTAGCTCTAAGGTCAACAAATTTCTGTCTACAAATTTGAGCTACTTTGAAATTCAGTCAACTGCATTTCAAAATCCTCCATATCTATCGATGAAAACATCTGCAAGTTTAGTTCATCCACTGTTATACTGTCTGAAAACTAAATGAATTTTCCAGTCTCTTCAAGTTCTGTGAACTTAGCAAATCTTGTAGAGAACTGCTCAACAGTTGACTCATTGATGTTTAAAAATAGTGTTTGAAGACATTGGCTGTCTGTTTTGTCATCCTTTGGGAGATCATTGATATATCTCTCTAGGTTTGGAAAGTATGTAAACCTCTCACTATTTATATTCCTCTTAAAAACCTCTAGCTTCATTTCAAATGCCTTTATGTAATCAAACATAACATCGTGTCTTACCAGAGCCCTGTAATTTAATGTTCAAATCATTTAAATATTCTCAAAAATCAGAAAAAAATCACCAGTTTACACACCTAAACGATATCAGATATTTCTTATAAGACACTTATTGGTTACTCAAAAAGAGATTTATCTTGTCCAGATATTCAACAGATCGTTTCAAAACAAAACCTCGACTAAGCCAACGAACATTGTTGTACATTGTTGGTCCTTTGTACACCGAATCTTCCACCTTCAATAAATTCTGAATTTCTTTTATTCAAAGCTCGTGCAGAAATGTAATTAACTATCTTAGTGACTGTTTGCATCACTTCTTGAAGTTCTTTTAGACCAGCTTTTGCACATGAAGCCTTGTGTATGATGCAATGAAAGCCTGTCAGTGGATGGCCACCTTATTTTGCAAACAGATTTACAAATCCTGCTTCCTTACCAATCATGCTGGGTGCACCATCAGTTATAACGGATACTACTTTTGAAATGTCAATTTGTCGAACAGATAATTCGTTCATAAGTAAGGCAGCCGGGATTGATGGGATAAAGATAGAAATGTTAAAAGCAGGTGGGGATATAGTTTTGGAGTGGTTGGTGCAATTATTTAATAAATGTATGGAAGAGGGTAAGGTACCTAGGGATTGGCAGAGAGCATGCATAGTTCCTTTGTATAAAGGCAAAGGGGATAAAAGAGAGTGCAAAAATTATAGGGGGATAAGTCTTGAGTAGACCTGGCAAAGTGTATGGTAGAGTTATTATTGAAAGAATTAAGAATAAGACGGAGAATAGGATAGCAGATGAACAAGGAGGCTTTAGGAAAGGTAGGGGGTGTGTGGACCAGGTGTTTACAGTGAACATATAAGTGAACAGTATTTAGATAAGGCTTAAAGAGGTCTTTGTGGCATTTATGGATTTGGAAAAGGGTATGACAGGGTGGATTAGGGGGGCAATGTTGGCAGATGTTGCAGGTGTATGGTGTAGGAGGTAGGTTACTGAAAGCAGTGAAGAGTTTTTACGAGGATAGTGAGGCTCAAGTTAGAGTATGTAGGAAAGAGGGAAATTATTTCCCATAAAAGTAGGCCTTAGACAAGGATGTGTGATGTCACCGTGGTTGTTTAATATATTTATAGATGGGGTTGTAAGAGAAGTAAATGCGAGGGTCTTGGCAAGAGGCGTGGAGTTAAAAGATAAAGAATCACACAAAGTGGGAGTTGTCACAGTTGCTCTTTGCTGATGACACTGTGCTCTTGGGAGATTCTGAAGAGAAGTTGCAGAGATTGGTGGATGAATTTGGTAGGGTGTGCAAAAGAAGAAAATTGAAAGGGAATACAGGAAAGAGTAAGGTTATGAGGATAAAAAGATTAGGTGATGAAAGATTGGATATCAGATTGGAGGGAGAGAGTATGGAGGAGGTGAATGTATTCAGATATTTGGGAGTGGACGTGTCAGCGGATGGGTCTATGAAAGATGAGGTGAATTATAGAATTGATGAGGGGAAAAAGGTGAGTGGTGCACTTAGGAGTCTGTGGAGACAAAGAACTTTGTCCTTGGAGGCAAAGAGGGGAATGTATGAGAGTATAGTTTTACCAACGCTCTTATATGGGTGTGAAGCATGGGTGATGAATGTTGCAGCGAGGAGAAGGCTGGAGGCAGTGGAGATGTCATGTCTGAGAGCAATGTGTGGTGTGAATATAATGCAGAGAATTCGTAGTTTGGAAAGTTAGGAGGAGGTGCGGGATTACCAAAACTGTTGTCCAGAGGGCTGAGGAAGGGTTGTTGAGGTGGTTCGGACATGTGGAGAGAATGGAGCGAAACAGAATAACTTCAGAGTGTATCAGTCTGTAGTGGAAGGAAGGCGGGGTAGGGGTCGGCCTAGGAGAGGTTGGAGGGAGGGGGTAAAGGAGGTTTTGTGTGCGAGGGGCTTGGACTTCCAGCAGGCATGCGTGAGCGTGTTTGATAGGAGTGAATGGAGACAAATGGTTTTTAATACTTGACGTGCTGTTGGAGTGTGAGCAAAGTAGCATTTATGAAGGGGTTCAGGGAAACCGGCAGGCCGGACTTGAGTCCTGGAGATGGGAAGTACAGTGCCTGCACTCTGAAGGAGGGGTGTTAATGTTGCAGTTTAAAAACTGTAGTGTAAAGCACCCTTCTGGCAAGACAGTGATGGAGTGAATGATGGTGAAAGTTTTTCTTTTTCGGGCCACCCTGCCTTGGTGGGAATCGGCCAGTGTGATAAAAAAAAAAAAAACTGCTTTACATATTGCAGCCCCAGTGGTACGCTCAGGTAGTGTTACAAGATTAATCATCGCTTTGCATACGTCGTGAAAAAATTGCTAGCCTAGCTGATGTAATATCTGCGCTTTCATCAACACGGAAAAGAACTTGCATGAAAATTTCTTGAATTGTTCCGCTGCATTCCTTTCCAGCTTAAGTATCCTATCATTAACCGTTTTTCTACTCAGACTAATCTTTAATGCGCTGAATAATCTTTTCCTTTTCTGAAAGATTGTCAAAAAGTAAGGGGGCACATTCTAACCATGCTTCTTTAATATACTCCCCATCACTAAGTGGCTTTCCATGTTGAGCAATAACTTTGGAGACCTCAAAGCTAGCAACAGCTAAGTTGGAACTAGGCCTACCCAAAATAAATTTCCTCAAAGTATCAGACTTTTTTTTTTTTTTTTGTCTCGCTCAGTTCACGACAAATCATTTCCCTTTGTTCTTGCTCAGTTTTCATGCTTAAGTTTTTATGAACAGTTTCAAAATGTCTCTTCACAGAAGAAGTCCTACAAAACTTATTCAGAACAGAAAATGCATAATGCTTTATCTTTCTTAATCATGCCAAATTTTTCAGTGCAGTACTCTTTAAATTCTCTAATATCCTCTTCATTTGAATAACATCGTTTCTTGGCCGGTGATCGTGACATTCTGTACAATTTGTAAAGAGCAGAATGCAAATAGAATTTGTAATAGTGATTATATGCATTAATATATATATATATATATATATATATATATATATATATATATATATATATATATATATATATATATATATATATATATATATATATATATATATATAATTAATCGTAAATATGAAAATAGGGAAAACCAGTGTTGTGGTTAGTAGTACGAACTGTACGATGAACTCTTAAACTGACATCAGGCCATGTAAAGTAGCACCTGATTAATGTTATCCACACATTTTCACGAAAAATGATGGAATAATCTTTCGAATCGACGGACTATTTCTCCGCTTGGAACGGATACATGATTTTTTTTTTGAGTTGGGACCAGAGGTTCGCAAGCCGGAAAGAAGTCGATGGCGTGCCAGGTTTGACACGCGTGCCAAAGGTTGCCCACCCCTGCTCTAGGGTAAAGCCCAATTATTGATGATGGAAAATTTTAATCATAGAGAAATAAACTAAGAGAAATGAAACTAGCATGGGAGCTCTGGTTGGTGGGGAGCCAATTAGGCAGTGCTAGAGAACGTCATAATAGATGAATCAGAAAAGAGAGGCACTGGTGGATTACATGTAAGAGACTGGTCCACAGATTTGTTAATTAAGCAGGCAAGGATAGCGGGAAATATACATCTGTGGTTCAAAGAGAACCTGAGTGGCAGGAGATTGTGATGGTCTCCGGGAAGAGATTTTGATATGGACAAGCTTGACGAGAGGTGCCCTACCGGGTTCTGTACCGAGACTGGTGGATTACATGTAAGAGACTGGTCCACAGATTTGTTAATTAAGCAGGCAAGGATAGCGGGAAATATACATCTCTGGTTCAAAGAGAACCTGAGTGGCAGGAGATTGTGATGGTCTCCGGGAAGAGATTTTGATATGAACAAGCTTGACGAGAGGTGCCCTACCGGGTTCTGTACCGAGACCGGTACTGTTCCTAAAATACATGCCTAAAGAAATCATCCTACATATTTCTTTTTGTGAAAGACGTAACGCTAATGAAGAGAGAAATGTAGAAGACAAAGAAAGGGTGCAAGAGAATCTAGAAACACGAAAAGAATTATCAGACAGGTGATTAACGATCTTCAGTTTCTTCTGCAGCTTCTCTAACTTGCATTTTCTCCTCTTTTTTTTTCTTTCTCAATGGTACGTATCTGGATCATACTTCCAGTGCCATTGAGCTCATCCTCTCCAGATACTGGTTCAGATCCGTGTCAGTCATATTTTCTTCCCAGCATAAGGTCATGATTTATTTGCTTCCAATTGATGTTTTTGTTGTTGAAATTTCATTTGTTGAATACACCCTCGTGATTGCTTGCATGTTTTCCGAGGATAATTAGAAAATCAAAATCTCGATGAGAAAGTGGTGGAAGGAATATACACAGTTTTACAAGTGATTATGAGAGGGACCAGAAGACCAGGGTTAGCGTGCCACAGTTTACAAGTATATAAAACGAGGCCTGGAGCTGAGACTCAACCCTTGCAGTCACAAATAGTTAAGGGCATACACAGGCACTCACGTGCACCCCCCTCCCCCCATACACACACACACACTTTAGGAACAGAGGCTGCATAGTTCACTCAAGGAGAAAGACCTAGCAATAGCATACTGCCGAGTGTATTTCCCGGAGCACTCACTAACAGAATAACCTCTTTTGCAAATACTACTCGTTTGGCGAATCTGGGATTAGCACTCTTGAATTTCATCAGACTAAATATATTCACTATCCTGTATACGACATGTCAGGCTCATCTTAGAGTATTCAGCACTACCATGGAGCCCACACTTGATAAAGCATGTCAAGAAACTGGAGAAGTGCAGATGAGACTAGCCTATAAGCTAATGTAAATGAGCTATTACGAGAGACTTAAGGAATTGAACCTGATTATAGCAGAAGATAGAAGAGCCAGGGGTGACTTTATTTACACACATAAATATAAAAAGAACTTGATAGGGTGGACGGGGATAGACTATTCGAGAGGCTGGAAAAGGGTACACTAGGGTACAATTGGTAGTTAAGAGACAAATAAGTCTCAGGGAGACCAGAATGTGTTTTCTCAACCTCAGAGATGTAAAGATGCGGAATGACCTAGCCCAATAGGAGGAAATAAATCTAGTAGGCGGGAACGAGTCAGGATGAGGAGCTGAGACTCCCCTCTTGAAACTGCGTACGCGCACGCGCGCGCACACACACACACACACACACACACACACACACACACACACACACACACACACACACACACACACACACACACACACACACACACACACACACACAGAGTAGGTGGGTGGGCGGCGGGTATACACCTGGCATGGGTGGGCGGGCACACACCTGACACCTGGGCGGGTGCGAGTTTGTGTGGGGCGTCACGCAACCCTGGGCACCCCAACCTACTCCACGCGTCAGACACGCTGCCCTCATCTTCCTGTACTTGGCCTGCACACTGCTGCAACGAATACTTGTACAGTATATACGAGGCATACACCATCGTCAAGTATAATAGGAAGTAGCAGTAGAGCTCTAAATGTAATCAAGACAAACTTTCTAAGTTCCTAAGGAAAATTCCATTGAACCGGGCTACCTGTCGACCTACCTGAAGCTGTGATGAAACGTGGGACTATTTACAAAAAACATCAACATCCAGAATGAGTAGGCCGTCTTGAGGCCGGGCCTCCGAGGTGATAATCCCCGGGTTCATCCAGAGGTAAACCAGAGGTAGATCACAGCGAACCGGTTTTAGCAGTTCTTTCCCGCAGTCTGGCCTGCGAGGATTTCTCTGTTGGCCGTCTTATCTACCAGGCTATCACTACCTCTAGCCCGTAACCTCACATACACACCATTCGGGCGATCAAGGATCTCCCGTAGAAAAATTTCGCTAGTTTTCTCTTAAAGACTTCCACATTGGTGTACCATTTTTCATATAGAAATTATGAATACCATGTTGTTTTAGGTTAATCTCGTGTTTTTCCTCAGATCACGGCAGCCTCAAAGATTTTGTGTTGTGTAATGTTTGTCCTGCAGTTCTGTAATTTTTTGCCATTTTTTTTCCCTCATTTGTGTAGAGGAGTCATATCCTCATTTTTACAGCCTTTGAGTTTTCACCTGCATCCAGGCTTTTCTCCAAAATACAACGTATTCTCGTGCTATTGGTATTTTGCATTTTTTTTTAATACTGCCTTCCAAAACTTGCACCAGCAGTCTCACTATCACCTTTACCACCAAAATCACCACACCACCATCATTATCACCTTTACCACCACCATCGCTTACACCTTCACCACCAACACTTATCACCTTACCCCACCATCACCACATCGATCATTAACACCCTCACCATCATTGTTATATTAATCATGGTTAGGAATTACATGCAGATGGGACGCCAGTGTGTATTTCAACTTGAAGTGTATGATAACGGTGTAATGAATCTTCTTGTCATGTTTAGAATGAGATGTTTTTCAATTTGTATTTACCAAAGTTGGATACATCAGTTTATATAGGAGAGTTACATAGTGGGAAGAAAAGCTAAATTTTTCTTTGTCATATTCCGTCACCCAAGTGATAGAATTTCTTATATTGTCGAAATTTATCAGCCTGAGTTGGGAGACTGTTTCAACACGATCCTGTGCGATGCAGTATGGATAAACAATATGCCACCCAACAACAGCAGTGATAAAAACAACGACAACAGCTACAACAACAATATAACAACAAACGACGACAACTGTACTGGTAATTAAGGACTACTGTTTATGGTTGTAGGGATCATTCCCTTCCTCTTCCCCTTTACCCAAGCGGAGAGGGGGAAGAGGAATATTGTTTGTCATGTGCTAATTTTTGAGAGCCAAATCGGATCGACTTAGCTCATCGCGACACTGAAACCGTGTGTGTGTACTCATCTAGTTGTATTCACCTAGTTGTGGTTGCAGGGGTCAGTTCACAGCTCCTGGCCCCGCCTCTTCACTGGTCGCTACTAGTGAGCTTTATCATATCTCTTTTTGAAGCTATGTATGGATCCTGCCTCCCCTACATCACTTCCCATACTATTCCACTTCTTGACAACTGTGACTGAAGAATACTTCCTAACATCCCTGTGATTCATCTAAGTCTTCAACTTCCAATTGTAACCCCTTGTTGCTGTGTCCCACCTCTGGAACATCCAATCTCTGTCCACCTTGTCAATTCTTCTCAGTATTTTATATGTTATCATATCCCCCCCAATCTCTTCTGTCCTCCAGTGTCGTCAGGTCGATTTCCCTTAACCTCTCTTCATAGGACATGCCTCTTAGCTCGGGGACTAGGCTTGTTGGAAATATTTGCACTTTCTCTAATTCCTTACATTCTTGGCTAGGTGCGGCTTCCAAACTGGTGCTGCATACTCCAATATAGGCCTGACATACAGGGTCCTGAACGATTCCTTATTGAGATGTCGGAATGCTATTCTTAGGTTTGCTAGGCGCCTATATGCTGCAGCAGTTTAGTTGACGTGCGTCTCAAGAGATATGCCTGGTGTTACTCACCCCAAGATCCTTTTTCTTGACTGAGGTTTGTAGTCTCTGCCCCCCCCCCTGGACTGTACTCCGTCTGCGGTCTTCTTTGCTCTTCCTCAATCTTCATGACTTTGCACTTGGTGGGGTTGAACTCCAGGAGCAGACTGTCCAGATCCCTTTGTAGTTCCACCTGGTCCTCGTCCGATTGAATTCTTCTCATCAACTTCACATCATCTGCAAACAGGGCACTTCTGAGTCTATTCTTTCCTTATCATTCACATACACAAGACACAGCACCTGTCCTAGGAATGACCCCTGTGAAACCCCGCTCGTCACCTGCGCACATTCTGACACCTCGTCATGTACCATGATTCGCTGTTGTCTTCCCGACAGATATTCCCTGATCCATTGCGATGCCTTCCCTGTTATACCTGCTTGGTCTTCCAGCTTATGCACTAATCTCTTGTACGGAACTGTCAAACGCCTTCTTACAATCCAAGAAAACGCAGACTACCCACCCCTCTCTTGTCTTGCTGCTGTCACCCTGTCATAGAACTCCAGTAGGTTTGTGACACAAGATTTCCCGCCCCTGAAACCGTGCTGGTTGTCGTTGATGAGCTCATTCCTTTCTAGGTGCTCCAACACTGTTCTGATAATCTTCTCCGTGACTTTGCATACTGTACATGTTAGTGACACTAATCTGTAGTTTAGTGCTTCGTGTCTGTCTCCTTTTTTAAAAACTGGAACTACATTTGCTGTCTTCGATAACTCAGGTAGTCGCCCAGTTTCGATAGTGTTGAAGATGTTGTTAGTGTCACACACAGTGCCTCTATTCCCTCTCTCATGACCCATGGAGAGATGTTATTCGGCCCCATCGCTTTTGAGGTATCTAGCTCGCTTAGCAGCCTCTTCCCTTCTTTCTCGGTTGTATGTATTGTGTCCAACACTTGATGTTGTATCCCACATCTGTCTTTCCGTAGTTTGTTCTGTCTCCTCTGTAAACACTTCTTTGAATCTCACGCTGAGCTCCTAACTTCTCAGTCGTTTCTTGTGATCTCCACTCCTTCCTTCCTCAGCCTGATTACCTAGTCCTAGATTGTTGTTTTCTTCCTGATGTGGCTGTACAACAGCTTTGGGTCAGATGTGGCTTTCGCTGCTATGTCATTTCCGTATTGTCGTTGGGCCTCCCTTCTTACCTGTGCATATTCATTTCTGGTTCTACGACTGCTATCCTTATTCTCCTGGGTCCTTTGCCTTCTATACTTTTTCCATTTTCTAGCACACTTGGTTTTGGCCTCTCTACACCTTTATGTGAACCAAGGGCTCGTCCTGGCCTTCTCGTTATTTCTCGTACGCTTGGGTAGAAACCTCTCCTCAGCTTCCTTGCATATTGTTGTCACATATTCCATCATCTCATTTACTGACTTCCGTGCCAGTCAGTGCTCTGTCCCACTAACCCTCATGCCGGAAATTCTTCATGCCTGTGTAGTCCCCTCTCTTGTAGTTTAGCTTCGTTCATCCTCCCCTGCCTGCATCGCTCTCCGCTTGTAACCCTACTAACTATTGGAAGTTAGAACCACGTGGTCACTGGGCCCGAGGGGTCTTTCATATATGATGTCCTCAATATCTGCACTATTCAAGTGTGTGTGTGTGTGTGTGTGTGTGTGTGTGTGTGTGTTGTGTGTGTGTGTGTGTGTGTGTGTGTGTGTGTGTGTGTGTGTAACTCCAGCAGTGGATGCCTCTGAATGTGCCCCCGTCGTAGTGACAATGGCACCAATGAACAGGTCATCGTATGCTAGACCAGTGTCAGGGAAATTTTTCCTGACGAATGCAGTAGTGACGATTATCACTTCCCGAGAGAAATGTGATCTACAATGAAAGTCTGTTTAATGTGGGGTGTTTTGTTTCAACACCACCCACACATTACTACTACTGCCACCACACATTACTACTGCCACCACACATTACTACTGCCACCACACATTACTAGTACTGCTACCTCACATTACTAGTACTGCCACCACACATTACTAGTACTGCCACCACACATTACTAGTACTGCCACCACACATTACTAGTACTGCCACCTCACATTACTAGTACTGCCACCTTACATTACTAGTACTGCCACCTTACATTACTAGTACTGCCACCTTACATTACTAGTACTGCCACCACACATTACTACTACTGCCACCACACATTACTACTACTGCCACCACACATTACTACTATTGCCACCACACATTATTACTGCCACCACACACTACTACTGCCACCACACATTACTACTACTGCCACCACACATTACTACTACTGCCACCACACATTACTATAACCTGCCCCCACACATTACTACTACTGCCACCACACATTACTACTACTGCCCACCACACCTCACATTACTACTACCATCACACTACACTACCACCACTACTACCATCACACTACACTCCCACCACTACTACCACCACACTAATACTGCTGCTGCTATACTACCACACTAATACTGCTGCTGCTGCTACTACTCCACCACCACCCCCACCACCACACTCCCTACCACCCCCACCCCACACTACTACTCCACCACCACCACACTACTACTACCACCACCACCACACTACTACTACCACCCCCACCACACTACTACTACCACCACTACTAACCACCACCACCAAACTACTACCACCACCACACTACTACCACCACCACACTACCACCACCACCACACTACCACCACCACCACACTACCACCACCACCACACTACCACCACCCCCCACACTACTACCACCACACTGCTACTACCACTACTACCACCACACTGCTACTACCACCACCACCACCACACTGCTACTACCACCACCGCCACACTACCACCACCACCACCACACTGCAACCACCACCACCACACTGTCAGCATAGTTGCTGATCCCTGTGTTATATAGCATAGCATATAGTATCCATGTGCTTTAGATAGGAGATCCCTTTTAGGCCTGTGACTTTGTGTGATGTCACGGGATGCGCATGTGTACGGTCGTACCTCTGCCTCCCTCTCAGTCGGCGTGTAGACCTAGACAGGCTAAGACAGGCAGAGGCTGGGCTCCATTTCTCATCATCACAGTCTGACAATATATATATCGTTACCATCCAACAAGTGTGTCTACCTTCAACCCTCGATATCTCCATTTAAGAACCCCTACGATAAATGGTGCCAGCGGTGTGGGCGTAAAATTGATAATTACTCCGATGTACGGAGATTTCTTTCCACCAGCAAGACGGCCATTTCGTGTCGCCAGTAGGCCGACCTACTCAAGCCAATTTTCTCAAGCTTCTACCAGCCACTACATTATTCACTGGTTAGTCTCTTTGTATTAGTGTTTATCTGCTTATTTGCATCACTCCCGAGTTTGCAAAATAAGCCAGCTTCCAGTCTGTGGTGAGGGAGCTCAGTCGAGCCTAGTCTACTCCATCCAATTCTGTTGCCTGCCAAGCCAGCTTCCACCTCTGCTGTGCTCATCGTGTGAAGTTATCAAGCTATTCTGTGTGAAGGGTTAAGATAAACCAGCTAGCAACTAACCCAGGTGTCTTACCCCAGTACTCAAGCAAGCCACGTGAGTAGTCTTCATCGCTTGTGATTCAAGCTCCAAGCCATTCTGAGTGCTCTTTTTCATCCTTGTGGTGTTGTGGTATTTCGTGGGTGTATTTTAAGCTAGCCAGCTTAGAATATCTTCGCGGCAGTGTGGCTGTTCTCAGTGAGGCTTACACCGTTCAACCCATAGGCCCAACCACCCCCTCACCACGTGTGCCTCACCACGCGGTCTCAGATGCCTTAGCCCTGTTATGCCCACAAACCCAACCACTATCACTGTGTTGTGGTAATCACCCAACCTCTACCAGTGTTTTGGCGCACTACTAAGTGTAGCACCATATTTTAAGGACCACATAGGGGGTCAAGAGCTAGTGTGTGTTTCACGCCACATGTTGAAAGCCTCCTGTGTGAGTTCATCGTCGATGTAAGCGCAACTCTACGATCACGTGTGCAGAGGACAGCAGCAAGACGACATAAACAATCCTCTACTCTCCACTACCATCTTCCTCATTCTACACCAAGTCATTACAGCGATAATTAATATTTTTTTTTCATAGACATTTGCGAGTGTTGAGACATTTCTTTTGTGTTCCAGTGATTTTCTTAGTGACATTCAGTGACTCTTGATTAGACTCAGTGTTTATCATATACTGTTTGCAATAATCTTTTATCTCCTTAATTCAGTGTTAATTTTCGTGCTTTATCTTATGTCTGTTGTGTTGTGTGTCTTTTTATACACTTGAAGTAAGTACTTAGTGTTTTTCCTTTGTTGTGTGTGCAACATATGAGCAGTATATAACTTGTGTTTACACTTCAGAATCACCTTGTGTTCTCAGTATTCCAGTGAAGTATTTCAGTAATTTATCAGCTTTATTCTGCATCACAACTCAGTGTTGTCTGTTATAATTTTTTCTTCCCAGCATTTGTGTATTCTTGTTTTGTTCCCTGTGTGTTGAACATTCTTGTGTTCATATCCTTTCATTTAGCCAGTGTTTAATTTGTCTTATTTCCACAAACAATAGTGCCATTATTTTGTGCAAGCAAGAAATCATTTTTACAAAATTTTTCACACATCAAGTTTCATTGCAAGAAAATTATAGTATTGTGTTTATGTTGATGTGTTGTGTTCTGCATCACTGTAAGTGTTCAAACCTTTTTGTTCTGTGTTTTAGCACCTATTATTTTTCATGTTTCATTGAACAAATTCACTCTTAGAGCAATTTTTAAGTTGTTCTTTTAGAGTAAATTGTTCTTTTGCTTGTTAAGTGTTGCTTGAGTGCAGTTAAGAGTTAGTGTTCATTCCTTGATATATTTCTTTTCTTGTGTGTAATAATTTTTATTATTGCACATTGACTCATTTTGCAATAATTCTTGTGCAAAGATTGTGTTGCCATTAAAGTTTTTCTTGCAGAAATTTTATGCAGTACTTGTTGATTAGCAATTATTTTGCAATATTGCAACAGTTTATTTCAGTGCAGTTTCATATGCTCTGTTCTGTGCATATTTTATTCTTTCTGTGCCATTTTATTTTATTTCAGTGAATTGTGCCTCAATTTGTTTTATTTTTGCACAAGTTTTATTGAGTCCATTTTATCATTTTATTGTGTGTTTCCCTATTGCATTGAAAGTAAAGACAACTCACTGTGCCATTCATTCAATTTAATGTAAAAGTTGAGCAAATCAGATTTGAGTAAAGTATAAGTTCTCTTGAATTTCAAAGTGTTGTTTATTCAGTTGCATATTTTTCTTGTGTGAGTTCTTTGCTTACTGTGTGACCTGTCAATTTTTAGTTACTTATGCAGAATAGTTAAGCATTTTCGTCCCATTTAAGCTTATTGTGTCATTCTCTCCATTTTTCTTGTCTTTATGTCCTTCAGTAAGTTCACTGAGAAGATGTCCCAGTCACTTTTGAAAGTTCACTTAGTGTATCATGCCAAAGTCAATATGAATCAGTCCACAGTACCAACATTTCCTTACTGACTGAAAGACAATACCTAGCCCTTGAGCAATGTGTTCGTTCTCACAGCTTGTATCTGAGATTTGTTAAAGTGCTGCGAAATGTGAAGTTCAGATTAAGTTCCTATAGATTCGTTCATTACTTATTAACGTAGCCGAGCGGTCAGGCACTAGTAACTCTGTCACTCCCATCTGTGTTCCACCTACACCTTCAGACTTGCAGGGTAGTCTTCCGTTGCCTCAAGTGTCCGGGGACACTCAGACTGCCTTGAGTGCACAGCCTATCCCTGCAATGACTGCTAGTTCGAGTAGTAGTTTCTCCACAGGGGATGTCTTGTCAGAAAACGATTACTTGAAACTAGTAATGCCATCTCTTGTTGATGTGACATGCTGTCTGCAGAAAGACGTCTCTGTTACAGCTAGTGTTCTCACTAGAGGTCTGTTGTTGTTCCTAATGTTCCAGATGGTGATCCCACCCTAGTTGACAGTAATCAGTGCATTGTCAGAAGTTATTTCTCGAGTAACTTTCACATGTTGTTAACGTTTGTAAGTGAAGTTTCTTTATAGCTGATACCTCGTGTCACTGTGTGCGACTCAGATTGAATATCAGCATTGTTGACCGTGTTCATTTATTTTCTCCTGTGCTTGCAGTTTGAGATGGTAGATTCGTTCTCCCTTGCTCATATTGCGTGTTACAGCGTTAATTTTTTTCAACCGGGGAGAGTCATCCACTCCACCGAGTTTGTTCATTCCTCCAGTAAGAAAGAACCGATCCCTTGTGTTCTGGTGATTCGATTCCTGCTCCAGGAAGATCTTATTCTTACTGTGAAGCCACCAGCACCCATTAGTGACTTTGTAATGAGCCAAGAATTACTGTATCGAACAGCCGAGTTGGGTACTCCAAGTAGAAGAGTTTACCATTTAGTAATTCCACAGTTATTAGTGAACGTAGCTCTACAGCTAGTTCATGATGTACCAGGTGTTGCACACCCTGGTATGGATCGTTCTGTGAAACAAGCCAGAATGAAATACTTTTGGCCACGTATGGCAACTGACATTTCCGAGTATGTTAAGAAATGTAGTGTTTGTATGCAACATAAAGGAAATGTCAATGGTCCTAATCCAATCCAAGCGTACCCAACCACTAGCGAACCGTGGGAAACAGTTGCCCTTGATTTGTTAACCAATTTTAAATGTTCCCTCCAAGGCAACAAATATCTGTGTTATGG
This sequence comes from Cherax quadricarinatus, assembly GCF_026875155.1. Taxonomy (NCBI): domain Eukaryota; kingdom Metazoa; phylum Arthropoda; class Malacostraca; order Decapoda; family Parastacidae; genus Cherax; species Cherax quadricarinatus. The sequence continues at coordinate 15,285,708 of NC_069450.1, forward strand.
TAGACCATTTCACCAGATACTGTGAGTTAGTTCCTATTGCAGATAAGACTGCAGAGACAGTAGCTAAAGCGTTTAAAGAACGCATTATCTGCAGGCATACCACCCCAAAGTTCTTAGTAACAGATAATGGAGGTGAATTCTGTAATGAGATTCTTGAAAATTTGTGTACTTTATACAAGATCTCTAAATCCACCATTGTTCCTCATCATCCTGCCAGCAATGGGTTAGCCGAAAGAACCAATAAAAAAGTACTTGATGTCCTGAGAGCCACTATCAACCCCAATAGTGAAACTTGGGATGAAGTCATACCAGATGTCCAATGTGCCATAAATTCTGCTTGCAATGCTTCCATAGGTGATACTCCACATTATGCATTGTTTGGTGTAGACAAGCGTTTACCCTATGAGTTGTTATATTCCACTCCGAAACCTAATTACAACCCTGATGATTTCGTAGCAACTCGTACCAGCATTTCTCAGTGTTTTTAGAAGAATCCGTGAAACACTTCACAAATCAACAGCAGAATTTACTAGAGTAACTAATAGCCAGCTAAGCCATCAAAAGTAAAAGTAGGTTCAAGAGTAATGCTGACAAATTTCAACAAAACATCCGAAATGCCTAAGCTCGATCAAAAGTTTGTCGGACCTTATCGAGTTGTAGAACATATCTCTGGTAATAAGTATAAGGTTAGAGAAACTAGTACTGGCAAGTACAAACAATCGCATTTAGATCATATGAAATTAGTATGTGATGTTGATGATATTGCTACCCAGACTAATGTGACAGATGCTGAAAATCCTCTTGACTCTGTACCCTCTACCTCAAATACTCAGTCAGATAACCAACCTGAATGTCGTTACTCCTTGCTTACTCGACAAATAATGAGAAACCCACAAGTATCTTTTGTAGATACTCGTTCAGATCTCCCTCAGTCAAGGCATGTGTTAGCCATTGCAGAGGAATTCGATCCTCCCAGAGATGATAACCATTCTGCATATGTAAACCTCACCCTCGCAGAATTGGATTTAAATGTACATAGTCTGTATAACTAGATGTCCGAGATGAAGTAAATTGTCAACTGTTTGTTATTAACTGATTAGTTTTTCAGAATTTTTTTTTTTCGTATTCACGTTCCCTCCGTGTTCTGAGAATTTGACAGTAGTAGTCTGAGTGCACCAGATGCCTTTGCTGTTAATTTCACCTTGTATATATATATGTATTCTTCCTCAGAATCCATAGTGCATAAATACAGATCGATCGATCAATTCCATCCATATTGTATAATGATTTGTTCTTATAGTTTGTAATGCATTACGTAAAACTCATTTTGTTAACATCCATTATGATACCATCCACTAATTCTAAGTTACATATGAATTTGTTATTGTATAGAATCAGCCCAGAACCACCTGCCTGTTC